>OZ025298.1:188025294-189244794 GCA_964019185.1 Maratus speculifer | reverse complement strand
TGCTATATTTTTGAGTGAAAAAAAAAAAGATGGCAACAAGACAATGGAATAACCGGTTCTATCTTGCAAATGCCTTAAAAGAACGAAAAAATGGCTAGAGCAATATGTCACAAGCACAATCAGAGCCAGACTATTAAGCAGCCGAGGTGCTTATTAAGGAAGCTTGCTTATTCTTTACCTCTCTCTTCAACTAAGAATGTTAATTGAAGTCGTGCCTTTTATTTGAGCATTATTCATTATACTCTTCAGCATTGCCACTCAAAGATAAATGAAAAATAAGATTGAATTGATGCAGCCTGGACTTTAAGTAAATTATGGTTATTTACAAAACAACATCTGGTCTAAATCCTTGTTTATTTTATTTTATTTTATTTTATTTGGGGGGGGGGGATAAATCAAAGCATAGTATGTCAATTATAAAGTTTATTATTATTTTTTTTTTATTTATTTATTTATTTTTTTTTAAGAATTTTAACTTTAAAATGTGGTAGTATATAATGGCTTTTTAGTGAACGAAGATGAACGAAATGCAGTAGAAAATAAATTTTCAATGCTATAAACACAGTTTTAAATTTTTTCGTGCAATTTTATTTTCAATTTATAAGAGATAACACGGAAATGCTTTATTCATAGTCAATGCCAAAATATGTATAACGCTGAAGACAATAAAGTTACTTCATGTAATTACATTTTTCAGAAATAAATAAGTGTATTTCATCTCTTTATATCCCCAGTCTTTATTTCTTAAGTCTATTAAGGTGTTTTCTTACGAAGTGTTCTTTCTTTATAATATGTCACGTCTCTACAACTAATTTATTTTCCTTAGTTTCCGACTTGGGTTATTCTGCATTATGCAATTTAACTATTCAAAATGAATATAAGTTGCCACCTTCAAAAACATATAAAACCCTTAATGAGCACCTCAACATTAATTAATATCTGTATTGTTTCGGCAACCAACATATCCTTTGAAGACCGTCATTCAATTAGCCACGATTACGAGAATTAAACGTGGCATCAGAGAAAAGTAACCCTAACTCAATTAAGAATTGTTCGGAAATGGATATTAAAGTGGGTAGATTCTTTGTTTGAAGCGCTGTTTTCATGATGGTACTTAAAAAGAGATGGAAAGCTCGAGAGGCAGATGGATTACAGTCTTAAATGTTCGCTGGTGCCGAGAGTTGAGTGAATACTAATAATCTTTTTTAAGCTCTTCAATAGCAAACACTGCGGCGACTCTTTATTGCGTTATGCTGCAACCAATTACATCTAAATATTCCTTAAGATTAGGATTGCCTTGAATAAATAATTCAAGGATTTATTGAATAAATATTTGTAAAATTTCTGTTTATATTGAAACAGAATAGTATGCAATCTTGAAAAATGTGCAGAATTCCTGATATTCTAAACTTATTTGCCTTCACAAAAAAGAAAATAATAATGACAATCCATGTACCTCTCATGTATTTTCTAAATTCGGCATAAAATATTTTTTACATCTCTCTTTTTCATTCCTTCTTTTTTTTCCCCTTTTTCTTCAAGTTTTTAAATCGGAGTCAAATTTTATGTAACAATCTATGAATATTATGCAGATTTAAAAAAAAAAAAAAAAAAAAAAAAAAAAAAAAAAAACAATTACCTGATATTTGAAAAGTCATTCAACATTTACTTATAATACGTAAATGATAAAAACCTTTTAATCCGAGTGTTTACGAAAAAGAAAGAAAGAAAAAACAGAGAAGATCACTTAAGTCATCTTTTTTTTTTTTTTTTTTTTCTACTTCTTTTTTCCAACCCCCTTCCGAAGAATCTACATCAGAGCGTGCGGTATGTCCCTTATCTTGAAATCCGGAACTAGCTTCAATTTCCGTTTATTTTCCCCTACGAAGCCAAGCAGAAAATAATAAAAGAAATTTGTGAAAATCATTCTCTTTTTTATGAAACAGAGAAAAAAAAAAAAAAAAGAATTTAAAAAAGAATTTAAAAAAAAATTACTCCAGCTTTTACTTCTACCATTTTGCGATGAAAACGTTTTCGTTTTCCAAGTATCGTCTGCAGTTTTTCTCAGAGGATTTGTAATCCTGCGGGGTCTTTTTTTTTTCTTTTTTAAGTAAATTATTTATTTATTTATTTATTTAATTCCTTTTTTTTCACCCCTCTTCGCAAAATCGTCCAAAAAAGAAATGGCACAGAATGAAGAATTCCCTCCCTGTACATAGTCAGTGGTTTAATTAAACAGAAGAGTTAACAAAAAAGAACACAAGTCATTTCCTTTTATCTTTATTTTATTTATTTATTTATTTATTTATTTATTTATTTAGTTGCTAAGATCGTTTAATCATTCGCAACTGTTTTAGAAATCATCCCTTTTGTTGCTCTAACAACCGAGTTTCCTGATTTCTTGATCATGTGTTTTGTATATTTTCCTTCTTCTAGTGATTACCGATGCTTTGACTTCAGCTCATTAATGCTGTTTTAAAACTGGTACTATTCGTTTATTTACCCCTGATTGCAGTTTAATAGTGCTTTCGAAAGAGTTAACGAATTTTTGTTGCTTAATCTTTTTATTTCTTTTATTCTAGTTACTTCAAAATTTGCCTCTATTTGTTTTTAAGGTTTTTGAAATAGTCGTGTATAGTCTTATAAAGTGAATAACCCTTTATCTAACATTTCATTTTAATACAAATACGAATTTAGTAGAGATAGAAAGAGATTTTAAGAAAAGAAAAAGCATTCAAGAATTATGTTATATGCGTATGTTCGTGTTTTCAAACATATTATAGACGCAAAAATACGAATATTATAACAATCAGTACAATAAAATTTTATCTGTAGTGTATCCACAATGAAATACTGCTTTCATAAAAACACGTTTGTAGGAAATTAAATAGTTTTTATTGCAAATGGAATGGATTAATGTGACAATAAAACTTAATTTAACTTTAGTTAAATTTTCCTGAAAATAATAACATACATTGTACATTAAATATATGTATATCCTGGTGTCCTAAAATGGACTGATTGATTTAAAAAATTCAATAGCTTTAAAACGGTGATAGCTGTTAAAGAAATTATATTTATTTCCAATTGTTTTATTTCTAATTTTATTGGTTTTATTTCCAATTGTTAGCGTTGCAGGGGCGTTGCTAGCAGTAGCCACTCAATTGAAACAGAAATAGGAATCAACCAACAATCGTGCGAATAATTGAGATCAAACCTGTTGATCTCATTCTACGGTACATTTTTGGTCTTACAGTTCCAATTCTAAATAATTATATTTTTTTTCTTTTTCTTTCTTTTTTTTTTTTTTTTTTTTTTTTTTTTTTTGTATAATTTTATGTGATATTATTTTTGAATCCTAATCGACACCAATGATAGACAAATGATAGCGACTACATTCAAAATCGGAATTTAAAAAAAAATATAGAGAGAGAGCCACTCCATACATTTTACTTCCATTATTTGCAGCATTACTGGTTGATTCCTATTTCTGTCCCGATTGAGTGCTACTGCTTTCAGTGCCATCCATTAGTCATATATAAAGTTAAAACTGAGGATCACAGTAAAAAATTTCCTAACGTCATACATAACTCTGCTGCAAGAATTTCTTTAAACACTGTCCCTGTTTGCAAGCTATTGAATTTCTAATCAGCCAATCCACTTTACGACACCCGGTATATGAACATTTTCTCGCCATTCGCATTTCATTTACGAAATTTATTTAAAATTTTAAAGCGGAAGTAATTAAGTTTTGTTTCAGTATGTTAACGTAATTTTCTGGAAAAAATATATTGGAAATTCGATATAAACTAAATAAACATTGTGATATACGCTCTTCCTATTTTCTTCATGAATTCTACGGAACACCCGTTTATGTTGAAATAATCCAAAGAAGCCGGCTTGACAAAAAAAAACACAAAAGTTTATTTGACAGATGGAACACACAAGATGGACTAACACAGCAAGACTTGAACACACACAATTAAATATATAAATAACTTCTAACTACGCTTCTTTCTACAACAGATCCGCGCCGTCCCGTAGCACATACATATTCCGCTTTTCCCGGATAATGTTTTTAAAAAATAAATTCCTTTTAACCTGCATTCAACATTCGCAGGTCTTACCTCTTACCTCCGCACACACCTCTCTCTCTCTGCGTTCGTAACCCCTTCCTCTCCACACACACTCGTCCGCTGGTCATGTGATCCAAGAGCGGGCGCCGATGAATAAAACAAAAAAAACACATCATCAGTCATCACACCCCCCACGCAAGATTGAAAATATGGTACACACTTATTTTAAATCTGAAATTCGACTGATGATGTTACACTATTTAACAATGATTTCCCAAATTATAATATGTATATATAAAAAATAACACCACAAATACAACCGTATCCGGAGAAGGCACATCTTCCGGTATTCTTCCTATCTGCTAATATAAAATAGAATTAAATTAATACTTCATATACACAATATAACATACAATTAACAAAAGGTAATATACAAAACTTAGTAAACATTAAACAGGACATTAAGAGTTGCTGAAAGAAAAAAAAGTATATTGTTCAAGGAATGTTCAAACACTGGGATCTTCAGAAGTTGTTGAATGTCTTACACAGTGTCCAAGCGTGATAACGCATCAGCATTAATTAGTTTGGCACCCGGGCGGTGCGAAATCTTAATGTCATACTTTTGTAAGGCTAATGCCCATCGCTGCAGCTTTGAAGATTGAGGGGCATTTTTGGTGATAAAAGTTAATGGATTATGGTCCGTAATAAGTTCCACAGGTGAGCCGAAAATCCACGTTTCAAATTTTTTCAAACTCCAGATCACTGCATAGGCCTCCCTTTCAATTGTTGGCCATGCCTGTTGAGTTTTGGTGAGTTTTTGACTGGCGTAACTTACTGGATACACTACTCCATCTCTTCTCTGCGATAAACAAGCTCCGATGCCGATTGCAGATGCATCACACTCTATGATGAAAGGTAACCCGATAATAGGAGTATGCAGACTGGGCGCTTCGATGAGACCTCTTTTTAACGCGTTGAACGCCTGGTCATGCTCTACTGACCAGCACAAATTCTCTGGACTGTCCTTTTTTGTCAGTTCCGTGAGGGGATATGCTGTTTCAGCATATTTTGGTATATAATCTCTATAGTAATTGCACAAACCTAAGACACTTTTTAGTTGCTTCTTGGTTTGAGGCACAGCTAACTTACGGATGGCCTCCACTTTTTCCGGATCGGTCCGATGGCTGCCGGACCCAATGATATGGCCTAAGTACTTTATTCGGGGTTTTGCAAACTCACATTTTTTCAGATTGACGGAGAATCGTAACTGTGATAGTTTGGAAAATATCTTCTCTAAATGCACCAGGTGTTCCGCGAACGTTTCGGAAAATACTGCTATGTCATCGATATATGCTTTAGCGAAGTCCTGGTATTCAGAAAGCGCTCTGTTGATTTCTCGTTGAAACGTCGCAGCAGCATTCCTCAGCCCAAAAGCCATGACCTTGAAGCGATATTGAGCTCTATGCGTCTTGAAACAGGCTAATTTTTGACTCTCTTCTTCTAATGGTATGGCCCAGTAGCCTTTGAGTAAGTCCAAAGTGGAAATGACGTTGGCCCTGCCAATATTAAATAATAGATCAGTAGAATTTTCCATAGGAAAATCATCAACCTTGGTGATTGCGTTCAGTGCCCGAAAATCTACGCAAAGTCGTAGCGTTCCATCTTTCTTCATCACGCACACTACCGGATGCGGTGCTTCTTCATCACTTTCTTCAATCAAACCTAATTCTAGTAATTCTTGAATTTGTTTGTCTACTAGAGGTTTTAGGGCCTCTGGAATTCGATAAACATAAGGTTTCTTCTTTTCATTATCATTTAATCTTATTTTGTGTGCACCGACTTTTGCTATTTGTATTTTCTTTGAAAACAATTCTTTATATCTAAACAATAAATCTAACATCTTTTCTCTTTCTACGTTTTCCAAATGATTTAAATTTACTTCTTCGATTTTGAAATAGTTCGAGTTATCCTTTGTACTAGGGGTGGGATGGACTTCCCCTAATTCTTCTTCATTCTCAAAAATTACCCCCACTGCTTGTACCCTAGGAGTAAATTTCCTAATCTTATTCACGTGAACATTTTTAATGTTTCCGTTCGTTAACCTGACTTTGTAAGAGTCGGGATTACACCGTGCCACTATTTCGGCTGGCCCTGTCCATCTAGCGTAAAGTTTATTACTAGAGTCTGGAATTAATAAATATACCTGCTCCCCCGGTCTAAATTCCTTATAAATTGCCCTTCGATTCGCATACTTCGCATACGCGCCCTGTTTAACCTCCGCTACTAGTGAAGCTTGTTCCGCCGCCTTTTCTAAGTTAATTTTTAAATCCTGAAGGTATTCGGTTGCACTTTTCCCGAGATTTATAGGTAGTGGAATTTCGCCCGACCATGTAGATTTTAATACCGCCAATGGCCCCCTGGCCTCCCTTCCATACATCAACTTAAATGGCGACACCCCCGTCGTACAGTTAGGAATCTCCCTATACGCAAATAATAAATAAGGGATGTGTTTATCCCAATTTTTAGGATCGCTCCGAATAATATGGTGCAACATGCGTTTCAATACCTGATTATACCGTTCAACCAATCCCGAACTTTGTGGATGTCCCGGTGTTGCAAATCTAGGAGCCGCCCCTAGCCTAGCATGAAATTCCTGCATTAAACCTGATACAAAATTTCCCCCTTGATCACTTGCTATTACGCGGGGTATCCCTGTCCGCATAAATATTTCTAACAGCGCATCACAAGTAGCCTTAGCCGAAATTGTTCTTAACGGAACCGCTTCGGGCCACCTACTGTGTTGGTCAACCAAAGTAAGTACATATTGATGTCTACGCGCCGAAGGTGGTTCAATTTTCCCAATTATATCAATATTTACAACGTCAAATGGGAGCTCCGGTCTTTCAATCGGAAGAATCGGTATCTGATCACTGGCTCTCTCCCGGCTTCGCAACTGGCAGTCCTTGCACGATTTACAATACTCCTCTACATCCCGCGACACGCCTGGCCAAAAAAATGAATATCGAATTCTTTCTTTCGTTTTCCTTATACCGAGATGGTTCGCAAAAATTGATTCATGTGCAATCCTTAAAATTTCCTCCCTCCTAATTTTAGGCACTACTAATTGCATGACTTGATCTCCCGAAACCTTTTCCCTATGATAAAGTAAATTATCCACCATAACAAACCCATTTTTCCCTTGTTTTGCATCTTTAAATGCCCCCTGTAAAGATTCGCAATTCTTTTGTTGCTCCCTGTAAATGGTCGTTTCCGAACGCTGATTCGAATTTAAATCCTCGCAATCATTTTTCGTTCCAATACAATTAATAATCAAATTATCTTCAAAAGATTCATTTTCAACCTGCAAACATAAATATTTATCACTCGTATTTTGTTCTTTTTTCTTTTCCAACGATAAATTTTCATCCCCCCTTTTCGATTCCGCCTCACTTGTTGGGGCCAGACTGTCGGCTATTCTTTTCCCTTCTCCAATTTGCAATGATTGTAATAACTCATAAACCTTCGGAGTAATAATACATGAACTACATAATTTATCTGTCACTGCAAATAACACATCCACACTGTTAAATAAACAATTTGATTCACTGATGTTTAGAGAAACCGGTAATGTTAAAAGATCAGCAGTAATTTGCTCGCCAAAAGCTGAAATCAACTGAATTGATGAATTTTCATTATTTTTAAATGACTCTGGTACTTCATTCGAATTTATAACGGGAATCTCAGCAGCGCTGTCAATTAATGTCGTTATTTTTTGTTTCCCCACCCAAATTTCATCGTATTGCAATGGTTGAGTACTTATTGCGTCATTTTCAAAGCATAAAGCTGTCACTTTCGCTATCAACCGTTCGTCTTTATTTTTTCCGGTAGAATCTTTTTTCATTTGATAATGAGAATTTCCCGACCTCTCTTTTTCTTTATTATTGTTATTAGGACAAAACCGTAAATGAACGATTTGACGGCACAATTTACACACAGACTTTTTCCTATCATTACGCGAATTAAAATTATTTCTTAGATGCGGTGGAATATATTTGCCAGATCCGAAATCATCAGAACCGCGACAATTTGTCGATTTATCATATAACTCAGAAAAGGTTCTACCTTTTGATGTAAACCAGTTATCGCATAATTCCGCAATTTCCCGCGCTTTTAACCAATTATCTAATTGTTTTATTTTGACATAGCTTCGCGCCTCTGAGTCTAACGCATCCATTAATCTATCACTAACTATTAATTCATTAAGTGCATCAAAATCATTTACCTTTCTAAGTTCGCAATAAAAATCCCAATTCGCTCTCAACCTAGATGCGAACTGCATATGATTTTCATTTTTCGCCCTCTTTGCCGAAAGAAAATTTTGAAGACAAGCTTCAGGGGTGGGTTGAAATTCTTTTAAAATTAAAGCTTTAACCTTTTGATAATCCTTCATTTCATCTGAATTTGCATATACTAATAAATGCGCAGCTTTTTCCCCTACTAAATTAAACAGTATTTCAACTTTCAAATCTTCCGCGACATTCTTTAATTCAAACGCCCTTTCGAGCGAAGAAAAAAATAAATTCCACGATTCAGGTTTGGTAGGAATCGCAATAGTTAAAGTCTTAACGCTTTTAATTAGAGCTTCTAACGAATTAGTTTTGGGATTTTGTCCATCCCCCCCACTATCAGAATTTTTGTTTTCAGACTGCAGTTTAGCCATTTCTAATTGGTGTTTGATAACTTCTAATTTCGTTTTTTCTAATTCTAACGCTGTTTTCTGCTCAGAATTAACATATTCCTTTTCATTTTTGAGGGCCTCCGCCTCTTGTTTCTCTTTTGAAATGCGGTCTGATACCGTTGTAACAAGGAATTCTTTTACAAAATCGAAATCTTTCTCGTATTGTTCGCTTCCTTCGATTAATGCCTTTAAATCCACTATTCTATGATCTGGCTCTACGTTTAAGCCTAATTCTGTGGCTACTATGACCAGGTCTTCTTTTCTTAACCCTTTAATTGTAAACATGTTCTTTTTTTTTTTAACTATTACTATCTTTATCAATAATTATAATTTACTATCTTTATCAATAATTATAATCATTAAATAATATAATCATTCATTAAAATCATACACTAGAACATACTGAGAACAATACTTGTTTTCAATTCTAATCCGATTATCTCTTTAGAATCATTGTAACATTCATTAATCTAATATTTATGAATCTTCAGTTAATAATCAAAAGTTATAACTTTCAACTTTATTTCCAAAACTATAAAAAGTGGTTTCACTTACCACTGGTTCTTGCGAAGAGAGCGTGTGATATACGCTCTTCCTATTTTCTTCATGAATTCTACGGAACACCCGTTTATGTTGAAATAATCCAAAGAAGCCGGCTTGACAAAAAAAAACACAAAAGTTTATTTGACAGATGGAACACACAAGATGGACTAACACAGCAAGACTTGAACACACACAATTAAATATATAAATAACTTCTAACTACGCTTCTTTCTACAACAGATCCGCGCCGTCCCGTAGCACATACATATTCCGCTTTTCCCGGATAATGTTTTTAAAAAATAAATTCCTTTTAACCTGCATTCAACATTCGCAGGTCTTACCTCTTACCTCCGCACACACCTCTCTCTCTCTGCGTTCGTAACCCCTTCCTCTCCACACACACTCGTCCGCTGGTCATGTGATCCAAGAGCGGGCGCCGATGAATAAAACAAAAAAAACACATCATCAGTCATCACAAACATAATTCATAAGCATAAATATAAACATTATTTTTACCGCCAGTTTATTTCCCATTGTACTCCTGCAAACAATGTCTTACCTCCATCCTTTTCTTCCTATTTATGTTTCACTGCACGCCTGCAAATCATGTTTTACCTCCATCCTCCCCCCTTTTTTATGTCTGACTGCATGGCTGCAAATCATGTTTTACCTCCATGTTTGTTTCCCCTATTTATGTTTCACTGCACGCCTACAAATCATGTTTTACCTGCATACTGTTTTTCGCTGTTTATGTTTCACTGTACGCCTGCAAATCATGTTCATCCTGCATACTGTTTTTCCCTATTTATGTTTCACTGCACGCCTGAAAATCATGTTTTACCTCCATACTGTTTTTCCCTATTTATGTCTCACAGCACGCCTGCAAATCATGTTTTACCTCCTACTGTTTTTCCCTATTTATGTTTCACTGTATGCCTGCAAATCATGTTTTGCCTTCATACTGTCTTTCCCTATTTATGTCTCATTGCACGCCTGCTAATCATATTTTACCTGCATACTGTTTTTCCCTATTTATGTCTCACTGCATGCCTGCAAATCATGTTTTACCTTCATACTGTTTTTCCCTATTTATGTTTCACTGTACACCTGCAAATCATGTTTTACCTCCATACTTTATTTTTTCTAATATGTGCCTCTATCCTTTTGTAATTCTCTCTCTCTCTCTCTCTCTTTTTTTTTTTTTTTTTTTTTTTTCATTTTACGCCTGTAAATCAAGTTTTACACTATTAATTCCAGCTGCAGAAAAAATTAACAAATACGAATTATTAAATAAAATAAAGTATAATAAATAAGCAGTAAGATATTTAGATAAAATATTATAAAAGTGAAAAATAATCAATTAAAGTGAGTAATTATACAAAATAACATTAAAAAATATTATTTAGTTATATCACAATCAAATTTTTTACAGAATGCTGGAATAATAATAAAATTTAATAAAAATACAACGAATGTATCATTATTTTAATGCAGGGGAGAAAAAACATCAAGATGCAAAGTAAAAACGCATAGATTAACATCATGAATTCAGAAAAATAAAAATGAAAGACAATAATTACAAAATAGACCTTTTTTTTGTTTAGAAAAAAAGGGCGAAAAATACATGCATATATATACATACACACATATTCATGGAATACTTTTCAGAAGGGAAAAAAAAGAGGAAGGAATTACTTTACATAAAATTACAGTTCGTAAAAGCATGAAAAACAAACAAAGAATTTAACTCTTCTTTCTATTTCTTCCTTAAATCAAATGATAAAAAGAATTTAAATAACACTTGAAACGGTTCCGGTTAAGAGAAAAATTATTTTGTTTCTTAAATAATACGGCATTCCGCCCTCATAACCACAGGAGAAAAATGCAAATATACAGCACTTTAATCTGTGATTCAGATTTTTTTTCTCTCTCTCTCTCTCTTCCTTGGCACTCAAAACACATCTTTACATTAAAGTGAATTTACAGAATGCGCGGATTTTATTTATAAAAACAATTTGTAAAAGATTGCAGAAAAAAGTCAATCACTTAAGAAATAAAACTAGCGAAGGAGAATCCTTAAAGACCTACAATGGGCAATTTAGAATAGTTTTAAATTAGTCTTTTCATTTATTGAAATCCAAAAGACAGTAAAGAATGCAATTTTTTATAAGGACTTAGCATAAATGTACGTACACAGCTCTAAAAACAATTATACTATTTAAAAAAATATCATGGCATTACTTAATTCTGATTTTTTTTTTTTTTTTTTTCTTTCTTTCAACGGCTGGAGTCATGCAGTGTTTCAATTTTTTTTTTTTTTTTTTCTTTTTTCTTTAGATGTGGTTGTTGTTAAATTCTGGTATTAAAGGATTTGATATTTCATAAAGTTGTTGGCTATAGCTTTTAATTAATGAGAAAAAAGCTGAAATACATGGTTGGTTTTAAATTAAGACAAAATAGTTATATATATTTAATTTTTTATAAGGGATTGTTTTATTTTTTTCTTCTTTTGAATGGGTGGACAAATCTTCATTTATTCAGAAATTTTTTTTTATTTTAATTTGGCTATTATATTTTTTAAATAATAATGTATATTAAACTAATTAGTAAATGATAAAAAATAATGACTAAAAAACGTACACATGATTGCTGGTGATAATCATTACACGTATTTGTTTAGTATTTTTTATTTATTTATTAAAGCATAAAAATAATCATCTGTTTGTAATCAATTGACTTCATAAATATATAATTTCCTCATATTCTTAATGGTTTATCTTTGCAACGACATGAAAACAGAAGAATTTTACTATTTATTTATGCAAGCATAATAATAATAATAATAATAATAACATTTTACTATAAAGTTTGAAATATTTAACTTTTATCTTTATCCTTTTTTGGGGGGAGAGGGGGAGATTGTATGTATTTATTATTATTATCATTAATTCTTTTTCAAAACCCAAATAAGTTTAGAAATCAATTCAATGTTGTCCTTTTTTAGGAATTCGTATTATTTTCTAAACATTTACATCTGAACACACATGCACATACACGTATACATAACACATAATATACATAGAAAATTTAATACGTAGATTATTTTCTTCCTAGGAAAATATTAACTGAGAATGTAAATATTTAACTAGGAGCAAAATATTTTATATGTGTATTTCCATTCCATAATTTTGTTATGTATGCATCTTCGAGAAACATTTGATCAGGGTTATCGCTGAACAACATTAGTGATTTGACGAATAGGGAATAAAAAACAGAAGCCAAATGAAAAGAAATGTTAGCAAAATAGATTAGGCGTGAGACACTGAAAAATACACATTTAAACCCCTATTGTGTCTCTTTTTTTCTAAATCTTCTAAAGTACCCCATTTTTTTGTAATTGTCAATAACTTATTTTTTTGTAAGTGTTACCAGCTATAGAAACTATTATAAATAAGTATATTCTAACTATCTCTTACAGTGGCGCCAACTTATATGGGCCCGTAGGTCCCGATCCCACCCAATAATTTTGAATAATGGCGTACAAAATTTTCATTGTTCTAGTTATTTATTTCATTACTAATTTTTCTGCTTAGAGTAAAATTTATTTTGCCAATTACCATGTGTTTTAATTCTCCGACTGACACTCTAAATTCCAAATGACTGAAGTGTTTTGCTTCCAGTTTAACGTTCTTCAAATTCAATTTGTCGTCATGTTCTTGATATTATGACAATACAGTTTACATAAGTGCCTTTATAAAGAAAACGCATAAGAATGTACTTTGATAAAATCGCAACTTCATTGAAATATGATAGATTGACTTGAAATTATCATATTTCACCATCTATCAATCCTTCAATGAAAAACAAACTAGTCGCACCATTTTACAAAAACATTTTTGAGCCCACCCAATATTTTTGAGCCAACCCAATATTTTTCAAAAGTTGGCGCCACTGGTCTCTTAAATGTGTAAAAGTTACAAAGTTATTCTTTTAGCAGCCTTAATAATAAATAAAAACACTTATATTTGATTTACACTTACATTTGATTTACTACTATGAAAATATCCACTAAAAATTGCTATGAGATTTCGACTCCTAACCGTTAGAAAAAATTGACCGGGTAATGATACTTTGCATACAACTAATAAAAAGATCGAAAATTAAATATTCGCCATTTGGCGAGTCTGATCTTTCATTTAATCGCCAAATGGCGCATTTTATTGCAATTTGGCGCAATGGCGAGCGGCAGTGACAACTCTGCATTTGATTTATTTTTTTTTATTATTTTTTTTTTCCACAAATTAATTTAATCTGTAAATTTTTTCGTGTTCCATTTACTCGATAAAATTTTTGCCTCAACCCCCACTCTCCTATGCATTTGCTGAGAATTAAATAAAGTTTTGATAATTTATTACTAACAAGAGGAAAATACAACTATTATTTTTCCCCCAGCTGCATTTTCAATCAACGAAAAATATTATCTTCATTTATTTTTATAAACTGTATTTTCAAACATCCATAATGTTTCATCTGGCTATCTCCTATCAATTATATTTTATGCGTCGAAGAAGTGAGACTGATGAAGAGAAATACTTCACATTGCAGTTCGAGTATTCCCGATGGACCCAATCCTATAAGACTGAATCTGCGCTACTTAATTGTAGTCAGTGGTGTTATTAGCTTTTAAACGACCGGAGAACTTCTTTTCTTCTAATAATTGACAATGAAAACTGCGAGACAAAGGAATTCCTAAGACTTCTAGGAATTAAGCAGCGACATAACTGACATACCAATTAGTAAATGAATGAATGTATTAAGCTAAAATGGAAACAGAAAAGAACATATTTGTGGTTATCGAAAAACATAGAATTTAATTAAATGTACAAAGAGAGTAACATTTATTTAAATACCAATTTTAACTCCAAAATGGGACAGGAGAAATATTGTGCAATTGATAAACCGAAAACTCTATTTTTTAAAGTCAGTTCGGTTATTTAGGAGTTATGATGCTTGCCGAATTTGTCATCCTAACCCCTAGCCCCCATATATCTATATATATATAAGAAAGTCTGGATTTGGTATTAATCACAGCGGAAAAAAATCTATTGAAACAAAAATCTTGAAAATTGGGGTAAAAATAATTCTTATAACACCGAGTGCCGCTAAGAAGAAATTTTCGAAAATTCCACCCCTAAGTGGGGTAAAAAAAGGAACGAACTTTTAAAAAATTCCTTAAAAATCGGCTTTTGTAGTTATTTTTGAACTGATAACATATTTTAGTGTATTTTTTCATGCTGAATCGAATGATACCAAGCAAATTCTTTTAAATCCAGTAGTTCGTGAGATTCTTCACATTTTCTTAATTTGGCGATGCGTTCGTCGCAAAAACCTGAAATTTCTAATCCTTATATATATAGATCAGATTTTGTATTTATTATTAAACTCATACCATATTTTAGTGTATATTTTCATGCTGCATCGAATGATAGTAAGCAAATTCTTTTAAGTCCAGTAGTTCGTGATATACTTCAAATTTTTTAATATGGCGATGTCTTCGGCGTAAAAGTTGAAATTTTCAATCTATCTTTAAATCATTGTACAATAAAATCTAACGAACCTACAATTTTGAAAGAGAGTTCTATAATCAGGTTAACATGATTATGTAAGCTATATGTAAGTATCTCAATTTATATAAAACGCAAAGTGAAATTTCATTCCGGCCGCTTATAACTTAAGTTCATCTAGATAGATTTCAATGGAACTTACATGGTAAGTTGAATAATTTTTCTGAAATTTTGTAGCAAATGAAATATAGAATTCTACGTTGTTTAATTGAATACTTATGCAGATGTTTTAAATCAGATGAACCCAATTACAAAAGTTTGGCTTTATTTTAAAGGTTCCTCTGTATGAATTTTCATGTGATTAAAATTGTTAACATGTTGAGCGCTGCGTCATTCATTGGTGACTACCATTGAACTTTCAGTTTAGATGACGGACTTTTCACCGATCACAGATAGTCTAAAATACGGTATAAAACTAAAAATTACTATGATATACAAATTTCGTTTTATTCAATGTTTCTTTAAAAAACACTGACCAGCGTAGCGGGCGAAGGCTGCTAGTATATATATATTTCCGGGAAAAGTCTCGAAGATCGAAATTCCTACACCGGAAGATTTCTAATTAGTGTGAAATGGCTTAAAAGAGAAAATCTCCCCTTCCGGGAATTCCACAATGTCCTTTTTCATATCTGAAGAAATCTTTGGGAGATAAGATTGAAATTACAGCTCCGCTGTATGGTTATTTTGCATTTTTAACTTGTAATAGAAGTCCTATTGGTTGAAGCATCGAAGCTGATCATAGGAAGTCATGTGTAATTATGTGCTCCATGCATAACCTTTTAATATTTCAAAGGTATTAAAGAAAAAGTTATTTGCCAAAATAGCAGTCACATTATTCCATCTTTCTTCAGAATTAGTTGGGTTTCGCAATTAGTTGTGTTTAATAACTTATAATGTTGAATGCAGTACCACTTAAAGTAAATTAGCCCTGAAATTATTCTTATGGAATATCCCTTTATTAATCAATTAGATCAGAAAAGTAAGAGTTTTAGAAATGCTATCTGCCAAAAAAATGTATATTGATGATAATAATAATAAAAGATACCTTAGCAAACCCACTCTATTATACAAGTGCCATTAATCAAAGGTGAAAATTAGACCTGTAAATAATCCCACATCTTCTCATAAAACTTCTTCTTCCACACACTTCTAATTCCAAATCAGACCCCGAAAACAACCGTAATTAGTTTTTAATTCTGATGGCCAACAGGATTGCTAACACCTCAACTCCTCTCTTCACTTAGAAGCAGCGCCGCCAAAACACCTCTCTCCTTTTATCATTTGAAACTCCGGTTCGGGTGCAAAGGCCTTTCTCTTCCCAGGATGCTCGTCTACACCTGTGGATCTTTCTAATGGCGGCCATTAAAGGGTCGTGATTACGCGAGAGACAACGGTTTCTAATATGGCTAGGCGGTCTAGAATCTAATTAAGTCGATGGGTAGAACTTGAGGGAGGAGGGACATTTTTTTTTTTTTTTTTTTTTTTGTTTACTTGCGAAAATATTTTTAAAAACAAACAAATAATATGTGCTGATTAGAAAAAAACATAATTTATTTTAAGTTGTTCGTACGAAAATCTAAGTATAAGGTTGGGACGGAAGGGGAGTGTGGAAAGCAACTTTTTAGCTTAATCTTTTACTTATCAGCATAAATTATGGTTTACATGTGGAATCGGCCAGTTCAAGGGCCGATTTTTTCTAAATATGTTAAACTGTGGAGGGTTGTGAAATGTAACAATGCTGATCATTTAACTAATTAGAAGGCCGTTCCTAACAGACTCACACATGGACACATATTTGATGTTATTTTCATAATAAAGTATGTACATGTGTTTTAGTAATGAGAAATGTTTATCAAAACTTTCTCAACTAGTGAAAAGTCTTACACCTTTAATTTCCACTAAATTTTAGAGCCCGCCCTTTCCTTGATTATGCTACACCTGCTACTGATACATATCTAAAAAGAGGAAATTCATGTTAAACATGCGAATGAGTCAGACAACTCATAAAACTGTGTATCTTCTTTCTATTCCCCTTTTTAGAAGTATCACAACATCGCAAACTAAACCTGAAATGCAGATTAAAAATGCATTAATTCAATTTACACTTTCGTATCACACGTTTTCTACTTGAGCCCTTTCGAAAAGGCACCAGCGAAAGAAGGGGTCATACGCCTGCAGTCGAATTACTCTGAGCCGAACAAGCGGAAAGGCAACACAATATAATCTCGACGAAAGGAACCCCGTAACTTCAAAAGCGCTTCTGCATTATACATGAAATCCTTTTTTGAATATTTATTAGGAACACCCTCTGCTGTCTATGAAACCACAGGAGTTGAACTTAAAACAATTAGTCGAATATTTACCCTTTTCACTCGGAAGCGGTTGAAATTCTTTGATATTCTGATGTGTTTTATTCGATTTTTTTCCCTTTAATTATTTTCGAGAGCTGTTTTCAGTCCGTAAAACAGCTGGGAGATGGGCTTGTTTTGCAAAACAGTTCGAGGAGTTAGTTTTCTTTTGTAATTCAGTTTCGTTTTTGTTTTTGGCATTTTGAATTGGAGCGGACTGAGAGCTAAAAGTGAATTTTCTTAAAAAAAAAAAGAAGAAGAAGAAGAAGAAGAAGAAAAGAAAAACAATTACTTTTCGGCAATACTTTGAAACATTAAAGAGCATAAGTTTCACTCAAGAAACAAAATAATTAAGTTTTAAGTAAAAAGAAAAATAAAATTTAAAAAAAAAAATGGGAAGGGGCAAATTATAGGGGAAAAAAAATTCATTCATTATTTTTCTGCTTTTTTTCTTTTATTTATTTGTAAGAAAAAATATCGTAGATGTTTTAAACATAGCTTAGTAATTGTTATAAATTATTAGTTTACTAGACAATTTTCGAAGAAATTTTGAAGATTTATTTTTATGAAATATGAAAGGAATGTAAATTTAAAAAAAAGTCTCCTTGAACACTATGTATTTTATTTAAGGATTCAGACTTGCAGTTTGTTATTTTGCATCATATGCTTTTTATTTATGATATATAATTTTCATTGTTACTTTTAATACACTTAATAATACATATATTTTTTTAAAAAGTCATTAAAATGTATGCCTCTCCTTCTTCAAGAAAAAGAAAAAGGCTGATGATACACTCTAAATTGGTTTCTTTAACGGCTTTGCAACAACCGAATTTTACAGAATTCTGAATCTTTTATTACTGATTTTTCAAAACGAAAAAAATTTGTCTAGTTTAATTGCAGAAATACTCTAGATTGAATAAATCAAATATTACAACAGTAAATTACTGGCGAAAATATTCAAGGATTCCGAGCACCTTATGCATCACGTACAAGTGAAGATAAATATCGAAACGGTTATTGCTGAGTTAAATTAACTTACTTTCATTTTTCAGGGAGGGAGGTTGCTCTGTAATCTCGAAATGATTTTCATCAATACGCATATCAAATTTCAGGCATCCAATATAAAGAAATTTTGCTATATAGTTTGACACATACATTATAATAAAAAGAATGGTTATTCAAAATCCACATTAGAATATCCTGGAACGTTATGTATGAAAAAAATTAAGTATATTTTCTGGTTGTAATAATATATTTCAGATTAGATTTAAGTAAAATTATTTTATTGAATGAGAATTTATTTTTTACTTATTTTAATTTTTACGTATTCCCAGGGGTGATTCTCGTCCGAAAATTCCGAAATTTCCGAAAATTTAAGGCATCCTCTTCCGAAAATTTGAAATTGGGTTATCAGTTCCGCATAGTTGCCAACTTGTACGGTTTTGCTCGCGGAAAAAACAATTGCGTAGAAATGCAAATTTCGTGATAAGATCGCCGAAATAGCATACATTTCGTCAATATTTCGTGGAAAAAAGACGATTTCGTCAATGTTTTTGTAAACGAATTTTGTCAAAAGATCGATGAAAAACGCGAATTTCCTGTGCGGATCGCGGAAAAAACGGCAATTTCACCAAATATCGCAGATAAAACGGTGATTTCTTCTGAAGACGGCGGGAAAACGCCGATTTCGTCTAAAGATTGCGGATATAACTCCGATTTCGTTAAAAGATCGCGGGAAAAAACGCCGTTTTCGATAAAAGATCGCTTAAAAATATTTTGTCAAAAGAATATTTGAAAAAAATACGCCGATTTCATCAAAAGATTCACGGAAAAAAACGCTGATTTCGTCAAAAGATCGCGGGAATAAAACGCCGTTTTCGAGAAAAAATCGCGTAAAAAAGCAAATTTTGTCTAAAGATCGTCGAAAAACCGCCGATTTTGGCAAAAGATCGCGATAAATCGCCGATTTTGCTAAAATATTGCTGATTTCGTCTGAAGATAGCGGGAAAACGCCGATTTTGTACGAAGATCGCTGGAGGGGGGGGGGGACTCACGACACCCCCCCCCCCCCCCCGCCGATTTCCGAAAATGCGATGCGAATTTCCGAAAAAAAAATTTCATCCAGAATCACCCCTGCGTATTCCCACGAAATCAATTTATTCTTTTTGTTCCCTATAAAGAATTATGACTCTTTCGGAAAAAAAGCCCCGAAGTGGCGTTTTCTTCATACGACTATGGCAGAATTGTAATCATCGTAAAATAATCAACTAAAATTGCAACTAAAATTGTATCTCTGTATGAAATTTATAGAAAACACTATCCGTTTCATAAGCGCATCTGATTGGGAATTCTACCTGGAACTTATAGAAAAATAAGGATGAAATGTGTCAGAAAGATTCGTATTGTTGAGCTCCAGGAAACAAGAATTTCAACCCTTAATTTAAAAAAATAACCGGCTATTTTGCTTTAGAATAGTATTCTCAGGGGAAAAAGAAAAAAAAAACTATTATTCAGACACTTTACAATAACACGTTTTTTTTTTAAGTTTACCTCTAATTTAAAATGTTTCCCCCTACTGATTGAATCACTGAACGAACGAACCGAAGTAACCCCCCTTGTCCCCCCCTCTAAGTTCAAAAGGTGAGGATAAATGGTGCATAATTTGGTCGCTTAGTTCAGAATACATAATTAGGCGCTTTGGGTGCAGTTGCAGTTGTTTGTTGCGCCCCAACTCAGGAAAATCTGCAGTTTTTCTCAACATTTCTGAAAGTAAATGCTAAGTTATTTTTATTTTAATTTATTTATTTTTACTTTTATTTATGAGCACGCTGTTTTGCTTACCTGGCTTCGAAAATCACTTCCCCACGGATTATTATAATGAATCTTTCTGCAATCTATTATTAAAGATGGCCGGCGAGAAAGCTTTAAAGCCCAGCTTTCTGCTCAGAATGTGGGCAAAGAGAGAGGAAAATTGATTAAAAAAACAAAAAGAACTACGCGGGAAAAAAGTATTACATACATTAATATATATAATATATATGTGTAAATAGACAACGCTGTTCGAAAACGGTTAATGCCGTGTTTAACCAAGTTCTCTTTTTTTCCCCCCCTCTCTTTTTCCGAGCACAAATTACTAAAGAAAACTTTGTAAATAAATCGTTAAGAAAATTAACATTCATGGAAAATGATATTAAGACTATTCTGAAATCCAAATTTATTATTTGCCAATGCAACCACGGAACTATGGTATTCATTAATGCATAAAGCTTGCAGATATTTTGTATCAAATTCCAAAGAATCGAACAACGTTGTACAATTTTATATAAAAGTATAAATATAAAATAAGTGTCTTTAATCGGACGTTAATTAAAGATAGAACCCTTCTATCGAAAAAAAAAAAAAAATATTATATAACACTTAAATGGTAACATATGGCGTAACAATTAAAAAGGTATGGTGAGGGTTATAACGGTCAGTTTCAATAATAAATCGAACAAAAATAGATGCGTAAATTTAAATGTTTTATATGAAAACTCACTTGTAAATGGTAACGCTGAATAATATCATCCTTAACCCCCCCCCCCCCAGTTTTTTTATGCAGAGAAAAATATTTTTCATCGATTGTTCATTAAACAGAATTACAATATAATCTATTTTAAATTATCGGAAAAGCTAAGAGCTATAGTTTAAATACTTTTAAATCATACTTAAACGTTTACTGAAAATTAAATAAACTAAAACAAACGTTTACCAAAAATTAAATAATTTAAGACAAATGTTTACTGAAAATTAAATAAATTAAAACAAGCGTTCAATTTTTAAATATATTTAAAGGCATCTTCTTCTTCTTTTCTAACTTTAAGCATAAAAATTTTTAGATAAATAATACACGTACGATATTGTTTGCATCGTTTTATCGTTGGCAAATTTTATATCTTCATAATTTTGTACCTTTAAGCTTTTAATGATTTTCTAATATTCCTTTAGCGATACTTGTTTATTTTCACGTCGACCATTTCCGGTACGGCAAAGGAAAGCTGCCACTATTATTATATGATTTAATGTAAGTAATGCACAAGTTTGAAGCGATGCTCTCTGTTGTCGATTGCGGAATTGTCCTGCGTGTCACACACTATATTCATACCTTAAAGAAGAAAAAAGAACGTGGTTCGATATCTCCGATATTCCATTTGATTTAAAATGTTCTATAAATAATAAAATGTCGATTTCTAAACTGTTTACTTTTTGTTAGTTATCTTTCCTTACAATCAGAACTATTTTAATCTTTAAAAATATCATAATGTAAATGCATTTTAATTGTTCCATGCTTTTATCATAAAGAAATCTTGAAATTAAATATTTTGTATCTTTTATATTTCGTGATAAGAATCTTAATATTTTTTATTAATACCAGTTTAAACATCATTAAAAAATGCAACTTTAAAAGGGATACATAATAATAAATTATTTATCATTTTGATAAGAAATGGCATATATATTGTTTATTACCTCATACTCTAATTAACAAATTTAAAACGTTTAACATTTTATTAAGAATTATAAATATTATTCTATATTTTTAGTTATTATTAGTAGTATTAAAGAAAAAAATCTTTTACATGTTATAAAGAAAATATAAAAACTGCTGGATTGCGATAATTTATTAGTTTTTATTTTGAAATGGAAAAGTAAAATAATACATCTATTCTTCTATTGTTGTTATTTAAATATGCACTCAATAGTACCTTTCTTTCAAATACTTAAGCAGTATAGAAAATTATACCATAAACAAAAATCAAAGTGCACAAAATAGCAAAAAGTACGTACACTTAATGTAATTCCTAACAGAAGGGGGGAGGGAGACTTATGTAAAACATTTTTTAGGCAGTTTTCGCATATCTTCTTTCAATTATTAAAGAAGTGCTTATTACAGTATGTTAAAAATTGCAACTTTTTGACAAATATGGCTAATATTTATATAAATATTATTATATATCATAATTATTATAGTTATATTTTTAAATTAAAAAAAAAAAAAACTTTATGAAGAAAATATGTTAACTACTGAATGAAGTTCATTTATTCGTTTTTATTTTAAAGTAGAAAAATAAAATAATACATCTGTTCTTTTATTTTTGTTATTATTATTGAAAGTACAGTATAACCCCGATAATTCGGATTAATTGGGACCAGATCCAATCCAGATTATCCGGAGAATGAGAAAAAAATGAAATAAAACATACTTACAGAATATCACTGTTATTATAAACATACTGAATATTTACAGACAGTAAAAATTTTTATTTTGTAACTATAAAAACTTCTGCAGTGCCTGTTTTGTATAACTTTTGCGGGCCGCACGGTCACGCATCCGCATGAGCATTGTTAGTTTGTTGGATGTAGTGTGTTGATCTTCTACCTGATGTTCAAAACAAACCGTCAATTGTTGTAAATGATTTGTTGCTTCGTTATGGCTAATAACTTTTGGTTGATCATCATTGAGATGATATCAACATCTCAACAACCATCATTTTTTTTAACATGTTCACAGAATCTTCAGGTGTAATTTCCCTTTCATTCTCGCCTATATTCCCTTCTTTTTCAAGCTTGCTTGTTATTCAATAGATAACAATTTGTGAACCATAAAATCTTCCACGACTTTTGGAGAGTATTCTCAGCAACCTGCTTGCTAACTTTAAGTGATGCATTGTTATTTCTTTGAAAGGTAACATCTAAGAGTTTAAATGGAAAAGATTAAGGTATTCTTCCGAAAATATTTCAGAAAAGACTTTTTTTATTCAAAATACGAAAATAAAATGAATTAATGTTATCGAAATTTTGCCTTTCGCTTCTCAAATTTCGAAAAAAAGAACTGACAGATTGATCCGGATTATACGGAGATCCGGATTAACGGGGTCCGAATTTGCGGGGTTCTACTGTATATGCAAAGTTGTATTGAAAATTATACCAAAATCAAGCATCAAGCTGTGCAAAATAGCAAAAAGTACCTATATGTAATGTAATTCCTAAGAAAAAAAATTATGTCTAAACATATCTTTTCAACTTATTTTCGCATGTCTTTTTATAACAAAAATCATTAAAAAGTGTTTATTACATTATGTTAAAAATTACAACTTTTTAAAAAAAAATTGCTATTTATTTAAATATCTGTCTGTCATCATTATTACTGTTATAGTAATGTATTTTAAAAACTTATTAAATATAATAGAAAGTACCTTTAAATCTTTTGTTACTCCGAAAGTTAAAGTAGAATAACTTTTATTCTTTTTTCTAAATTTAGTAATTAATTTAGTTAACGTAATTAATAATCTTAATAAGTAACGAATGCGAACTTCAATTAAATGTATATTACACAAAAATGAACTAACTGAAGCTTTAAAATTTTAATTTAAAAGGATTGAGTCGGTTAATTTATTTTACTTACATTTGAACATTAAATAGAGGACATCAACTTAATTTTTTCTCTCTATCTTTATATTTCTAATAACCGAGAGACTATTTCGCAGAATTTCATCTCGCTGCAAATCAATGGGCATGAACAAAATATATTTCGAAAAGAAATCGTACGAACCTTGCAGTAGAAATCGATATCTTTTCGATAAAAATAAGTGAGATGAAGGGAAGAGCTTCATTCAAGTGATGCTTTTCAGTAATCCACTAGATCACATTCGTTTTCTTCTTAAAATGATTCGATTCCGTTGAAATAGTTATCGTTCGGCGCGAAACAGAAAGAAAAAAAATCCGGATGAATGAGAATAAAAATAGAACGCGTTTGAATAAATAATTACTTTTTAAATATTCTTAGATTCATGCTAATTTTGATATTAAATTACTTTTTGCTGTAGATACTGCTTATTCAATACCTTTCACGTATGAGAATTCTTTTTTCCCTCTCGTTATGTTTATGTTATGAATATGATCTCCTACTCACCCTCTCCTCCCACCCCCGATACACTTCTTGAATTCTTTAAAATTTATCCATATACTTTGAGAGAGTGGCGTTGAATATGATGATTGGAATTCAATAAATGGATTCTTTTGCATTATGCATGAGAGAAAGAAATGTAGTATGTAAATGTGCCATGCATTACTTATGTTAACTGTTATTATTAATTTTCTAGTGTGTATAAGTTACCTGTGGTTATGTATTTTAATATTTACGTCGTTACATGTGATACTTTGTTTATAAATGGCATTCTAGTGTAATAACTATTTATATATTCTTTAAGAAATTCATGTATGTATTGGAAGTATATTCTTAACATGCACCTTTTCAAAAGTACAGCAATTGAAACAGTGTCAATGCGAAGATATTATATTATGTCACTTTTAGTTATTAATTAGCATTTATTCTTAATATTTCTTTTTAATTATTTCCAAAATATGTAATCCAACGTATGGTATTAATTATTAATGTCTAAAGAGCATGATGCGAAATGTGAACTGTTATTGTAAAATAGATTCTGTTGAAGCGTTTTAAAATTTCTAATCTTATGACACACACACACACACACAAAAAAAAAAAAAAAAAAAAAAATATTAATTAAATTTGACAAGCCAGTAGTAAGAGAAGTTTTCAACTTTAAGTAATAAAATTAACATAAAATCTTCTTCACAGCAAACGGTATATGTTAAAGCCCTTTTGATAAGCACTTATTGGTAGTAGTAGAATTTAACTATTTTTGTTGTTTATATTTTGTAGTTATTTGTAGTATTAAAATTTTATATTCAATTAATTTCAGAACATTTCTCCATGGCTATAGCTCTTTTTTAATTTATATTTTAACATCTTTGAAAGCATACACGCTATTTTTCTCTCAAAATAATGCTGATAATAAACAAAAATTTTAAAGCAATATATATTCTGTTTCGCACGTAATATATTTTCCATCACAAAGGAAGTTTTTCTCTTTTTGTTGGCAATCATTTTTCTCTCGCGTTGTTCGGCAATATAGTTTTTCTTCCTTACATAAAATGGCAACGCTTCGCTCTTCGCGGGGTCACAGGTTATAAAATGGCTGAAACAGGTATTTGTACACGCTGTAGATGACATTAGGCGATAACTCTTCAGAACATTTTACTTTATCATCATTTGTCCTGCATTTTAGGCTTCTTCGGCAGTGTTATTGGTATATCTTTTTTCCCACCAGCGTAATCAATTTCATCAGGATAGAAAATAAAGCATCAAAAAAGGCTTTGATGGGTAGGGGATGTATTAAGGGTCTTTTGTTTGGATGCTTTTAATAGTCCATCTATCATTCCACTATCAGAAGTAGTGTCATTATAAAATAATTGCAAGTAATGAATCTCTTATTGTAGAACTAATTTTTCTTTGAAATTATAGTATTAAAAATTGATTTTCAAGCTGTTTAAAAATTAATATTTCAATATTTTACAAATGTATTTAAGTCCTTTTTTTTCATATTTCATCGATTTACATGAATCTTATTATTTATTATATTATATATATATATATATATATATATATATATAAAGTAGAGGTTCTTGAGATATTATTAATTTATAAAAGTTCCGCGAAACAGTTGTCATAGTCTTCTATAATCAGACGCTATATTTTTTAACTATTAAATATAGCATTTTGAAGCTCTTTTTGTCTATTTAATTTTAAACACTCACAGAAGTATTCATAAGAGACTCATAAGAGCCCACTCTTTCATACAGGAACATTTAGTGCTACATGGCATTTGTATAATTCGAAAATTTTCGTTATAATCTATTAAACATATAAATTTTTACTGGTTAATCTTATTTATTTATTTATTCCTCACCATAAATGTGTCTTCGTTTGTATAGATTTACTGTTCTACGTTTATTTGTCAGAAAAACGCGTCATAAGTGATGAACATTGATAGTCTTCCTATTCCATTAATAATTTTTTTAAATTATTATTATAGTAAAATAGTTATGATAATAAATTTGCACTTCGATTCATTGAAATGCGGAAATTACTAAGCTTTTAATATACTTCTAACGAGTTTCCTTAAAATTACCAACAAATTGTCAGAATAATTAATTCTCATAAAAGTTAATCAGAGTAAATTATATATATTTCAAGTATTCCAGACTTGTTAATAAGCGTAAAATTTAAAAAGTAAACACCAATTTTGAATAAGAAAACACTATTTTTCTTAATTCGTATCTTCTTAAATGGGGGAGGGGGGGGGAGGGTATAACAACCATTTTATTATATACCCTCTTCAAATTACATCCTTTATGATGATTAAAGAAACCATTTTATTTATTGCTTAGTACTGGTAAAAGTGTTTAGACTTTACTTTTCTCTTCTTTAATGGCCTCTTTAATGTACAGGGAAAACATTCTTAAGACTTAAACTTTTTCGTTTCATTCCTGATACATCTCTTTATCCTTCTTTACCTGTATACATACTAAATAAATCTTAGAAAGTTTTTCTACATAAACTTGTCATATGCTCGATGCATTTTCTTGCAGAAAAAGAGGTAAATTGCAGTTATTTTACTGCTGGAATATGTCAGCCCATTAAAGAAAAAACTCAAAAACTGATAGTTTTGCGATATTTTTGTGAAACTTGAAAAATAAGCAGATTATATCATACCTGCTTTTTATTTATTTAGTATATGTAGAATAAGTATCAAGAAGATAAAAATACAAGAAATCATGAAAAAAATTAATGGACATTTATTTCATGCCAAAATTTAAATTTTGTTTTGTTTAGTTCATATTTTTTTAGATAATAATCGTGTGCTATGTTCTGCTTGTTTTATACTGTGTAATTCCGTAACTGCTGGTAGTTTACATAAGGAATGGGATAATGTATGAGTACATCATTTCTCCCATGTTGTAAATCATATTCTATAAACATTATATATAGTTGATTTTTTAAAATAGTATCATTATTTTCCATGTTAAATAATCCAATAATGGACACTATCTCCCACCACTATCCTTTTTTTTCTCCTGCTGATTATCATGCTATATATTGTGTTTTTTTCCTTTTTCAAATAACACATATTTTCTGACCCTGTTTTGATGTATTTAAGCTGATTTTATAGAATTTATTTCGAAAATTTCAAAAGCAGTTATTATTGCCTAATGATGAAAAATCCTCACATTCTGAAATATGTTAGTTTATAAACTTATTTTGCTGTATTTTTTTGTTTTTATATTTAACCAAACAAAGTTTAGAAGCAGTTTTATATCGTCATTATTGCTGATTCTGATGTACCGCTTTTTTCCTCCTTGCGCCTTCCGAAAAAAATTCAGTTACCATAAATCTTATTCTCATTCTCACTGTCAATTTTTCATGGAGAATTATAATATGAGTATAAACTGGCGAGTTAGACTCAGAAATAAAACATTTGATTATAGGTTATTGTTTTTCTTAGTTTTTTAAAAGCTTCCGATCTATCGCAGGGTTTCTTTTTCTTCTTCATTCCTGGCATGCGCGATACAACGAAAGATTAATATAACCGAAAATTACATTTGTAGCACATAATAATAATATTTTTAAAGCATGTAATATTTTATGTTTGTTTTGCATTCTCGTACCTCTATGAAACGCATATTTCTTTATAGTTTTACCTTGACACAGTTTTCTTCTTCTTCTTCTTTTTATTATTATTATTTCAATATCCCTTATAGCATCGAAATTTAAATTCATTATGATTTAATTTCGAAAAATGTCTTTCTACATCGATCTTTTTTGGGGCAATTTTCATAATCCACCCACATGCTCTACGAACACTTATTTGGCTAATCATTTAAAATATTTATTTTGCTTACAATTCCCTCTTTATTCAGCTGGAGCCTTTCACAAACTTCTTAAAATAACATTACGAAATGATGAGATCATACTTTGTGAAAACATAGTATGTTGTTAGAAAGAAAATGTCAAAACCATATGTGCTGAATTATATTGACTATAAAAACAAGCATCTGAAAGAATATTTGGGATGTTTAGCCAATCTTATTTGATTTATAGAAAATTACTGAAATAAAACATGAAGAACCATAAAAAGTATAGGTCGATTTTGATGTACTTCTTGTACATGCAAATGTGGATTATAAAATTTTGTGTTTTTAGTTTAAATTCCGATTAAAAAATATCTCGTTTTATATGCGTAATCGTTTATTGCGATAATTGCCATTCAAATTTTAGTCCACCACACAAAAAGATTATAATAAGCACTTCTTAGTTGATATGCTGTCACCGCTAGTATAGGTATATGAAATGTGAGAAGATTGGAAATTAATAATTAGGATTCTTCAAATAATATTAATTGAAGATTTATTTACAAAATATTTACATTATAGCACCCTAATTATATGTATAAGTATGGTCATAAAAAATCTTGACCAACATTAAATTATAGGTTAAGATTTTTTATATACGTATATACTAGGTTATATCATTAAAAGATACACTCCTTTCTATTAATTGTACTAAGCTAGACTTATTCATCGCGATAAACCTCACAGGTATTTCCCAACACAAACAGGTGCGCATCTCCAGAAAAATACTCAGTGCTCACAGCAGGAGTATTTACTTTTTCAAATTTCAGTCCAATCCTAAACTGACTTCCTTCCTCCCTTCTCCCTTCAGTATTTCGTAGTTTCAATTCTAAAATCAAGGATAAATCACGTGTTTCATGTGATCCACTCGTTCATTCACAAGATACTACAGGAGATTGATTATCTTTTGCTTTTCACTATTCTTATCAAAATCCCGATTTGATTATTGAAAAAGACCATCTCTTTTGATATTATCTTTTATACAATAGATCTTTCATATAATACAAGTATGGATAAAGTGGTGCTGTTTTAACCCCAAAACTAAGAAAGAATATTTCCATAATTCAAGTATGTAACTACTGATTTACAAATAAATGCAATACATAAAGAAAAGAAAATAACCTAATCGCATTTTTCATTAGTATACGCTTCATTAACGCCAGGAACCAGTGGCGCCAACTTATATGGGCCCATGGGGCCCGAGCTCACCCAATATTTTTTAATCCTAGCATGCCCAATTTTCACTGTTTTACTTAGTTATTAATTTCATTATTTTTTTTTCCCTAGAACAAAATTTATTTTATCAATGGCCATATGTTTTAACTCTCCAACTGACTCCCATAAATCCCAAATGACTAAAATGTCCATGTTTAACTTTCTGCTACTTCAATTTGTAGTCATGTTCGTGACATGATGATATTACGATAAATATTAGTGTCTTTCTAAGGAAAAACGCATTGAGAATATAATTTAATAAAATTGCAACTTTATTAAAACATGATAGCTTGAGTTAAAATTCTCATTTTTTACCATCTGCCTACCCTTCAAAGAAAAACAAACTGGCCGTACCATTTTACCAAAATATTTTTGAGCCCACCCAATAATTTTCAAAAGTTGGCGCCACTACCAGAAACCTGACAATATGCTTTATTCTTTAATTTAGTTTTTCTCTGATGTCTGCCGTATATGATATTTAAGAACAAGATCAAATTCGATTTTTCAATAGGCGTTATGCCACTAATTTTACGACATCAAAATTAAAATTGAATTTTTACTAGTGATAGGTATAATTGGTTTTCTAATATGTGTCTCATTACTTGTTATAAAATATTTTGCGTTTGTAACAGCTTAACTATTGTTGGTAAAATATGTCACATATTTGCTCTTACAAAGAAAATTAAGAACACCCGTTGAAAGTTTAATAAGGGCATTTCTTTTTCAACAGTTTTCCAGAAATGTAAGAAATTTTATTGAAGAATTACTAAATCATTGGCTGGCAACGTTAATCTTATATTACTGCTTTTCTCATTTCTTGGCTTCAGTTCAATTCTCTGGAGAGTGCATTTAAAACTCCTGCAATTTGCATTTTAATTAATTTCCTTCCGTTGTTCATTTCATTTTTTAACCCTTTCCCTCGAAATCGCTCTCGTCCTTTCAGTGGTTAGAAGTGAAATTGAACATACATTCAATTTCAAACCAAGTCTCCGGGAAGAGTTGCTAATTTAACTTTGAGAACGGCTTAATGAAATAGTTAGACGAGCGTGGCCCGAACTGTTGGTAAATTACGAAGATTCGTGGTAAGTGGAGGTACACAAGATTTTACTAAATATTTCCCCCTAATGTTTGCGAATGCAATTAGGCTTGTGCTTGTCGATTTGATGTTCGCACGAGAGCAAATTTTTCTCAAATGCACATTCTCCGTGGGAGTGCTGATGTATATCTTAACATTCAAGGAATATTTTGAAATTTCTTCGATATAATAAGCAGCTTAATCATTATTTTAAGCACTCACTCGTTTTAACAAATCTTTCAAATAGATTTTTCTGGGAATAAATGCTGAAATCAGGCGCCAGATGGTGCTTTGTAAATATGACATAAATCATGTTTCACATTTCAGAAATTTTCTATCAAATTGCTTCAGTCACTCTTCATAACTTGTACTTAAATTTATTTTATATAGTTACAGAAGGTTTCGGAAGAAGTTGTCAACTTGCCATGTCGTAAATAGATTCACCATTTTTTTTTTTTTCTTTTAATTCTGAAATTTTGCAATTTTACGAAATATCATTATTGATGTTAAACGTTTGCGTAAAAATTGTTGTAAAAGAATTTTTAGTAACACATTTATGTAAATTAATTATGAATTGCAAGTTTAAAACATTGGTTTTACAATGGAGTGGGGGAAAAAAACTTTTTTTTTCCCGTAATACTTTTAAAATATAACCATAAAATTATGAAGCAGCCTTTTTCTTTGATGCACCATTTGTTAAATGCTTTTAATTAAAGGGACAATAAACGTTATTTATTGATTTTCATTGTAGAAATATGAAAATTTGTGCACCTATACAGGGGCGTACGAAGAGAAAACTTCGCCCGGGGCAAAGTTTAAATTTGACACCCCCACCCAACTTTTTTCTGGCAACAGGCCAAAAATGACGTTGTTAGTATAAATTTGGCGCCTCCTAAATTTCCGTGCCTGGGGCGACCGCCCCCCTTTCTTACGGCGCTGCACCTATACATGTCACCATAAGTATATAGTACATCTTTAAAAAAAAATTTCTTTTTAGAAAAAGTTTTTAAAAAAATTATTATTTAAATTGCTCCGTGTGCCTCAATTTTTTAGATTTTTTTTTTATTTTTTACATTTTAATCACTTAAAACTTTTATTACAAACAAATTTGTTTATCGATTTTTTAATCCCTTAAATAGTTTATTTTTTAGAGATTTTTTTTCTTAATTTCATTTCAATTTTCATCAAAATTTTGGCTTTAATAAGTTAAAGATTAAATTTAATTTTTTTATTGAAGTTGAATTTTAAAATGCATTCATAGTTTCTTTGTCAGCAACATCTACATTCTTCTTTATGAATTTCATGAAATTCATGAAGAATTATGAATTTTAAAATTTACGACGTATGAAATATGTAAAAAAATCTAAAAACATTGAAAAAACATTTTTGAGAAAAACAAATTTAAATTGTAATTTAAAGGACCAAAAAATCATTCGTGTACAAAATTAAAACACTTGTAACTTTGCTATCTGCATGCGATTTTTTTTTCTTTTTTTTAAATGATTTAATACAAATTGAAGGATCATAAAACACAGAAAAATAAATTTCGATTTGTGGGTCAATTTTTACGATTAATAAAGGTAAAATTCCGTTTTCGTCAAATTTCTGCAATGATTAACTAAAGATTATTTAAATCTTTATTGTATTTTACTTATTTATTTCTCTTACGCTGGGGCCATGGTTTTCGCTGTTGTAGGTAGAATTACATCATTAGGTAGAATTTCTTCTTTTCAAGGGTTTGTTGCATTTGAAATAAAAAAAAATATTCACTGGATAAGCATATCTTATCCATTCCAGTTAAACTTTAATATATTTCACAACACAATAATAGTCTATACGAGATAGTCTATTTCAGAAACTCAAAAGAGCTACTTTCTGACTCATTTCAGAAATTTTGAATTAATTCATTTTTGTTCAAACACGCATTACATTGGCAGACATTTTAGTTCAGAAACTACATCTTCGAATACTGTTTTCTTTTTCTTGGCAAAGGAAGGAGCTTTTTTGCAGAAACCATTGATAAATTTAGTCTTTTGAACTGAATTTCAGGATAACAATAATCTGTCCGTCACGTGACAATAATCGCTTATAATTTCATTGGTAAATTTAAATTGATTATTAAAAAAAAAAAAAAAAAAAAAAAAAAAAATGAAAAAAAAAAATATTCGATCCCAAATCAATTCAATAGCCAATTATATGTCATTATGTTTAAAACAGAATCTGAAAATGTGTCTAAATTTTGCGTTTCTGAATATGAATTTGAGTTAATTGCCTTAAATTCCGAAGAATTCTCTCAGTTTCCAAGAAATTTTCTTATTTCTCCTACTCCCTCCTTCCTTGGGGAAGAAGACAAATAAATAAAGGAGTAAAGCATGAAGAAAACGATTCGTAGCTAAACTATCGAATCATCTATATTAAATAAAATTTCTATTTAAAATGTAAACAAAATTTAAATTAATTACAGTCGCATCAAAATATTACTGTACATGAAATTATATGTATACACATCGTGATACAATTCTTAGTATGTTAAGATATGCTTGTTAATAATTCTTTTTAATCAAGAAATCGTAAACATTTTTTTTTTTTTAATCTCTTAAAAAAAGTTGTTGAACACTCTTCCTTATCTTGTTATTCATTCAATCGAAACTTAGCATTTCTCCATTCCTAAATGCATTCAATTTAAGTCGCAGACGAATCATTAATCCCAGAAATTGAAATCAATTTAAAGAAACCGCACAGAATCGCTCATTACTTACGAGTCCGCGACTTGGGGTTGTTTTGATCTCTTTGAATAGATACAAAACAACTCCACTTTTTTTTTCTAGCCACCGGCGAAGAAAATGGACGCTAGCGAAAGCTAAGAATTTTTGTCGATGGAGACGCGCAAATTGCTGAGGAGAAAAAAAAAAAATTAAAGAACCGGTTCAGATTTTTATTTTTTGAAGTGCTGGGTATCAAAAGAATAGCCGCGGGCGCTGCAAAAACAAGTTATCTCCATTACAGTCACTTTACTGTCAAAGCCATGTGTCTTGTGTTGCTCGCCTTTGACGAATGAGGGAAATTTTTCACGGACTGTGTGGCTCCATCTTTCGGCAAAATGAAACATAATTTAATCGAGTTTTATCTCGTAATCCTACGGACATGTGCTCCTTGTAAATCATGTACAGGATAGCGTTGGTTTTCTTTCTTTTCCGTAATTTCTAACTGGCTATTAACTTTTGATCTTGAGTGGATCTTTGACTTTATGTAGCAGAATCGGAGATAGCTTTAGAATAGCGCCCTGGGCGAGATTCCTCCCACCCGCTCCGCAGCATTTCTAAGAATGTTGAATTTTTTAAAGTTTTGATAAGGTATTCTGAATGTATTTGCATGCACTGCTGCATTTGTAGCAGGATTTTAATATCACAAGTACTGGAACCTTGCTTAAATTAAAAAAGGTGCAAACTGCAAACCTATTCAGGGACGGACACCTAAAAACACTGTGTCTAGATGCATTTCGCTCGTTAAATACCCCCACTCCTTTTGTTATGAACAGGAATTAAATTTATCTATATATAAGGTGTTCTGGGTAAGCTTTAAAATATGACTAGGGACCCCAAGTCAATAAATTGGATTCTACCGCATCTCTTTTATGGTACTTTGGGCGGTCATTCAACTTCGTCCTTTTCCGAAGCCGTCGCAGATAATTGGCGCTAAACCTCCAAAAGAGTAGGGAATTCTTTTCTAAATCGCGTATCTGACCAAATTTTACTTGGCAGTGTTTCGGTTCAAAATGTGCTTTGTATAAGTTAACTATAAGGTCAGAATCGCAGCAAAAGTATTGTGAGCTATATTAATTTGCGCTGATCACCAACTAATAAGCCGAATAGGCACTTTATCACTGTTATCAGTTTTATATCCATGTACGAAATACAAATTTTTCGCATCTGGTCTAGGTGCCAAATAGAGTTGCTGCGACACTACATAAAGTTTTCAAGTTAGATATACTGTTAAGGGTGTATTTCGATTCAAACTGCTTGTTTTCCGATTTATTTTTTAATTCACTTTTGCTCTCAAACACATGAAACTCGCAGTTTCTCTTATTTAGAAAGTGCACAAGGTGCCGTAAAGGTCAATTCTTTGATAAGTGTACAAAATATTGCAAAAAAAGCAATCAAAAACGGCAATTTGAACTGATTTTTCCGAAGTGGGAGATAAGGGAACGAAAAAAAGAGTCTTCCAGAGAAGTTAATTGCTTATAAATCAAATTCTAATGAATTGAGCGTAAAAAGACTTTACTAGGCACCTCATACGTCCCTTCAAGAATCCCCTCAGCAAGTTTCATGATTCTACTTTTAAAAATGTGTATAAAATTGTATCGGAAATTTTCGAGCTGCTGAAGGTGGAAAAGCGTTTTTTCGAATACACCCTTAATATGCAGAACGGAATGGAAAAGTTTCTCGACATCACTATTATAAATAAGCCTTTTCGACTTCTAATAAGAATTTCTCGATACTACTTATACTTAAATTCCATAACGATAACAACTTGGTGTAAAATTATAGAAAATTAAAGATGTACAATCAGGATTAGAGGATAAAGATATAAAATTATAGGAATTAAGAATATACATGGATTTATAAGTATTCTGTTGACATTAAATGTTCTATCCCGAGTGCTCGTGAAATGATAAAGGATAGCAACGATTGTTCGAAGACGAATTCAACAGTTTCATTTGCCAACATCGTTTGAACTCTAAAATGGAACTTACAGACACCAAAGCGCATTTATAAATCTGATAGTATGCAAAAAATTCCTTTTTTATTTGAAAATCCATGGGTTAGAAAAGGGTAATTGAAGGAAATTTCATTTATTTATCTGTTTAAAAAAATAATTACATTGAACTTAATGTTAATCTAATATCAAGACTTTCTTTTCCGCAAATAGATAGCTTTCTTCTTTAGGAGGAGGGCTCCAAAAAATGATTAAACACCAAAACCTTCCTACTCTGATGCGAAGATCATTTACCAAATACATTTTTTACGAAGTCTAAATCATAAGCACGAGTAGTAGAAACTTAATCATAAAAACAAAGTATCTTATCTCACTACTGATCTTCTTCAGACTCCAAGCTTTCTCAACTGATATGGCTGCTGCATCCTTTTTGAGATAATCCTAAAGCAATTTAAAGTTTACAACTACAAACAGATTATTTTTCTCTCCAACTGAAATGTATGTTTTTCTCAACCACATGAAATACTTCTTTTTTGGAGTGCACCTTTGAAACAACGCCCGTTGCTACAATCATTAATCAAGCTCTAAATGTGGAAATGGAAGAACCACACAGACACACACACAGCAAAAGAATTCCTAGGAAAACGTGTAAAAGTTTCAATCCAGGGAGTTAACGTACTCGACGTAATTCTTTTTTGGATCTAAGAAAATGAGATACGAGCTGGCTGTAAAATGTGAGACTCTCAACTTCATTACGGCACGTATAAAATAGGAGACTATTAATTCATAGTCAGTTTAAAAAAAAATTTCCTTTTGTCTTATATTTTCTTACCCCTTTTCGCAAACTCTAATTAATTAAAACGGAATTTTTAAATGGTATTTTAACCTTATTCCTGAAGCTGACTTTTTTTTTTTTTCATTCGACTTTAAAATGCTATAATAACCTATTAAAGCTTTAAATTAAACTATAATAAATTTCGACTTTAAAATGCCATAACTTTAAAATTCGAATAAAAATCTGAAAAAAATCATACATCAAGTTCGCGTTTTCTGCTTTATGATAATATTTTAATATATATACATGTGTAGTATATATATTTTATGTACAAAAAAAAAAAAAAAAAAAAAAAAAAAAAACTGTGCTGAGGCAGATATTTAATTTATCACACAGATCGAATGCAAATGTGTTATCTCCAAATAATTATTGGATGGATAAATTTTGATTTGTTAGCAATTTGCAAATATCATTATCTCCCATTTCATCATCTCCCATTTTTAAAATGCGTCGCTACATTAGACAAACTTCCTTTCTCTCTATCTCTCATTGAAAATTAGCATTAAAAGAAGTACAGTGGAGCACCGATTATCCGAACTAATAGATGACCGGAAGTATTTGGATAAACGGGATTTCAGAGAACCAATAATTTTTTTATATAAACATACTAGGGTTAAATAAGCATAGGGAAACGAATAAACAGTGATGATAAATACAAATATGTATTTTGTACTAGAATGCTTACAACAAGAAAAGGTAACAAACTATCAAAGAATAAAGTGATGAAATAAATCTGCAGGAAATCAAAAGTACTATAATGTAGATCTACATTTTAAGGAAAGAAGTCCGACATTTTCTTTTGTTTCAAAGAGGACACTCTTTTTTTCTTGCTGTTAAATCACCAAATACGTTTCAATAAAAGCAGCCGAACCGAATCACACTATTCTTCGGTTGACCGAGGTTCGGATAATCGATGCTCCACTGTATTTACATATCATAAATATTAAAAGAAAAATAACAATTTACAAATTAAAACATTTGTATAAATTTATATTGATCTTAACCTGTGGGCAGGGCCCAACTAAGGTTATGGGGGGGGGGGGGGCGAAGCATCATTCTGAAGCCCCCTTCTATCTATCTATCTATAGAATATTTTTGTGAATAATATAGATGTAGTAAGTACTCAACTTCATAATATTGTATGTATGTATAAATATTGTACCTAGTACAGTTCACATCTATATACAGGGTATCACAAAAAGATAATCACAACTTAAAGAATAAATACTCGTAGGATAATTGTAGAAAAAAAAATGATAGATTGGTTAACAGAAGTATCTCTTAGCAAACTTTTTACTTTATTTATCTACATACGTTATAAGATGTCTAAAAGAAAATGTCACATATTGGTCATAATTAATGGTTTTAACTTGCCACAGACATCATGCGGAAAACGTTAATAAAGAATTTCTCTTGAAAACAATAGTATACTAAGTTGTTATAATAAAACTATAATCATTAGGTCTCTAATGGTGTAGTTTGCTTTCTGCATAAATGGATGAAGTAAAGCAAAGAGAGGAAGGAGGACCGCACTATCTTCCTAAATGTTTGAAAATATATGAATTTTGGTCACCTTTTTGCTAATTTTAATCATTTGGCACCTTTTAATTAAAATCATGATTAGTCTCATTGGGGGGAGGGGCAGCTGCCCCGTTCGCCCTTGCATAAGTCGGGCCCTGCATGTTGGTTAAAATAAAAGACAAAAGAGAAAAGGCAAAAATAATAAAAGACAAAATTTTAAGTATGCCATCCACCAGCAGAGTCACTAAATGAGAAAAGTGATTATTAAAAAATTGTTTGTCGATAACTCCTTATGGCCACTTTATTACAAGGCGAGACTAAATTTTTCTTACATTTCGTGAAGTTCTATTTTATTCATTTATTTTTATTTTTTCCTATGGTTGCATTATATTTATATTACATATTTATTCGATTTAGTAAATTTTAATTTAATACTAATAGAAATTTTAACAAAATTTTACTGCTTAGTACTTTTAAGTAAAAAAGTAAAACTGGTATTACTAGTCATTGGTGTAGTGGTGATGGAAAGGAGGTATACGTTGTATATTTTCTACATTTTATAAAGAAGCTCCATATAATCCCTGTTTCTCAAATAAAACTATGGCGTATATCCTAGCTATGAACATTCTCTAGCGTATTCCTCTAATTTGTTTACGATTACTAGACTTATATTGACCACTGGCTACTAATGAAATTTTTTAGTTTCGACTTTTATTAGATTAACTTCCCTTTTCAGGAGGTTAATTCTTTGCTTTTATGACATTATATATATATATTTTTTATCATTCAAAATTGTGTGTTTTATTTTACTTTATCTTATTCTAATAGTAACTTTGTTTGAATGTTGTTCGTTTGTATGTAAATGAAACGATATTGTTGAGAGGGGGAAAAAATATGAAAACAGTTTTTTACTTTTCATTTAAAGTAGAATGTGTGATTTTTTAAAATTAAAATCTAGAGATAAAATCGCATTTGCGTTAATTAATGTATCGTCAGAGAACATATCATTATTGTACTACTTTGTATAACAATATTTACAGTACGCATAGATAAAATCTGCATTCTAAAATAATTGCAGTTACAAGTTAAATCTTTCACACACACACACACACACACACACACACAAAAAAAAAAAAGTGTTTGAAAAAAAAAAGGGGGGGGGGGATCTCAATGTGATATGTTATTTGTAACTCATTTAATTTGATTGTTTTCATATGTTAAAAACTAAAGGAAAAATGATAAAACAAATAAAGATTTTCTCCACCGGGCGGATTTAAAACTACCCTAATACAACTTTTAAAAACATGTTCCATTCTTTTATGCTGATTCTCTGCTTTTTCTTTTCTTGTGTTTATTTTTTTTTTCAACCCTTTGAAAGAACAAACATTCATACGAATTCACAAACATGTTATCTGTCTTTCTGGCTGAAAACTCCGATCTAACCGCGCTTTAATCAAACATCCTCTGCAGTTTCGAGATCTTATGCAAAGCAATTCGATCGCTAGAGTTACAAAAGAACAATAAATCGTTTGTTAAAAGTCTGATCATTCACTTGGCCCTGAGGGCCCAAAATCTTGATTTAAATCTTGCTCACGATTGGCCGACCTTGAACGAATGGGCCGATCCCGTTTCGCTTTGAGAGCGAATTGAATTCAATTTGACACTTGAGTGACTTGAGAGGCGAATTGAATATTCATTAAAAAAAAGGGATAAAAACTAAATATATTGCTAAGTTGTCTTCTTTTTTTATTATTATTTTGTCTTGGTATTCTTTGCTGGTTCATATATTATTCTTACATCACTTCTCATTTTTCATGAACTTGGAAGTTTCTTCTTCTGATTTAAATACAATTGAGTGGGGATGAACTAATATTTAGAAATCACTATTATTTATTATCATATTCAAATATAGAACGTACAGTAAACTTTGTGTTATGATTGGAATCCGTTAACTCGAAGATATTATCAAGTCCCAACGAATCCACAAGCTATTGATGTACTAATTGGCACAAGAAGCACGTGAGTCCCTTGGAAATTTTTAAAAGGGCCCGAAATTGAAAAAAACAAGATACCCCAAATTCTATGTTGAAACAATTCCATTGCAAAATTCTGATTTCCTTTAAAATGATTAACTCATTTATGTATGTGTATACATTTAAAAAAGTGTTTCATAAAAATACCTTTCAGAACTAATTAATTTTTCAAACAGTCGATCACTTTTAACCACATCATCAGGGGTGCCCAGAGAGGGGTTTGGTGACGCAAGATGCGTCATACAATTTAGTTTTGGGGGGGAATTTGAGAAAAAGTACATTTTTTTTGGGGGGGGGGGATTTTTAAATTCTTAATATTTCCTTTTTTAACTGTTAAAAAAAAATCTTGATTTTTTTATATCACTTTTAAATTTCTTCAACATTTAATTTCCAGAAATGTTCCTGTGTTTTCTTTCTTTAAATTCTAGATAAGGGCAATAAGAACTCATTTCGCTATGCCCAACTCGCTATCTTTTGAATGTGCAGCAAATTATAAGTAGAATATATTTTACAATTGATATTCTGTTTGGGGGGGGGGGGGGGTGTTAAAGTATGAAGATTTTTTTTTTGGGGGGGGGAATTTGCGTCATTGGGTTTAGGGGGGATGGTCACCACTGCACATCATCACAATTCCTGAGTTTGTCTAATTAACCAAAGTCGTCAATCGGTCAGAAACTATTATCGCCCAACCAATCAAAATTGAGAAAATTCAATTTTATAATATTTGTAGTATCGGGTAACTCTTCTCGAACGAAACAGGGCCTAGAATGGCACTGTGCTTTTGCTTCTCATAGCTTCAGATAGCTGATCTGTCAATTTCTAAGGGAAATGTACCGGAGCTCCAGTATTCAGCAGTAATATCATACGCAATGCCCCCCCCCCCCCCTCACACACAGCCTTATATTCGATACACTATTCGCAAAATTTAAACCAATTTCGTCTTCAGCAAAAGAATTTTATTGATATGCATTTTTATGTAATAAAATCTAATAAATGTACTGAGCAAAATCATAAAATCAGGAGTGGAGAATTTTGGAAAAATCCTATTCGCCATTTTTTTTTCTTTTTTCTTTTGTGTGTGTATCAACTATGCGAAAACCACACATAGCATTGTTCCGGTAAAGCCAGTAGCGTAGCTATGTTTTTTGGCGCCCGGGGCCAGCAAGAAATTTTGCGCCCCCACCCCAATATAGATATATAACAATTTCTCTCAATTTGGCGCCCCTAGGCCTCGGCGCCCGGGGCGGACGCCCCCCTTGCCCCCCCTTAGCTACGCCACTGGGTAAAGCTTCGGTACGCGATATACTTCTGCGAAAATTAAGCACTGTCTGGAACTAAAAAGTTGAATCAGTAAGAATATTTTACAAATACGATCAAAAAGCAGCGAGTAAACGTAGCATGACCACGAGTAAAAACAGTAAATACGGTTGCTCTTCATTCTGATTCTGCCACCATGATATATATATCTGTGAAGTCGGTGCCTACAGATATATTGACAAGTTTGGTCTTCTCCATAAAGCAATCCCAATACAAAGATATATGTTTAATTCCCTACTTTTTTTTTTTTTCCCCCAGCTAAAAACACGTTTCATTTGGTGTCTTCCTATAAGCCGTATTACTGGGATTCTATCTGGAAACCAGGGGCCCTTTAAGAGTGTTCTTAACTGATCCGCTCAACAAGCGAAAAACGTTTTGACACATTTACAAATTCATTTTCTAACAGAAAGTTATAAAATTTTAATGCCTGACTATGAAAGCGATTTCGAATTGATCTTATTTTTTCATTTTATGATAATTAAATTACTTATCGAGTTATAAGCTATTTCGATGACGCAATCACCCGTTTTTCTCCTTCTTTTCGACCGGTTTTTCTGCTTTCGTCGGGAAATATGCTCAAAAGTGTCAACTTTGAAGGCTTGTTATGAAAAATGTATTGTGTTTTTTAAAAAACAAAAGAATGAGTGCAATTAGACAGTTTCTGAATAACAACCACTGCTATTTTCATGCATTTTCGAACAAAAATAAATTAATGCATGTGTCACAAAGTTGCCCTTTTTGATTTAAGAACACCCTTAAGACTTATACGGAAAGCCCGATGTACAGGGGGTCCTCCTACTACTCTACCAATTGTTTAATTTGCTGAATCCATTTTTTGTATGCTTAAATGATTCGAGTTTTACCATCAAAATTTCGAATAAATAATGCATTTAGTATTAATTTACTAAAAATAACTGCCTATATACATTTGAAGAAGTATTTTATTTCTACACAATTGTATATAATCATTTAATTTTGTAGATGACAAATATAGAACTATACAGTTTAGAATATTTGAACTTCAAATATCTTTTGAGGCTTACAAATTGCAGCATAGTAAGAAAAAATGCATTTTTTATCGTAGTAGTTTTTTTTTTCCCAAAAAATTAGTTTTGAAAAGTAATTTTGGAGACCCTTTGTATTTCAGTGGGTAAGCACGGGCTTCACGGGCCTATTCGGTAAAGAGGCCCTGCTGAAAACCTTAATTTTTATCATATTTCAAAATGCTTGGAGAAATAAGAGAGGAGGTATGGGTCAGTATCATTTGGAGGTGGTTTCAATCTTGGTGCCAAAATATAGCTGGTAATGCTCAAAGCACTCTTCATATGATGGCCAGCCTGTATGTTGATAAATTAATAATTGTGTAGAATTATAAATTTTTTTTAAGGCGAAATTATGTTTTTTCTTTCTTTCTTTCTTTCTTTGGTGGGGCTTGTTGAGCTTAAGCTGATTGGTAGGCCTCCCCACTTAGCTGAATCTGAATTTGTTTTCTAATTTTCCTCATTTTGATTTACAGCTTGCGAAAAATTGACGGATAACATTCCTTAGAATTTTTAATTTATTTTTATTTGGCTGATGAAATTTATTATCTAGTTTTACTTTTATTTTTTTGCTATTTTTGTATTATTTTGATTTTATGATTTATTTTTATTTAGTTACTTATGATTTTCTTTTTCCTTTACATTTCTGTTTACAGTTCCAGTTCCATCTTTAGCGCTGAAGCCTCCATCATTAGGTAATTAAAAGCCGAGTTTGGCATTAATTTTTACTTTAAATCTGAAATGATAGTGTAGCGCTTTTTCTACAAACGAGTAGATGTCATCTCTTCTCACCTACCCTATAGACCTCTCAAACTTATTAACTTTTCAGTCTAACTAATTATATTTCAGTGCATTTTTTGTGAAATGTCGGAACAGCTTCCATATACAGTGTTTTGCCACCAAATATCAGTTACTCTAATTTTATTTTATTAATATATATATATATATACACATAAATAAATACACACACACACACAAATGCATATATATAATTGCTTTGTTCACAGATTTATTTTTAATAAATATTCATTTTATTTTATTTATTATTTGTAAAATATTTTATTAAAGTCAATAAAATTTGCAAATCAAAGTGCATAAAAAAAATAAAAAAAATAAAAAAAAAACTATCTAACCGGATAGTTTGAAATTTAATATATATCATTGTTTCAAAATTTTGTCGAGTCATTTCAAATAATATAATTGAATGAAAACTAAAAAAATACATTAAGTTTTCTTCCTTCTGTTATATCTTAGCATGCATAATTAATTCAACGGTATCCCATGATAAATAATGATTCTAGGTTGCCGTTGTTATTACGTCCTGTTTAAGATGGAATTCTGTTATTTCCATATTATACAATTTAATATACATAGAATCGTAATAAATTTTGTATGATGAAAATGGTGATAAAAATGTATGGGCTACAGTATATGTAGATAGACAAATTTATAAATGTAATAATGTGAATGTAGAAGCCAAAATATTGAGTAAATAAAATACAAAATATAATAAGCTATTAAAGTAATAAAATGTCGAATTGAAAAAATAAAGATAATCATTAGATTGACTCCGTCAAAACGTTGATTGTATATGGAAGTTTAATGTTTTTCTTTTTCTATATTTTACTTAGTTATTTAAATAATATGTTTTTCTGTTATTTCAGCAGATCGCCATCATTCAATAACTACATATTCCTGTGAAGGCAATGAGCTTGATATTGGATGCGATGAAGGCAAAGTCATACGCTTAATCCGAGCCAATTACGGACGTTTCAGTATAAGTTTGTGCAATGATGTTGGTCAAGTCGACTGGAGCGTCCATTGCTTGTCCATAAGATCTTTCCTCATTATGCAGGAGAGGTAAATAGTTTCGCCAAATTTCTGAAGAAATCGTCATGTGTATTTAAAACTGTTTCAATTTTTGCATTTACTCTTGCTGTTCTAAAGTTTAAGATAAACATTATATATATGTAGTAAAGTACCGCTAATCTGAAACCTATAATTCGTAAATGCCTGTAATTAGCACTATATGAATGAATTTAGACAAACAATTTTAATTCTTAAAAAATAAATTAATAAGTAATTCTTAAAATTTAGAATTGTTTCACTTTGTATATTTATTCTTGCTCTTCTAAAGTTTAAAATAAATATCGTAAAAATAAATAAATAAAAAAGAAAGAATTATACAGTAGGATACAGCTAATCTGAAAACTTGTAATTCGTAAATGCCTGTAATCATCAGTGTGTGAATGAATTTAAACAAATAATTCTAATTCTTTAAAAATAATTTCTCAATGGTGACATTTTTTTAGTTTCCCCAAAGTTTTTATTTTATGTATGGTACATGTGTATCATATATCAATTGAATTTATTTTTTTTACAATTTAAAATGGTAATATACATAAAAATTTAAATTTTAGTTATTTAATAATTTACATAATAAATATATTTAAAAAAATCTGTTTTAAAAATTTAATTCTAAGAAAAAGCAGGGTTGGCATGGTTTAAACCAATTGGTTTAAACCATGGTTTAAACCACGGTTTAAACCAAATGGTTTTTTTCTCAAAAAAACCAATTGGTTTTTTTAGAAGAAATTTAATGACATTTTCTTTTTTTTTCTTTATAATTTACGTGTTCCAGATTATTGGACATAAATAATTTCTATTTTTAACACTTTATTTCAGTAATAAGTATTATATATAGTGGGTTTAGGTCTTTTTTTATGCATAGGATTAAACCAATTGGTTTTTTCTTAAAAAAAAAAAAAAAAAAAAAAAAAAAAAATATTTTTTAAAAGAAATCTAATGACAGTTTCTTTTTTTCTTTATAATTTACGAGTTTCAGATTATTAGATATAAATAATTTCTATTGTTTTTTAGAAGAAATTTAATGACATTTTCTTTATTTATTTATAATTTACGAGTTTCAGATTATTGGACATAAATAATTTCTACTCTTAACTCTTTATTTCAGCAATAAGCATTAGATATATTGGGTTTACATTATTTTTTTATGTATAGCATCAGTTATGTATCAGTACATATCTGGTGAACATATCTATTGCTCTAAAGAAAAAACTTCAAACATGTTAATTGATCAAAGATAAAAAGATTCAATATTTAGTATAAAATATATTTTTTTTTTAAATAATGCAGATTATTTAATGCAATTAATAATGTAACACAATGATCTTTTAAGATTTTGCACAAGCTGTAAAAGAAATTTTTCTTTTGGGAGATTATCTTGAATTAAAAGCAAGACTGGTTGCTAGTTATAGCATTTTAATAATAATTTTTTTTCCCTCTGCTATCTTCTGAATCTAACGACTAAAAATGATATAAAACTAAATAATAACTTCAAATTGATAAAATAACTTTAAATTGACACCCAGAAAGGAAAAATCCTAAGAAGTATTTGTAATTTATTATTTGAATAATTGTGGAAAAGAATATTTATCAAACTACATCCAAATGTTTATTATTAGTAATCAAAAGATTGTTTATAAAGATTTACAGGGCATCAATGGTTCATTGTGTAGAACTTTCAACATAAGACTGTTTGCTAAAACGGTTTAAATTGAAAAATGATTTTTTCAATTTTCAGCATAAATTCACTATAATTATTAACTTTAAATTATTTTAAATGAAGTTACACTGCTTATAAACCAAAAATGTCTGTTTTTATCAGTAAATATGCATGTATATGTAATGAAAAAGGATATTTTAAAAAAAACCTGGTTTAAACCAAAAAAACCTGGTTTAAACCAAAAAAACCGGTTTTTTTGGTTTTTTTCGAAAAAACCTGGTTTTTTTCCAACCCTGAGAAAAAGGTTTGTGTTAATGAAAATGTGTTTATTTCGACAATGTATTTAGAAATATCTCTAAAAATAATTACAACTTATAGTATTGAAGATTAAAAAGTTTATATTAAAGCCAAACAATTTATTCCTTAATCAATATAAATAATATTAATTTAATATTTACAAATGCATTTACATTAATAGATAAAAGATATTTAAATTTATAAAAACATTTTTTTTTTTTTTTTTCTTTTAACAGCCTGATGTTTTAAGTCTTAATAACAATCTAAATTTGTCCAAAATATGAATAAAATAAACGTAAATAAATATTAACTATATATATCCTGCAATCTGCAAAAAGTATATCATCCACAAAATGCTTGAAACAGAGCTATGTGGATTATTGGTCTTCTACTGTAATGTACTCTCCTCCCCTAAATAGCAGCCATCATTTGGTAGAGAGAATCTAGTCATAGTTTTTATCAAGGACAGCAACATAGCCAAGGACTATACTTTGTACCTGGTAAAAGTATTTATAATGTTGATAAAATAAATTATTTACCCTATAAATATTTGTTAAATGTAATTCAAAAGTGGTAATATTAATAATAAAAAAATCATTAATTATCAGGACCTAAAATAATAATGTCTGTGACTTATGCTAAATAAAAATGGTTATTATAAAAATATCCTCAAAACTATTTTATCACCATTGTATTTTGTTTTTCCGACAACAATTATTATTATTATTACTATCTACGAAACAGATGAAAGAATTTATTTAGAATACTTTTTATATTATATAACTACAAAGAACCAAATTTAAAATTTCAAAGTGGTTGAGAAAAATAATTAACTTTAATTCGGAATCAAAGAAAAACAACATTTAACAAATATGAAAATTATGTAAAATTAGATTCTTTAGCATTTAGATTTGATTTCATTGTATTTGGATTTCTTTCATGTAATTTTAATTTATAAATCCCTATCAGTAAATTATAATAATATAAAGTACATAAATAATTCATCATGGACACTAAATTAATATTCTCTATCTTTTATAATTAAAAAATAGTAGCATTTATTCATACCAGTGACTAAAAATAGTTAAATACTAAGACAATAAGAATTATGAATATTCTGTCAGAGGTTTCTGCACCCTGCCTCCTCAGAGATTTCTGCCCCTGTCAGATTTATTTCTTGCTTCAGGCCAGAGTCCTGTTGTCCAGTTCTACCTGACACCAGTTTTGATCAAATCCTGTTGATGCTTTTTTTTTTTTTTTTTTTTTTTTTTTTTTTTTTTTTAAAGTATGAGTTTTGATTTTTTACAGATCAGGTCAGGATTGCTTTGCTGGACTTTTTAATAAGAAGCCCTGAATACTTTTTAATGAAAAAAAAAAAAAACTATATATTTGAATTTAATGAGTATATATGTTCATTTTTATACAATAAAAGATGAAATTGATGTTAGAGATATAAGTGTAGACAACATTTTCATTAATTATATTAAAATATGGAATAATTTTCTCTTACTTCAGGTTTAAATATTTTGGCTTTGGGTTGGTTTCAGATTGAAGTATGTTGGGTTTGGATATGGCTTTAGGTTGATTTTAAGTAGAATTTTTGAGGGGTATACCCGACCTGTACTGTTCCTTACTAAAACTGTTAGCACGTCTGTTTCAAAATCTTGTCTCTCCCTAAAATTTATTTTTCTGCCGATGCATACATTTATTATCCAATATTTTTTTTTTTTTTTTTTTTTCTGATATTATGTTTTTTGGTACTTTAATTATTAATGTGCTGCTTCTTTTATTTTCTAAACAGGTGTAGCCAAAAACAAAGCTGTAGTGTGAGTGTATCTAGTAAAATATTTGATGATCCTTGTCCTGGTACACGTAAATATTTAGAAGTCCAGTACCAGTGTGTCTTACGTAAGTTTTAATAAATGTCTTGATAGCCAATTGTTCTAGAATTTCTTAATAAGCATGTGTTGAAAAGAGTAGGGAGGAGCGTGCATGTCCCCTCCTGTCTCTGATTTTGATATTTTATACTTCATTTTTTCATATCTCTGATTATTACAAGTATATATATATTTCTTTTACTTAAATTTTTCTTATCTCTGTTATTACACATATATATATGTGTTTTTTCTTTTATTTAAAATCAATTAACCCCCAGAGGATCCATGTAGAGCTTTCTTATTGTTACCTTTAATTTGTTTGCTGATACATTTTTACATTAATTTTTAATTAATGTTAACTTTAAAAAAAAAAGGAAAGACGTGTTTTAACAAAATATGAGTGTACTATGTCAAAAGCCTGGTCATAAATTTTTTGTACACTACCTTATCAATCATTGTATGTTTTGTATGTGCATAGAAAAAGGGTTGTTGAACATTAGAAATACTATTTTTGATTAAGAAAACATTACATGATTCATAGTAACAGAATTTTTATTTATTAAAATAAGACACCAAATTAGCACAAAACTTTAAAAAAAAAACTTCTTTTTTTTTTTTTTTTTTTTTTTTTTTTTTTTTTTGTATTTTGATCTATCAATTCAAATAGGAAATGCCATATGGTAGTTAAATAAGACGACTTCAATATTAGTAAATGAATTTAAGGATTTGATCAGAGGTTCATATGAATCATGGAAGCACAAGAGTGATAGTCTCTCAAGCCTTGAAATTTATTTTTTTCATATATTTTGGGCACAATTTACCTCATTTTTATAGCCCCAAGTAAAATCATCACTGTTCAGTTCTCTCTCCCTCCCCTTCTAGAACAAAATCATGGATACTACACTAGGCATGATTTCAAAAAATCTGCTCTTAGTTGTATCTTGTCTATATTTTTTACATTATTTAATTGTCATCATATTATGTATAAATTTTCTTAATGTAATGAAATTGTTTTAATTTAATGGAGGAAGGTATGTTCCCTCTTTAGTATAAGGTTAGATCCTTCACCCCCTTTCAATCTCAAAAATATCAAAATATGTTTTTTCTCACCACTATATTATTCAGATTTTATTTTTCCCTCTTTAACATTTCATTTTAAAAAATATATTTTCTCTCTCTCTCTCTTTTTTTTTTTTTTTTTTTTTTTTTTTTTTTAAGCACTGCTGCTTATTTAATGAAAATTGAATATATTAAATAGTATATTTTAATTAATATTGATATTATTAATATTAATTTATGACTTTTTCCTGTGAAAAAAAAATCTATAAGGGTTATTTTTATTACTTTTTACAGTCTTTATCATAATAAAAAAATATAATGTAATTTAATTAGAATCAATGTGTTTAAACATTAATTGGGTATTTTTATTAATAATTAAAGAAAATTAGCCAAGCATAAATATTTTATGATGTTCCTCATATTATGTTCAGAATGAGTCTTAGAATCTAGATAAAAAAAGCAAACTGAAAAATTAGTTTAATTGCAAAGGTATAACAACCAAATACAAACTGTTTCAGTAGGATATTATTGCATTTATTATTTTATTCATTTTGCTTTTATATACTTATTACAAAGAGCACAAATTAAATAATTAAACTTTAAAGGCATTATCTTAATTTTCCCATGTGTCTATTAATGTGTAACACAATTTTTTATTTTTATTACAGCTTCATTTTTTACAAGCACTACTAAAAAAACTACAATATTTAATAGTTCTTCATCTGATGTCGATATGGCACCCGATACTACATTAGGTACAGTACCAGAAACTTTAGGTGATCCAGATCTGACAGTATCTCTTACATCTCCTGCTACCAGCAGCAGTAGTAGTACTACAACTACAACTACTACTACTACTACTGAGAAATATATAGTGCAGAGTGTAAATCTAGTCACTTCAACTCCTCGTCCAACAAGTGAGTATTGAAAAAATTATAAAGTAAATTAAGTAATTATTCTAATGGAAAGGTGGACAGGGATGTTAGACATAAATGTTTGTCTATCTATGATGACTAGGAAGATCTATCACACTTAGAGATCTGCAAATTTGATTCTAGGTAGACAAAGGTGCTATTACATCTGAAACTCTGATTTTTTGCCCCTTAGTTTTTAAATTAAATATATAGTTTCACATACTTTTCTGATTTTTGAACAAGTCATAAAAACTATCCAAATTCAATCTTTTAGCCTGATGTAGTAAATTTATTCTTTTCTCAGTAAATTTTGTTTGGAAATTATACATGTATTTTTTTAAGTGATTTTTTTTTTTTTTTTTTTTTTTTTTTTTTTTACCAAAGTTAAAAAACCCTTTTTTTTATTAAACTATCTCTATTTCAAATCTTAGCCATCTAATCATGTATTTTACATTCCTGGATGGAGCTAAGATTTGTTAATCATTTAGCCATAGGTTTTCCATCCATGTTCAAATATGTATATGCTATCTTTTTACTGATTAGTTTCTTTTGCTCTAGCTGAAGCTCCGACTACAGTAAGAACAACTACTATTATTAGTGAGCTGCCAAATCACTGCCCTCCTATACTTATGAATGACATTCAGTGGAATTGGACAAAAGCTGGAACCCAAGCAATTCACAGATGTCCTGGAGGTGCAACTGGTATGTTATAAAAGATGCCATATTTAACTGCATATCATCTAATATATTCTTTAAAATAAAATTTCAAAGTAAAAGATATCTGTAATTTTCTGTCTTGTACATTAAGTTTTTATTTTAATTTTTTGTGTAATTTGTAAGCAGTAAAAAAAGTCTTGTTATTTCTTTTTACAAGAACTTCTTTTTAAGTGATGTTTTGATTTAACTTTTTTTTTCATATTTTTTTTAGGATTAGCCAGGTGGCAATGTGGTAGTGAACCAACTCATTGGTTAACACCTCAACCTGATTTACGGGAATGCAGATCTGGATGGGTTGTAAATCTCAAGAAAAGGGTATTTATTTTATTTATTTACTTGATTATCTGATAATAAATGACATGGTTTATAACAATAAAAAATATTATATTGGATGCTTGCACATGTAGGTGGTCTATTATTGATATTTTTAGTTTCCAAACCTCTTATCAAAATTTTTTGCTTTCCAAAAGATTGTGTTAAATTAATGATTTTCTTAATGTAGAATAAAACTGCATACTTATGTATTAAAAAAGCGTCCTCTTACTATGTGTGAATATTTTGTTCAAATTAAGAAAAAAAGTTCAATTTAACTAGTGATTCATAACTGACTGCTAGTAATTGATAAAGTGTGATTTGATAGCTGATTATGCATGTCAAGATTGGTGATCAGTTTAAAAATTTTCATGTCAGTCACTTTCTCGTAATTTGAAAACACTCTGATTCGTTATCTATTTTATTCCTCATACTCACTATACTGTCTATGTTCATTAGCAATAATGAACAAGTTACATACTCCTTATGATTATTATACATATTATACATTGTGAACATTTTAATAACTAAATTTAAACTAAATTAATTTATAATTTTAAAGCAATTGCATGAAAGGTAAATGCGTCTTGTCAAAAGTTTAGGAAAGCTTCTTATTGTATCACGAGTGGTGAATTTATGATACTTTTTTAATATAGAGATATTGGTGAGATAGAGATAATAGGCTTGGTGAGAGAAAGAATTTTCATGCACATTTTCTAGCAACCAGTTCGTTGTCTCCTAATACACAGGCACTTTTCTAATATTTATCCAATTTATTTAATACAAACAAACCATTTATCTAATTTTATGTACAAACAGAAGTAAACTGTATATAAAACACAGTCCCCAGCATCATGGGAAATTCAATAAAATTTCAAAATATATAGAAAAAGTTGGGAAAATTACAAATATTTTCTAAAAAGTCCTGGAAAAGGCTTGGAGAAAAAATTAAAAATGATGCAAAATTCATTAAACAACCTTAGAGATAAAATCCCAAGAAATTTTAAGAATGATCACAGAAAGAAATTGCTAATTTTAACAAAGGATTGTAAAAATAAGTAGAAAATTTCATTGTATGGCTGTTTGGTCAAGGAATTTTCCAGTCATGTTTTACAAGGAACCCCATAAAAAAACCATAATATTAATAATAATTTTTGATGTTTATTATATATAAATGCATGTATTAACAAGCATAAAAGTTCATTTAGTTTGTTGTCATAGCTGTTTATTAGTACACCATTTGGCAACAAAAAGCCAAAGTCCTATACTGGAAAATGTCAAATTTGCAATTGAAATACTAGATATAACTTATGGTTTTCAAGAGAAACTTTTGGAATGTAATTAGTGATACTGTATAAAAAAATATTTTTTCAAATGTATATAATGCTATTACTCTCAAGTAATTAAAATTCGGACAGTTACATGTAAATGCATATGTTTTAGTGCCTTTCACATGCATTATGATAAAAACTTACAAAAAAGTTGCATACAAATTGCAATAATAATGCACACATGATAAATATTGATAGTTTAAATATTAGGTTTTTATGATATAATGTATGTGAAATTTGGCATTATATATTGGTATTTGTATGGCTGTACAAATTATATCATCATTAAAAAGATTCAATTTTAAAAGTTCAAAGTGATATATCATACAATGAGAATAAAAATTAAATCAATCATAAAATATCATTTTTTATTTATTTTTTTTTCTTTCTGAATTCTTTTAGCATTTGGACATCTTGATACTATCATAAATATTTCAGAATTTTGCATCTGTTTTCTGATATTTATTTATCTAATTTCTGACAAGTAGGTGCAACATGAATAATTTGGTTTATTAACTGTACTCTTTAAACTTCTTGTCAAAAAAAAAAAAAAAAAAAAAAAAAAAAAAAAAAAAAAAGTTTTATTTTTTATTTTGAATTAATAAAATAAAACATATTTACATATTTAAAATTTCAGATATTAAAGTACCATAAAAAAAAAAATTATTTATTTTAATTTTTGATCAATAGTAATTAGAAATTTTCTTTTGGAAAATTGTGAGTGCACACAACCTTAAAGAATGATTATATTTATTAGTTTAATCGTCCTTTCATCATATAATAAGCAATATACAGTAGACTCCCTCAAATCCGCACTCCTAAAATCCACAACTCTCTAAAATCCGCATATAATTTACGGATGTAAACAATGAAACATTCAGTTCAGATATAGGGACAAAATTTGACTCTTTTTTAGTTTTATATCAATTTTATACATTTTTTGATTTGTAATTATTGTTAAGGTTATTGAATTCATGCTTTTTTCATGAAGAAAGACTAATTTATTTTGGAAAAAATAAATTAATATTGCTGATATCATTGGTACTCATAGTCTTACCAAATATATTTTTGTATTAATCAAGCTTTTTCAGTTATTAAGTCTGGCTAAACCTGAAATAAAGCTTTGATAATTTACTATACTGATATGAATTAGAAATGAGACACATTTCATTAACTAATTTAGGAAAAACACATTTCATCTTTATAATAAATATTTAATTGTACATTATTGATTATTAACTTGACCTTTGCTTTTTGCATTTTGAATCATTTAAAAAATTATCTGAATTTTTATTATTTTAGTTTATTACTTTTTTTAATATTTTAGTATATTGTAAGCATTCATTATACTTTTGATTTCATTATTATTTGCATTCAAATTACTTTTTAAAAAATATAAACAAAGCAATGACCAGAAATCCGCAAAATTCTAAAATCTGCAAAACCTCTGGTCCCAAGCTGTGCGGATTTGAAGGAGTCTACTATATAACAAATCTTTTCTTCTTAATCTTTTTTTTTTTCTAATCATTTATTTAAATAATTTAATTTCAGATTGAATCAGGGGAATCAATCAATGGTGTTGCTACAGAATTAGCTCTGATGACATTTGTTAAGCCACTATATGCTAATGACCTAAAAGATATATCAGATATAATCCAGCAGACATTATCAAGAGCTATCAATGGAATGGAGAATTTTCATGATTTGTGGCATCGATATCATGTTTTACGTGAACTCTTACAGGTAAAATATATGTAGTATACACTCTTTTAACTAAACTGTTATATTAGCTTAGTGATGCATAATACAGATTTGTTGTAAACTAACCATATTTTGCTCATACCAAATTTCTTCACTCACTTATCCACTATAACTAGATTGTTCATTCCAAAACTTTGCTCCATTTGGAACTTTAATACTATTACCAGAGACTTTTGAACAGATGGATTTTAACTATATGAGTCCTGTATAAAAAAAGTTAAGCACAAAAACATTATTCTATGAATTAATCTTGCCTTTCATTCATCTTTCAATGGAGTGGTCTGACAGACTGCTTTACTGTATATAGGTTAACACGATAGCCTATTACCTGTGTTAAAGGTTAACAGGTATATTTCAATAAACAATTTATATTACTTAAAAAGGTGTTACAAAATATATTAAACACAAATAACTTGACATGTTTCGGTTGGAATACTGATAAGGACCATAGTCATAATAAAAATACAAACCATCTCATGGTCAATACAAATAACGTGTGACAATGAGATGTGAACAAAATCATGTGCTCTATTGTAAAATATTAAATTAAAAATAGACCATGATCTAAAATTATTTTCTAATGTGATTCATCGTATTTAAACTTTCTACAAGGAATAACTCTAACCTAATGTTAACAGAATTAAGGCTGTAACGGATCTATGAGACCTGAATTAGTAAAGTTAAGTTATCAAATAAACTGCTTCTTTCTCTTTTTTTTTTTTTCAATGAATTTTAATAAAGGCTGTTCTTGGCATTATATGAGAAATTCACAACTGTAGTAGATCAAGTCCATTTTGAACAAAAAGTAAGGTAGTCCATTTTGAAAGTGCGTAAAATTTGTTTAATCCACTCCCACAATGAACCATGTCTGTTTACACACTTTCTCATGTACTTCATCTGTGTATAGACTTAGTTAAATGTCAGTTAAAGCAGATTTTATGCACCATATATATGACCATCTCATTTTTTTTACTTTATTTCTTTTCAAAATGGATTTGGTCTACTATGGTTGTGAACCCCTCATTAAATATTATTCTTCTCTATCACATAATATAAAGATTCATGTAGTGATAAATTGGCTGTATGTTAATAAAATGTATTGAGTAGCATATGTATAAATAGATCTTTCCACAACTGAATACAATTAGAAAAATCAAGCTCTTATACAGTAAATATTTGTTCATACATAAGCAGAGATAAATTCAGGGAATGGCATGGGGAAAGGGGGATTTCCTACCCTGGAGCATTGAAATGTCTTCCCAGAAGATTTGAGATTTTATGCACAAAAATTGTAAATCCTCCATCTCTCCACCTGAGGGATCAGGAAAGTCCCTCATAACTTCATTAACAGAAGTACATATTATTTTCTATACATTGAATTTATTGTATCCTAAACAAATATTAAATAAGGTAAAGAAAATATTACCCAAAAAGGTAAATATTTCCAAATTTTGTTAAAATAAAAAATCTTGTTATTCTTTCTTCCAATTATAAAATTTTCTGTTATTTATTTTTAAAGCATTTATATTTGAGTATAGAATTTAAGAAAATATATTTTTACCTGTGTTCTCAACAATTGATTATTTATATTTTTTATTATTAAGTTTTGTATTCCAATACAAAATGAAAGTTTTTTCTCCCCGATATGTGATCACAATAATTCATAATTTTATTATTAATAAAAATAGTAATTTTATGTGTATCTTTTCATTGCAGTCTTTACTGGAAACAATCAGCAACTTATTGAAACAAGGTCAGAGTGCATGGAAAGATCTTCCTCCGATAGATCGTCGAAGGGTCGCATCCTCTCTTTTGGATGGCTTAGAAGAGAGTGCCCTCTTATTAGCACAATCCTCTGGCAAAGAGGACTCTTTTACCTTAGCAGAAGCCAATGTCTGTAAGTAGAGGATGCAGATTACATTCAGACTGTTTTTAACTGCTTCTTACTAGGATTGATTCACTAAAATCTGCACATGTTGTTTATTATGGAAAGAGTTAATTTTGAATTATCTGTACCAGTTTTTCCCAACATCTTTTCTTTCATGTACCCTTTTCTCACACTTTTCATTTTAAAGTAATTTCTCATAAACACAACCCCTATTTTTCTCCACTCAACTGGATAATGCAAACATACTTTTCTTTCATTAGTAATCTTCTTATCACAACCATATAGTAAATTGATGGAAATTATATTAACATACTTATCTTTTTTTTAAATCTTGTATTTTAAAGATAATACTTCTTTTTTATAATATTAGTTAAACATAAACAGAATTCAATCTAGCATTAAAAGAAATTTAAGGCCGCTGTCCTCGCTCGAGGAAACGCTCGGTTTGAGGAGCTAATGCTATTCCTATGGGGAAGCATTTTTCTAATAACTCTTTCGCATTTTCACATTTTTGAATAATTTTTTTTGCATTGGATAGCTGGGATGCATGCCGACAGTGCACTTTTTTTACTTTTTCGATTTTGGTTTCAGATATTTTTTTTAAAAGCACTTTCAGTTTCAAAACTGGTTTTGAAAGTCAAACTAACTTTGTAAAAAATATCTGCAACCATAATCGAAAAAGTAAAAAAGGTGCACTGTCGGCATGCACCCCAGCTATCCAATGCAAAAAAAATTATTCAAAAATGTGAAAATGCGAAAGAGTTATTAGAAAAATGCTTCCCCATAGGAATAGCATTAGCTCGCGAGTGTTTCCTCGAGCGAGGACAGGGGCCTTAATTAAAAAGAACAAAATTACTCAACTAATATGTAAACTAAACACCTTAAATTAAATGGTCATTAAAATGAGGGAAGCTTTCCTATTAATACATATTAGGGATATAACTCTGCCTATTCGAAAACAATAACAGCCAACTCTTCCACATGATTTACAAAAGACAAAACCAGAAGCTCCCTAATTTAATGTTTTGCAATTATTTATAAAATTGAAAAGAAGTTAAAAGTGATCAGAAAAAAATATGGCAGGATAAGTAATTGTAGTTTTCAGAAAAATGGAGGAAAATTTATAAATACTTATGTGATATGTTTAGCAATGAGTGGAGCTGTTGACATTGCATTATCATTGATATAATTGGCCTTTATTTTTATTTTGGATTCATGTATGCATAATTTTGTAGCCTAAAACTATAAATTTTCGTTATGCGTTTTTAGTTAAACAATTTTTTCAATTTCCACTATTATCAGTATTATTTTCATGTACCTGCAGCAGGCCCACCATTTACCTTAGGTTGGAAACTGCTGATCTATACAATACTGTGCTGAATCATTTTTTGTTAAGGGTGTATTCAAATCCAAACTGCTCATTTTCCGATTCATATTTAAATTTATTTTTGATCTGAAATGCTTTGAATTGTTCAATTCTCTTAATCAAAAACTGTATAATGTGTTTGCTTGTCCATTTTTTGATAGAAACACAATAAATGCAAAAAATATCATACTGAGAAAATATTTATTCATAAATCAAATTCTGATTAATTGAGTGAAAGAGGAAATAACATGGCCTCTTATACATCTCTTTAAAAATCATTTCAGCAAGTTTCATGTTTTTACTTTTAAAAATGAGCCTGAAAATGTCTCAAAAAATTTCGTGCTGTTGTGGGTGGAAAAAAAAAATATTTTTTTAATACACCCTTAAAACAATCTACCCCTTTTTACTTAATGTTTCTTAATTTATTCCAGTATTATCAGTCCAAGTATTAAATGCAAGAACAACATTACCTGTTCAGTTTCCAATGCCTGATGATTTTCGTGGTGAAACTGGGGAGACAGCATGGATCCGAATGGATGATACGCTGCTTCTACCTGCACAAGCTTTAATGGATATATCTAAACATGGTACATTTAAAGATTGCTTTTCCATTATATACCTTTTTTTATTGAGATTTTATCAATTTATGCTTGGAAGTTGTCTTAAAGATGTTCTCAAATCTGAAAGGGACAACTTTATGTCATAATTTTTAATTAAGTTTTGTTCCAAAACGTATGAAAGCAGCAGATGTTATTATTTACAAATTGTAGAATCAAATGACGTTGTCCATTTTTTTAGTAAATGTAAAAGATCTTTCAGAAGATATCATCAAATTTGGTGTTCTGAACCATTTTTTTGAGTGAAAGGAGGAAAACCAGTCATAGAAAGGAGAAAAACCAGTATTCAAGTGACTTAAAATCTCTTTAACCTTGATAAATAATTTATTTATCAAAAAATGGAAATCTCGTTTCATTTCATTACCTCGTGTGTAAAAGAAAATAATAAGAATATTTTTTCCCTTGCACAATTTATTAAACTCCTTTATTTATAAATTTGTTGAGTACCATTAAAATATTTAACATTAACTGTTTTTAATTTTAGGTCTAGCCAAAGTTGTGTTTGTTGTATACAGTGGTGTTGGAGAAATTCTAAAACCAGAAAAAGATTACATGTATCGGAATGGCAAAGAAAATTCAAGTTGGAGAATAAATTCTAAAGTAATTGCAGCTTCAATTGGAAAACCAGAAATGACCACATTATCACAACCTGTGATAGTCACATTTAGGCATCTAGAGGTAATAAATGTACTTAATTCATAAGCAAATCTTTTATTATTATTATTACTATTATTATTAGTAGTATTTTAGTGTTGATTTGATCTATTTGTAAAATAATGTCTTAACCACTTCACCAGCAACCGGTATGGGGGAAAAAGTGCTTTTACCCCGAACTTATCTAGGGGCAAAAGGTGGAGTGGTTAATTATTGATACAAGGTTGCCAATTGCTCCAGAATTTCTTCATACAGATATTGCATAGAAAATCTAATTTTGTGAATTATATTAACCCCCCTGAAAATTACAGCTGTGAAAAAAAGTCTTAGACATTTTTTTTTTTCACAGTTTTTTAATTCCTAGAAAATTTTTCCTGTGATCCTCTAGTCTTTTGATCTTGTTATTTTATCTGTTCTAAAGATAATGATAATTTTGTTTGCAAAGATAAGTTTTAAGTTGTCAAGTTTAATACTACCAATGTAATGTATATAATGCATATACAGGGTGTCCCAAAAGGTCATGTCCAAACGGCACACATGGTTGTGTCAGGTCATTAGGAAACAGAATTACATAGGAAAGGGGGGTCGGAAACGCGATTGTAATCCGCTAGAGGGCGATAAGCGATGTCAGACGAAAGCGCGGGCAGTCGGATCATTCGAAGCGCGGACGTTGCAGAGAAAGGATGAACCAGTTGATGAGCACTTGGATGAGCACTTACTATGAGTTGTAGCATTTTTCTTTTTTATTTGGTACTGTTTTGTTGTAAAATAAAGATATTTTACACCGTTTGTTATCTTTTCTTTGCGTGACGGTTACGATGCAATTTCACTGTTTAGATCGCGTTTCCGACCCCCCTTTCCTATGTAATTCTGTTTCCTCATGACCTGACACAACCATGTGTTCCGTTTGGACATGACCTTTTGGGACACCCTGTATATATATACATAAATATTTTTACTTTACAATGCAAATAGTTGACACTGCTTTATGTCTATTGATAAGATAACAGAACACTTTTAAACAACTTTTTCTAAATTTTTATTTAAATCAAAAGATATCATGATTTTTTTAAACCTATACTGCTTATGAAGCACCTTAAGTACTCTTCATATAAGCTGACCCAGCCAGTAATTGATCAAATAAAGTCAATGCTATGGGGTTTTTATTATTTTTCCTTCCTGTTAAATTTTAGAAGTAAACTAACATAATTGCTACAATCTTTAATGCATGTCCTATTATGGACACAAATGAAATAACAAAATTACAAATATATAGATTTTTTAATTGCCTTTTCCCCAGTAGTTCAGTTGTTCCCAACTTGGGGTACGTGTACCCTGTAGGTACAGATTTACAGTCATCAGCCACCACATTGCCTCTCAGTTTTTTAACTTGGCAAACTTGAATTTTGAGCTGCTAGGTCACCACCCTTTGATGAATTTTGCATTTTCTCACATTCATTTGAGAAAAATTACATTTTTCTACCATCCTCTGATAAGAGTCCGTTTTTTTTTTTTTTTTTTTTTTTTTTTTTTTTTTTTTTTTTTTCTCACATTCATTTGAGAAAAATTACATTTTTCTACAATCCTCTGATAAGAGTCCTTTTTTTTTTTTTTTTTTTCTCACATTCATTTGAGAAAAATTACATTTTTCTACCATCCTCTGATAAGAGTCCGTTTTTTTTTTTTTTTTTTCTCACATTCATTTGAGAAAAATTACATTTTTCTACAATCCTCTGATAAGAGTCCTTTTTTTTTTTTTTTTTTCTCACATTCATTTGAGAAAAATAACATTTTTCTACCATCCTCTGATAAGAGTCCGTTTTTTTTTTTTTTTTTTCTCACATTCATTTGAGAAAAATTACATTTTTCTACAATCCTCTGATAAGAGTCCTTTTTTTTTTTTTTTTTTTTTGGTGGAGAGAATCTTCTGACAAAAATCAAATGATTTTAATGATCTTCTAACCAAAATCGCATTTTTCCCGCAATCATTTGATAAAAATCGCATTTCTCAGTGATTCTTTTACAAAAGTCACAATGTGTTTTGCAATCCTTAGATAAAATTAGCTTTCCTTCTACTATCTTTTAACAAAATTTGCATTGCTTCTTAATTTTTTTAGAAATTAAACCTTTATGGGGACTGTAATATTTGGGTTTAGGAGCCACTGGCACCTTAAAAAAATTTAGGAATCTGCACCTATAGTATACCCATGGGGAGGGGGGGGCGTACATGGTGGGCCTGCAGGGAGTATATAGAAATAATATCAGTAATGGCATAAAAAGTCACAAAATTGTTAGAAATCATAATGTAATTTATATCAATTAAATAAAGGGTTGTGATGAGAAGATTATTGATATAAGAAAGCATCTTTATGTTTTCTAGCTGAGTGTAGAGGAGAAGGAGGTTGTGGATATAATAAATGGGTGTACTTCGAAATGAAAAGCTTTACAAAAGGGGTACATAAGTGAAAACAGGTTGGGAAGAGCTGCAGTAATTGATCAAATGATAGAATCTTTAAAATATCATCATAATCTTTGGGCTGTGATTAACAATAATTCTAAACATATTAGTTGAAATGAGCCAGTTGGAAATGGATTATTTTAACTTACTGTAATTATCTCTCACTAATCAGAAACTAAATGTTTACACATTCTAATAAAAAAAAGTCACAAAATGTCTTCTCTTACAGTAGACAGCAGACAACAATGTCACAACAGGTGCACTAACATTCAAACAGAAATATTATGCCTAGTGTCACAATAAAACTCAATTCCCCCTGAAACGGCACAATATTTCAAAAATTTCATCAACTACTAGAAGGGTGTATAAACTACTTTCTGGGTCAACCAATTGTCAGTTCTCAAATAGAACATTTTAGGTTACAGCCAAAATACTTGGGAAAGAAAAAAAAATCTTTATTATAGTTTATATTGTTTTGGGCTCTATTCCACACTTTTAATTGAGTCAAATGTCAACATTTTTACAAAATATTTACCTTTTCTATTTACAGGAAGAAAATATGACGAATCCTATGTGTGTTTTCTGGAATTTCAACACAAGGTAATATTTTTTATATCAATTGTTCTTCATAAATTATACTCATAATAAAAGAAATGGGTCCTTTTTTTTTATAATTCACTCATGTAATTCGATAAAGTTAAAAAAATAAATGAAGAATTAATTAGATGTTGTGTCTCTGTATATTTTTACTTGGAATATTGATTTGAGTTTGTTTGATTTTCAGGGAGTGGTCAGATGAAGGATGCTGGGTCCAAGCTTCAAATATGTCTCATACTGTCTGTGCATGCACTCATTTAACAAATTTTGCTGTGATCATGGAAGTTGCTGATGTTAAAGTGAGTGTTATTTTTTTAATACATAAATGCATAAAATTTACTTTTTTTTTTTTTTTTTTTTTCAAAATGTTTAGCAATTTGGTGAATATATTAAAATTATTTAATTTCAAAGCTTTCAATATGTGTTTTTTAAATGCAATATTTTGTTAACTGTTAAGTAATGTATTGATTACAACTCATACGAATGAAGTCCAGTGAGAACGTTTGGTAAAACCTATTTTGAAATCTAATTATAAATTAATTTCCTTTTTATTTTCTTTGTTTTATACTATTTTATATTATTTTATCAAACATCATTAGCAGTTCTGTATGACCTCAAGTATCCAGCATAAAAGTGATACTCTCTTCTCCTCCCCCCCACCACCCTCCACTAGCAGAGTGTTCTCCAAGTGTCTGTGACAGATATTTGAAGAACAAAAAATGTTTTTATAATTGTAGCATTAATCAATCAAATAATCACTTACCTGTAGAGATTTTAGGCATTTTATAATTTTTTATTAGTAATAATCTCAACTTTTTGTATTTAATAATAAAGAGCCAAACATAATATGAAGCAAAATAAAAGTTTGATGAAAAGAAATCTGCAAAAGAAAAAAATTAAAGCCTGCGATGCCCATCTTCTTTCTCAAACTTTCTGCTAGCATGCCCCCTCCCCTTCTTTTTTTTATACTTCAAACTGATGAGAGAAATAAAAATAGCCATTGTTTATGCTTTAAAAAGTCTGAGATCAAAAGGGATTATTAGCAAACTTCGAGATTTCTGATGCTGTGCTAAATAGAACTGCTGATAAGGCTGATAGTGGCTTAACGGGATGCGAAACAAGCAGAAAAAAAGGTGTCACTAGAAAAATGCATAAATTTGACTGAAAAATTAATATCTGCTTTAGAGAAACAAAACAGTATTTCTGAAATTCTGCACTTTACTGTTCTTTATATATATATATATTTTTTTTCCCTTGTAAGATTGAAAATATTAATTAAAGATTTTTTTTTATGTTTAATTTTCTCTTTTTCTCATATAATTTCAATTAGCTATGAATTAAATTATGAATAAAGACGCTATTAAGAATATCAGAAGTACTTTTGACATTCTTTTCAGAAATTTGAAATTTTCAAAAATCTGGCTCACACTCACTCCTGACAAGAATGTGTGTATATATATTTTTTCTATGCTCATAAATTTAAGTCTTTTTTTGTATGTTTTACATCTTTTTTTCTGAAATTTTGTAATCATCATTTCAAACAAACAGAGTAATTTTAACATAAATTTAACTGATATATGCATTAGCTATATTTAAAAATAACAAACATCTTTTGATTTCTGGGGAAAAAAATAATATATGAATATAACTTTTATTAAAATGTATTGCTGTGAAATTTTTATTCAGTAACTGAATTTTAGACATGTATATTTTTAATAATCATTTATTCATTAATTTTTTTTTTTTCTTCTTGTCTTTTAAAATCCAGGAAGTTCCTGCACCACAAAATGTTTTGCAAGTGACAATCACTATTGGATGTGGAATTTGTATCATCTGCTTAATTTTAACCATCATACCTGTTTTTCTTTTTAGGTAAAAATTTGATTAAATACTTTTATTTTATAGAATTTCCAATGACTTTGTATTTCTTTTTAAAATAAAAATCAGATAGTAAATTAAACTTAACTTTTCACATTATTTTCTGTGCTTAAAAAATATATTATAAAAATGTTAGATTAAAATTATGTAAACCACATGTTAATTTTAATAATTAGATTTAAAAATACAACTTATATATATAATATTGTCTGGAATTGTCAAGCCTTCTTCCAAAATTTGAATGTTGATGAGAATGTATTTTTTCAAGATTTATTATATTTAAATTAATATATCTAAATTTTCATGAAAGATAAAGTTATAAAATTTTTCACAATTTCTTTTAGTTATATGTTTTTTTAATTAACTTTAGAATGTTTTGTTTTGAAGGAAAAAAAATTGGAAATATGATTTTTATTGTAAAATATACCCATTTTAAAAAAGGATTTTTTTTTTCTTAATTATAAAATTTAAAACATATATTTTTGTAAATCTTGAAAACAATTTCTGTATTTATTTTGTGTATACTTAAAAATGAAAAAACAGAGGATTTTATCATTTTAGAAATTATATCACATATCTAAAGTTTGAAATCAGTAATTATTAAACTAAATTTTTTCTTAAAAAATTTACATTTAGAAAGGAATAAGAATTAAGTAATATTTTTTATAGGTTTTAGTTGAATTCCTGTTTTATTGTCATTATCAATGCTAATTCTAAAATTAATGCATCTACATAATAAGCATGCATAAATATTTTTAATAAATTATATTACAAAATTTTTATATAAAAAATTTTAACAATGCTTTAATGGCTGAATAGACTAGTGAAATAGGGTAAAAGACAAATTTTAATTTTATATTAAATATTTTCTTTGGTCACTTACCAGTTCAACTAATTTGATAGTTTATTTTCTTTAATAGAGTAATTAGTTTAACACTAGAAACATTAAACAAATTGAGATACTGTATTATCTAATAATTCAATTGTTTAATATATAGATATATATATACATTTTTTTTTTTTTTTTTCAGGAGCTTGAGAGGTGACTCTGTAACAGTTCATCGCAACATATTTCTTTGCTTGTTGCTGACAGAAATAGTGCTGGTCACAGGTCTTGAACAAACATGGCAGCCTATATTATGTGCAGTTCTTGCAGCCGTTTTAGACTACTTATTATTAGCTACAATTTGCTGGGCATTCCTGGAATGTTTCCAGCTCTATGTCGAACTTGCAGATATATCACAGCCTCAAAAATCTCGATGGCCATGGTATTATGGCCTAGCTTACACTGTGCCTGCAGTCATAGTCAGTATTGCTGCTGTAGTGGATTGTAGAAGCTATGGTACAGATCGCATGTGCTGGCTTAGGTCAGATAATTATTTCATCTTCAGTTTTATTGGACCTGCAGTGGGAATTTATTTTGTAAGTAATTTTCATCTATAGTATTAATATTGTACTATTTTATTACAGTAGATACTTGGTGCCATACACTTGATCAGATAATGGGTGGTAGATTGTTTGGTTGAATGAAGTTTATAATGGTAGCCCCATCAGGCAGACATGCTCTGCCAGTTTGGCTACATAATATGGTCTGTTAAAGGTAGCAACAACACTTAAGAAATCCAACGGAAAGATGATATTGACACATCTTTTTCTTGGTCACTACTAATGCAAAATTTATATTTATATATAACTATTGTAATAATTAGGTATATTTTGATCACTTTGTTTTTCTGGAAAAATAATTTCTTTTTAGTAATGTTACTAGATCCTAACCAAAAGGCACTTTAAAATCAGCTGTTTTCCCACAAAATCCCATGTGTTTTTACCTTATTATACTAATACAGTGACATCTGGAGAAAAAAGAACAACTGAGAGAGTTGGGTGAATAAAATATCACTTTTTTGTCCAAATTTAACTTCATACATATGATCTTTTATGTATTGAATCAATTTAAAAATTATGAACTCATTATAAATTTATTAAACTTTAATAAAGTTCACTTATTTTTTTTTTTTTAATAAAGTTATTAAATAAAAATGCTGAGGTACTTTTATTACACTTATTCTTTAATTTTGAATATACTTGTATTATCATTTTTATATTGTTAAGAAACATGATTTACATATCCTACTACTATAAAATTTCATAAATAAGATTAGTAATTAAAAGTTTAATTAAAAAATTAATTGTGAAAAATTAAAAAATAACGACAATATTGAATTAATATCGTATAAATTAGAAATCATGATATTAAAATAAAAGGCCTTGTGTGCAATTTGCAGTATTTTACTATTATAATTTTAAATACTTTTCTAAACATATTAAATATATAAAAATTTATATAGTTATCTACATTGTTCTAATGTATTCAAACAACTGAGGCAATGTCAGTTATTGGAAATCCAAAGCAGCATTGTTCTCTGTTTGAACTTGAAACAAGTTGAGATTGTTCTCAAATCTAAACTGGCTTCTCTCTGACACATCTTGTAATTCATTTTTGTTTGAAAATGTCTTAAATTGGATAGTCTGTGTATTAAGAAACTGTACTCAAACTTTTTCTCCCCTAATTTTTTGTAATGGCAGAAATTTTACAGAAAATAGAACTTTTGATGTTTGAAAAATAACTTCTGGATATGAAGGTAAAGGAAAGGGAAAAAATTGCATTCTGAAACAATAATCACATTTATAACTCAAGATTTAATTCATTAATCGTCAAAAAAAAAAAAAAAAAAAAAAAAAAAAAAAAGACTGGTTGGTTGAAGAGGACTTTAATAATTATACAGATCATGCTTTATATAAAGATGATCTTTATGATCTTATATTATGCATGCTTATGTAGCATTTTATGTTAAAAAATTAACTTTAAAATGGGTCAGAAAGTTTTGTAGTGTTGAGCATGGACTACCTTTAGAGATAATGTTTGGTCAATCTCTCTCTAATATATATATATATATATATATACATCTATAAAAAAAATTTATATAAATGTTTTTGTAATGGTTATCTTAGTATCTATAATCTTCTCATGTCTTTCTTTTTTTATTTTAATAGGGTGGAATGGTATTTCTTTGTGTAGCAAGTTGCATATTATTCCATACTTCCAGCCTTACAACAGCTATTAAAGGGAAAGAAGAAGCAAAATTATCTAAAATAAAGTATGTATAAAATTTTTGTTCACATATTATTGATATATATATATGCATATATATATATAATTTCATTACTTATGATTTTTCTACACATACATGCAAATATATATATATGTATCAGGAATTCCATAAAAATTCATTAGGAGAATTCAATTAAAAAAAAAATCCTTAGAAATTCCCTATAATTTATCATATACAGGATGATTCAAGAAGACATATCTTAAAAATTTATTAAAAACATTAAAAATACAAAAGGTTTTCAGCCATCATATGATAGTCATCAGTAGTGACTTAAATGTTGCTATTATTTTTCTTTTTAAACATATTTGAATACCATTTTCTGACATCTCATCTGACATACAACCATTAAATTTAGATGATTTCTTCTAGACAATTCTAAATGAGCACAAAGAAAAATAATAACATTATTTAAGTCTCTACTAATAATGGCTATTTGATGTCTGAAAAAGGTTTTTGATTTTTAATGTATTTTAAGTAATTTTAGTATATTTATTTATATATTTTTATATGAATTTTATTATTCATATATTCGTTTCATTTTAAGAGTGCAGTAAAAGACATGAAAAATACAAGCTGATTAATACTACTAGCTATATAAAAAGTACTTGTAAGAGTGATTTTACAAATTTTGTCTTTTTCTTTCTCATATTCAATACTTATATTTTTTCTTGCAGAGTACATATAAGAAGAGCAGTATTGCTTATGTGTGTTCTTGGATTGACATGGACAACTGGTTTATTGTACCTACACCAAGAGACTTTGACTTTAGCCTATGCCTTCACCATACTTAACTCCGGCCAAGGAATTTTTATTTTAACATTTTATTGCATTACAGATGATAAAGTAAGAGCTCCATTTTATTTTAATTGTATACTAAATAGTCCAAGCTTATTATATTTATACGTATTTATATTAAAAATGTTTTCTGTTAGTCTGATAAATGGACTGATTAACTAGAAAAATGACTATTCAACATAATAATTTGGGCAAATTTTTAAATAATATTTTGAAACATCTTTTAAAATTTGTATAATATTAGTAATCTTTAATACTACAAATTATTTAAATTAATTCATTCCAATGTAATTTTACAATATAATATGAGATCCAGTTCATAGTTTAATAGTTATATTTTTCTTAATAAAGAAGTAATGCAGTAGACTCCCTCAAATCCGCACAGCTTGGGATCAGAAGTTGTGCAGATTTTAGAATTTTGCAGGTTTATGGTCATTGCTTTCTTTACATTTTTTAAACAGTAATTTGAATTTAATTAATAATGCAATTGAAACTATAATGAATGCTTACAATATAATAAAATATTAAAAAAGTAATAAACTAAAATTATAAAAATTTAGATAATTTATAAAATGATTAAAATATTAAAAGCAAAGGTCAAGTTAATGATCAATAATGTATGATTAAATATTCATTTTAAAGATGATATGTATTTTTGCCAGAGTTGCCAAGTCTCTTGATTTTGGCAATAGACTCCTGATTTTCACATGTTTTTCAATAGGGGAAGGTGGTGTACCTTGGAGGGATGTGTACCTTGGAGGCACATTGATTGTGCAGCCACCTTGAGTGATAAATTTAAACTAAAATATTATTTGCATGTATTTGTTACTAGAGGCTCATGGGAAGTTCTTCTACTATTAATCAACACACTTGTTGCTGCTGTAAAAAACAAAGTTTATTTTCAGTACCAAAAAGTTACTTTTCAAGGACATATTCTTTTTCTTCCATAACTGTAAGCATCAACTTTTGTTTTAAACTGATTATCACAAGTTGAAAGGCATGTTTTCAACTACATTTATGTATGCTTGAAAATGGTTAAATCTAAAATATGAAGATGTGGAAAGCATTTTTGTAAAACACTTGCTTGTAGTGTACCTTGGAGGTAGCTAATGTTGTGTACCTTGGAGGTACCTCCAAGGTACACACCTGCTAAATTTATTAATAATTAAGAGTAAAATTTGTTAGAAAGCATTTCTTTACTTTAATAACCAAAGTACTGGGCTGGGCAAATGGGCCTAAGTTTAAATGTTAGGCTATTAAATTGATGAAGCCTAAGTAAAAATTGAAAATCAAAGTTATCTAAGCCTAGTATTAAACAATTAATAAATATTTTAATAAATATATAAATAATTATTTATATATATATATTTATTAAAATGTTATTATAAATAATTATTTATATATTATTAATATTTTATAAATAATATTTTTTACTGTTTTTAATTTCTTGCAATATTTTCAGAGAAGTAAAAGGTTCTAAAATGCCTAGAAGTAAAACTGGATATAAATTTAGATCACCTGAATGTGGAATGGAACTAAAGATGTTAGATATAAAGAGGGAGTGTTAAACAGTGGTTATTTGTATTTGACTAAACTTTATTTTATGGCTAAACTGTTCAAACTTTATTATTTCAGTTATATAAATGATTTTGTGTTCTTAAAATTGTAAATTTAAACTAATTAGACTTATATTACCCTAAAGTTGTCTTATATTAAATCATATTACTCTAAACAAATAATAAATCAGCTTTTTTTCATGCTGTGTAGTACTTAATCTGTTAAAAACAAATACCTCCAAGGTACACCATACCTACCTCCAAGGTACACCACCGGTTGTGTACCTTGGCTGTATTGTAAGCTATTTTTAAAAAAATAAAAAAGTAGTGAAGAAATATATTTGGACATTTCAGAAAAAAATATGTAAGAGCTAAGATCCTTAAATTTTTGAAAAAAAATGTTTTACAGATATTTACCAAACACTTTTTTTGTAAAAAATTAAAGTTTGAAATTACCTCCGAGGTACACCACCTTCCCCTACTCCTGATTTTGTACAGATTTTTTAATATTCTATTATTTTACAATCAAATTTGCTGTGATTCAGAAATGAAGTGCAAATATAGTTGTTCTTTGGTACAGCTGATTTGTAATATTTTATGTAATGAACTGCATTGATTGTTGATGAAACTTTTTTGCTTATTCAATGGACACGTTCTGGATTATTATTGATATGTCTCGATTAATATACTTGTTTAAGATATTCACTGTAGTTTTATATGTGTTCATGGACTGTTTTAAACTGAACTTACACTGAGTATTTTAAAACTTAACATGTTTTTATTGAAAAAATATTTCCTGATTTTTGGATTTCAGAACTTAGCAAGTCTGGTTCCCTCCAAATTATTCAGTGAAACTTGTCTCATAAAGGTACATTACTAATTCACATCAAAATAATAAAATAAAGAAGTTTTTTTCCTTTTTTTTCCAGGTTTAGCCAGACTTAATAACCAAAAAAGCTTGATTAATACATAAAAATTTGTGGTAAAAAGACAGAACCAGTGATATCACCAATATCTTGAATTTTTTCAGAAATAAATTTATTCTTCCTTCAAGAAAAAACATGAATTCAGTAATATTAATGAAAATTATAAATTAAAATATATATGGAATTGATATAAAACTAAAATGTCAAATTTTGTCCCTATATCTGAACTGAATGCTTCATTGTTTACATCCTTAAGTCAAATGCATATTTTAGAGAGTTGCAGATTTGAGGGAATCTACTATAATACCACATATATAAATCAATAAATTACTGTCATTATGGTTGCTTATAAATTGAAATAGCATTTTCCATTGGACTGGATTTCTAATCCTACACCTGTTTAAGACTATTTTCTTGATGATTTAGTGATTTATATTAGTTAAATTAAAAACAGTGTTATTTATCTTAAAAAAAGGAAGCATAGCTTATCAGGACATGTTTTACTCTATTTGGGAAAAATGTTCAGAGTAGTAATGTGTATAGTTACATTTTGATGTTACTTACTCATGACTCTGCATAAAACTTTTATTTTTACAGATATCTCTGGCAGAATATCTTAAATAGTGTAAAAAATGGACTTTTTTTAAATTATTAGTTTCAGAGTTTTCAATTAAAATCACTTTTTTTTTTCTCTTTTTTAGGAGAGAAAAGTAAATATGGTATTGCCCCCTATGTCAAATTCCTTTTTTTATGACAGTCTCATTATTATATATATTTTTTAATTTTAAATTATTTTTAAATATTGTATAATTTCAATTTACTTTTTTAATGCATTAACTTTCGGGATTAACTTTACTTCCAAGTATTCCTTTATGCTGTAGTGTTCTTTAAAATAGATGTGCATGTCATTTAAAATTTTAAACACTTTTGTGCCAAGTCACTCTTGCTCAAATGTCTCTTGTCTAAGGATCTACCATATATTATCACATTTTGAGAGTATATGAAAATCTGTCAACAGAAAAACAATTTTTTAGTTTGTAAGGTTTTTATTTCGTAGGTATCTTAAAATTTTGTATCTAATTCCTTTTGAACATGTTGAGATTGTTGATCTAAAAATTGTATACTGGATTTTTGTACTTAAAAATATGTTTTTAAATAAAAAAAATCATTAATGCATTAAATCTGAATCTACTCATTGCATTTTTGTTTTTTGGACTGTCTATTAACTTGGAACTATTTTATAGTCATAATTAAGAACTGATCGAAATAGGTTTTTAAAACTGAAACCAAATTTTGGTAATCTTTCTATTTTTGGCCAAAAATGAAAATGCCCCCAAAAAATTTTAAGTAATTAATGCATGCATAAAATATACAGAATTATTAAGTAATTATACATATGGCACAAGTTCTCTGTGCATTTGACTAATTTTTTTTATTTTCCTATAAAACAAAATGTATTTAATTCATCTATGACACCGAAGGACTTTTAAAAAGTAATCAAAATTCTTCTGTGGTTTTAAACTGTAAAACTTCTATTACTGTTAAGTCTGCAACTTTTATAGAACACATAAAAAGCCTGTTCAAAGTTTAGTAATAAATGCATTGCTTGCTTTACAATTTCAACTCGCATCTTCAGCCAGTCATGATTTATAGTTGTAAAGAGTGTTTCATTTGAGCCAATATAGCTAAAATGAATGAATGATGTAAATATTTCTGAAAGTAGAAATAATTTTTTTTGGAATACAGCTAGTTTTAGTCTGGACAAAATTTCAACAGCATTTTTGCTGAAACTCAAATTTTAAGCTGAAAACAAAACCATATTTTTGGTTGATCTCTAGCCATCATAAAGCAGATTTATAGAAGAAATTTAATATTTTCAAGTAATTTCTATTTAACCTACTTTATGTTAATTTATAATTTAATTTCTATTTTTAGTTCAATTTAGATTTGGTTTTATTTTTACTAATGTAAACTTATTAATTATTTATTTATTATTTCTTAAGTGCATGATTTTACTGTTTACAGATACAGCCAGAATTGGAGCGCCTAGGTGACTGCCACTTCCTGGGTTCCCTGCATCGTTCTAAAGGCAACTTACCACCCCCTGCAGCTCTGACCCCCGGTTCCCCTGGCCAACACAGTGTGGGTAATCCCTGCCCTCCCCTCTCTGTTTGCACTCATAGTCCCTCAGGTATTTTTCCTGCACGGCATGTGTCCACCTGTACAGTGCATGTGTGTGATGAATCAGCTCTGAGTGTGCTTGCTCTACTAAATACAGGTGTTTCAAATGCAGTAATATACTAACATTTCATAACCTACATATAAGGGACTGAATATCATACATTTTTCCTACATTACATACATCTATCTTATGTTACAAAAACAGTAATTTGTGTGTTATTTACTTTTTCACTTTGGAAAGGAAAAAAAAAAAGCTGAAGTGGTTATAACCTAAAAATGTATATATAGTTTTCCTAAATAAACTCAGCAATCATTGTATTTGATATTTATGGATTTAGCAACTATAAGATAATCTTATATATTTTTTAAATTCTACTTGTAAAAACATTATTCCAGTATTATTAGATGCTGTTTATAGCATTTATCTTGTATGAATTTAATATAGTACAAGATTTTCCACAATAAAAAATGAAAACACCTAAGTGTAGGAATATATAGAAATTTTTATTGCTCATAAAATTATCACAAAATATTGTATTTTTTTAAGACGAGAAGAAGAATGGTTTTATTTTTAATTCAAAGAATATGTAACTTTTGAAATTTTTCTGTGTATTTTTTATGAATGAATGTATTAATTTAAAAAAACTATTTTTAATGCAGCAATTAATTATTATTTGCAAGGGGAATTTTATATTTTTCTAAAAATGTATATTCATTAATTTACAATCTTAAACTATACACATGACATAAAACTTTAAAAGAATATATTCCTTTAAACTTTGAAGTTGCATTAATTGCTGTCAATTTTTCATTTGTCAATTAATTTCTTTATCTATTGTGCTATAGGCAATTCTTGCCTCCAACAGTGTCTTTGAAAATCTACAAGTAAATACATCCAGTAAATTTTGATAAACATTTATGTTTTCATCCTTGCAGCTATTAAGTGAAGGTCAAAATCTTTTTACGTGAACAAGACGTAAATGTTTCTTTTTCTACATTTTATATTTCGCATGAATGCATGCTTCTATTTGTCTAATAAACTATTTGAGTGCTAAATTTCTACTTTATTTTAATTTGCTTTTATCTAACTTTTGCAGTGGTAACTAACATTTTGTATCTAAAGTGTCGCATTTGGTTTCTTTGAGAATGACTTTACAAAACTTTTTGCTATGATTTTCTTTATATTTCTGCAAATTTTTATATGAATGCCGTTTATTACTACCCCACAACTTTTTGCATGGATATTTTAAAAATAACCTGAGATAATTTACATTTTAGAATTTATAACAATTAATTATTAATAATTGTAGTGTTTTCTTGATTTATTTAAAAGCTTCTTAAAGAACTTAAATTTTGATAAGTAACTTTAATACTTTCTTGTGAACTGTTTTTTATAAAAAAAAATCTGTTGCCAAACAGTCAATATCATTAATGAATAAATATGAGATAACATTTGCATTTGTTAACGCCAGCACTGCATGTCCTTACTCCATACACATCAATTTTTCATTAGTTTATAAATGAACCAGTTTAAATTTTGCGTCTATTTTTCTTTTGCATTAAAAAATGTATTTTTAAAATTAAGGGGGTTTAGCTATTGAAAAATGTGTATCAGTAGACTTGATACAGTACTGAAAAGACATGGGAAACATGAGCTTCCCTCTAAAATTTCAAAGGGTTCAAAAATAAGGGAAACATAAACCACAGTTTGCCAATACATGAAAATAATCTACACTACATCTGTTTCTGTTATTTATCCAAGCTATATGAACAAGATCAATTTGCTGTTAGCCAATTATATGGCTCTCTGATGTCCTATTTAAAAAGTGTCTGCATAACTGAACTAATAATAACTAGATTAATTACCAAGTATTATGGAATATTTTTTTTCTGTCTAGAAAACATACAAAAATCTGTTAAATGAAATCAGAATTATGTGAAAATATTATGGGAGTAAAATTTATAAGACTAAAGAGTTCCCAATATATGTAGAATTAGAAAGTTTCTTCAAATAAAAGGGATTTTGAAAAGATAATGTGCTTCTGCTGAATTCAGAGGTTAAGGAGATTCTTCAGTTATGTTAAAAATACTCACACGCTAATGTTAAAACTATGACAGAAAAGGGAAAATACATTTATTGTAAAAAATCAGCAACCAAAATTGGAAAAATAAAAAATAGCAGTATTAGAACTCTGCTATCCTATGTAAAAAAAAAAAAAAAACATATATATATATATATATTCAAATTAAAATGAGACATTTCATAAGAATCCTTTAATAGGTTTAATATTAGTCTGTTAGTGTCTTTGTGTAACTGAAAAATATCCTTAATCAGATTTTGTATATGAGATTCAATTTAAAAATGGATAATAATGACAATGCATAGTGAAAATTTCTGACACGTTGATTTACATCCAAATGTATATGCACTAAGGTTTATTTACAACTAATAAAAAGGATCAACATTAATTAAATGGGCTTATAGACAGTTGAACTTGAAAAGCAAGACAACGATAAAAACAATTACCTGTATTCTAACTCTCTGCAAAAATATTCAAGGAAAATGTGAGGGTCTAAAATGATTGCAGAAATTGCTGAAAATCTCTACAAAGCATGCATGTTCTAATATCCGCTTTATCTTTTTATTCATGTTAAATTGTACTGTTTGGCAAGAGATTATTTATAAAAAATAAGTTAGTAGGAAAGTACATAAGTATCAAAACTTTTTTAATCTTGTTTATAAAATTTTTTATAAGTAAATTTTATGCATTCTTAAAATTTTCACAAATTAAAATATTTTTTTTTCTTTTTCATAGCTTAATTTTTCTCAAGACAGACATTTTTTAAAATATACATTAAATAATTATTTTATTTATTATATTTTTTAATATACATAAATAACATTTTTTAATATACATTAAATATTTGGAAACTTTTATTTCTTACTGATATTTTTAAATTACTAAGTAATTTTAGAAATTAAAATTCAACAGTTATTAATTTTGAAGATGTATTTTAAGCTATGGTTTTAATCTGACTTTTCTTCAACAGGGGGAATGTCAGGAAGTCGGAAGCCCAATCAAACAAGGAAATTGCTCTGTCAACCTCACTTCCACAACACTAGGTAAATATTTTTAAATTATGATAATACATAAACTTTTTTTAGTTACTTATTTAATGAGTCTCAGTCCCATATTAAAGTAAAATATTATTTACTTCTAGATAGTGAACATGAATTGTACAATTTTATCTGTTTTAATTCTAGCACTTTAATAAAATTAAAAAAACAAATCAGAAATAAATTTAAATAAGTATAAATACTTATATGTGTTTACCTGTGCTGGTCTATATTTCATCTCATGTTTGCCATGGTGTGTGCTCATGAAATCCATTTCATCATGTGCTGCAGTTGCAACCTTACTAACATTTAAGAGTGAGAGAAACATTATTATGTGGCTGGGTATCATTCTAATAGCTTAATGGTTAGACATCTTGTCGTTTATCCATATTATCTTAAATCTTGATTGAATTAGCAGAGTATGGATTTGAGGATACTAAAGTTAAACCCATTTGAAAAACATTGATTTATATCTTCATAAAAGTCAGCTGATTGTTTTTCTATTAATTTATTAAAGAAATACCCTGAATAGATCCAAACATATTACAGACATTTCTCTATTCAAAAACTTTTTTATACATAGTTAAAACTATTGATAAATTCATGTTAAAAAATTATGAATTACGATCTGCATTTTTTTTAATACAACAAGCGATGATAGTTAAAAATGTCGACATATAATTTTACAACTCTTTTGAATAATTATTTTTCAAAATACAGAGAAATTTTGTATTTCCATAACTTAATGGAACCGTCTTCTTTTATCAAAAGAACCACAGAAAGCAAAAATGCAGAAACTTATGAAAAACAGCTCATAGGATTTTTTTAATGTAAGTTTCTTTTAAATTTAAAATTATTTTGTGATTTTATTAGTAACTATTTAAGTTTTTAAGATTGTTGTTTTATTTTTTTGAAATTTTTGGATAAACTTCCAACATTGTTTGCTTTATAATCATATTAAGCTTTAAAAAAATTATCTGAACTATATATCTTTCTTGGAAAGCACAGATTCAAGTAAGGTATCAAAAATGGATGTTATCATTGGAAAAATATGTTCATTCATTTGTTAATGTATGGACAATCCCCAAAGTAAAATTTATAAATAGCATATAATAGTTGATGGTATTGCCAATGAATTCGTATTTTTTTATACAGTCATTTTCTGGAGAATCGGGAGAAGTTGATCATTTTTTTTCACTTGATACTTATAAGGTATCTATTGACAAAAGAATAAAATAAAAAAGCGATAGTTTGGTATCAGTCATCTATAACAACCTAATCTGTGTTCAACTTGTTGGAACTTTTAGACATTACATGATTTGTTTTAGAAAATTGCGTAACAATCTGTAGATTTTATGGAACTTTAAGAGAAGTCTTCTATATAGATTCAGATGTATAATTTTAAGCCCTTTTCATACTTGATTCTGCGTGTATGTGTTAAACCTTGTCAAGCTAAGATACAACACAAGCGAGTAAAATTGGTGGGAGTTCATTAAATTTTTTGCACCCACTGAAAATCCAACATCTGTGCTCTTTTCCCTGATCCAGTCTGACCTTGGATTATGCACTGGATCTGAGATGAAAGCTAAAATTCATCTATTGGCGATATTTATTTTTTAATATTGTATAGCAACAGTTCACAACCTATTAGTCGTGGCAGTTGTTTTGGTGGGTCGCAGAATAATTGAGGTTTGGTGAAAAAATGTACTTTTATATTTTTCTGTTTAAAAAGTATAACAAATAAAATATTTTACAATTGTAATAATTATTAAAGCTATAAACTTAAACTAAAATTTCATGGGGGAAAAAATTATTTTCTTAAACAGTTAGTTTAAGAAAAGTATTATATTTTGTCCTTGTAATGAGATATGGTATCGATCATTATGGTAGGGTTAAAATTACTCAGGTCAGGAAATCCTATAGGTCACTTATCAGTAAACATCATGGCCAAAAATCTCCCTGAGTTGTGTTTGATAAAAACTAAACATATTTTTTATTATCTTAAGCTATCTTATTTAAGTTGGGAACCACTGTTATATGATATATATTTTGAATATAATATAGTGTTCCATAAAATGTGTGTTATTAATGCTTGTTTGTTAAAAATAACACAAAAAATTCATTATTATTGCTGTCAATATTTAATATATTGTAATAAAAAAATGAAAATCTTGTTCTTTATCTGAGAAAATTCTCTAAATTTTAGTTTAAAATTTATGCACACAACTGTGTCAAGATTAAAAGCTGTCTGCTGATGGTATTAGTACCTGCACATACTGACAATGTGATTAAAATAATAGATAAAAATTTTGCCAGCTCAGGGCTAGCACATTTGAATAATTTATTTAAGTGTTAAATTATGGTTGTTAAAATTTCTCAATCGAGAACTTAAATATTCCAGTCAATATAAAAAATTTCTAATATATTTGACAGATTTTTTAATTAGTTGTGTTAATTTTGACGAAATTTTATGCATCAGTTCAAAAAATTCAAAACCTTTTATTTTATCTCTTTACATACTTGACATAATACATATTTTTTTTTTTTTTTTTCTATATTTCATGAGTTTTCTAGCAATTATTTAACTATATACCCCCTCCCCCACCCCCCAAAAAATAAATAAAAATCCAAATTATTAATTTTCAATTACAAGCTGAAAATCAGTTTTGTTTATGGTTATATAGGCTTTTCCCATGTAGATGTCACAATATTTTTTTTCATACTTATAAGGTATTTTCAAACTTTTTTTTTTAAATATTTATAATGAAATTTTCTAATAAAGAGTCTTTTATTAATTATGCTTTTTAAATATATTATTTAAAAAAAAAAAAAAAAAAAAACTTACAATAAGTTTTTACAGTTTGATCATGCAAAATCTACTTTGGTATCACAACCATTTTTATTAGAAAATTTTGTCTTATTGTTTAAAAAAAAAAAATGTCAATCTCAACATTTTCATAAAATTATGGAACAAAAAAGATAAATAACATAAATACATCAGAAAGTTATTAAAATGTGATGTAATTTTATGGTTTAAAATAATAATATTAAAATAGTTGACAAATGAGAAATGAAGTTATAAATATGAGTGTTTTATTAACGATTTACAATAGATACAAAAGTGCACAATTTATGTAAATTTAAGGCATGAAACTGTAAATTGTAATATCTGTTTGTTTTTCGACTAGGTCCCCTATATACTACATCAACCAGCAACCAAATGGAGGAGAACCATACGGCTGAGATTCCTAAAACGCAGCAAGAGTTTTACGGCCCACTCCAAAAAGATGCTGAAGTTTATGATGCCAATACCAGACGAGCAATGGATCATCAAGAATCCCCATGTAAAGTATGGTTGCCTTATGAGTGGCAGCGCCGCTTGGATCGTCAGTATTTAGGCACTGGAGATTTATATGGGCCATTCAGCGAGCACATTTATGAAAGTGTAGATGGTGATTATGGATATGCTGGACATCCAAGATCTCTTGGTGGTGAATATTGTTATAGATCAGATGTTAGTCAACATTCATCTTCAAGTTATGGTTACGATCAAAGACCCCTTCTCATTCTTCCTCGTCATCCGGGACATAGTGAATATGGCACAGGCCGACGCCATTCTCCTGACAAACACCGAAGGCGCCACAGAAATCATAGACGTTCAGTAGATGACACAAAAACTGACAATATATCTACAGTGATTGTAGAGCAAGACAGAATTGTCCCTGAAGTAGAGAGACATGAACAACAACCAGAAGAAAATGAATGGAATCTACCAGATCTTCTTAGATGTCCAGTAGACAATACGGTTGTGATGGCAGTTCTTGACGGTGAAAAAGTAGTCAATAGAGTGCAACCTGAATGCCCTCACTATAATCTCAGTACTTATTGTTGATAATCAGCTTGTATTATATACTGTACATATATATATATATATTATATTAACTTTTGAGGCACTTGAAGCATAAACATGCTCTGCCGTAACTAGTAACTGTCAAGTATTGATAGTCAAATTATGCTTGCTGAGCTTTTGTGGAAACTGCTTATCCTTCGAAATGCCTCACAAAGAAAAATGCTTAGCTGGACTATCTGTACAGCTCAATGAATGGAGAATTATTTATTTTATTCTGCAGTCAGACTTTTTCCAAGACATTACAGAATTATGTTTGTGATTTTTAAAGAAAAATTCCTTTATGATTGTATATTTCTAGTTACGGCTCTGCATCCAGGGCAGCTAGTCGTTCAGGGCCTAGTCCTGCTTTTTTGTTCATTTTTTTTTTTTAAGTCTAATAATATTTATATATACCTAATGGTATATATACTCAAACACTATTCCTTTACCGCTAAATTTCTTAATTTAAATTTTATTTTATATATGGGAATGGTTGTTTGGGAATGCTTTCCTGAATATGTGATAGTTTTTAATATGTAAATCAAATGATTCTTCGAATTATTATCTGTGTCCAATAAGATGCCTATTGGATGTGCCATTAAATGCTATGAAGTTCCGAGAATGTATATGAAACTCTCGTTTATTCTAAAGTACATTTCTTACATTTAATTTTTATTTTGAAAAAAAAAAAAAAAAAAAAGTTAAATATTTTTTACATAGTTTATTTAACTAGTTCACATTTTATTTAGTGCTATATCAAATTTTGCTAATTTAAAAATCAGTTTTACAATTAAAATGTCATTAATATTGTAAATTGTTTCAAATTAATATGTTAATAGTATTGTAAATTGTTTCAAATTAATATGTTAATAATGTTGTAAAACAGTAAAATGTATTACTGAGATAAATTATATTTGAGAAATAAGCGGACAATCTCAGAAAACGTTTTTTATAAAATCACTAAATAAATGCAGCTACTTAATTTAAAGTATTCTCATTCAAAAAGTTAGAAGCATCATTTAAAAAAATATATTTGGTATTATATTTCAATTAATTTCCATAAATAGATAAACTTAAAATAGCAAATGCTTCTTGACAATGACTATGTACAGCATAAAACAAACAAAAGTAATTTTCTACGATATTGTCTATATACATTCAGTTTGATCTTGGTGTCATAAATACTTAATATTTTGTTGTACAAATGGCAACAGAAGCTTACACCATACCAATTTTTGTATTCCATCTGCATAATTAGAAGTTTGTATGTTCCAGCTTAGAGTTAATTTAAAATCTAGGTGATGAAAAAAAAATGTTCCTTTTCCTTGTACATTCATTTAACTGTTTATATGTGATAAGCAAAAGTTCTTTGTAAATGTGTTCATTGGCTGTGAATGTGCTCACAGCGCAACATACAGATTTTTGTGGAACAATTCAGTGTTTCTTCATTGCAATTTTGTTCTGTGGACAGTTAACCATTCAGAACTTTCATTTCATCGTTTTACTGCTGTTATTGTGATTCAGTTTTTCTAAGGTTTCATGGAAGCTGTTCATATTGTGTCAGAGCAAATAAATTTTGAAAAATATAGTTTGTGTTCCTTCTTTTAAACAATTTTCATACAGCAGGTTTCTACACAATAACTCTTATCTGGAGTAGTCACATTATTAATTGCATCAAACTGGTCTACTCAGCACTACTAATTTAAAGTATAATGTTAAAAATTAAAAAGGTTCTAAGTCTTTCAGCAATATATAAATGATATATTTTATTAAAAAGAACATCAAACATTTCCACCAGGGCTTTCAGCAGCTTTAGGGCACCTTTCTGTGATGGAACAGCTTCTCTGAGATACCCGTTATAACAAAACAAACTTGTATAGGTGTCAATTTAAACTTAGCAAAAAAAAGAAACACAACAGATAGACCTTATATAAAGATAACTTTACTGCAAGTGGTCAAAAGCTGTCTTTGTTTCTTCTAAATCACTATTTCTAAACAAAAATCTTCTAAATAGATTTCTCTAGCATATGTATAATAGATATCTACAACTTAACAGAATTTTGATTAGATGTCTGATAGATTTAGCTTTATTGAAAATTTGATACTTTTTTGTGTTTGAATTTCAACAACTTGTATGAATATTTCAAAAAGCTCTATAAAAAAGAAATGATCAATTAATAACTTTGTAAGGATTTTAAATACACAATATTTTATCTGTTTAGCTGTATAAGTACATAACCTAAGCCAAAACATGAAAAAATTATTATGGGGGAAAAAAAGTATGTTATTATTAATTTGTTTATTAATTTGTAGCATTAGATTTTTGCAATTTTTCTACTTAGAAAAAAAAAATCATATATTTACAAAAAATTCTGACATGATGGTTAAAAATTAATATAGTTTTTGGATTTACTGTGGCAAAATACATGAAGAATAATTATCAAAAGTTAAAAAACATGACAACTTGAATTTTGCAAGCTAGAGTTATGAAAAACTATAACCAAGTGAAAAAAAATCATAGCAATAGATTCATCATAAAACATTGATCATAAAAATGTTTTTACATCCTTTTTAATTTTTTAAAATTCAAGTTTTGTTTTGTGTGTAAAGGTTGAATTTTATAATCAGTTTTTTCATTTACTTTATTATATGGAAGAATTATAAGAAATATTTATACAGTTATGCTTCTGATTTTAATGCAACATTTTAATATTTTTAGAACTTATTATAAAAGAAATTTTTATGTTAGCCAGCTGCCGATAAATTATTTTAATTATTTAAGAGATTAATGTTTATAATCATTTTAATGAGGGAGTCTACTGTATTTAGATTCCCTTAATCTGCACAGTTTGAAACCACATGTTGTGTGTCAGATTGTTGCAGATTTCTGGTCATTCATATTTTTTAAATAGAAATTTGAATGTAATAATTCAATTGAAATTATAACAAATGTTTACAATATAGTAAAATATTAAATAGTGTAACAAAATAAAATAATAGATAGTTTTTAAAATGATTAACTTATTAAATGTAAAGATCAATAAATAATTAATGTATAGTTATGTATGCATAATGAAGATGACACACATTTTTCTTGAATTATTCAATTAAACGTGCCTCATAAAGGTACCCATCTAATTCTCATCAAAATCATAAGGATAGTTTTATTTCCAGTTTAGCCAGATTCAATAACAAAAAAAGCTGATTAATAGATAAATATATTTGATAAAAAGATTGAGATTACCAGTGATATCAGCAATACATTGAATTTTTTCAGAGATGAATACATACTTTCTCCAAGAAAAAGCATGAGTTCAGTCATATTAACAAGAATTATATATTAAAATACATTATGGAATGATAGAAAAATAAAAACGTCTGTAATTTTTTTCCCCCTTTCATCTGAACTAAAAGTTACATTGTTTACATCTGTACAGTCTATTTTTTATCATTACAAGTGTTTACAAGTTACAACAATGAAATATTTTAAACATTGTAAAATAGAAAATGTTAATAAAAAATAAAAGAGTGTGGAATTAAAAAAAATGCGTCTTCTTTTATCATCTAATAGTTTAAATAAAATATTGAATAAACTGGTATGATGAATAAAGGAAAATAACTTTTAACATCACCATAAGAAATGGAAAATGTGCAAAGCCTTCGAAAAAAACTTTTGTCCCTTTTTTTTTTTTTTTTTCCAAATGCAATGAACACATACTACCACATTCAAAATAGGAGTAAGACTGGGGGGGAAAAAATGGAAGAGAAAGGGGCAAGTTTCTAAAAGCCAGAGAAAATAATTTAAATCTATTCCATTATGTATGTGTATGCATGCATGTATATTAGAATTTCAAAAAAGATTTAGGTCACAAGAGCTTATTCTAATGATGAAACTAGTCTAATCTCTATTCTTGATTTGGTTTTTGTTGGTGAAATTTGTATCTGATTTTGTATATCTGAGATTTTGTATTTGAAATCTACCTCCACCTCTAGTCCAAACTGGCAGGGATTTTTGTTTTCTTCCCTTAAATTTTATTAGAATTTTTGCAAAAAATTTAGGTGAAAAATAAGGAATAAAATTTAGTGGTGAAACACTGCCCACTGGCACTTAGATTTTTATATCCCTGCCCATAAATTTTTTGATAAAAAGTGTCTCTTTAAATCAGCATTCAGATATGCACGCTAGATGCTAATATAAATAACTAGAAGATAGCCCGCCAAAATGACGTGTTTGCATTTTTAAAAGCAGAATTTTTTTCTGTAATCTGCAATGCAAGCAGAAACATTAAAAACAGTCTGCAGAACTTAAGGACAAATGTCCTCTTTCTCAATGTAGGGGTGACCGGATGGAATAAGCCCCATCCCCGCACCAGGTAAACTTAAGATTGTGTTTTCAATGGTCAAAAAGTTCAATCTCTCCCTTCTGGAACTCTATCATGAACAACCACGAATGTCCCTCCCAGAGAAATGTGTCTGAATTCAACACTGCTCTTGCCAGTCTCTCGCATTGCATTACATTCAATCAAAGATCCCAAGTATCTGTGATTAACATAAAAGAAAAGTAATTTAAAAAATAAGTTACTTTTATCCTTTGAATTTTTAACACCATCATACATAATCCAAAAAGGAAAAAAAATTCACTCCGGCACTGTGTTTTTTTTTTCTTTTCTTGACACTTGATTGGCAAAATTAGTGTTTTTTCACAATCTTTTGCAAAAATTTGCAGATTTTTTGCGATGTTTTGGAATTCTGCCCCTCTTTTGCGTCGAACTTGTTGGGATGAGGCATTTGCAGCCCGAATTCTATCACGCGACTCTTGGCTTTGCCACGCTAACCACCTTGCTTGCCGTGCATTATTCAAGCGTCGTCTTCTTGCAATAGGACTTTCGTCTACGTTCATTGTATTAAAAAATAACAGAACGATATAAAATTTATATTTTATAACCAATACTTAATAGAAAACACTTTACACTATCGAAAACAAATGTTAACACCCATGGAGGAAGAAGATAGGTGGAGGTGAACTAAGCCTTAAAAAAGGTTTGTAATGTGAATCCATTTATCGCTCAAATTTTAGTGTACCAAACAAAAGCACGTGGGAAATTGGAAAGCATCCAAAAAAGGAAGGGATTTTGTATTAATAAGTCGAATTGAAAGAAATGAATTACAGCTGGAGCATTTTTTAAGAAGAAATAGGAAATTTTTAAAATGGTCTTTGTTCTATTATTATTTATTAAAAGAAATGTTTACTTTTAAAATAATTGAAATTGGGAAATTATTATTATTATTATTATTATTATTATTATTAAATGTCATTATTATTATTATTAAATTTCAAATTAAAATTAAATAAGAAATTGAAAACGTTTGATACGAACTAAAAATTGTATTATTAAAAGTTTTCATTTTACAGTAATTTTTATTAACACTTTTCAACAAAATTGAAAAATGTTTATGCATTCGTTTTGTCTGTCCGTCTGTCCGCGCTCTAACTTTCGTAAATATACTCGGAATGCAAAGAAATTTTACCATGTTATTGAAGTTTACACAAGCACAAACACTATTAAAAATGAAGTTTCTACCACGATTAGTTCATTTACAGGGACAGTCAAAAATTTTCGATTATATTAGGGCCAATGGGGAAAATCGTATCAAATTAATTTTAAAGATGTTGCGGCCGGACAAACGTTTTCACATTTATTTGCAACTACGAAAAGCACACTAAAATATGCAGCTAAAAGAATAGTTATTCATTTACAGGGCCACACAAAATAATTCTAATGCATGATAATAAAGGAGGAAATTGTTTGCGACATATTTTAACGATGGTAAACGGTATCATGTGTAATCAAATTGATATACGTCGCTGAGACTTAATATGAGTTATTTCACGCACAATACGAAGTGCATAGCATTTACAGGGACACACAAAAGACTTCAAAAAGCATATTCTATTCGAAGTACTATAGTATATTACGCATGATAACTGTTCCATGGATGAAAGGCATTTTAATTATGATATGCGCTTTTAAGTGTCACTAAATGTATTCACATTATATGGTGTGCATAAATGCTATAATAGTTACACAATTAAGATATACAGGGTTACTCAAAAGAACTCGGAAAAGTTACTGAATGTGAGTGTGATTTACTTAAAGGTTTGTTTTTAAAAAAGTTTTGCATTTTTACGTCAATTCGCATTTAGTTTATCGTGAAATGTTTGTAGAATATAGATTAAATGATATACAGGGTCACGCAAAGAACTGGATACAGTATTGTTTAAGGGTGATAATTTCTGGAAATATGATTTAAATAGTTTAAAGAGTACTGTTGTTTGATTAACTTTTTTTATTTATTTTTTTATATAATTAATTTTAGCAAAATACTTTCGTGTAATAAAGGTACTAGGTAAACTGCAGGGCTGAACAAAAGTATTGAAGTATGTTTTACATCTATTCGTATAAACTGCCAAAAGAAAAATTTCATCCAGCTAGGCATTTTTTTGCTAAACTAAATTTTTCCATGATATAGTATATCAACCGACAAATCATGTACAAAGCCGTACAGAAGTATTGTAATACATATTTGGTTATGGGCAGTAACACTTATTTCCCTGAATAAGGAAGTTTTGTTAAAGAATTAAGGAAATTTGGATAGTGTTTTATAATCTATGCTTAACGCGGGATTTTTTCTTTTACTGGTTAATACTTTGTAACGTAGATGAAAAATGTTTATGACTCCGGTTTATGTGGCCGAGTTCTAACTCTTGTAAATAAACTCTGATGCTCGTAGCATTTTTTATATGTTTTTGACGTGTACTACACCATGATCGCTATTGAAAAGGAAATGTGTAGAATTTATAGTTCATTTGCATAGACAGTATAAAGTACTCTGTTACATTATGGTCAATGGGAAAAATCGTTTCAAGTTCATTTCAATGACGTTAGACCATTTAAAACATAAAGAAATTGATATGCATTTATTAAACGGCAGTATAACAAGCATTTTGTAGAATATGGGGTTTGTTAAACATTTATTATTTATTTAAAGAACCACACAAAAGAATTCCGTTTATGGGGATAATGATATATGGTTGGGAGCTTTTAGCGGCCAAAATATGTTACTAAATTATAGTGAAATAGACATAAATTATTCACTGATTCTCCTCAACGCTACATTTCCGCACCCACATTCCTTTACAAATCTGCTCATTAATGTTCCCGCTAATTGCCTTTACATTTCTGATGCATAACTTTGAAAAACCCTGTATAGGCATATTCAAAATGTGAAGAGTAGCTCAATATAGTTTAAAACCGGGCTTTTTCAATATTTTTCGTGATGATATAAAATTTCACGCAAAGGAAAGTAAGAGTATTTAAAATGATATAATGTTGCTTAAACTTTAATGTTGAAAAATTATAACATTGCAACATTATAAAAAAAGTGATATTATAATTTTGTTTATTTGCTCAACGCTTAAAGCTGCACAAATAAAAATGTATGTTAAACTTGCAGCGAGACTAGATCCTTGAATGGGTCGGATTGTGTATTTTACCTGAACACGAAAATTCTATTCAAATCGGAATCCAACATAAATGTTTTTTTATCGATCTGAACCGCTAATATTTGAATTCGAATCCGACACATAAACAGTATTCCGCCTGAAACAGAGCTAATTTTAATACTTACAACGTTATTAAAAAATTCCAAAACATGTTTTAAAACAAATATTGTTAGCATATAGTCATGCTTTACATTAATAGGAACAATTTCTGACAAATATAAAAATTTTACTTCTTCAAAATAACAGCTTTATCAATAAAAAGTTTTGAGAAACAATTAATAAACAAGTTGGAAATTACACGTGAAGCGTAACAAATGTGGTGCATTCGTACGATAACGACGTTTTTAAAATATTCAGATCTTGCTGATATAGTAGACAGTACTTCGGTTACATTATAGTAGTAGAAATCTTTGTGTTCCTGTAAATATACAGGAAGTAATTTTTATTACACCTCAGCAACGTATATCATATTCATAAAATGCTAAATAGTTTAATGTAATTAAAACACGCCCCATAAACAATGTTTCTCCGTAAGCTTTATGTAATGGAATACTTTTGATTTTGCATCACAGATTGTACAGAATGTATATTTTAGTATATATATACTTCATAGGTTCATGTCAGTTTTATTATGTTTGAATTAGTTTAACACCATTAAAATGCATTTGAAACTTTTTTTTCCCATTGACCGTAATGTCATGAAATATTTTTTATTGTTCCTGTAATTGATTTATGCATCCAATTTTAATAAAATTTAAAATGACACGACAAAATTACGTAATAATTATTTGTTTTAAATTTCAAATGATTAAAATGCATTTGAAACCCCCCTTGACCGTAATGTATCGGGATACTTTTGATTGTTCCTGTAATTCATCTATGCATAATTGATCTATCTTAAATTTGAAATAACCTGACAAAATTATGTATTAATTTTGTATTTTAAACTTCAAACGATTCGGTTGGGTAGTTTTTGCGTTGTTATATGCGAATGAATGCGAATGTTATATGCCTAACGACAACTATAGGTGCTACGTATTTACATAATTACGAAAGCACCTAAAAACAACAGATATAAAGCATAATAAAATTTGAGAGCTGTAAAATAAAGGAGCTGATTTTCACGCAGTAAAAATTTCGATTCTTATCATGTTTTTAAAATTATTAGAAAATAAATTACACATATTTTAAGATTAATCGCATTTAAATGCGAAAAATGAAGCATAAATACAGGGTTTCGATATTACAAATAGATTTATTCTAAATAAATAATTCAGGGATAAAAAAAAATCAAGATGAACATTTAAAAAGAAATTTTTTTTTGTTACATATTAATAATTGCATTTAAATAATACTTAAAGTATAATAATGAAAACATTCTTTTAAAATCATGTATGAAAACATAAGTAATAAATATTAATCTAAAATACAGATTTCTGATTGCAAACGATTTTCAGATATTAGCAAAATAATATCATCTTTTCAAGAAAAATGTTAAAAGATTTTCTATTTTGATATTTAAAACACATATAATTAAATAATCAAAGAAATTTTTACCTGTGAAGCGCTGTCCAATAAAAAATTCGACGATAAAAAACAAGAGCAATCAAATACGGGTTTTAACCGGTTTGAATTCATACGCGAATCAAAGCACGTGGCTTTGTTTGGACTTAATGTGACTTAATGTAGGGTTACATTTTTGGCATCACCCAAATCATTATAGTTCACCTCCAGTATATTCTTCCTCCATGGTTAACACCGAGGTCAACACAGTGAAGAGCCACACACTAGCGAGACATGCGTCAAAAATCGTGCAACATGTCGCAGTCAAACCGGTTTTTCCTTTGTTATCAGGGTGAAATTGTCGCATGTCTCATGTTTTTTCGCTCAATGTTTCACAGGTGTGTGGCCTCCCTAAATATCCGCACGTGAAACGTGATGTGACAAAGGAGTCATTCTCAAGACTCATTCACGGCAGAAAAAAAAATTAAAGCAATCCGAATATAAAAAAATTAACAATATTGCATTAAAACGCATTTTCGCTTTCCTTAAATAAACAGTTTTAATTAAATATTGTTTTTGAAATCCTGAAAAGATTTCAAAGTGCATTAAAATGTAATGACGTCATTTACAGCTCCTACTGTAAATTTGACCAACGAGAACGCTCCATTACGACTGTGGAACGTTTTCATTGGTCAGAAAATGGATAGCCTTTAAAATTGGAGATAACTTTTCACAATATTTTTCATAGGTTTGGAATTAGTCATTTTTGAATGGCAACAGCATTAACTTGCTTAAATCGTTTATTTATCTCGTAATTGCTGATTGTTTTATTTAGAACTGAAACACTATAATTAGGTAGTTTTTGTGGGTATAATTAGATAGTTTTTGTAGGTTTTAAAGAAAGTGAGTGATGAATAAATATTTTACATGTATATTTCCATAAGTTGAATGATTAAAATATTTGTGAACAGCTCGGAATACCTAAGCCTAACGTGGACGCCGAATCGCAATAAGTTTCTTTTTCTCATGGATCGGTGAACCCCGGAAACGTTATACACGGAGGCGTTTTATATATATAATTGCAAATTTGTATATTTACTGTGTTGTGCTGTTTTCAATAATGCATTTTTATATGAAAATAGCGCATTTTTATGTGAAAATAGCATATTTTTATATGAAAAATAATTATTTTGCAGGTAGTTTTTTCTCTCTCTTTTTACATAAATGGCATATTAATCCTCTGGATCCCAGACCGTCCGAGAAATTTTGAAATATTTTAATTTGTATACAGTAGACTCCCTAAAATCTGTACATATTTTACGAATGTAAACAATGAAACGTTCACTCCAGATATAGGAACAAAATTTGACTTTTTTAATTTTATATCAATTTCATGTATATTTTAATTTGTAATTTTTATTAGTATTATTGAATTCCTGTTTTTTCAAGAAGGAAAAATAAATTTGTTACTGAAAAAATTCAAGATATTGCTTATATGATTGGTAATCACAACCTTCTTACCAAATATAATTATGTATTAATCAAGATTTATCGATTATCAAGTCTGGCTAAACTTGAAATAAAAGTTCCTTATTTTATGATTTTGTTATGAATTACTAATGTACCTGTATGAGGAAAGTTTCATTAAATAATTTAGGTAAAATACATTTCATCTTTATAATGACTATTTAATAATATATTATTGATTATTAACTTAAACCTTTGCTTTTAAAATTTTAATCATTTTAATATTTTGTTATATTGAAATTATTATTTTATTATATTCATTATTGTTTCAATTGCATTATTAATTACATTCAAATTACTGTTTAAAAAATGTAAACAAAGCAATGACCAGAAATCCGCAAAATTCTAAAATCCACACAATCTCTGGTCCCAAGCTGTGCAGATTTGAGGGAGTCTACTGTATCTTCATTCCCACCAGAAATTTAAAATAGCAATATTTGCTTTAATTAATAACAGAACATTCCGTATTTAAATAAAACGAAATTAACCATTGAATTTTTCTGGTGTAAAATCAGATTTTCTGAACAACATAATTTCTAGAATGTGTTCTATCATGGGAATTAAAGGGTTAATTAATTTAAAAAAATTCCCCCCCCCCCCCGAGCCTCAGAAGACCCTCCTGGAGAGAAGTGTCTGAATTCAACACTGGTTTCTTCCACTGTCCTGGAAGAAATAAGTTTCTTCCAGAAGAAACCCAACCCTGTTATAAAGTTACAAAACCATTAAAAATGGACAATTGTTCAGCGGGAAATTGTTCTAACTGTTACGGAAAGGGTTTAGGGTATTTAGATTCCATATGAATGAAGAAAGATGAAATAGGTTGTCTATAAATGCTTAGAAGAAAAAATCTTGATTGAAAAACTTTGCCAAATACCAAATATATATATTTTTTTATTGGGTTAAAATTTTGAATTTCTTTTTTTTTTTTTTTTTTTTTTTGTGATGGACAACTATGTTATTTATAATAAAAAACATATGATAAACTTCTCATTTTTTTAATTTAAAATTGTTATAACTTGACATATTATTTGTAGAATCCTGATTTTTCTTCATTTAAATAAACAGAAATACATATGTTTTAAACTTGATTCAGAAATTTTAAAAATATTAATTAATATAAAAATTAAAAATATTTAAAGTAAAAATTTTAAAAAAATGTAACTTAAAAAACAATCATATTTTCAAAAGTAAATATTTTTTTTTACATTTTCTGAATCAAAATTATAGTAAAACACTTGAAAAAACAAATGTTCCTAGTTTGAACCATTTATCTCGAACGGTTATTGATTTATAATAATTTAAATAGGGTGAATGGTGAAAAACTCATCATGAAGAAAAACACATTTTCACAAAAAGTCATATCCATGACCAACATTGTTTTCAATGCTAGATTTTAAAAACAATCCAAAACAAAAAAAACAAATATTTCCTGTTCCAATTAAGATAGAAACGGGATTTAAACGTCATTTTAAACAGGAAAAAAAGACATTTTTTATACAATAAATTTTTTTAGAAAATTTGAAGATTTTTGTGTCTTTAATGCCCTTAACAGCAGAGAATCTCTGGATTAAAACAGATCAAACTTATTTAGTAGTATTTTTATAATCTTGTAGAAAAGTTTATGTGAACTTAAAACTGCTACTTCATGTTGAGTCAGAGTTCGCAACTGTCAAATACACAATCCTTGGATTTTTGGAGAAGGGAACATTTTGGAAGTTCATTATTTTGCTACTTGCTACTAGATACCAATAATATCCACTGCCATTGTAGTTTTTCATTCTGGTGGTGCTTTTAGTCATGGGTGCAAGACCTTCAATCTCAGGACTAATTTCATTCTTGAAGATATTTTTGATTGATAGTAAATTCTATTTTATTTATTTAAATTTAAATAATACCAATTTTGCCATTCAGAACTTTTAATCACTTTCCTTTGATGTAAACTATCAATTTTTAGCCATAATACAAGACATAGAAATCTTTTAGACCTTTCCTATTTGATTATTCCTAATACTCAGAAAAAGTTTTCAGTCTTAGCTTGAAAGAAGTTCTTGAACCCATGCTTTTAGTTTCGGAATTGAGTCTAACGTTGAAAAAGTCCTTATAGTTTGTAAACTAGTGATATCGAAAATCCCGTCATTGCAAAACTGAAAAATGAAATAAATAAATAAAATGACTGTAAAAAGTCATATGACCAAAATGAGCTAGGTATGATTAGCTTTGACAAGCGAAAATAAGTTGAATTAAATTATTTATTATTAAAAATGCTGTAGTGATTTACCATTTTCACGGAAAGCCAACAACATGTCCAGACGAGAAATAAAGTAGTCACCAGTAAAAATTCAAAGCAAAGACAGTGAATTTTTATCCCCGTCTGCTTATTTGCATGACTTTTTACTATAGATTTATATACAATTTTTTTAATTCCACGATGACTGGGCTCTCAAAAATGACTATTAGTAAAAAAAAAAAAAAAAAAAAAAAAAAAAAAAAAGATAACAATTAGCAATATTGAAGTGTAAATAAGAACACTGGCATTGGCTTAATTTTAGCTTGCGAGTGACTAGTGTAAGATTCAGTATTTTAGTTATATAAGAAGGTTGTGGTTAATTAAATCTATTTTTAACATTTTTTTCAGCGGAAATTAAAAAAAAATAAGAATGCTGCTAGTTAAGTAAACAAGAAAATTTCATCACTGGATAAGTGGCCACTTTCTTTAAAGTAATGGTCACTTTTTTATTTAAAGTTATAAACAATAAATTTTTGTTAAAATTTGTATTAGTATTAATTAAAAAAAGAATAGTGCAAATAAATATGCTAATATAAATATATTGCAACCAGAGAAAAAAGGAATGACATGATAGAATGTAAGAAAAATTTACTTATCTCTTTGTAGAAAAGCAACATAAGGTGGCGGCTATTTTTTTAGTAGCCTCTTATTCTCAGTCTATACTGTGAGGCCTCTAGTTTGAAGTGGTAGCGTAAAGCGGTGAGGCTACTTCAGAGGCATGTGATCATGAATCTACTATGTTTTTTTGTCATTTAATTGATAATTTATTATATATCAATTACATCATCCACACACTTAACAGATACTATCAAGATACATCAATCAAAACATTAAAGCTATATAGTCCGGTTTGGGAGTGAATTTATCAACGGTGGCAGCCGGCATTACACAGTCTCTATAGTTCAGTTTATTCTCCACATCATCTGCGTATCGAGAACATCGCACTTCCAGAGCTCCATCCACCCAGGTGCCCAACCGCTCTTTTCTCTCCAGCAGACAAAAATCCCCACGAGTCTCTTTTCTCTTCCTTTAATTCTCTCTCGAGAGCATCCCTCATTCCTCGTCTTCCTTTGCGCACTGCACCCTCCTTCCTGTTCCGTGGGAACGCTTTCGGGAAGTCAACATACTTCGGCATGTCAAAGTGTTTGCCTGGGTGGCCGATGGCTCATCACGTTCGACACGCAGCTATATCAGAGGGTTACACTAATTGGTATATATTTCAACTGTCACTTAGTAGTGATATAGTGCCACTTTTGAGGTTGCCGGTGGTTCACTTCGTGTGAGGCCTGATGCCTCACAACTACTCCCCCCTCCTCAAGCGAATATTTTGGCTGCAAGACGAAATATTCTTAACAAGGTAGCTCAAAATCTAATGAATGGCTGACACACAAAAAAAATATCTAAAAGAAAACCATTATTTACTACTCTACTAATTTCCTTTCACTTAATATTTTATAACAATACCTGTATACATACACATTTTTTTCTGTTATAAGCCATATTTTAGTACGCTATCCTCTAACAAAATGCATTACTAAGAATGTAAAGAAAAATATGTACATTTTGAGACTTTTTTTTCGAGGCTATTCCGCCCTGCTCAAAAAGTCTACATGTTTGATATCCTTTCCAGGTTTATGAGTAATCGCATACTGGTATGGCTGCAGAGTTAATGCCCATCTTAACAAACGAGGATTGTTTCCTGCGTTATTCTTTAGGAATGTCAGCGGGCTGTGATCGGTTTCGATCAGAAACTTTTGCCCATCAATATAGTGCTTCATTTTTTTAATGGCAAAGATTATCACCGCACACTTGTTTTCGGTTGCGCTGAATTTTCTTTCTGTGTCCGTGAGTTTACGACGAAGGTAAGTGATCGGATGTTCCTCTGCATCTTGTTTCTGCGCCAGTATTACCCTAATGCCAAAATTTGATGCATCTGTTTGGAATAAGAATTCATCGTTATAGTTACGTGCATATAATATGGGTTCCGATGTAAGTTTTTCTTTCAGAGTATTGAATGCTCTATCCATTTCCACACTCCACTCTATTTTTTCTCTTTTGTTTTTACCCTTTAGCGCGCTTGTGAGAGGCTCTACAATCGACGCATATTTTTTTATGTACCTAGAATAATAACCTGCCATTCCGAGGCATCTACGAATTTCAGTTTTTGTTTCAGGCGATTGTAATTTACTTATCGCTTCAATTTTTGCATCGGCGGGTTTCCTCTGTCCTTCTCCCACCACGTGATCTAGATATTTCACTGTTTTCTGAGCGAATTTGCACTTTGCTATTTTTACCGTAAGTTTTGCCTCTCTAATTCTAGTCATTACCGCCGTGAGATGCTCCAGATGCTCCTCCCAGGTTTCTGAGAAAACGGCCATATCATCGAGATAGGGCAAACAGAATTTTTCTAACCCCTTTAGCATCTTTGACATGAATTTAGAAAATCTGTAAACGAATTTACCGGCATTCTCAGAGGGAAATATGTAGAGTTATTTGTTACGATTGCTGCTAACTTTTGCGCCCGCGGCGTCATCGGTATTTGCCAGTATCCTTTTGTCAGGTCCAGTACCGTGATATATTTTGCGGCCGAGACGCGTTCTACCCGTTCCTCAATGTTCGGTAAGGGAGAATGTCCTTCCCACCTAGCCGAATCCGAATCTGTTCGGTAAGGGATAATACTCTATTTTAGTGACCGCATTTAATTTTCTGTAGTCAATACAGGGGCGGGGGTCTCTTCCGGGTGATTCTACTAGAATCATGAGTGAGTAATAATCGGACTCCCCTTCTGTGATAATTTTTAGTTGAAGCATTCTTTTGATTTCTTTATCTAGTATTACCTCTTGTCTCCGTGACATTCTATACAGTTTTATTCTTATTGGTTCTCATCTGTTACCTTAATATCATGAATTTCCATGTCCGTTATCCCGGGTTATTTGAAAAGATTCCCTTAAACTCCTCCAGTAGAGTTTTTAATTCTTCTAGTACCTCAGTACTACATCTCTCAGTTAAGTTACTTTCTACCACTATCTCATCAAAGTTATAATTATTCGGCTCATCTAATGGGAATACTATATCCATGTCTTGCGATTCGTCTGACTCGTCTCACTTATGCGTTATAATGTTTATTTTTTCCACCCGTTGTATGTTTGCTTTTAGTAAATTGATGTGAAAAACTTGTTCTTTTTCGCGCCTTCCTGGGACTGAACAATGTAATTTGTATCTGAAATTTTTGCTATTTTTTTACCTGGTCCTGTCCAGCTCGCCTCCATTTTATGCGTTTTATGAGTGGCTAATACCAGTACCTGATCCCCCGGTTTGAATTCCCTTTCAATCGAATTTCTGTCATACCATTTTTTTCGTTTTTTTCTGGTTTCTAACATGCTTTCATTCGCTAACTCTTGACACCGTTTTAACCTGTTCATTAGTCCGAAAACGTACTCTGTGACTAATTCCGGTTCCGTATTATCGCCCATCCATTGCTCATATAGCAGAGTTTCAGGTGTACGTAAATTCCTCCCGAAAACTAACTCCGCTGGGCTAAACCCCGTCGAATCGCTGATCGCGTTCCTTACTGCTAGTAGCGCATGGGGTAGATTTTCTTCGCAGTCTGTTCCGCTTTCTATACACATGATCTTTAACAGTCTTTTTGTTGTCCCGTGTAGGCGTTCGACGTTATTCGCATTGGGTGTCGACGTGAACGATCTTCCTAAATCTGTTTGTACTTCTTTCGGATATCCCTGTCTGTTGAATATTTGTATCAACGCTTGAACTACCGTTTCTGAGAGCATGTTTTCAATGGCAATCGCTTCGGGAAATTTGGAAAACACGCACAGCGCGGTGAGAATATACTTGTTGCCATTTTTTGACTTAAATTAGGGGCCCAACCAGATCTACCGATAGGTTGGAGAACACTTCGGCTATGACCGGTACGCTAGTTAAGGGGGCCCTTTTTTTCGCCGGGTTTTCCCACAATCTGGCACGGCCTACACGATTTTACGTACTGCTTTGTTTCTCTTATGATATTTGGCCAAAAAAAGTAACGTAAGACTTTTGATTTTGTTTTTTTTTCTCCTAAATGCGCAGCCGCATTTTTGTGGCACGCACTTAAGATGACCTGTCTAAATTTTGTTGGCATCACGATCTGTACCCTTTGTAAACCTCTGTGGTCTTTTACTTTCCTGACAATGATTGCTTCTTTATATTCGAAAAATGACTTTTTTTCGCGCTTTTTCTCTTATTTCTTCTAATGATTTGTCAAGTTTTTGTGCTTCAAATTCTTTCTTCCAACCCTACTTAACGAGAACGCTTCATCCTCCACGAGAGCGGGAAAAGAGATCGGCTTTTCTTCATCCTCCGAACGTAAGCTCTTATTGGTAGCTTCTACCCTCTTTCCCCCTTCCTGTCTGGATTCCCGCGGAGTTTCATTCTTTTGATGCGTGCGTTGCGGGGTTTCGTTTCTGTTTTCGTTTTGTTTTCGGATTTGCGCTCGCGTAGTGACGGCGTGCAACGTTTGAGGCTTTCCTCTGTGAAATTCTTCGATTAATTTGTGCGTTATGTTTCCTAGAATGTAATAATTTATATCTGATTTCTGGTCTGCCACAATAGCTTTCGCGGTTATGACTGTTTTATCTGCCAATTCTAGATCTACCTCAGCTATTGGAAGACATTGAAGGTCTTGAGCTAAGGGTTGCTTTACCCAGCTCACTTGACCATTTAATTGATTAGTTCTAACTAATTTTCCTGGTGTGACATCCGTCATCGAGCCCGTATCGCGTAAGATGGTGATTTCTTCTCCATTTACCTTACCGCGACTAAGATAAGGCTGAAAATCTTGTTCTAAATTTGGCTCCCTACTGATATTATGCACCGTCTTAGGCGGGTTTTCTGCTTTTTTTTAGCTCTGGGCAGCTTCGCTTCCAGTGGCCTGATCCTCCACAAATGAAGCATGTGTTTTTCCTTGTTTTTTCAAAAAAAAATTTTAACTATCCTTATTTTTATTTTTTTCTCGCCAATTTGGTTTTATTTCCTGAATTTTTTCCGGTTCTTTTTCCACATATCTCGGCCGTTCGAACTTTTTTCTACTCTATATTTATCCTTCCATGTCCGTCTTAGGATACCTTTTATTGCTTTGTACCCATCCAGATCTTTGACTAACGCCTCCGGTTTCGTGTACGCCGCCCATGAATCGATAAAATGTTCTCTTATCCCCGGTGGTACCCTTCGCTTTATCTGCTCGGTGATTAGCAGATCTTTCAGATCCTCAAAGCTGTCTATGCCTAGACCATAGGTTCCCAACGGGGGCGGTACCGCCCCCCAGTGGGCGCTGGAGCCTTCCAGGGGGGCGGTGGCAGGTCCAGAGGCAAATGGGGGGCGTTAAGACTGTCAAAGGGGGAGTTGGCGTGGTGTAATTAGGAATTCAATATAAGTGTTGTAATACTAGCTTACCAAAACTAGTGTTTTTGGGACTGTGATAAAAACTTAAAATATGCCTTTAAATGAAAGTCTATGCAATCTAATCTAAAGCTGGGGTCCCAAAAATTTAATTTCTTTTACGAATACCAAAAAATTTGTTCACTGCTTCTGCAGCAATTACAGAGCATAAGGAGTGCATTTGAAACAAGCAATATCATTAGTACTCAACGTACATTATTAATCATGAGCCATTGGTTACAAAATAATCTAATGAACGACTGCAAACGTCACTTCCTTACATTACTAAGGCAGTCGATAAAATTAAAGGTATTTCATTGCATGACAGATTATCTCTTTAACTTTGTAGTGAAAATGATGAAGATTGCAATCGCTTGCTGCTGCATACAGAATTTCATTTGTTCATAGTAGGTATTTGTTTGAATCGTGTTTAAATCCATTTGGACTCAATACTTGACTTCCTTCAAAACGTACATGAAAAATAGAGCGAAAACCTGAATACATCCAAAATAGTCCAAGATCCCGGCTATGAGCGTAGTGATACCTGTTAGCTTGGTCTGACGGCCAATTTACAGGTACCAGAGGTAGGTAAAAACACTACGAACTTTTCTTATTTCCTCAGTCTTGATTTTCATATATGATGCTCAGGGAACTATTTCATATACTTTATGTAAGCAGTCAGACCGATTGCATGGGCCAAACATCCAGCCAGACATACATAAAGTGTCGCTATGAGTATGAGCCACGAGCGTGATAATTTGATAGTTTTATAACATAGCTTAATAAAACTTATGTTATTAATGGTCTAATGGAAGTCTTCAGTAATAATTAGGTGATATTTTAACCCTTATTGTCGATTAAACTTATTTGTTACCTTAAAAATAATATCATTTTTAAAAGATTAATAAAACAAATTATTTTAAAAAGTAAAAATATTAGATTATTTATTCAAGTAATCCAAAATATCGGAATATTTCAAATTAATTCCCCTTTAAGTATCACCAATTCATAACTGACATTCAATAAAAACATTAATTAAATTCAGTCTTTTATTTAAAATCAGTATTCTTTTTTCAGTTTATTTGCTTTATCATCTTAAAATGGATTACTTCGGTAAGTTGAGCTGAACGCGCTTCTTTTGTATGTCTGGGAAGATGTTTGGCCCATGCAATTGGTCTGGAAGCTTACCTAAAGTATTGAAATAGTTTCCTGAGCATCATATATAAAAATCAAGACTGAGAAAATAAGAAAAGTTATTAGTGTTTTTACCTACCTTTGGTACCTGGTACACGGAAATTGGCCGTCGGTTCAAGCTAGCTGGTATCACTACGCTACGCTCATAGCACGTACTAACACTACTTTATCCAATACATTTTACTTGTGAGAAAATAAGTAACGTCTGGGGGCCCTGGGATCTTGCTCTAGGGGAGAATAAGGATGAAAGGGACACTCAAAATTTTAGGAAGAAACTAAAATTTACAAAGTTTCAACATTGGTTCAACTGATGGCGATACTTGTTGTCTTACAAATAACGTCAGTCCTTACAACTAAAGTCCGGAATTATAGCGTTGTAAGTACTGAAAGAAAAACCTGTTCTTGAAATAAAAAAGTTAATTTTGATCTTGCTTTTATTTTTTATCGCTAAAAAATTAATATTGAGTTTAACATTATAATATTTATGTTATTGACAGTGCAAAGTATACACTTTATGTGAATAAAAGTTATTTTGTTAGCTAAAATATTGTCATGCCTGAAGACATTTTTAATTTTGCCAGGTGGGCATGGGGCTGAAAGGGACGATAACTGAAGGGAGTAAAAAAGACATGGAAAAACACCGTAAAAAATGTGTGAAATACCTGCATATTGTTAAAGAGAAATTCGCGTTCTTTAATCCCTTTATATTATTGGAAGTATTTTCTATATGAAAATACTGTTAGCTTCCTTTTTTTTGACTGTGTTTTTCCTTGGCCACTCCCAATCATGTTAATATATTTTGATGAAGTTACCCAAATCCATAACTGGTGGGGAGATACTTCTTTTTGTTTTATCATATGTTTCAATATATTTTATTTTTATTTGTATGTTATTATATTTTATTTTTAAATAATGTAATCGCAAGTAGAAATACAAAATGTTCATAAAAGCGTTTTATTTATGTGTATTCCTTTCAATCCCACAAGGATTCCCTTTCATTCCCTACAATGAGGATAAAATGGACATTTTCCCCATTTTTTATAAATACATACAGATTTTTAATTGCTGCACTCGGGGATAAGAGGTTTTACTAGTATCAAAGCAAGGTTTTAGACGAGAATTAGGCACAAAGATGAGATTGATAAATGATATCTTTTAATTTCATTAGTTTATCAGCTTATAAAGACAAAATGTCCCTTTTATCCCCACTTTCCTCTAATAAGAATACTTAATGAAGTCAATTTAATTAAAACAAAAAAAGTCATAGCTGCTTTTCTGAGAAAACGTCTGTTCAGGCAAAATGTAAGTAGAGGTAAATACAAACACCTTTCTACATTTTTAACAGTTTCTGCAAAACATGAATATTTATTTGTATGCTGCTAACATTTGGACGTTTTCATGGTGAATTTCCAGAGCGATTCCAGGATATTTCAAACATGTTATTCCGAGTTGGTTTTTAGATACTTTCTCAAATATGCAGGTACCGCAAAATCATTAAATTTAGTGGAGGAACTCGTAGAACTCACAACTAACGAAATGGTTATTAAGAGTTTTGGCTACAAATATCAACACTTTCAAGCTCTCTACTCTGAACTTTGGAAAGAGTACAGGCATTTTTAATTGCTAGAAAAATTTTCATATTTGGCTGAACATGAGTTCAATGAGGTAGCTAGTTTACTGTCTAACAAGGCCGTAGCTAAAGGGGTGTTAGGGGGGGGCGCTCAGGCTCCCCAAAACATTTTGAGAATTTCCTGGAAAAAATTTCAAGGTCGCTAAATGAATATCTGTTCCGAAAATCCAAATGAAGTTCTGCTCGAAAATCTAATTTATTTTTGCGACCTTTTCACACTTTTGCAGAAAGACTAAATTGTTACTAAATGTTTCTACACTCGCCCATTCTATTTGTACATATGAGGCTAACATGGTGTTTAATATTGCACTAGTTATGCACTCAAATTTTTCATCATCATCATATTCTTTACTTAGCATAAAATGAAGTTATTACAACAGTTTAATAAGGAACGTAGTACCTACAGTGGGAAGATGCACTAATTATTATACACTTCTAGTTACGGTCCTGCTAACAATACGGATGAGATTTTTCCGCGTTTTTACATACCAGTACAATATTAGAGAAAATATTGTTCTGTTAAATCGCAACATTTTCGATTGAGTAAAATAACATTTTCTCTAAGATTACACTGGTGTTAAAAAACGTGGAAAATTCTCATCCCTATAGCTAAGAAAATGAATAGACAACACAGGACTAAACATGGCAATTTGCGACCGATTTTAACAAAATCGGAACCCAATATTAACAAATTGTTAAAAGTCCAGCCTCACCCATCTCATTTTATTTCCTACTCATTTTGCGTTTGTTTGTAAGTACTTAAGAAAAAAAAATTATTACATTTGATTGTCGATTCAATCAATTTTTACGTTGTGATTCTTAATATAAAAAGATAAGATTCGGTATAGATAATTAGAATAATTTCATATTTTTATAATTTATTATTATGGAAGAGGAGGGGGGGCGTTGGAATATTTTATCTTGTGAAAGGGGGCGGTGATCCAGAAAAGGTTGGGAACCTATGGCCTAGACCATGTAGCCACCCTTCCTTAAAGCTGTTTAGCTCAAAAATCAGGTCTTTCCAGGGGCTGTTAGGATTCTTCAGATGCCTCATTAACTTTGCGCGATAAGCCTCTGCACTTAATCTGAATCTGTCTAGGAGGACTTTTTTTACATGGGAGAAGCTATCTATTTCGTCTTTGGGTTCTCATAAAATTATCTCTGCAATTTCAATGGGCAATAATGCTAATAAATGCGTGACTAGATCTTCTGTTTCTATCCCTGCTCTTTCTGCTTGCCTCTCAAATAAATTCAGAAATAACGTTAAGTCGGACCGTTCCGGGTCAAAATTTTGCATCACTCCTTTTAGTGAAATTTTGGGATTTCTTTCCGTCCGAGTACTGGAGATTGAACTTCGTCTATCCGAGTTTTGCGTTAAACGGAGTTGTTCGAGTTGAAAATCTCTCTCTCTCTGTAATTCATCTCTCTGCTTTTGTTCCTCCCTGTCTTGTGCTATATACGCAACCTGTGTCAACGCTTGTTCCTCATCGTACCCGTCCGATTTTTCTATTTTCTCAATAATTCTCTTAATTATATCACTTTCTTCTATAGCGACCCCTAATGCTTCTGCTAAGTTTACTAGGTCTATTCTTCTACAATATTTCAGTGCGGTAATCTTTGCCATGTTTGTTTTTCACTATTTTTTTTTGAAAATTTTCCTAACAAACCTAATTTACTTGTTATCTAACCCTACCTACACTTTCTCTATTTATCCGATATAAATTTTACTTTAAATATATTCATAGACACATTTTTGAATACAAATATCATATACAAAGATCAAAAAGTTTCTTAGAGATATTCAGAATATTTACTAAACAAATCTGATATATTTGTTATCTGGCACTGCCTATATTTTCAACATTTACTAAATATAAATTTTACTTTAAATACATCTATAAACAAATTTTTCAGTACAAGTGCAGTATACACATAGAAGAAAAAAAAAATATGAAATTCCTTCGTTAAACACCCTTTTTTGTTTAAAAAGAACAACAAAAAAAGTATACAATTATTTCAGTTATAGTCCCTATACACAAGATAAACACTGTCTATAATGTATTTTTTTCACAACTATACATGTGCCTTGGCATACCTTTCTATATGTCTCAATTTTGGGCCTTTTTTTGTGCAAGCCTTATCCAGTGGTGCAACTATTTTAACCATAACCTTTCAGAAGATATATATATGTTTATTTATCTAATCCTTTAGGTTAATTTTCCTGACAATTTATCTTTTAGAATTAACCTTCTTATAACCGTCTTTTTATGAAAGAAAAGAACGAAAAAGATTCTTTTTTATTTTTTTGACCCAAAGACTGCAATTTTCGTTGCAAAGCCTTCTATCCTTAATTTCTTAAAGCAATTTTTTCCGCTTTATTTACATTTATTCTCCTCGAATATACCCCAGATTTTAATCTGATCACAAATTTATGCTTCCGAAAAAAAAATTTCTTTTTAGTCCCGCTCGGCATGATGCCTTTATGTTTTATCTTTACTTTATATCTAAAATAACACTCGGGAACACTAAATTTTTAAATCTTAATTTTAGAAAGAAAATTTTAAAATTTTCTACTGAGAGCCATTCAAAAAATATTGAGCTTACCTTTGTTTTTGTGGTGTCTCGTCGCATAGAACTTGACGGTGCTCTGCTGTCACGGGGCCTGTCCGCCGCTCTCCTGCGAAGCCTTCTCGGGGGAATTGTACTCTGACGATGTGCTCCTTTGCTCCCGGTGGTCTCCGGAACTGTTTCCGCGGGCTGGTCTATCACTCTTCGGCGAGTCCTTTCTTGGGGGAACTGTCGTCCGACGAAGTGCTACCCAGCTTCCGGTTGTCTCCTGAACTGTTTCCGCAGGCTGGTCTGTCACTCTCCAGCAAGGTCTGTCTTGAAGGAACTGTCGTCCGACGATCTGCTGCTCGGTCCTCGGCTTTTTTTTACAGTCCCTCCTTCCTTCTGCTACTGTCTCACTGCTGTTGACTTTTTCCCAATGAATTCGTTTCTTGTGCTGCCACCAGTTGTGAGGCCTCTAGTTTGAAGTGGTAGCGTAAAGCGGTGAGGCTACTTCAGAGGCATCTGATCATGAATCTACTCCGTTTTTTGTCATATTTAATTGATAATTTATTATATATCATTTACATCATCCACACACTTAACAGATATTATCAGGATACATCAATCACAACATTAAAATTATATAGTCCGGTTTGGGAGTGAATTTATCAATGATGGTAGCCGGCACAACAGTCTCTATAGTTCAGTTTATTCTCCGCATCATCTGCGTTTCGAGAACATCGCACTTCCAGAGCTCCATCCACTCAGGTGCCCAACCGCTCTTTTCTCTCCAGCAGACAAAAATCCCCATGAGTCTCTTTTCTCTTCCTTTAATTCTCTCTCGAGAGCATCCCTCATTCCTCGTCTTCCTTTGCGCACTGCATCCTCCTTCCTGTTCCGTGGGAACGCTTTTGGGAGGTCCACATATTTCGGCATGTCAAAGTGTTTGCCTGGGTAGCCGATGGTCTCATCACGTTCGACACGCCGCTATATCAGAGGGTTACACTAATTGGTATATATTTCGACTGTCACTTAATAGTGATATAGTGCCACTTTTGAGGTTGCCGGTGGTTCGCTTCGTGTGAGGCCGGTAGTCTCACAATATATTGAATTTTGTCTAAAAGCTATATGTAAGACAGATTTTTGTCTTATGATGAATACACTGTTTTTTTAAACATAGCAACAGAACATGTAATTGCAAAAAGAAACTTCAAAGGGTTGTTGTAACCTATATACAAAATAGCTGATCATTTTATTCACAGACAATATTGAAATAGCACCGTTTTCATATTAAAATGTAATTTTTTAGAAAAAAGAATTTCATTCTATTTTTATTTATTTATTTTTTGACAAAAACATTTGTATAAATATTTTTATGCATCAAGCACAACAATCAATAGAATAAATATTTATGTAGGTGAAATTACAATTCATTCATTGTATGAATACACACAGTCTACACAGTTCAAACAAATACTTAAATAATTTTACAAAATAGTTTAAAAAAATGTATTATATGTGTGTTTTGAAATACTGGTGACGTTCTTTGGTAGTGCAAAATAGACTGAAAAAAAATTGGGACAGATCATTGGTAACAGACGGAATTATAGTATATACAGTTGGCAAAAAAAGTATTTGTACACTCTAAAATTTTTAATTTTTAACTAAATAAAAACAGATATTTTGTCAAAAATAGTTTTAATACAGTCTGTTTATCGTGCGTTTTAAATTACACAACAGAAAATTTCGATAAAGATGTAAAATAATTTTCTAATAGGAAAAGTTTAAAAATTTCTTGCAAAAAAAGTATTTGTACATTTCTCCATCCTGATATGTACTGTGTTTTATAGTGTTTATGGTTCAAAGGACTACTTTTACAGAAGCTGTTAATAATTTTTGAGTTCATATTACCATTTGTCTGACATTTAATCTAATTTGCTCTTGAAATAATTGAGTATAGAACCTAATACTAGAGAAGCACCTCTAGATATATGAAATCCTATGATTGAGCATAATAAAAATTTAAATTCGCAACAAGAATTTGTAAAAGCTATTAAATTACCATTTACAACTATTGGATGTATAGTGAGAAACTGTGAATAAATTAAAAGCATCGAAATTCAATGAAAACCAGGACGTCTTAGCAAACTAACAATGAGGGAAAAAAGGAGTGTTGTTAAAAAAGCTTTAAAAAATCCTATGCGTTCAGTTCAAAAAATTGCTGGAGACCTTGCGACATCTTCTCGCATCAGAGTAATACCTCAAACAATAAAAAATATTCTTCTCAATGCAGATTTAAAAGGAAGAACCTCAAGGTAAAATCCATTCATCAGCGAAACAAATAGGCGAAAACGCATAGTATTCGCTTTCGCATACAGAAGTAAATCATTGGATTTTTGGAAAACAGTAATTTTTTCTGATGAGGGAAAATTCGGAATTTTCTTACCATCAAGCATTCGAAAAAATTGGCGTAAAAATAAAACTGTTCTAGATCCAAAACGTATACTTCAAACTATCAAGCATGTTGGGGGGAATATTATACTTTTGGGGTGCATAGCTTCTAATGGAGCAGGACATTTAAAATTTATTGACAATGGAAAGACAGGTTTAACATACATTGATGTGTCGCGCCATAATTTATTAAACTGTGCCAAGAAATTATGCATATAGGAAGCTTTTCACTTTCTGCAGGATAACTACCAAAGCATACTGCTGTGATCACCAGCACATGCTTACGACAATACTCCAAGACGACTGGTAACTCTTCTAAATTTTCTAGATTTGAATCCAATAGAAAATTTGCAGATGCTATTGGATGCAAAAATCCGAAAAAAAAATATGTATTGGTAAAAAACAATTTTAAAGAAGCTCTTATTGTGTCATGGAATAACATTAACCAGACCGCTACAAAAAAGTTGGTGGAATCTATGTCACACCATCTAGAAGTAGTCATAAACGCTAAATAAATTCGCACAAAATATTAATTTGTATCATTTTACTAAATTTTCATTAATTATGTTACATTAATATAGTGTACAAATACTTTTTTTGCATTATATTTTTGTATATTTGTTTATTATAATTTAAAAAATCGATTCGTTTAATTTAGTTTTTGCTTCTATAATATTATAATGCATTAAATTAATGTATTACAGTATTTTTTGCTTAAATCTTTTGTTTAATTTCATTATAATTTAAAAAAAATGAAGTGTACAAATACTTTTTTTGCCAACTGTACATTAGCTTTTAAAACATTTCAATAGTCCTCTGAAGAAAGGACCTTCTGATTTTCAAAGAAAATAAAAAATATAAAAAAAAGTGCTTCAAAAATGTGTTAATTATTAAATAATTTAAGACTGTTGAATTTTACTGCTTGTAGCAAATATTGTAATTATTAGCTTCATATGTCAGAGGGTGCATATTTATCTGGTTTATGACATGCCAATCAGCAAGTCGGTTGTCCAGTATAACAGTCTGATCCTGCTAGAAAAAACTTAATTTAGTAAAATCCTATTTTTCCTTAAACTTTATAGGCCTTGTTTCAACACGAGCTGAATGAAAATGCGTGTTTTCTTTTAAAACACGAAGTCTTTATCACCAGTGGAAGTGGAAATATTCCACTTTTGTATAGAAATAGGATCTGAGTTTTCATTCTCATTTTTTGTGGTTTGTACGCACCAGAGATGGGCAGTATCGAAAATACATGTATTTGAAATACATTTTCAAAATACATTTGTATTTTGTATTTTATCCCGACGAAACGAAAGTATTTTAGTAATGTATTTTGAAACTCTTTTTCCAAGTATTTTGTATTTTGAAAATACATTTCATTTTCAAAATACATTTCTGTAAATTTCAAGTTGTGTCGTTTAAACCACCGCAGATGTATAATTCACAAAAGCTAAACAGGTGCCTCTTTGTTTTGTTTTGTCTGATAGGATTCGTTTCTAGAAGTTAATGTAAACATACTTTTTCAACTATTGCTATGATAAAGATTAGAATGAATGTTTCTGTTTTACTTAAGCATTTTTGCTGAATTGTACATGTGCAATTCTAACGTTCTAGTTTTTATAATTATAACGATGCTGTGAGAACGAGAAAAACTATTGTATGATAAACAGGAAGAGTCATTCAGCTGTTTTACTGTGTATAGTACTTTTTAAGAACCACATGGTTGATATTGCCGTAGCTCCGGATAACAATATATCAATGAATTGCGATAGAGCACGTTGCGCTATGTTAGATGGGAAAATTTTTAAAGTAATTTCCGTTGATAGTTACGGCAAAGTTAAAGCAGCATGCAAAATGTGTACAACAAAGTCTACCGTTATAAGTGGAACCTTCGACGCAACAACGCATTTTAAAACAAATTTAAATGTAAAATTTTTAGTTTTATACCGTTATACCGATTGCAATATTTTATCTAGTTTCTTTGTATACTTTTTATCAAAGTTCGGGCATATTTTAACCCATTCCTGATATTAATTTAATTGGGAGATAATTTTATTATATAAATAGTTCTATTTATTGATATGAGATCAGATTTTTAATAATGGTATTTACGAATGAATATGCTAAATACCGGAGTTTTGGCTATAGACCTGTCGTTAATGGAGATATATGTTTATATAGCGTGATTTCACCTTTTTTTTCTCTTTGCCCATTTTATATTTTATTTTATAGTGCTTTTTTAGGGAAGATATGAAATATAAAATGGTATCCTACCGAAACGAAAGTTGCTGTCCGAAACCGAAGTTTTATTCCTTTTTGAATTCATAAGTAATAAAACTTCGAAACAAAATTTTCAAACGAAATTTCTCAGGTGAAAATTTTATTATTGGTAAAAATATTAATCAAGTTAATTACAAAATTATTCCCCTACAGTAGATTTATTATATATTTATGATTTTGATATTTATTTTGAAATATATTTATGGTTTTAAGTGTGCGGATATGTGTAGGGGCATGTGAAGAGAAAACCGCGTCCGCGGCAAAGACTCAATTTCGCGCCACCTCGCACCAATTTTTTCTTGTGACAAGCTAAAAATGACATTAATAGTATAAATCTGACACCTCCTAAATTTCCGCGCCCAGGGCAACCAGCCCCTTCGCTCCCCCCTTTCGCAGGGCTCTGGGTATGTGCATTATTTTTTTTAGAATAAAATTTAAAAAAATAATAATCTAACATTATTTTGTACCGATTTATGAGCATAGAAAAGTATGCATTATTAATTGTGCAATTATTTATGTATTCCGTGTATTCTGAGATTATTTATGTATCAAGCGAGATTGATGTTCATTGTACAGAGTTCCAGAATGTTTAACATTTGGTTTGCAAATTAAACAAAAACAAATATCAATAAAAGATTCTTTAAGAGAATAGTAGTGTATTCATGCTTAAAGAAAATAAATAGCAATTTTTAATTTGCAATCATTATAAAAAATATAGTATGCCTGAGTTTTAAATGCAGTTTTACAATATGAATGATGAAAAAAATGTTATGAGTATTTAAAGTAATTTTAATGCTATGACCGGTTCAAGACTGTAGGGTCTTTAACTTCTTGAGGGGCAGTGAAGTATATTATATCCAGTGTTGAATTCAGGGGGACATTCCCCCCCCCCTCCCCGGGCAATAAAATGTCCCCCTACAGAAAATCTGAAATTTGCGTTTTCAATAGTCAAAAAGTCCAATCCCCCCGGAACTCTATAATGTCCCCCTCCGGAGCCACTGAATTCAATCCCGGAGAAAAGTTTCTGAATTCAACACTGATTATATCCTACTTAATTTTAATCAAGATTCGCACTATAAACTTTTAACTAAATTTTATATACTTAACATTGGTTCAAAAATGTTTCAAAATTGCTTTCTTTAATTTTTAAACTAAAGTTTTTCGATTATTCCGGTGTGAATTTAACATTACAGAGGCACGATTGCTTGTCCCTCAAAGTGTTGAAATAGACCATGAAGAAGAGCGATACACAAATGGAATACACTAATTATCTACTAAACACTAAAAACCATCACTTAAAAAACAACAAAAAATTATTTGGTGTCATGATATTCCGAACGTCGTATTGTTATATGTTATGATATTTAAAGGATTTAAATGAAGATGTTTAACATGTTGTTTATTTAATATTTCTTATAAAATTTTATCTTATTTATTATTCAAGAGAAATATACTTATATCTGCGTTGTAGTGATCGAAGCTCTATCGAATTATATATACTTTTAAAAAAACTTCCAACGAAAGCGATTATACAATTCTTTTATATATGCGTGTAAGAATAACTAACTGAACTGACACTGTGATTTTCAATCTCTCGCTCTTTTTACTTTCCTCTATCTTTACAATAAGAAAGTTTTGGATTCGCGAAAAAATCTACTTCAGGTTTTTGATGGATTTATATGTTTTAGAAGGTCCTGAATAACATTTGATTGTTTTTAGAAAGTGTCCATCTTGTGAGTTTGTTTCTTTGTCTTGTGAGTTTATTGACAAAAATTTTGTTGGCGCTCCTCTATCCAGCTCCGTGCAAAAAAAGGGGGGAGGGGGGCGAAGAGATCGGTCGCCCTGGGCGCGGAAATTTAAGGGGCGCAAAATTTATACTACAGAAGTCATTTTTTAGCCTGTCACAAGAAAAAGTTGGGGGGGGGGCGCCAAATTGAAACGTTGCTCCGGGCGCAGTTTTTTTTGCACGCTCCTGGCTCTAAAAATCTAAGAGGAAAAAAAAATCCTTTAACAGATTTCCTTTCAGCTGATACACAGTTTTCTCTAAATTTATTATATTATTTTTGTTTGTTATTAAATCCATTTTGCATGAATTAACACATTTGGCATTTAAGGCTGTTCTTATCTACTCTGCTTAACAAGCTCAAAACATTTTGACACATTTACAAACTCATTTTTAACGGTATGATATAAATTGAAAGACCCGACTATGGAAGCGATTTGGAACCAAACTGTGTTTTCGATTTTTTGATCAATGAATTACTTATTGATACATAAGCAATTTTGTTCATGCGACAAATACGTTTATTGTTTCTGTTTGAGTGGTTAATCTTCTTACGCGCACAAATGCAGTTCAAAACGCCCACTTTGAACTATTTTCTGAAACGCTTATTGTGTTTCTTAAAACACGGGAAAATGAGTGCGATTCCATTACTTTTGAATTACAACACTTGCTACTTTCTTCCGTTTCGAATAAAAAATAAATCAAAACTTATTTCATAAAGTTAACAATTTGGATTTAAGAACAGCCTTAAGAGAGGATTCCTTGACAGATTCATTTTCAGAGTTCCTTTTATTGTGCTTTAATTTTATTATCCACAAATACATTTACCTTTCTTTAAAAATGATAAAATTAAAACTTTTAACTATAAAATTTTAGCAATTTAAAAACACATACATTATTTGGAAAAAACTGTTGGGTCGGGCCAGATTGTACTGATTTTTGGATAGTTCAGGCCGGGACGGGATACCCAACTTACGGGCTGGATTCGGAAAAATACTACAATTTTTGACTAATTCAGACCTCTAGGAAGGATGAAGTCCATTCCTAGTCCGGTCTGCACAGAATAAATGAGGCCCGGCCCGAATTTGCATAGAAAAAAGTAAAGTCCTTGAGCCGAAAGAGTAATGAACAGGTCCATTTGAGACTATCCTTCAGGAAAATATAAACCGGATATCTGGCCCGGACGCAGCCCGGAACAACTAAAGCGTAAGTCCGGGATGGGCCGGCCCAACCAGAGGTTGCGGATAAAAAAATGTCCAAAACCGGACTGCTGACCGTGCCGGACACGGTGTGTGAAAGCTCCCAATGTGATACACAAACTTTTAAAAATTTCAAATGTATTTTGTATTTTAAATGTATTTTCAAAATACATGTATTTTGTATTTTGAATTTTTTTGAATAGGAAAGTATTTTGTATTTTGTATTTTAGGTTCTAAAAGTAATGTATTTTGTATTTTGTATCGAAAATGATTTTTTGATGTATTTTGCCCAACTCTGGTACGCACAGTATTTCTGTAAACTATTCAAAAAGCTGAGTGGAGTAACTTCAGATTCTTTTCTCATTTTATAACTTAAAAATTCAGACTATTAAATGTAATATCAGATGGTGGTAATGTTGGGAGGAAGGTGGCATCATCACGAAAATTATTGTTTGGAAATAGTGGTGGCCAATAAAGTGACCACTGAAAACTATGTAAATAAGTTTTGATTATTTTAAGATTTGAAAAACTTCAATTTCGTCTATGGAAAAATTAGAGAAAAAATTTCAGGCATGTTGAAGGAGTGTTGGAGAAGTAACTTGAGGATGCAATATGTTACGAACTAAAATAAAAACTTTGAAGTAGATTTTTTTTGTTGTTGTTGTTGTATTTAAAATTATGTTTGAAATCGAAATAATTGATGTCAAACACAATTAAAATATCATAGAAATGTACTGATATTAACAAGATTTGTCTATAATACCAAATTATTAATAAATTTCAAAAAATGAAAATTTTTTAAAACAAATATTTTGCTTTTGCTAACTTTACACCCTTAAGATTCTTGTACCTGGAGCAGTTTGCTCCAATTGTTCCACGGTATCTATGCCCTTGCTAGCAGTTTCAGTTGTTGAGCGATTCACACTAAAAACAAATCACCAGCAATTTATATTAGGGATTAACTGAATATAAATTTTTATTAAATTCCATGCATTAAGTCTTGAAATAGAGTGCCCACAAAGTTTGTGTCGCATACAGACGGAGTCACAGACATTTTGTAAAAACATGTTTTTCAGATTCTCTGACCCCTAAAATGTGTAAATCCACTGAAAACCAGAATTCGAAAATTTTCACGAATCCAATACTGTTTTCTTGTAAAGACAGAAGAAATTAAAAATTTGGTTCATTCTATGCATAACTTCATACAGTTTTTCATAGTAGGATGGTGACACAGGGGCGTGAACCACCCTAGTCGCGTAGGGGTGTGTAGGCTCATAAATTTCCGACTCCAAGTAGGAAAATTTCCGAGTACTATGGCCAACATTAGGACTAGTATATATATACATACATACACACACACATATATATATATGTATATATATATGTATGTATGTATATACAGTCGGCTCGGCTCTCGTTAATTCTAATTCGTCGGGACCACAAGAAATGTTCGAATTATGGAAAGTAAGAGAGGAAAACATGTTTAAAGGAATATTTAAAAAGAATTAATGTTATAATATTTTTAAAAAATATTTCGGTTGTTATCATTAAAGTATGATTTAATATTAAATTAAAATATATAAATACATAAACTGATTAAAGTATTAGTAATAAGGAGAAACGAAGATAGGGTGGAGGTGCTATTGATGGACAGACAGGGCACTAAAAAAGAGGATATCAGATGCATAGTACTATATGTACAGTAAAACCTCGTTACAACAATATTTTAGGGACCAAATAAATATATTGTTGTAGAGGGGTTATTGCTATATCGAGGGCTTACATATTTTGGGCATTTAATAAGGATTTTTTTTTTACTTTCAGGTATATACTGCTTAAATATTTATATTTAGAAGAAAATAGTTAGCAAAGTGTTAATAATAATAGTTAAATAATGTAAAAATAAAGTTTTATAAATTCAGAAAATGAGCAAAAGAATGTTTATATACCTGAAAACTATTTTTATTGAAAATAATCCAATATTTTGTTGGGTTTATTATCTTTTAACAATTAAGTAAACGGAAAAGGTATGCATAGAGCCTAGTACACGAAAATGATCTTCATTTGTCGACTAAAGGCTTAAAAAAAAGTTACTGTAAAGACTTCACAGATTGAAGAGTTTCCTGGGATGATTTTGATGGACATATCCTGTATCACCTAAATAATGATAACATCATTATCCTCTCCTACCACCATCTTGTTGTTTTCTATCTCGTCAGTAGTTTCAGAGAGAATGTCTTCATCAGCATCTCCTGTGAAATCCATAAGGTCGTCATCTGCTGTTTAATACACTGTTAAAAATTTGACCCCTTTCCTGCATCGTCACTCCACTGCTTTTATAGAAAACAATTACTTCAGCCTATTATGGAGTATTCTCATGGGTCAAAAGAGAGAGATTCTATAAAAGCGGGGGAGTGACGATGCAGCTAAAGGGTCAAATGTTTTACAATGTAATCTTCCACGCTAATTCCAGATTTTGTGCCACTTCTTTTATCAATTTAGGATAAAGATTTTTGAATGTTCAAAACACATTCTTGATCATATGAAAGATCTCATTCAATGAAATTTTCATCACAATCAAATTTTTTATTTTTATGACAAAAACCGAACTTTTTCTAACAATTATGGTTGTTTTTCTCTGTTACTTCCCACCAACTTCCAACAATATTGTCACATACTTTCTTCACATTTCAGATTTAAAAGGGTCTTCTATTTTATTTTCAAAATGTAAAAGTAACAGCTCTGCCAACAGTTTTATCTAATATTCCTTAAAACACTTAATTATACCCATATCTCGAGTCTGCAAAATTAAAGCACAATTGGCAAGGAAAAAAATAATTTCTACATTTTGGAAATGAGGCATGAGCGCAACAATTATCTGCAACAAAACGATTTTTTTCTTTCTCTTTTTTATTTCTTTCTGTAATTTTTGTAACCATTCAGAAAAAAATTTATAATTTATTCAAGACTTTTTATTGGTTTTATATTCCACGGAAAGACTTTTCAGGTTCTTAAAGCACCTTGGATACTATGTGTGTCTGTGGTTTAGAACAGTAAATTTCTGTTTCGATTTCTTCCCTCCATAACTCTTCATTTTTGAATGCCTGTGTCCAATCGGTTGGAAGTTGGTAAAACAGCCCAGGTTCCTCTGCGTTAGAAACATCTTCTGGAGCATACTTTTTGTAAGATTTTTTTCCTCTTGTTTTGCCGCTGTTCAAATGTGTCATTAATCGGGGTAGCCATTTTCTCTCCGTAAACTTCCTGACAAATTATTCCTTGATGATCCCGAAACGCATAAGCCAAACGTTACTACTTTTAAAATTTTCGTGCCTTAGCGTTACTGTAAATTTACATGCTTGTGCACATAACAAGGATCCATTTTTTGGAACATTTGTTGTCTTCACCTCTTGGTACCATTTTAAAAACAGCAGCATCAATGTTGTTATTTGTCCAACTTTCAGTCGTTTTTGCAGTGCGTTCATTGTATTTGAACTTATAATATCTTCGATATGTTTCCTATTCTTTGGGAACATTGTAATAGTAGATTTCGATAATCCATATTTTTTATCTGCATCAACCTGTTTCATTCCCTCATCAATATCGTTGATAATATTCATTTTATCTCGAAAGGATAGTTGTTTTCGCTCAGCCATCTTAAGAGATAATACACTGATGAAAGAAAGAAAATCAAAAATCAAATTTTTCGTTTAAAAATCAAAATTACTAAAGACTTTAAAATCGTTCAACTTTGCACACCTTCTAAAAGCTTCAAATTCTTTTTTTTAGAATGTCACTTATAATACCTCACTTTTCCTCTTCCTCTAGCAATGAGAAGACGACAAACCAAACGATTTGGCACATGTTCCGTGACAAGGGTCATTTTCCCCCCCATCCATTTCCAAGAATTTTTTACATGGTTTACATTTACATTCCAACAATTTTTACATGGTCCTCACCAATTAAATCTGAACAATAGCCAATCTTACATTATGGAGATATGTTGAAAATCAACAATTAGTTTTCTGTTAACAAAATAGACTGAAAAAGTGACAAAGATGATGAATGACAAAGTTTTTTTAGTATTCAAAAACCAAAATATCGTTATAAAACGAGAAAATAACACTGAATTTTTAAAAGAAAAATCGTTTTACAGGGGTATATTGTTCTAGAGAATATCGTATTATTGAGGGGAGGCTAACATTAGTTTGTATGCAAGTTCATCGGGACCAGGAAATATTATTGTAGTACAGGGAGTTATTGTTGTATCGGATATCGTTGTAGCCAGAGTTTACTGTATACTTGTTCAGAACAATTCTGACAAAAACAGAAGAAAGAAAATTATTTCAAAGATCTGAATTCCGGGAGAAATTAAAGGAAAAGGAAAAAATAGAAGTCTCGTTAGTTCGAACTAAACAAAGTCAAGACAAAATGAGTTCGGATAAATGAAAAATTTTAACGTTATTCTGCTATTGAAAATCGGGACTTCATGTTTAGTTCGAATAAAGCAAAATTCGACTTATCCGATTTCGAATTAACGAGAGTCGACTGTATATGTATGTATAATCATATATAATTCTCAAGATAATTATGACTTAATGTATCGAGTTAGTCAAATAATCTTATGTTATTATTAGTCTTATATAGCCATATATTTTTCCCATTATTAGAAGGTCTCCTGATGGGATACAATAATTGTACCACCCGAGAGGGCCACGGGTAGTGCTTAGTACGAATAAGCAGTCACAGGACTTTCCAACGATATATCACATGAAAGGTGGCGGCTAAATTTAGAAAAGAGGTCGCCCGTGATATATCACGAGAGAGATGTAGGCCATATTTAGGAAATTGTCCTCCCTTTCAGAATAGACCTTTCCCCTAACTGATTTGTTCATATATTATAAATATTTATCGGAGGGCCCCGTAAAAAAACCCGAACTAAAATAATAAAACGCTACAATTTCGAAAAAGATCGAAAATTGTCCCTGATAGGGAAATAGGAGAGGGTCAGCGGGAAGAAAGAAAGATTTATAATATGAAACAGTGATCTGAGTTTTTTTTTATGATAGATCACATGATGGGTCCAAAAAAGTATGGAATTTTTCACCCCACTTTAACCTCCTCGGGAGCTGGAAATTTTAAAATATAGCTGAAAAACGTATTTAATTAGCTTTTAATAATTATATTTTCTGCCGTTTCACGCTCTTATTAAAAAAAACTGCTGAGATGCGCCAAATGTCCAAAATTTTTCGACCCCCTTCCTTTTTTAACCCCCTTATGGGGAATTTCTACAATCGTTGGATTATTTGTTTGATAATTTTTTAGTAGATTTATTTTTTGAAATTCCACGCTCCCACCTTAAATGTTTGCTGAGATATGGCAAGTTGTTCCTGAATTTTTGACCCCCGTCGCTTGTTCCTCTTAGGGGGATAATTTCAAAAATTCCATCTTAGTGCACGCTTATACCATAAGAAGTATTTTCTCTCCAATTTTTGAGCTGTAAGTTTTGTAACTGACACATAGGGCGGGAGGTCCAGCGCCCAGTCGTCTAGGTGCCCAAGCTTTACGTTGAAAAGAAAACAATGTTCTATCTCTATTTTTTTGCAATCAGTTAAAATCTCTTTAGCGTTTTTTTTTTATTATTATTAGCCTCCGATGCTATTTCTTTCAGACAAGCTAAAAATGTCGTGTCATCAGCCCTGAATTTTCTACTGAACCGATTTTGATAATTATTTTTTTAAATGAAAGCTATTTATTTGTAGTTGTGCCTAATTTAGTTATTTTTTAATTTATTTCCATTTTTATATTTTATTTTTAATTTTAAATGTTTTTTACGATATTTGTTCAAAATGGTAGCAATTCAGTTTAGCTTTTCTCTCGATAATAAAAATTTATTTTCCAAAATGATTGCGTATAATTATGCACTAATTGAGGTAATATATATATATATATATATATATATATATATATATATATATATATATATATATATATATTTACTGAGAAATAATATTAATAATGTAAATAAAATAACAGAAAATAATTTATGATAAAAATATTAATGTCTAAAGCAAAATAAGAAAAACTTCAAATGAGGAAAATGATGTCATTCAGCAACCAAATAAATGGGAATTACAATATTATTACGGATGCCTTTTTCATATTACTAAAACAGTAATTTTTAAAAAACATTTGAAGAGAAAATGACGTCACTATTTAAAACATCGCATTTTTACTCATAATGATATTAGGTACTACCCTGTTATCCCGTCGACCAATTTCGCCAAATTATACATATTGACATAATTTTTATTTTAAATAACGAAAAAACAAATAATTAGTAGAATATTAATGAAAATATTAATAAAAAGTCGAAATAAAAATCCCTGAATGACATTTTGAACACATCAATCGTATTTAATGTCATTGAATGTGACATTCACGATCATCCATTATTGGCATTTAATCTTATAGTTTGGCGATAATTTTTTGGTCGACGGGATAATCTAGTAGTACCCGATATCACATTTCAATATTTCTTTTCATTATGGACGCTGAGATTGAGATTTTACTTTCAGATGACTCCAGTTAGTAAAAATAATGTCACACTAAAAATAATATTAGTTTTTTTTTTTTTTTTTTTTTTTTTTTTCAATAAAACTATTTTTCTGTGAGTGCATATAAAATAAAATTTCTTGATTTCGCCGGCGCTCAGATTACAATTTTAACTGAAGATGTGCGAATATTTGCATACAAAATGGTAATTGGCAAATTTGACATTTAGTTTGTAAATATATTTATTATATATTGATTCAATAATGCAATTACTTTTGCTTTTTTTTTTAAATCAAATCGATCGGGTCTTTTAAACATTTCACTCGTTCAATTCGACGGAATTCCACTCGTTTTATTGTTAAATTGCATTTCCTTTTACTCAAAAAGCGTTTAAACTAAAGAAAAAATCAGTTTTTGATGAATCTGGTCAATGAAGAAGTAGCAATTGTATCTCTTAAGTCAAATTATATCTCTTTATTATTTCATAATTCCAATGTCTCAGAGAGAAATTGCTATTCAATTGGGTATTTCCCGCCGTTCTGTTTGCTATTATATTGATAAACAAAAGAAAAATGAAGTTAGTTCATTGCAATCTAAACGGGTTCGCCCTTCTAAAAAACCTCTATCGATTTTTTTTCTTTTCTTTTCTTTTCTTTTTTTTTTTTTTTTTTTTAATCGGAGGCGAAACTCAATTCTGCAATGGCAGAATCTATATTCAACTTGTTTTTTTTTTGTTTTTTTTTTAAAGCCAAATCGATCAGGTCTTTTAAAAATTTCATTCATCGAATTCGACGGGATTCCACTCGTTTTATTGCATTTCCTTTTTCCCAGAGTCTATAAAAAAGCGTTTAAACTAAAGAAAAAATCCGTTTTTGATGAATCTAGTCAATGAAGAAGTAGCACGTCAAATTGTATCTCTTTATTATTCCGCAATTCCAAAGTCTCAGAGAGAAATTGCTAATCAACTGGGTATTTCACGCCGTTCTGTTTGCTATTATATTGATAAACACTAGAAAAATGAAGTTAGTTCATTGCATTCTAAACGGGGTCGCCCTTCTAAAAAACCTCTATCGATTTTTTTTTTTTTTTTTTTTCGGAGGCGAAACTGAATTCTGCAATGGCAGTATCTACATTCAACTTTTTTTTAAAAGTAAAATTGAAATTTTTTTTGCTTGGGGAATATTTATTTTAGAGACAAAAATTTGTCAAATATACGGCATTTCTTAATATAAGATTTAATTCTTTCTAACAACAAACTTTAAAGCAGCGTAGTAATTTGGTGATACCCATCATTTTTCCGATTAAACAAAATGTAATAGTATTAATAAAAATATTAAAAAATTGTATACAATTGATTCAGGAAAAAGAAAACGAACATATTATTTCTGAGAGAAGTAGACTCGTATAAACTGTAAAATATCCAGATTATTTTGAGATAAAAATTCAAAGTATTTGGGTATTTTCAATTTTCATCCTGTATCATATAAATTTCTTAAGCCCTTTTTAAATCAATCAAAAATTATGTAAGAAAGTAAATAAAAGCAATTTCACATTTTTAACCGACTTAAAGGAGGAGGTTATGATTTCGACCTGTATGTATTTCTTGTTCACACATAAATTCGTTAAATATGAGCAGATTTCGACAATTCTTCTTTTGTTTGAAAGTATTAGATACACATGTGGTCCCATTTTAATTTCCTTAAATTCTGATGATTAGAAATTTTTTTAAATAAAAAGATGTGGATTTGATTAAAAAAATAATGATTTGTCGCAAGTCATATTTCATTGTTGCAACCATTTTCAAATCCTAAGCATATTAAAACTATGCATTCATGTGCGTTAGTGCCAAGTTCTCGCCAAGTTTGATCCTTTTTTAACCGACTTCAAGGAGGAGGTTATGATTTCGACTTGTATGTATTTCTTGTTCACTCATAAATAGGCATGGGCCTTAAATCGATTTATCTCTTAAATCGATTTAAAGCTTACATCGGAAATCGCGATTTAGTCAGTTTCTTAAATCGATACATCGGAAATCGCGATTCAGCCATTGCTATACATCGCGATTTAGCCATCGCCTTACATCGCGATTTAGCCATTGTCTTACATCGTGATTTAATCAGTCTTAAATCGTGATTTAGCCATTGGTTTTAAATCGATTTCAAATAATGATTCAGAGTTAACATCAGAAAATTGAGTTGTCTACTTTGGTGTATATACTGCTTGCATGTCAAACTACTGTTAAATCGATTTAAGCAAACTTTGCAAGCCTCAATGCTTTCCGATTTAAGAAAAAGGTGATGTAAGAAAAATATGATTTAGGGAAAGCAGAGCAAGTTGGTGCTAAATTGATTTAGAGGATCCGATTTAAACACACATCACAAACCTCAGTGTTTTCGATTTAAGAAAAAGGCGATTTAAGAAAAAAACTATTTAGGAAAAACATTGAAAGCTGGTGTTAAATTGATATAGTAGGATTTGATTTAAAATTAGCAGCGGTCACTTGCCATGTGGATATTAAAAATGTAAAAGTGGCAATTAAAAAATTTCCTTCGTTTGCCACCCTTGTCGTCATTTGCCAAGTGGCGGTTAAAAAAAAATCTATTTTTGGTCGCCCAATGAAATGCAGTTTTTTTCATAGAAGTTTGGATCTCTACATTGATTACATCTAATTAGAAAAGTGTTTTCTTCTTTTTCCTACTGGATGCAAACAGATTTCATTGACATAGCTGTATTTTCAATATTTTGGTTTTTTGCTGAGTTCTTTTACTGTGTTCAGTTTGATTATTTTTTCGAGAAATGCAGTTTCATTTTGCAAAAATATATTCATTGGCATTGATTCCACACACATTTCTAGTAGTTTGTTGGCTATCGTTCAACCTCCTAGTCGTCACTCGCCAAGTGGCGATTTAATAGATCTATTTTCAATCGCCAAGTGAAATGCAGTTTTTTTCATGGAAATATGCATCTCTACATTAATTACATCTAATTAGAAAAGTGGTTATCTCTTTTTCCTACTGGATGCAAACAGATTTCAATGACATGGCTGTATTTTCAATATTTCCTTTTCTTTGCCGCATTCTTTTATCTATTTCAGTTGGATGTTTTTTTCAAGAAATATAGTTTTATTTTGCAAAATATATTCATCAGATTTGATTCCATATGCATTTCAAGTAATTTATTGGTCATCGATCGCCACTCTAGTCATCACTCGCCAAGTGGCGACTTAAAATAATAATTATTGATCGCCAAGTGAAATACAGTTTTTTTTCATTAAAATATGCATATCTACATTGATTACGTCTAATTAGAAAACTGGTTAATTCTTCTTTCTATTGGATGCAAGCAGATTTCGATGACGTTTTTGTATTTTCAATATTGCGGTGGTTTTTTGCCATGTGCTTTTAGTATATTCAGTTTGATTATTTTTTCAAGAAATATAGCTTTATTCTGGAAAATATATTCATCAGGTTTAATTCCACATTCATTTCAAATAACTTATTCCTTTTTTCACACTGGATGCAAATGGATTTCAAGGGCATTTCAGTACCTTCAATTTTCGACTTCTGTTGCATGCTGAGCTCTTGGATTCTTTTTTTTTTCCACGATAATACTGTTTAATGATGCGAAATACACTCACCAGTATAGATGCCAACTGTATTACGGTGGTAGTATAAATTTGGCCCCTCCTATATTCCCGCGCAGGGGCGACCGCTCCCTTGCCCCCCCCCCCCATTCTCCTGCATGGCACTACCCTCTCAGAAATGTATGCTGTATCTCAGCCCCCTCTGAAATGATAAGTCTAGATAATCTACTGCTAGCATAAATGTCATCTGCATGTGATGTGTGTAGCGTATTACTAACACATTTATTAAGGGGGTCCCTCCTCCGGAAATTTTGCGTTTTTAATGATCAAAATGTGCAATTTCTCCCCCCTCCCCGGAGCCACGGAAATACTTCCGGAGAAAAATGTCTGAATTCAACACTGCATTTATTAATTAAAATTCAACTAATTCAATTAATAAAACACAGTTACAATTTATTGTGTTTTATTTATTAATAATTCACTATTTATGCCTGTGGGGTGGGGGGGGGGGGAGCAATTTTAAAGTTAAAATTCAAATTTGCAAGTCTGAGCCTTAAATCGTTTTAATACATCGGAAATCCGATTTAACTATTGGTCTTGAATAGATACATCTGACGTCGCGATGTAGCGAAACGATATAGCCCTGATTTAACGCTTACATCGGAAATCCGATTTAACTATTGGTTTTCACTAGATACATCGGACGTCACGATTTAGCCAGTTCTTAAATCGCGATGTAGCGAAACGATGTAGCCTCAATGCTTTCTGATTTAGGAAAAAGACGATGTAAGAGAAAGACGATTTAGGGAAAACAGAGCAAGTATGTGTTATATCGATTTAACAGGGTGAGGACAGGACCGTAGCTATAAATTTAACTTTTTCAAAAAAATGTATAACCGACTCCAAAGAAAAGCGCTAAAAAGAATTAAATAATTCTATAAAATTCTCTAATGACAAATCGTTATCCAATAACCACACATTGACTATCATGTACCGGTATAAAACGGTTAAATCTAATATATAGAATTTAATATCCACCAAACATAGATTTTCCAGAGAATATTTTTTACAAGAGATTAATTTACATATTTTTGATTTAATTTTTGAATATATACATATAAAAACTAATGAATTACTTTTTGAAATTGGTGCCAAACAATCATAATCGATAATGATTTCCCCATTTGATTTACGGTACTAGACATAATATATCCAGAATTCTTACTATACTTAAGATAGTTTGGCACCAACTTCAAAAAGTAATTCATTACTTTTTATATGTATATATTCAAAAATTAAATCAAAAATATGTAAATTAATCTCTTGTAAAAAATATTCTCTGGAAAATCTATGTTTGGTGGATATTAAATTCTATATATTAGATTTAACCGTTTTATACCGGTACATGATAGTCAATGTGTGGTTATTGGATAACGATTTGTCATTAGAGAATTTTATAGAATTATTTAATTCTTTTTAGCGCTTTTCTTTGGAGTCGGTTATACATTTTTTTGAAAAAGTTAAATTTATTTCCTACTTTTTAGTTATTTATACCGTAATACATAATTATGTGTACTGATATATGATGGCTCTTTGCAACGCATTACTAATGAACGCACTTTGCTGAGTTCTCATGTATTCGCTTTACTTGTCACTGTTTGATTGTCAACTTTTCAAAAGACACTTACAATATCGGTTAGTATCGTTGTGAATCTTTAGGTTTTCTGGATGTGGTAACTTCTTCAGATCTGGCACGACGAAAAGCTACCGCATTCATGAAATCTTAAAGTCAACATCTAATCGTACGGACATCGGAAGTGGTTATCGAAAGGTGACAATGCCTCAAGTAAAGTGTCCTTACACATAAGCGCGCGGCAAAGGGCTTCCATATATGAGTAAACAGCAAAATGACTCCACGTATCAATGAATAGTAAAATGCTTTTCTAGTGTAGTCAAAAGTACTCCCCCTTCAGTCAGAAAAAGCAAAAAGAAAGATTTTAACAAAAATCGCTCTATGATTCAATAGATAAACAACAACAATCTAATTCCTATAAATGCAGTAAAGGCATCGGAAATGAGCGGTAATGATTCGACGAGGAATCCGAAAATCATAACCTGTACTTGGCTGCATCTATAAGAGAGTGACAGCATTCGATGCCCAAATACTTTTTCATGGACGCTTTTGTCCCAACTAAACATTTATAAATTTCACCCTTTTGCTGCATCGTCACTCTACCGCTTTTATGGAAAACGATTATTTCAGCCTATCATGGAGCATTCTCATGGGTCAAAAGACAAATATTTTATAAAAGCGGGGGTGTGAAGATGCAGCAAAAGGGTAATTTTTTTACAGTGTATGCATGAGATATTCCATAAGAGGGATGGAGTGATGATGCAGCAAAAGTTAAATTTTTAACAATGTATCGCAATGCTAGGCATTTTCTATTATAAAATTTGATGATGATATCCTGGTAGCATTCGATTGTACGCCGAATGATCCTTTATTTCTACACAGACATAAAAGCATAATCCATATTATTTTACAAATTCATGGACATACAAGGACAAGATAGCACTTGGAAATATTACGACACAAGAAAAGTACAACCGGGAGCTACACATAAAGAGTGTGTGCAACGGAGTCAGTGGGATTCGAACCTACAATCTCCTACGCTCTCAAGAGATTAGTAGCGTGGTGTCTTAACCACTCGGCCACAAGAACCCCCTTGATGACTCATTTTTGTCCAGAATCTTTTCAATCAATCGTATACTGTGCTCCATGTGTCGCCATATTCACATCGAGGAATCCTACATGAACAAAATCTGAAATCATTCTGGTGTCTAATCCGGTAACCTAATCTGAATCTAAAGATAATTTTGTTACACATATCTTATTTTGCATTGATATGTAGAGATAATTTTTTTCCTCCGGAGGAAAATATATACTAAAGGATTTTCATCTTTTCAACAACTTAAGGTGTCGATTGGTATCGATGTCTATTTCTGCTTTAGTGGATCCGAGAACTTGTCCATTTAAGCTTTAACATTTCGGAAATTTATCGCATCCAGCAAACTTTAAAGCCACACACTAGGCACAGAAACTGACCCGGATGATAATGTGAAGTCTATAGGGGCGTTCTTTTCACATATCTCGCTCAAATTTTAAAAATTTTACGTGATTTTTTTTGCATAGGATAGCTGAAAATATTCCACAACCGGCCTAGTTTTTACTTTTTCAATTTTGGTTTCAGATTTTAAAAAAAAAAATACTTTAAATTTCAAAATCGGTTTAAACGGTTCTGAAATTGAAACTATCATTATATAAAACATACATAAGCAAAATCGAAGAAGTAAAAACTAGGCCGGTTGTAGATCATTCTCGGCTATCCTATTCTAAAAAAAATCATGTAAATATATTAAAATTAACATTAGGGTCTTTTTCTGAGACTAGTGTAGTGCCTTAAGGTCCACATTGAAATCTACAGACTTCGTAATTGGGCGTTGAAAAGCTGACAATCCATCCGTATACGTTAAAATTATTGTGAAAAATTACCTTTGTTTTTAAAGCTATCTATTTTCTGACTAATGAGAGCGATCTAAAAACGTCTATGGAGCGTTTTCATTGGGCAGAAAATAGATAGTCTTTAAAAACAGAGGTAATTTTTCAAGACATTTTAAACAGGGTACACTGTTAAAAATTTGACCCTTTTGCTGCATCGTCCCTCCACTGCTAATATAAAAAACAATTGCTTCAGTCTATTATGGAGCATTCTCATGGATCAAAAGTGAGATATTCTATAAAAGCAGGGTAGTGACGATGCAGCAAAAGGGTCAGATTTTTTACAGTTTAAAGTACGCGTACACAATCAGAGCGCGTCAAGTTGCTTCTATGATTCAATGTATAGCAAAGAATTCTAAATGTTCGTATGTATTAAAATACTCTTCTCAGTCATAAAAACTAAAAAGGAAGATATTATCAAAATCACACCATGATTCAACATATTTCTATATGAAAGTAGCAATATTTGAAGTTAAGAATATTCTTTGATAAACGCGGTTTTCCAAAGTACAGAAAATTTAAGAATTTTTATTTCAGAACTTGGCGGTAGTCGCCTGAACGAGTTTGTTTTATGGGTGAAAGAAATTAACTAGCTTAACTTTAATGGTAAGCTTATCAAAATTTTTCGTCATTTAAATTTGTCCAAATGTAAATCTAGCACATAGCAATGTACTTTAATCACTTTGTGAATCCGGCATAACAAGCACCCTGATACACAGACACTCTTGCTTTAACGTGTAAGGCTCTTTAGAGATGAATTTTCAGCTTTTCGATATCGAATTCTCATGTCTGGATCGATGTGGATCTTTCACTTTGGTGGATACGAGAATTGTTCCAGCTAAGATTTCGTACTTTGGGAAAAAACTAGCATCTCTGCAATAGTGGTTAGGATCCCGAAGGATTTTTCGCTGTTAAGCAAAACAAGATTGACCAGTCATAAGCCTTCATTTTGGAGAACTTTTCATTGTTCGAGGGAGAGAATCTGGAATACATGAAGTGAAAATCTGCTATCGACACTGTAAAAAATTTGACCCTTTTGCTGCATCGTTACTCCATCGCTTTTATAGAATTTCTTTGTTTTGACCAATGAGAATGCTCCATAACAGAGCGCGAAGTAATCGTTTCCTATAAAAGCGATGGAGTGACGATGTAGCATAAGGGCTCAATTTTTTGCAATGCAAGCAGTGCTAAAAATTTGTATCCTTTAAATGTGCAACGATGCTATTGAATTCCAAAGTGTCGATCACAGCGACATCTGCGGCATTTGTGTGATACATTATCTAGACTAGCAATAATTCTTGCATTTTTAGAAAATGTCCTGCAGATGTCGCTTCTATCTTTAAATTTCATTAGCATTGTTGCACATTTAAAGAATAGAACATTTTAGCGCTTTTTTAAGTGTTACAGAGGGCGTGTTCAGCACAACTTACCGGTTACTTACCGACCACTTACCGATTGTAGACAAGTACGAAATGAAAATCAAAGCGAAGTGTGACGTCAGCGACAATTCAACAGAATAGTTTTCATTGATGCCACAATTTGCTTTCGTACTGCCCTACAATCGGTCGGTAACAATGGTTACTTTTGTAAGTTGCTCTGAACGCGAAATTTTGAAATGGAGGGCCAAATTCACAGTCAAGTAAAAGTAAAATCCAGACACCTCATTGGTCGTGTGGAAAGGGTGTCACGAATTTGTTTCTCCATTTGAAAAAGAAGGAGGGGTAATGTAATTTTCAAGCGATTGTTACCGTCTGTTCTTATTTACGATAAACCATCGAAATTAACTCAGTTAAGATATTTTGATGACATTTTATAGAACGAGAGTGAAAAATTTTGGTTATAAATGAAAACAGATCAGATTTACTTCGAAATTGCCGCTACGATTTTTTCTCGGAAAAAGGAGTAAGGCGACATTTCCCCTACCGCTAAGAGATTATTCTCTGAAAAGGACGCGGCTCAATGGCCAATAATGCGCTTGGATTTCACCGGACTGTGGTTTTAGCCCTATATTTTAAAGTTTCGCGCTCTGAACACGCCCTGAGATAGCCGATTTCCACACTATATCCCCTAGATGCTATATTTCCGGTTTCTTGCATAAGAGAACTTGTCCGGAATCCAGGTAGAATTTCCGCTGTTAGCGAAACCAGATTAACGAATCAAAAGTCTGAATTTTAGCAAATTTTTCAATGTTTTAAATAAATTTTCTTGTTAATAAATCTCCTTTCGCAAACAGCGCAAAATTTATGTGAATCCTGGCCCTCATCCAGTTAAGATTTTGCACTATGAATACTGTTAAAAATTTGAAACTTTTACTTTATCGTCAATCCATCGCTTTTATAGAAAATGATTACTTCATTATATTATGGTGAATTCTCATTGGTCAAAATAGAGATATTCCATAAAAGCGGTGGAGTGACGACGCAGCAAAAACTTCAAACTTTTAACAATGAAAAGATCGTGTGTCTATGTAAGTGTAACATAAAAGCATGCAAAATGAACACTTCTAATTGGTCGATTGCTTCAAAATGAATTTGAAATTTAAAGTTTTTTTTTTTTTTAAAGTTCTAATAATCAGATTTTTATGAAATTCGAATGGGACCACAATGGCCTCATACGCTTTCAAACAAAAAAAGAATTATCAAAATCGGTTCATATTTGCAAAAGTTATGCGTGAACAACAAATACATACAGGTCGAAATCATAACCTCCTCTTTGAAGTCGGTTAAAAAGTGAATAATAGGGGGAGGGGGGGTCAAGAAAATGTAGGGGGGAGCTTATTTGTTTTTTATCTTTCTCTGACACAGAAAGATAAATGAGTGCATATTCACATTGTAGATACTATGTTTCTCATTAAACTGTTGTAATAACTTAATTTTATGCTAAATAAAGTACATGATGATGAAAATTTTGAGTCTATAACTGGTGAAAAATAGCTTCATATGTACAAATAGGATGAGGGAGTGCTGAAACGCTTATTTTAGATACAACTTAGTAATTCTGCAAAACTGTGAAAGGGTCTCAAAATTAAATTAGATTTTTGAACAGAATTTCATTTGCATTTTCGGAATAGAAATTCATTGAGTGACCTTGGAATCTTTTTCAAGAGGGGGGGGGGGGGGGCTCAGCCGCCCATAGCGCCCCCTATGTGTCAAATAGATGTAGCAGGATTTGATTTAATACAGATAAAAATTAGCGGTTGACACTTGCCATGCGGCAATTAAAGATATAAAACTGGCGATAAATTTTTTTTTCGATCGCGAAATGAAATGCAGCTTTTTTCATGGAAATACGCATCTCTACATTGATTACATTTGATTAGAAAAGTAGTTATTTCTTTTCCCTTCTGGATGCAAACAGATTTCAATGATTTAGCTGTATTTTCAATATTTTGGTTTTTTGTCATGTTCTTTTTATTCAGTTGGAATTATTTTTCCTAGAAATAAAAGTTTTATTTTGGAAAATGTATTAATTCATCAGGTTAGATTTCACAAGTAAATTTATTGGACATCGATCGCCACCTTAGTCGTCACTCACCAAGTGGCGATTAAAAAATCTATTTTCAATCGCCAAGTGAAATGAAGTTTTTTTTTCATGGAAATATACATCTTTACATAGATTACATCTAATTAGAAAAGTGGTTATTTCTTTTTCCTACTGGATGCAAACAGATTTCAATGACATGGCTGTATTTTCAATATTTCGTTTTCTTTTATCTATTTCAGTTGGATTTTTTTTTCTTCAAGAAATACAGTTTTATTTTGCAAAATATATTCATCAGATTTGATTCCATATGCATTTCAAGTAATTTATTGGTCATCGATCGCCACTCTAGTCGTCACTCGCCAAGTGGCGACTTAAAATAATAATTATTGATCGCCAAGTGAAATACAGTTTTTTTCATCAAAATATGCTTATCTACATTGATTACGTCAAATTAGAGAACTGGTTAATTCTTTTTTCTATTGGATGCAAGCAGATTTCGATGACGTTTTTGTATTTTCAATATTACGGTGGTTTTTTGCCATGTGGTTTTAGTGTATTCAGTTTGATTATTTTTTCAAGAAATATAGCTTTATTCTGGAAAATATATTCATCAGGTTTAATTCCACATCCATTTCAAATAACTTATTCCTTTTTTCACACTGGATGCAAATGGATTTCAAGGACATTTCAGTATCTTCAATATTCAATTTCTGTTGCATGGTGAGGCTCTTGGATTATTTCCCCCCCCCCAAGATATACTGTTTAATGAAGCAAAATACACTCACCAGTATAGATGCCAACTGTATTTGATGTGTGTAGTGCATTAAGAACACATTTACTTATCAATTAAAATCCAAATAACATTTTATTGTGTTTTATTTGTAACTGATTCACTATTTATGTGTGAGAAAAATAAAAAAAAGTCAAGGTTAAAATCTAAATTAATCCATTCTTAGTTTATATTTTTATGCATTATTTTGATGAAAATTTATTTTTCATATGTTTGTGTCACATTAGAATAGTTTTAATTAATTATTTAATTAAAAATATTTTAAGAGGGTTCTGTAATGTTTCAGGTAATTTGTTTTTTACAGCAGAATGAGGGAGCATTCAATGGATTTTTCTGTAGATTTGCGGTTTTCTACTTTTTTTGTCATTTACTTATCATTAAAAACATATATTTAAGATTGTTTTATTACTAATCTTACAGAAGCCAACGCTCTCAAAAAAATCAGCAACTTTGGTAATGTGGCCTTTCAATCTTTCTCCATTCACTATATGAATGTCAACATTTATATTAATCACATTTTATTATAATCTAAAAGTTAAAAAAAAAAAAAAAATGCACCCTTTTTCTCAAATTTTTCCCTCCCCCCTCCCCTCTTTTTTTAAACTACTGTTCTTCTGATGGTAAATGAACAGCTAAATTTATCAGTGAATCTGCTTCTTACTTCAATAAGTTTTTAACTTACTTCAATAAGTTTTTAACTCAGTGTCCGTAAAAACAAGTGCATGCATGTTATTAGCAATGAAGTGCTATTTGAGCTCCCCTACTCAAGTAATTTAGATTGTAGCATCCAAAACAAGTCAGACACAATGAAAAAATCCTTTTTTATTTTATTTCTTTAAGGATGAGTTTGTAAAAAAATATTAAAATAGATCACTAATTTAAAAAAAAGCATTCAGTTTTGTGTGTGTGTGTGTGTGTGTGTAAAATATATATTTTTTAGTTATTTGAACAATTAAATGCTATATTAATACAAGTGCGGGGGGAGGGGGGGGCATAAAGCCCGTATTTTGTTACTAAAAATTAAATGATAGGTTTCAAGTTATAAAGGGTAAAATTAGTGCTAAATCGCGATGTTAGATGGATGATAAATCGATTTAAGAAATTTCTACATCGCCCACTCCTACTCATAAATGCTTTAAATATGAACCAATTTTGATAATTCTTTTTTTTGTTCGAAAGTATTAGATACCCATGTGGTCCCATTTTAATTTCATTAAATTCTGATGATTAGAATTTTTTTAATGAAAAAATATGGATTTGATAAAAAAAAATAATGATTTGTCACAAATCATCTTTCATTGTTGTAACTTTTTTCAAATCATAAGCACATTAAAACTATGCATTCATATGCGTTAGCGCCAAGTTCTCACCAAGTTTGATCCTTTTATTGAAGTCGGTTAGTATTTTTTTTAAAAAAAGTATATTAATTTTTTTAACCGACTTCAAGGAGTGGTTATGATTTCGACCTGTATGTATTTCTTGTTCACTCATAACTTCCTTAAATATGAACCGATTTTGATAATTCTTTTTTTTTTTTTTTTTTTTTTTTTTTTGTTTGAAAGTATAAGATACCCATGTGGTCCCATTTTAATTTCATTAAATTCTGATGATTAGAATTTTATTTAGATGAAAAAATGTAAACTTGATTAAAAAAAATAATGATTTGCACAAATTGTCGTTCATTGTTGCAACCGTTTTCAAATCATAAGTATATTAAAACTATGCATTCGAATGCGTTAGCGCCGAGTTGTCGCCAAACTTGATTCTTTCTTTGAAATTGGTTTTTTTTTTTTTTTTTTTTTTTTTTTTTTTTTAAGTGTATTTTATTACATTATTACAATATTATCTTCAAAGTGCGAAATCTAGACTAAACAAAGGTCGGGATCTTGATAGATTTTGTGAAGTTAGCGAAAGTAGATTGACGCAGTTTGGCGTTAACGCATATGAATGCATAGTTTTAAATATGCTTTTGATTTGATAAAAAATAATGAATTATCGCAAATTATCTTTCATTGTTGGAAAAGTTTTCAAATCATAAGCATATTAAAACTATGCATTCATATGAGTTAGTTGTCGGCAAGCTCGATTCTTTTTTTGAAGTCGGTTAGTACCGCAATTTCTGGAAGAAACGCCGCATCGCGAAAAATCACTCAAAAAAATTTGGAAAATGGTCGTAAACGCCGCAGGTGAAATTTCCGCGGTAATCGCGGTTGACGTGTTAAACAGAAACACATTAATAAGCTGTATTAAGAAATCATAAAAATGAAATTATCAATCAGAAATTAATAAATTAAATACAAAATTAATAAATTAAATACAAAATTAATAATATTTAAATACCGTATTTTCGGGAATAAGCGCTGCGACGCAAACGAGTTTTAAAGTAAAAATATGCTTAGTACGGAGCGGCGGATACGGGATTTTTTTTTCCCTAACAGTACCGTAAAATACCGTTAATCCGCCCCCCCCCCCAAACGTGACGAAAAATCGTAAAATAATTAGAGGGGGCGCTTACACGGGATTTTTCCGCGTCGTTTCACAAAATTTGCAGAAATGAATCTTTGAATGAATCATGAATTTTGATACTTGAAGTAATGCTTAATTTTTTTTTTCAAAAAAACGTAAATTCTGTCGAAAAAACGCAGAAAAAAAGGAGAAATTTGTAAAAAAAAAATCCAAAAAAGCATGAAATCAATTAAAAAATCTCGAAAAAACGCACATTTCATCAAAGATTCATGATTCATTCATTTCATCATGATTCATCCCAATCTCAATCGCCTTTGAGAATGGGGAGCGAGGGCGCTTTCTCGGGATTTTATGAAAATTTCAATTTTTTTATAAAGTGGGGAGGGGGCGTTTGATGCATTTTAATTTTTTTTTTTTTTTTTTTTTTATAAAATAAAAAGAAAACACAAAATTAGTTAGTAGGAATAATTAAAACCATAATTATTTTCAATTAAAGGTAAAATTTGTATGGAGTGTAAAATATCCAGATTTTGATATGGAAAAATACAAAATATTTGTATTTCAGTTTTGAATTTTCATCGGATACCACCTAAATTCCGTGATACATATTTCCAATTATATTTAAAGTTTAAGTAAAAAAATAGAAGTTTCTTCACTTTAATCAGTATATCTTAAAATTTCGACACTAAACTAAAAGCTTTCCGACAGTAAATCAGTACAGGTAGATTTCGAGATCTCGAAGACAAAAAGCACAGGAAAAAAATCGGAATATCAAGGTTTCATTCAAAATATCACGGTTACAAATAATATTAACATTGCTAGAATATGTACATTTTATATATATATATTTTTTTGTCATATCAAGTTTTCCGAGTACACAATGTTTGTCAAATCAAAATTTTTCTGAATAGTTTTGTCAGAAAAATAAAACCCTATATATTAATAAATTGTATTAATTAATTAGTAAATTAAAGTAATTAGTAAAAGTAACGTTTTACCAGTTAGTTAAATCCTCTATATAATAAAAGCCTAAGTCATGTGACTGTCAAAACTTCTGGGCTTACCCACTTCACTCTTTATATAGTCGTTGAGCCAGGGGGTCGAGTGGTTTCATCTCTTTGGACTTGGTAAATCATACATTTTTGGATTCATCACAACATAAGTAGTACATTTATCCATGATACTTTCAAAATTAGGGTAGCTTAAAGATGCTACACCAGAAAATATACACAATAAATAGCGTTTTTGAATCAAGCTGAATTTTTAGTTAAAAATATTAAATTGAAACCAGAAAAGTTTCAATGGTAATTTTTATTTATATATTTACGACATTTCATTTAGGGATCGAAAACAAAACTAACTTAAAAAATTTGTTTGCGACAATTCGGAGTTTAGAAGTGGAAAATTCAGCCAATTGTGGCAACACTCTGGATGATATTGTGATCTGAAAGTTTTTCTGGCTTCGCATGATATTAATTTAGCAAGTATAAAATCATTGGAACATCCAACTAGTTTTATGTTCGGAAGGCATTCAATATTTATTGTATAATTATGTTCTCGAAAGTATTAAAAGTAATTTTAGAAATTCATACTTTTCAGTAAATCACATAACATAGTGTTTCTTCTCAAATTTTTTTAATTTTAACTAGAAAAAAATTTAAACGTGTATTTGTTTTTGAAAAAGGTAATTTACTTTTTAGATATTAAAGACGAATAAAAAAAAAAAAGCGAAGAAATATGTGGGGAAACGTCAATGAAAATAGTTTCTGAAACGGGAGCGAAACATGCACACATGGGAATGGACAGTGAGGAATTAAATTCACCACCTCCATCAAGAACTGCAAAAAACTGTTGTAGCAGTGAATGTGTAATTCATTGTTCCGATTATGACACAGAATTGGTTAGTCTTTCTTCCTTGGACTCATGGTACACCCTCATTAAAGCTGCAGAGATTCGCAATCATGATTTCATACTAGAGTGTGCAAAAACTACTAAAGAAGGAGAATTTCCAGCACTGAAATATCACCGGAAATGTAGAAGTATTTTCACAATGAAATCAAAACTCGAAGCCATTAAGAAGAAACATATTGATAAATCTGATGAAGTGCCACGAAGTAGATCAAGCAGCAGTCGCCAATGCACACCCTCACACAGTTCCATTTCGTACCCTGATTTGTGTGTGTTTTGTGATAAAAAATATAAGTACAAGCCTGGGAGCAAAACGCGCAAGGATCTTGTAAAGTGTATAGATCTACGAGCTTGTGCTTCAATTAAACACAGTGCACTGGAAAATAATGATACTAAAATGCTTGGTCTGTTATTTACGAAAGATTTTGTAGCTGCTGAAGTAAAATACCATCGGTCATGTTACAAGAAGTACACCCACAACATATCAGCATCGACAGCCCGCACTTTGCCAGAAGAAGCATTAGAAGAGAATGAAAATAGTCTTTACTCAAAGGTTGAAGAAATAGCCTTTAAAGAATTATTAGACTATCTCGATAATTTGTTTATAAATCTGTGTGTTGTTTATTTCAGTGATATAACAGATCGTTATGTCAATAGTTTAAAGAATCATGGAATAAATGAAATAAAATCGCATACAAAGAAAAACCTGCGGCGAAAAATTACAGGCGTATATGGTTCACGTTTCAATTTTGTTATGAGTGATGATAAAAAACTTCTTTTGTATCCAGAATCTTTATCAAAAGAAGAACTTGTAAGGCAGAATGATAAACTGAAAAATGAACTAGAGGAATTCCAAAGATGTACATCAGAGAAGGATATTATAATAACAGTTTTAAAATTGCGCAAAGACATCCAAGAAGTTGAAGGCATCAAGTCTTGGCCTTCATGTATTGAAGAAGTAATGAATATTTAATCTCAAATTCCAGAATCTGTTTATATATTTCTTCAAACATTACTACGTGGTATGGGGAAAAATACGTACAATATCACACTTAGGGTATCTCTATATATTTGGTCCTTAGGGCAAGATATTATACACGCAGTTACTGATGGTAGAGTGAAAACACAAAAACACATCATTTTACCATTTGCTTTAAAAAGTTTATCTGGGTGTGTTGTCGAGTTGACAAAACTTTTAAATCGATGTGGTCACACTTTATCTTACTCCCAGGTAGAAGAGATTGAAACAGCTGCAGCAATGAAAAAGATTTCTGAAAACAGATATGTCGTTCTACCAAAGAATATTTCTCTGAATCAATTCGTGCATTTGGCTTGGGATAATATAGATAGACTGGAAGGAACCCTTAGTGGAGGGGGTACAAGTCATCGAGTGAATGGAATTATTACGCAATTCAAATCTGTTCAAAGTGATACACCAAACGCATGCACAGACAACACTACACTTAAATTAGATGGAAGAAAAAAGATTAGAACCCTCATTGGAAACTCAACAGGTATCCGTCAGTATATTCCTGGACAAAGAATTGGTCCAAAGCTTGTTCAAAAAGAAGATGCTGTTTTTGACTAATTACATCATGAGTCGAAGAAGAAGAATTTGCTTTGGATTATTTTTAGGAGCATAGAGCCCGAGCATCAAATTGTGCCAAGCTGGACAGGTTTTAATATAGCCATACGTAAAGATTGTGAAATCAACTTAAATAATATTGGTTACTTACTTACAGTCAATGCACCCGCTACAAACATCTCTACTGTTAATGAAATTATGTGTTGTTCACTCGAAATAAAGAACAAGTTAAAAATTGATTCTATAGCAGTCACAATGGATCAAGCTCTATATGCCAAAGCGTTAGAGGTAAAAAGCAAACATGCTGAACAGTTCCGATCAATTTTCTTGCTGATGGGTGGTTTATATTTGACTTGCAATTTCATGGGCATCATTGGGAAGCACTTTTGTGATGCTGGACTGCAAGACCTTTTATTAGAAGCAGGAGAGGTAGTAGAAGGCTCTATCTCAAGCATTATTCAAGGAAAACATTACAACAGAGCGCTTCGCATGCACAAGCTTATGTATGAGACACTCATGAGAATACTTTGGGATGATTTTCTGCAACATAATAGTGAACAACATGAAGGAGCATCAAATGTTGATATTGAAGTTCTTCAAGATGAAGTTAAAACATTGTTTCAAGATATATCTACTGCTAAAACAGATGATTACTTCAAAATCATGACATCAATGAAATGTTTGAGAAATTTTTGCAATATTTGCAGAAAAATAATGGACAACTCACATTGCTGTGGTTGTCTTATATACAGATGGTAGACATCTTACTTACATTCGTGCGGGCAACCAGAGAGGGTAATTGGATTCTCTATCTTCTGGTTGTCAGGAAGATACTACCTTGGTGCTTCGCATATGATCATTTAAACTACGCACGTTATCTGAATGTTAATTATGCTGATATGCTGGCATTAGAAACTCATCATCCTTCCATATATGATTCTTTTATCAGAGGAGGGTTTTGTGTGCAGATTGGACAACGAAACCCATTTGGAAGAATCCCCATGGATCAGGCGATCGAAGAGACAATAAATAAAGACACACAGGAATTAAAAGGTACAACTAAGTTCAGCCAAAGACCTGCCGCAGTTGAGAGATACTATTTAAACTCTGATATGAGGGCAGCATTTCTTCACATGATTCGTGAAAGAACAAAAGTCAGTCCTTCAGAAAAATCCGTTTCACATCCAGATCTCTCTTTGAGTAGGATTCAGAAAGACGAACGCAATATTTCAGCTTTACAAAACCTGATCATCAATGAATGGATAAATCCATTCCAAGATTTAGACATGGTAGTATTATCAACTGGAACAGTGCCAAATCGAGAAATTGTCGAAGATATAATCAACGCTCATGAAGTGGGTGAAGAAGCTTATCAAACGTTCAAAAAAGAATATCTATCGGAAAACTCAAAGCCAGAAGGATTTTTCAAACCTCTAAAGAAAAAAAAAGCTAAAGAAATTCTCTGATTTGAAGAAGAAACAAAGTGTAAAGGTCAATAAATTAGAGTTTGTTGTCAAGGCAGAAAAAAACCTGTTTGCTCAGATGACAATTATTGCTGAACGAAGAAAGTTAGACATGAGAATTGTCTTTTCTTACCCTCTAGGGCCTCTCCCATGGTCCTTAGCAACACCCGACAGTTCAATGCGAAAAACAGCAAAATCAAAATTGATGGATGTTATAACAAAAAACTTTGCGCAGGCTGAAAGAATTCCAAATGATGGTGTTGTAAATATCATTGACGGAATGTGCTTTGTTCGAAAGTTACCACAATCGCTACAAACATTTGGACAAATAGCAGAGAATCTGTTTTCTAAAATAATGCAAGAATCTACATCCTCTGAACGAATAGATGTTATATTTGATACATACAGACAAGTATCAATAAAAAGTGATGAACGAAAAAGGCGAACTGTCGGTGAAGCAATAAAAATAAAACACATAACTCCTGGACACCCAATACATAAATGGAAGCAGTTTCTATCTAATGAGAAAAACAAGAAAGAGCATATAAATTTTTTTTCACAAGAATGGCGAAATATTCATTATCTGAAACAGTTGAATACGCGAGTTATGTATGTTACCTGTGAAGAAAAATGCTATAAGTTCACAAAAGAACTAGTTGAAGAAGCGACAGAATTGACGTGCTTTCAAGAAGAGGCGGATACGCGACTTTTATTTCATGCACATCATGCCCTAGTATCTGGATTTAAAAATACTATTGTTAGCTCGCTAGATACTGATGTGACAATTATCACACTGTTTGCTTTAGAAAATGATCTGAAGGAGTACAGTGGTTCAATATTTATAAAATGTGGATCCAAAGACAGGATAAAATATTACAACATGAATGAGCTGCATGAACTTCTAGGAAAAGAAGTATGTAATGTGTTACCTGGAATGCATTCATTATCAGGATACGATACAGTAAGTGCTTTTCTGGCAAGGGGAAATGTGCTGCATACAAAATAATGATTCAAAACGCTGAATTCCGAAATGCTTTAAGTGCCCTTGGTATTCAAGCTGATATATCTGAGGAAATAAAAAAACAGCTGGAGTCGTATGTTTGCCATATCTATTATGGCACAAATTTTCTGACATCAATGAGTTACGATATACTATTTTTTCTGCAAAAAAAGGTTCTGTGGAGTCGCATCACCTTCCGCCGTGTCGTAATACTCTCTACCTACATATAATGAGAGCTAGAATTACCAGGCTCTGGTTTGGAAGACGTGCCTACAAGCTAATCCTGATCTTCCATCCCCAGATAATCATGGTTGGATTTCTGGAACAGACAGTGAAGGAAGAGCTTATCTAGAAGTCCAGTGGACGGACAGTCCTCCTGCTCCTGAAGCTGTTTTAGAATTGATGTCATGTTCTTGTCCAAGAACATGTGTCACGCCATCATGTGTGTGTGTTTTGAATAAACTCAAATGTACAAGCATGTGCAGAAATCAAAACTGTTCCAACTATGACGATGAAAGCGATTTGGACACAGAAATATCAGCTGATGATGATAGTAGTGAAGAAGATTAAGATTTCTGTTAATTATTAATTCTTCAGAATATAAGTACAATATTTTTCACCAGTATTAATTATTTCTTGAAATTCTGTGGCTTATCACATGAAAATAAAATGCATTAAAATGCAAAACAAGATTTCTGTTTTCTTTTATTGAAAATGTCTTTTAAACCCTTTATCTAACTGAAAAGTTAATAAACATAATGTTAAATTAGATGTTAAACATTATGATTGTGATTCGGATATCTGACGGTATTTTAGATATTGAAAAATCAGCTGGATATCCATTGCATCCTTACTTTCTGTATAAAATAATATGTTCACATTTGTTATTTTTTAATGATTTCCAGTTTGAAACGTATTTATTTATAAAAGTATTTGTAAGATATTTTATTTTATGAAACTAAAATTTAGTTGAACAATAAAGTGATAAGTAGTACTATGATAATCACCAATTTTTAAAAGCATTATGCACAATTTTGGGATACACATTGCATGGCATTTAGAAAAAAGTAAAAACATAATAACAGAATTATTCAATATAACTTATATAAAAGTAACACAGTTTTGATATGACTGAGTTAAAAAGAAGTAGGTATATTAGAATATTATTTTATGAATACTTTCTTGTATCTATGTTGAAACATTTATTGATTTATTCACACAACTAGAAAGAGGACATCTAATTAGTTTTTATCACAGATTTTATTCACAAAAATTTATTTTTGTCTTATTTATGCATGTGTTTACATGTCTCCTGTCTCCTTCCCCCAGGTATGTTCATAACTACTCCTCCACAGAGACACATGTGAACAAATTGGGACAATTTTTAGAATGATGATATAAGTTAGAAATTCTAGATAAATGCATTCAAAAGTTTCACCAAAAGTACAAATATACAATATTCATATTAAATCAATTTTTGTTTCAATACTCATAATAATTTTGAGTAACAGTCAAAAATGTTCACGTGTCTCCCCCCTGCCCCTACCACCAAAAAAAAAAAAAAAGCTACAGTAGACTTCTTCAAATCCGCACAGTTTGGGACAAGAGGTTATGCAGATTTCTGTTCATTGCTTTGTTTACATTTTAAAAACAATCATTTGAATGTAATTAATGATGCAGTCAAACTATATTGAACGCCTGCAATATAATAAAATATTAAAATAACTAATAAACCGAAATAATAAGAATTAAGATATTTTTTTAAATGATTAAAATATTAAAAGCAGAGGTCAAGTTAATAATCAATAATGCATGATTTAATATTCATTGTAAGGATGAAATGTATTTTTTCTAAATTATTCTTGTCTCATAAAGGTACATTACTAATTCACATTAAAATTCTGAAATAAGGAAGTTTTATTTCAGGTTTATCCAGATTTAATTACTGTAAAAGCTTGATTAATACATAAATATATTTGATAAGAAGATTGTGATTACCAATAATATCAGCAATATTTTGAATTTTTGAGAAAAATATTTATTCGTTAAAGGAAAAAAAAAAAAAAAAAACCTTGAATTTACTGATATTAACAAAAATAACAAATTAAAACATATATGGTATTATTTATATTAAACTAAAAAAGTCAAATTTTGTCCTTTTATCTGAAAAGAATGTTTAATTGTTTACATCCATAAATTATGTGTGGATTTTAGGTTTGCAGATTCGAGGGAGTCTACTGTATTTATGATATTTGCACCCAGATCAAGAAGAAGTAACCTAGTTTAGATATCATTGCATTTAGAGTGAACAGAACGATGACTATCTAAAGACTGTTTAGTTGTATATGATTTAGGACATACATCACATGCAAAAGGTCTTTCATTAGTATGAACACGTTCATGCACTTTTAAGTTTTGTCTTTGAGTAAAACCTTTCTGACATACTTCACACACAAATGGTTTTTCACCAGTGTGTACCATGTAATGCCGTTGCAATGTTTTCTTGAGTGAAAACGGTTTGCCACACATGTCACACATAAATGGTTTCTCACCTGTATGCGTTCGTATGTGAGTCAATAGATACGATTTACGAGCAAATGATCTATTACAAATTTCACACACATGTGGTTTCCCAGTATGATTAAAACTATGAATTTTGAGTGCTTGAGCCCTTATAAATTTTTTATCACAAAACTGACATTCAAAAGGTCTTTCTCCAGTATGGGTTTTGATGTGCAACTTTAAATCTCTGGAATTGAAAAATTTTATCTCGCACCTATCACATGCAAAACTTTTTAAATTCTGAAAGTGAATTCGCCGATGTTGAGCTAATAACTGTTTTGATATAAATGCTTTGAAGCAGACATCACAAGGAAATGGTTTCTCACCACTGTGAAGTCTTTTGTGAATCAACAACTTTGAAAAATGGAAAAACCGCTTGCTACAAATATCACATTGGTGAGGCTTTTCACCAGTATGATTCACATTGTGACGCCTTAAGGATTGTCTTAGAGTAAATTTCTTTGGGCATTTAGTACAACTAAAAGGCTTTTCTGCAGTGTGTGTTTTTACATGAGAACTCAATGTTGTGTAAAGTCTGAAGTTCTTATTACATATATGGCAAAAATACAGTTTTTCTTCCATATGACTTTGTAAATGAAAAACAAAATTTTGAGAAGATTTAAATTCTTTTGAACAAAGGTTGCAAGTAAATGACATTTGGTCAGCATGCAAAATAACATGCTCTTGATACATTTTATTAGATCTGAATTCAGCACCACAAGCATCGCAGATGAACAATGTCTTTACTTTATGGCATTTCAGATGAGTATTATAATTCTTTTTAGAAGTACATTTTTCATCACAGATTTCACAAATGAATAATTTCTTTATTTTATGACATCTGACATGAACATTATAACTTTTTTTAGACGTAAATTTCTCACCACATGTTCTACAAATGAATGTTTTCACTTTATGAGATCTCAGATGAACATTATAATTCTTTTTAGAAGTAAATTTCTCTCCACATGCATCACAAACAGAAGAAAATTTCTTCTTATGATGTTCAGAAAGATGAATATTAAGGCTATTTTTTGATGTGAATTTCACATCACATATTTGACTTACATATATTACCTGATCTGAGTGATTCTGATAATGAATTTGAAGTAATACATCTGTCAAAAATTGCTTATTGCATATGTCACAAATATTGGCTTTAGAATCACAAGTTTTACTGTCATTTTTATCAAAATTATTTTTTTGACTAAAATCTGTTGCATCAACAGTTGAAAAAGATTTCAAAGGAATATTAGTGTCATTCTGAATTACATTGCTATTCCCATCTATAGTAGATATTGTAGGAATTAATAAATTATTTTGCAAGAGATTAGAATGCATTTGGTTTCCAGAATTTAAAACTAAGAAGAATGAATTAACAATAGGCATAGTTTGTATAATAACAGCGTTCATTTTTTTTTGCTTTTTTATCAAAACAAATTAGGGAAATTACAAGTTACCCAATTAAATTTAGATAAAAACCATCAAAAAGAATTTAAAAAATATGATTAAACTTCCTTAGTAGAGTAACTTTTCGTAAATTTGTTTACATTTAGGTTGGGTAAATTACAAATAAAAACTAAAAGATAAACAGACGTTATAATTTTAAGAACATAGTTTTCATGCATGTCATGTAAATTACCAGGAGTGGTATCTCATATGAATTTTTTTCTTTTGCTCTTTTGAAATCAAGGTTATAAAAAAATCATCGATTTTGAAAAAATACTAAAATTAGCTTCTTTTTAAAGCATTGTATGAGCGAAAGAAAACTAATATTTTTTCATATTTGGTATATATAATTTATGTAGGTTAAAACAAGATTTCTTAGTAAGATGATCACGCCGAACACCGAAAATAATTTTTATTTTCGATTTAAAAAGTTCCTAAAATAGCTTTGGAGAATGGTGGTAGTGGTATAAATGTCTAGGGCTATTCAAGCATTTTTTTTTTCTTTTTTTTAAATATACAAGCTAGATTAAGCTCAGCTCAATTGTAATTTTGTTTGATGAATACGATAGTTCATGAAATTTCTAAAAGTCATTTCATAAAAATATTTTCTTTTTCGGATAAAAAACTGAAAGAATGAATATATGTTTTTTTAATGTTAAGATCGATTTCTGCACTTAAAAACGCATTAAGTAATGCAAAATATATTTAGAGCAACAAAACAAACAAAAAAAAAATTTTACTTGTAAACAAACGAGCATGTTGCCATTTTGATTTTACTTTTTTCTAACTACGGTGACGTCATGAAAATCCATAACTCATTTAATATGTTTTATAAAATAAAAATCCATTTAAAATCATGATTATGGAAATCAAATGATCAAATTGAGATCAAATAACTAACTAGTAGCAACTGTACTTCAAGTGGAGTTCAATACATGATAGTTGCTAACTACCTACTAAAAACTATCCATCCAACCATCGGTAGTGACTTTGCTTAACTGTATATTTAACCTGCAGACAACTGTACACAAAACGTGCATGGATGTGAATGTGAAATGCTTGTTTTTTAAAATGTAATATCGAAATCTCAAATTTATACGATTTTGCATCATGGCTAGTGAAACATCATTAGCTAGGCAGCTAAAAAAACTAGCTGTCCCTCAAACAACTGTTCTTATACAAGATAAAATAAGAAAATCTTTCTTATTTGATCATCGGGATGCCTCTGGTTTAGATAGAGAGGTTGTATTCGCCTTTGGAACTTGTGGACTGCAAAAACTATGCATTCTAAATCCTTTATTTTCTAAATTTGAAAATGATTTATTTAGTTTGAATTACAAAGATTTTCAACGATCTGTGCTAAGTACAACTGTTAATGAAAAGTTGGACGCCAAAATATCTGAATTTCTACGAATGCTTTCACCGTATTTTTTGATCAGAGATGCCCATGAAGCCTTGGAGTGGCTTATATATAGATTCCACATACATTTATATAATGTTGATGATTTGATTGCATCTGTTCTACCGCATCACAATACTCCAACTTTCGTCCGTGTAGTTCAACTTTTGGATCTTGATGAAAAAAGCCGATGGTTTTGGTTAAAACCTATCCAGACTACCGGTGCACACTTAGAATATTCGGCAGTACTAAACCGATTCCTTACTGATGGAGGATTTAGAAAATTTGTGTGCGATATTGCACCAAATGTGTTGGCCGTGTATGTTAATCATGAAAGTACTGCAGTTCCAGTTGTTTCATTCTCCATGTGTACAATATACAACGCTTTAGAAAGGTGCAAAATTATCAAAGATAGTCTCATCAATCCTTTGTTTCCATATATTTTTTATGGTTTAAAATCAGATTTGGTTAAATATACAGCTGCATCTTACATGATTCTATCTAAAATATTGTCTCGTGTGCAACTGTCTTCAAAAATAGTCGAAAAGCTACTGGTTAAAATTTTTCAAACTTTAAACGATGATCTGGTATTGGAGGCATGTGAAATTTTACTTCTAGCATTTCAGTGTCAGACGATTAAATCTCTGCCTCCAAAAGTATTTTTACATTTTCTGTCAGATGCAAACACTGCTAGTAATTTTTTTGGATTATTAAATAATGTCAAAACACCTTCATTGATTAAAGCATTTATTAAGCTCTCACTTTCAGTGTTGGTCAAACGTAAAAACACAAAGGTGCGAAAGTTGTTTAAACAGTTCTTAAGGTGTGTGACTTTAAATAAAAAGTATGTCATGATGTGTTTCAATATAACAGCAACAAAATTTACTAAGTGCTTACGTGGTAAAAAAATAAAAAAATCTTTTCGATCATTTAAAACATTTGCCCAATATATTTTCAAAGTGTTGGAGAAAAAATATCCTGATCATTTTGATAAGGCATATAAAGTATTTTTAGAAAAGAAAGCTCACAGTTCTTCTCTGTGCAACTTTATAAATGAATCTATTTGTAGTTTGAAGTATGAAGTTGGACCAGGTATGAAAACGTCTTTGGCCTTAGGATTATATCATGCAAATGCTGAAATTAGGAAAACGTCTGTTGCTTACCTTCTAGACATCATCACAACTAGAGAGTATTTTGATCATAAATTTGTTGAAAATTCTCTTGCTGATCGACTACTGGATGATGATCCTGGTGTTGTTCAGAAAATTTTCTCTAATTTAGATACTGTTTTACAAGTACTAGATAAATTTAAAATACTCCCTGCATTTGAGAAAGTACTTTCAAGAAAAATTGAATTGAATTCTACATGGTATGAGGTTCAAATGAAATGTTTAAGTATTATTACTAAGTTATATCAAGATGATGGAAATGAATTTGATGTTATTAAACTATTTCTTAATTTCTTTTTCCCCATTAATGTACATACCCACACAGGATTTTTGCAAGTTCTGAATTCTCACTTAAAAAATGACTTCATTGATAAGATAAGAATTAATTCTGCTTATATGAATTATAGTAATGATTTGACTCCAGAAAAGCTTTTCAAACTTAATTGCATTATTGTTTCTTCCTTAAAACAATTTATAAATGAAATGAATAATGAAACTAAGGTAGTGTATGCATCATACCTTAATTCAAAATTTGCTAGTTTAAAATCTAATTCTGCTTTTGTATTTTACATCTATGTTATGCTTTTTACTTATGAAACTACAAAAGACATTAACAAGCGTTTTTCACTTGTAAATGCCTTCTTGCCTATTTTAAATTCTTATTTTTCCCAATTTAATGTTAAAGAGAAGTTTGAGATTTTATCAGAAGAATGTGTTATAAAGAAATGCACTGAATCTCTACGTTATGGAAATTTTCCTAGCCATCTTATTCTTTATGCATTTTACAAATTAGTTGTTAATTATGCTTTGGAGATCCCTTTCAATTCTTGGCCTGATACAAATGGAGGAGATTCATATAAAATTGTGTCACAGATTTTTAATTTCTGTAATTTATACTTATATTCACACAAACAATTATTGAGGCTCTATTTCCAAACAATGCTTTCACTGTTGATTTCTAATCAATTTAAAAATGCGGAAGAGACATTTTGGTTTTTGTCAACTAAATTATTAGATTCTACAGAAAATTCTGTAGTTCAGTTTAATGCTATCAATATAGCTATTGCTTTGTGCAAGGGTCAAGAACAAATTATCTGGTTCTTTGAAAAGCCTATGATTTTTTTCTCTGTTCTGAAAACAATAGCAAATCCTATTTCTGCCTTAAGTCATTCTGCTCTGTTATTGCTTTCGGTGTGTTTAGATTCTCTTACAAATGGAACACATCCATTCAAGTCTTTAGCAGAAGAAGTTATCAAGAAATCGGAGGAAATAAAAACTGATTATCGTCAATGTTTTTCTTGTGTTGGAAACTGGCTACAGCCAGCAATTGATTATAAAGATGCCAAAAAGTCGTCTCGTGTCAGTAAAGAATTACTGAACAAAATTTCATTTTTAGAAGAAATTCTAAGTCTATTGAAAACTGAAGCTGTACCTAATTCTGTAAAACATTTCTTACTCTGCTGTCTTCAAAACAGTGATACTCCAATTATTCTGTCTTCTGGTATCCCTATTCTGCTTAATTATTTAAATATACTTGAGAATAATTCAAACAAAGAAGATATTTTAAATAATGTTTCTTTGCTGATAAAGAAATTTACTCCAAAAACAGCAATATGTTTCACAGAAGACTCTGAAGAATCAAATGCTTTGTTATATTGTTTAAATTTCAAAAAAGATGATGAAAAATTACGGATGTGTGTCCAAACACTTACTTTAGATGTCTTGAACAAAGACTTTTTCTCAGCTATCATATCTGATAAAATCAAACTGCAAATTCTGGAAAATCTTTTTGATTTGTATATAACATCCCCCCCAGCTGTAACTGTTAAAGTCGAGAAAGTGTTGAGAGAACTATGTCCTTATGCTTATTTGTATATAAAGAACAATGAAGAAAAATTGAATCCTTTAAAAAGCATAAGTTTGAGGGAAGCCAAAAAATTTAAAATTTCAGAAAAGAACACTGAATCTAATGTTAATTCCTGGAAGAAAATTACTGTATTACTTGAACTAATGCAGAATGAGCTTAATTTTCTTGAAAAGGATATAGTTATTTCTGGACTTTTTTGTCTTTTAGACAAGACTAAAGATTATGAGAAAGAAGAAAATGAAACATCAGTAGAATATGTAAAACAATTGATTCTATCAGCCATTCATAATTGTTGTGAACAGTTATCTCTCAATTCACCGGAAAAGATAAATTATGACAATTTTCATGTGAATAAAGTCATTGATTGTCTTGAAGATTCTACGAATACAAAAACTCATCATCAAGCCTTGTTATTGCTAAACCTTGCTGCTACCATGTTTCCTGATCGTATCCTTGAAAAAATTATGAAAGTGTTTGTTTTAATGAGAACTGATCTTGTTCGTCATGATGATAATTATAGTTTTCAGGTACTGTTGCAAGTTATTGAAACAGTTTTACCATCTCTTCTAGAAGCTAGTAATCAACAAACAAAAACTGATGGGCATGAAATAGTTGCACATGTGATTCGTGAATTTGTTAATGCATTATGCCATATTCCTGGACATAGACGGTTGCCTTTATTTACTAAAATTATCACTACACTTGATCCTTCAAAATATTTATGGATTCCTTTGGGCCAGATTTGTGATATATATGCAAATGATTTTCATATCATGCAAAGTGATGGTGATAAAAGCTGCAAAAATTCTGATGCCATTAAAACCTGGAAAGCTTCAGAGTTTGCTATTAGTTTACACCAACAATTTTCACCTGATATTCAAATGGATACTTCCATAAATTTAATGAAATTCCTTTTAAAAATGCCAGATAATAAAAAAGAGCTTGAAAGAAATCCTGGCTTGAGCAAAGAGATTAAAAAACTATTTGACGTAGAAAAACATAAAGACCATACTGATAAACAGTTGCAGTTGTACAAACAAAATGTCTTATGTTACATAAAGTTATGGCTTTCATCTGAAATGTTTCTTAATCAAATTGCTGAATTGAATATAAAACAACAAACTAGTTTAGAAGAGAAATATAAATCGTTTTTAGAGTCAGTTTTAGAACTCTTGCAAGCTCGTCTAAACATGGAAAAATCTATCAGAGAAGACATGAAAATAAATGATCAGGTACAATTACTATATGATATAGTACATGCAATTAATTCATTTTTGCCTTATAATTTGTTTGTTCAAGTTGTGATACAATTACTTAAAAATGATGAAGAAATACAATTAAAAGCAATTGAATTATTAAATTCAAAATTAGAACAAGAAGGAGAAATATTTTGTGCTGAAAATTATAATTTATTATTGAAATTAATGAAACCTTTAACAGAATTAGCAAAGAACAATTTAGAGAAAGAAGATGTAAATGAAAAAGATATTGTCATATTACAGGCTGTTGTTTATTCTTTACAATTGCTTTGTAAACTCATAGGAAAAGAGCATGTAAAAAAGAATTTATCTGAAAAGAAGGTCCGAAGAAGATTTAAAGAAGTGCTCGAAATCTCAATCAAAATTCTTAACCATTATGAAAAGCCTGAGTTAATTGTTAATGCATTACTTTGTGTTGCTCAACTGTGTCATTGTTTAAATGTTGATATTCTGCGATATCTTAATCGTTTTATGCCTGTCATCCTTAATATTTTACAAGATAAGAAATTGTTATCTATGCATGAATGTTTAGTGCTTGGAATCATAGTTGCTCTAAACAGCATTGTGGAAAATCTTGGGTCATTCTTGAGCAGTTATATGGAGGATATTGTTATAAACATTTGCTTACATTCTGTCGGGTATTCAGAACTCGGCAAGAGAAACATAGCGGATAATTTTGTGAATTTACAAACTAAATTAGCAAATGAAATACCTGTTCGTATTTTTACGAATATTATTCTTAGTTGTTATTCTAAACTTTCTCATAAAAACGTTAACAGTGTTATACCTTTATTGAAAATTTTAACCCAAAATGTTGAATCAAGTAAGTATGATGATATTTTAGGGTCTGCTGCAGAATTGCAAAACATTTACATTTCTTTAATAGATTTCAGAAACTCTAATCAGTCTATTGCAACAGAGACTGTCAATACTGTTGAAAGTAGTATTGTTTCATCGCTTCAAACATTTGTTATGAAATTATCAGTAAATCGTTTTAGAACTTTCTTTCAAAAAGTCTATCAGTGGGCTGTGGTTTCAAATGATGACCAAGTGCAAAAATTCAGAGTTTTCACATTTTATAAAATAACTAATGAATTTTCTAAGTCTTTAAAAAGTTTATTCTCTGTCATGTCAAAATATTTTTTTACTCATGTTTCGTCAGTTCTAGACTCGTGTAATTTTTCTAAATCTAAAATCCACTATTTTGACTCTGATCCAAAATTGTCCCATCAGCTCCTCCTAAATATATTAGACACGCTAAATTATTGTTTTATGTACGCTGAAGAGCAACTTTTAGACAAAGAAAACTTTGAACTTTTAATGCAACCTCTTGTCGATCATCTGGAAAACTTGCAAGATGATTTGATGTACCAAGACATGGTAGATCAGCATCTGAAAAATTGCATTGCACATTTCATGGTTGCAGTATCAGACAGTGCTTTGTGGAAGTCTTTGAACTATCAAATCTTGCTCAAGACTCGTCATGACTCTCCTAAAGTTCGATTTGGTGCTTTACAAGTAATATCAGAAGTTGTAAATAAGATGGGTGAAAATTATCTGACATTACTACCTGAATCTATACCATTCCTTGCTGAAATAATGGAGGATGAAAGTTCAGAAGTTGAACAAGAATGTCAGACCATTATCATAGAAATGGAAAAAACATTAGGAGAACCTATAAGAAATTATTTTTAATAAATAGTAGAATCATTATAAATAAATTGGTATGAATGTGTATTGTTTGATTTTATATTTTTGTTTAAAATTTTTATGCATAATTTACAATTTTAACAGTACAGCTTGATTATCCCATTGACATACTTGCCAAGTTTTAGACATTAGGTGTAAAATTTACACATTTGGGCTATTTTTTACACATAAGATACATTTTTGCACTTTTTTTTTCCAAACTCCACTTTCTTCCTTCTAATTATGAATTATTTTCTAACTACTTTTAATTATCGTTACTTAACTCTTTCCGGCACAGTGTGCCCACTCCAGGCGCATGTAATTTTAATTCCAAACCTGCAATCGGCACCAAGAATATTTTAGTGAAATTTTGTTTTTATAATCAAAACTTTAATGAAGGAGTTCTTAATTTCTAAAGTCATTTATAAATTCTGGTTTCAGACAATAATTTCTCATTTTACGAACAGAATTTGTCTGTGATGGAAAGGGTTAAGGGGATTTATTTAAGTATAGTTAAAAAATTAGTTTGTTTCATTATTAAAACAAATTAAAGAATTTTAATTTTTATTGTGTGTAAAAAATAACTTCATATTGAGTAAATTTTGCCCGTATTTTCTATTGAAATGTGAGAATTGAAGAGCTGTTAAAAATTAGTGATGCAACGAATAATGGTTTAAACAAATAACTGTTCAATAACTAAATATTCATTATTACTTTTGATAATGATGTTTTAAGTAAAGCAAAGTTACTATTGCCTTTCGTTGTTCTACATCCTATTGCAGCCAAAATATTTAGTCCTTCAAAATATGTATATTATGGTACTACTCTGTTATCCTGTCCAGTGGCGTAGCTATGTTTTTTGGCACCCGGGGCCAGCAAGAAATTTTGCACCCCCACCCCAATATAGATATATAACAATTTCTCTCAATTTGGCGCCCCTAGGCCTCGGCGCCCGGGGCGGACGCCCCCCCCCTTAGCTACGCCACTGATCCTGTCAACTGATTTCGCCAAATTATACAAATCGCTAAACTAATAGCCAAATTGTACATATTGAGGTAATTTTTATTTTAAATAATAAAAAAACAAATAATTAGTAGAATATTAATAAAAATACAAATAAAAAGTCAAAATAAAAATCACTTAATGACATATTAAACAAGTGTAACGTATTTAATGTCATTGAATTGACATTCATGATCATCCATTATTGACATTTAATCTTATAATTTGGCGATAGTATTTTGGTCGACAGGATAACAGAGTAGAACCTATATTATTTATTAGGTCACTTATTAAAATGTTTATACATATACCAGTTATGCATCATTAAAAAATAACACTTTTTACAAATTCATTAGTAATGTTGTTCATAAGCTATTTTATAAGAATTTATTAAAAATGCCATACACATATTGTTTTACACATTTGAATTTTCTCAGGTTGGCAGGTATGCATTGACCAAATAACTATTGCCAAACTATAAATATGATTAAAAGTCAATAATAGATTATCATAAATATCATATTCATTGACATTAAACACATTTAACATGTTTGTTATAAAGAGATTTTTAATTCAACATTATGTTTTACTAATTTATTAATTTTTTCATTATTTAATATAAAATTTGTATTAATTTGATGAAATTAGTTAACTGTATAATCAAGTATACTATTTTAACTCGATTTTATCAAACAATAATTACATCTTGCAAAGTAACTATTTAATTTAACTATAATTATAAACATTCTTATTTTTTGTACTACTCCATAATTTTCTCACCTTAGATATTTTTTTCAGTTATTTTTTATTTTAAGAATTCTGCTTAGCTATGTAATTTTCAGTACTTTACATTTTCATTAAAATTCACAGCTTAATTTTTGACTAAATAAAATTTTATATTATTTGAACATTGAGATTTTTATGATTTAAATAAATTTTAACATTTTGTAAATATTTTAACTTCGTAGAATTTTTTAAGAATGCTGAAAAATAACATAAGTATATACATAAATATGAAACATGTGTGACAAATACACTGGGTTTGGCATATTTTATTTCTATGTGCCATTTTAACCAAAAAAAGAAAAAAAAATGTAATATAACAAGTTATAACAACCATTTGGGAAATAAAATTCTAATAAATTTGACATGTTAGATTCAGATGATGAAAGTTTACCAGATTCAAATTCAAGTTTATCCAGTGTAAATAGTCAGCCATTGGTTTTAATAATAATAAGTTCGTTCAACAAAGCTGCATTCGTTCAGTAGCTTCAGAGCCCTGAACTCACCCTTCCTGCTTTTCAGTGTCACTTCCAACTTTTATGTTGTTTTTTCTCCCGGATGAGATGTATTAGCAAGTTCAACTGTGTCTTACATGAGGAAGCAGCATACATTAAAAGATTACTGTATGTGTATTCTTAATGTTGAAAATCAAGAAAGTCTGATAAAGATAATTATAGATTTTTTTTTTTTTTTTTTACAATTTTACAATTTCTGTAGCCATCCTGATGAGGCTCCTAAACTGATAATTAGTGTAAAAATTACTCATTTCGAAAACTGGTGCTAAAGACAAAGTGCATGCGAAATATATAGACACAGCAGTTGGGTTTTTTCTTATAGGAACACATCTCTAACCATTTTGTAAATTTAATAATGAAAAAAATACACTTTTTGATTGACATAAAAAAAATAATAATAATAAAGTTTTGTAAATTTATGTGATTTATTCAGTTTTAAATATAATTTGCTGATAGCATTTAGTCTCGACAGAAATCACTCAAAAATACAGACTGCCAAAATGGTAATTTTCTTCAGTCACACTAAGAATAACATTTAGATACTTTTTAGGGGGGGGGGGGGGAAAGGCTCTCTTTGTAACAAAGCAATAATGAGAAGCACAGAAAAAATAACAGTTTTGTGAAACTACTGGTAAATGTAGTTTTACGAAACTGTTACTTCATACTAAAAATAACATCTAGATTTTTTTTAAGGAAAAAAAAGGCCATCTTTTGTAACAAAGCATAATAGGAAGTACAGAAAAAGTAAGTTTCATTAAACTACTGGTAAATATAGTTTTATGAAACTGTTTCTTTACACTGAGAAAACATCTAGATATTTTTTAAGAGAAAAAAAAGGCCCCCTTTGTAACAAAGCATTAGTAGCAAGCACAGAAAAAGTAAGTTTATGAAACTATACTGGTAAATGTAGTAGTTTTACAAAACTGTTACTTCACACTGAGAATAACATCTAGATATTTTTTTAGGGGAAAAAAAAGCCATCTTTGTAACAAAGTATTAATAGCAGGGTTGGCAAGTTTTTGCCGAAGGTGGAAAAAACCTGGTAAAAACCATCCCGGCAAAAATAGGTTTTTGCCAAAAAGGTGGCAAAAATAGGCTGCCCATTTAATTTTTTTCCCCCAGAAAGAGAAAAAATATTTAATGAAAGAAAAAATAAACTGTATACTTAATTAAAAAATCAATATTATTCTAAATTTATTTTAACTTTTAAGTTAAATAAATATAATTATGCATTTTATGAAAGAATACTAACTTTTATAACAAGATTATAAATGAAAAAAATACCAATTTTAAATAAATAAATAGAAACTTCATTTATTCATGTTTATACAATTATTAATGATTTATATAATAGAACTTTTGAGACTGAGTAAAACATTTATGTTTATGGTTTATATATGTTAGAAATTCGCATTTGGGGATTTCAAAAGAGTATTTAGGGGGAAAGGGAATGTAATAAAGAAAGTGACAACAGGCTACTTACTGAAAGTAAATCTAAATAATGTAACATATTGTTCCTATCTTGGAGTGTAAAAAGGACAGAAAAAAATCTAGTTTGCTAATAAGACATAACAGTTTTATCGTTAACAAACTAGTTTCATCAGATAAATAGCTAAAAAATAGTACCAAAGACTTAGATATTTGCATTTCTTAAGTCTCATTGACATAAAACAAAAGTGACAAAGTTGTATAAAATCTTTTGATAATTAAAAATACATAAATATTAATGACTGATAAAATAGTTTACTTATAGGGGTCTGTCTAGACTTTTCTCACAGGGTCCTGTTTTTGTTAAATTGGGAAGTTTTCCTTGTCTTTGTGAAAATTCTAGATATAGTTTGTGAATTTTAAATTATCAGTGTTTCAGGTTCTACCCTTCACATAAAGAGAAGCTAAGTAATATATTTTTTGGTGAGTTCAATTATTTATTGACAGGTCAGATTTTATTTTTAAATGATTAAATTTGTGAAAAGTTCAATTTGAAGGTGAAATGTCTATTTGAGAGACAAAGAATTTTGTGAAGGATCCTGTTTGGGGTTAAAGAATTTTGTGAAGGGTCCTGTTTTAAGATAAATTATTTTTTGAAGGGTCTTTTAAAGGACCTATAATTTTCCTAAACTAAACATATCCTTGAAATAAGGTAAAAAAAAAAAAAAAAAAATAGGTATGCAATTTATTTTGTTCTTAAATTCCTAAGTAAGACTGAATTCCATCTATTTTTTAAAGATTTAAAATATCTAATATTAATTAATTAGCAAATTAAATTAAAATATTAAATAGTACACTGTTAAATTTAATTGTTTATGCCATAACTATCCTTATTAACATGCAGATTTTATTACACATTAAAGACAAATAGGTTTTTTCCATTTTTCCCCTGGTTATTTCCAGTTTTTGCCACCGTCCTGGCAAAAATACCTTTTTGCAGGCAAAAATGCCAACCCTGATTAATAGAAAGCGCAGAAAAAGCAACAGTTTGTGAAACTACTGACTAGTAAAGTTAAAATAGTAAGAAAGACTAGTAAATATAATTTCATGAAATTGTTAATTTTTTAGGGAAAAAAAAAAAAAAAAGACCTCTTTGTAACAAAGCATTAATAGGATGCACAGAAAAAATAACAGTTTTATGAAACTACAGTTTATAGTTATACTGTTAAATATAGTTTTATACTGAGAAAACATCTAGATATTTTTTTAGGGGGAAAAAAGGCCCTTTTAAAGCATTGGTAGGAAACCAGAAAAAGTAACAGTTTGTGAAACTATACTTATACTGGTAAATATAGTTTCACGAAACTGTTACTTATTTTGTCCTTCCTATTCCATTAGTCACATATCAGGCTCTAGACAATATTTTACTGTTTTTGAGCTCATTATCTATGTTTCTAACAGGGTTGAGTTTCTTCCAGGACAGTGGAGGAGACTAGAAAAAAACCAGAAGGAACAGGAAGAAATTGAAACCAACAGAAAATAAAACCGATCTCAAAATTAAAGTACAGTGGAACCTGTTTAAAGTGACCACCTTTTGGGACTGGCTAAAATGGCTCTATATAGAGGTGGTCACTTTATGAAATATCTTTCAAAATGACGCATTAAAGCTTTTGTGATCTCAAAAAAAAAAATATATATATATATATAAATGCACTATATTAAGTAATGAACTGATTAATTAACAACTATAATAACTCAATTGCCAATTTACAATATACCAGGGTTGGTATAAAAACCGGTTTTTTTTTTAAAAAACCAAAAAACCAGGTTTTTTTGGTTTAAACCAGGTTTTTTTGGTTTAAACCGGGTTTTTTTCAAATCATTATTTAAATAGCATTTGCAAGAAAAATAACTTGAGTTTTAGAAAATCATGAGGATTTTATTAAATAGTTAATTAATGTTAAACATTCACATTAGTATTTATTTTTTTTTATAATTACTAGGGGGGCCCCGCCCCCCTGCTCGCTATGCTCGCCAACCCCCCGCGTAATCGCTTCGCGATTCCAAATTATTGGCTACCCCTGCTTGCTGCGCTCGCCAATATCCCATGGTATGAATAAGCAGTTGCAGATCTTTCAAATGATGTGTCACACGATTGGTGTTGTAAAGAAATTAAAAATGTGCCCCCCTGGGGGGAAGAGGGGGAGGCGACACAAAAGACATCCATAATATGAATAAGCAGCTGCAGACCTCTCAAATGATGGCACACGACTGGTGTTGTAAAGAAATTAAAAATGTGCCCCCCTGGGGGGCAGAGTGGGGGTGACACACAAGACATCCATAAAATGAATAAACAGTTGCAGACCTTTCAAATGATGTGTCACACAATTGGTGTAGTAAAGAAATTACAAAATGCGCCCCCTCTGAGGGCAGAGGGGGGGGGGTTACACACAAGATATCCATAATATGAATAAGCAGTTGCAGACCTCTCAAATGATGCGTCACACAATTGGTGTTGTAAAGAAATTAAAAATGTGCCCCCCTGGGGGGCAGAGTGGGGGATGACACACAACACATCCATAATATGAATAAGCAGTTGCAGACCTTTCAAATGATGTGTCACACAACTGGTGTCGTAAAGAAATTAAAAATGTGACCTCCCCTGGGGAGAGCAGAGTGTGGGGGTGACACACAAGACATCCATAATATGAATAAGCAGTTGCAGACCTTTCAAATCTTGTGTAACACGACTGGTGTTGTAAAGAAATTAAAAATGTGTCCCCCCTGGGGATCAGAATGGGGGATAACACACAAGACATCCTTTAAATGAATAAGCAGTTGCAAACCTCTCAAATGATGTATCAAACGACTGATGTTGTAAAGAAATTAAAAATTTGGCGAAATATTACAGTTATCGCCAAGTTGGCATCACTTTTGACAACTAATTTTGGTCGCCAAATTTGGCGATATATCGCCAAGTTGGCGACAAACTTGGCGATTGTTGGCGATGGTAACCTTTCCTCTCTTTATGGTAACCCATATGGCGATGCATAGACGGAGCCCTTTCCTGATTGGTCTATTCGACTCATGGAAGGAGTGGACAACCCGGATTCGTTAGTTCCGGAAATCTTCCACATCAGCATCATTCCAGGAGTCATTCCTTTTAAGGCTAGTTTTTTTTTACTATAGAAGGAAATAACTAAAGCATAAAAATTTATAATTAAATTATCTTATAAGTTTAGGTTTCTATAGGGAAATATTCATTGTGTGAAAAAAAAAAAAAACCTATGAATTTATTAGTATACTTATATAAACCTTTTAGATAATAATTTAAGAAATAATTATATGCAGGTTGATAATGAAGAACATAGTAAAGGGCAAACAAACATATTTTACTAAATTAACAGAAATAAGCTGAAATAGAAAACATTTTCTTGTGCATAATTTAGAAATTATTTACAGTATTAACATCAACAAATGATTATTAATCTCTTACTACATATATTTACTTAAAAAATATCAATATGCATTTTATTAATGCTAAAAAATACATGTGTATTGACTTACTTGATACATCAACGAATGTAATGCTTACACAAATTGAGACATAGGCTTAGAAAAATTATTATTATTATTTATTTTTTTTTTTTTAAATACAAACTTTATTTTTTCTGTTTCTTTTTTCTTCAAAAGGTGAAGATTTAGCATTAAATTTTATTATCTGTGCAAGCATCGAGTTACATGGATATTTTTGTTTTGTAAAATTTAATGTATCCTTTTTTTCTTGTTCACATAGTTCACTTTGATTGTATTGTGGTTCAAGCATGTATACCTAAAAGGGCATGGGTGTTAGGGCTATTTTATACCTGGACTAAAAAACTATAAGACTTCTTTATTTACATTTTTTTTCTCTTAATATTTTTTGAAGACCTGTCCAATTATAAACTGCATTAGTAATGAACTTATTACTTTAGACATTATCCAGGGCAACTGCAGTAGAATTTAACAGTTTAAACATATCTTCAACATTTCTTTTAAAATAAAAATTAGATACAAAGATACAACCTTTTGAATTTTTTTATCGATAACATTCCTATTTTCCACAAAAATTTAAAGTAAAGTGGGGCAATTTTTAAGGTAAACATCTAAAGCATCTGAAAATGAATCAAACCTAGTATTATAAGGAAGAGCTAATTTGATAGCATTTACATTGCATGCAATTTTTAAATTTGGCTCTTAAACATGTTTTTGATGTATTTCTTATTCCCTCAAATGAAAACCAGATTATATTTTCCATTTTTCTTAGACATTCTTTTATTTCAATATATATAAGTAGCTTTCTTAAAATAAAATACAATACAAAGTAACTAGAAACAGAAAAAAATAATGTAAAAACTGCAAATCCAATCTAAGAAAAACCAAAGCTTACTAAATCCAATAGCTATGGAACAGAGAAAATTCATAGTCAATCATTCATTAACATACAGAACAAGAGTAACCAATGGAAAGAATGACTTATGATTATGTCATTATTGATGCTTTGATACATGATGCAATCCTTAGTAAATCATAATCAAGCTATCTAAGCAGTAAAATTGCATTTTTGGCTGGCATATGCCATTTTTACATTTTTTAAAAAATAAAAGGTTTAAAAAATAATTAAAACTAACTACCTTTCTTTATCCTCCACAGTTCACTGCAGAAAAATATTTTGCCATGTCAATTTATAGCTAGTAAGAAAAATTAGATTGATTAAAGATGTTTGTCACTTTAAAAATTTAATTTGTCTTTAGCTTTGCTTGTAGGTCCTCCATAACTTTGATTTTGCACATTTTAATAATGTGTAAAATAAATGAAAACATTAGGGAAAAGGAAAAAAAACCAAATTAAAAAAAACCAGCATGGTTTTTTAAAAAAAACCACTTGGTTTAAACCATGGTTTAAACCACGGTTTAAACCAGCGTGGTTTAAACCAAACAACCCTGCAATATACTATATAGAAGACAATTTACATAAAATTCACGTTATTTCTTTTCAATACAATTGAAATTCTGTATTAATTGATTTAAATGACACAACTACAAGATACACTGTAATTTATATACATTTTTATTTTCATTGTAATTGAATAACACTTCTATAGCTGGTAGTAATAAACTTTTCATAAAAAATAACCTTAGACAAGTGCAAATATCATTACAATAAAGAACAAAGTGGTCATTTTATACAGTCACTATAGGAGATAAATTCCTGTACTTTTTTAATGGATCAAAATAAAATTTCAGAAAGTGACCACTTTAGTCTTTTAGTTTGGAAATTTTCGGAATGCACAAAAATGGATGGTCACATTTTACAGGTTTAAATAACATTGACAATGACAGGCTAACTGATCACTTTATTGGGCAATTCTTATATTATTTTATACTAGCAGGGGAGACCGAGCTTAGCTCGGTCAAAATTAAGTTTGTGTTCAACTCGATATAGTATTTTCACTGTATCATTAACTCTGTATTATTACTGTAAAACATGTTTATAATAGTAATATTCAGAAAAACAATCAATAAGAAAACTATGTTTTTATGCGCATGTTTATAAATTTTACTTTATTTTAAAATTTACAACGAAAGGACATCGTTATAAATCACTTTTTTAGCTCGACTCTGATTGGTTTAACCATGCATCTCGAATCCTCTTAAGAATGTATAAAAAAATTCTTTATATTCTGAAAGACAATATTTTTTGCTAGATATAGCCAAATTTGGAGGCATTCTTTCATTTGGCTCCAAATACCTGTTTTGGTTTTCGTAGATTTTATAGTCGATTTTTTAGCCATATGTCGCCAATATTTTGTCAAATATCACCAAGTTATTGGCTTTTGCCATATTCTCGTGACCCTGACCCGTATTACCCAAAATGAGCCACTAATCAAATTTGATCAAGCATGTGACATAGCTCAATCGTCTTCAGGTAATCAAAAACAGTAGAATATAAAATTGAATCAAAATCGTTTAAGCCATTTTTTAGGTAAAATTAGCTTGGCAGCATTCAGCAATGAAGCGAAATGACCCACTAATATAATTTTGTTTAACATGCGACTCAGCCCAATAGTCTTCTCGTGACAAAAAACGATTTGTTTCAAAATTTAGGTAAAATTGATTGAGTCGTTGTTATATATAATTAGAATGACCCTAGCCCATTAAGACCCAAAATGACCCACTAATAGAATTTTCGCGAGCATGTGTCCAAGCCAAATGGTTTTCGCTTGCTCAAAAACGATATAATACAAAGTATAGTCAAAATGGTGAGTACCATTTTCTATATAAAATTAGCATGACCCATCATGACCAACAAATGGCCCTTATAATCGAAATCTCTCGAACATGTGGCCTAGCTCTTTAGTTTTAGCATGCCGAAAAACATTATATACAAAATTTAGATAAAATCGATTGAGCCGTTTTTTAGATATAGTTAGTTTGACCCTGACCCCTTATAATCCAAAATGACCCATTGATCGAATTTTCACAAAAATCTGTCCTAACCCAATGATTTTCTTGTGACCGAAAACGATAAAATACAAAATTTAATCAAAATTGCGCGAAACGTTGTCTAGATAAAATTAGAATGACCCAAAAGTGGGCCCACTAATCGATATTTCTCGAACATGTGACCTACTCCAATGATCTTCTCATGCCAAAAATATGTTGTATACAATATTTCGTTAAAATCGATCCACCCATTCTTTAGATATAGCTTGACCTTGACCCATTAAGACCCACAAATGACCCTTATAATCGAAAGCTCTCAAATATGTGACTTAGTCCATTAGTTTTCTCGTTTTTAAAAATTGTTACATACAGAATTTCGTTAAAATTGATCCTGCCGTTCTTTAATTATACATAGCTTGACCCAGACCTTTTATGATCCAAAATGACCCATTAATCGAAATTTTTCGAACATGTAACCTAGTCCAATGATTTTATCGTGCCAAAAAAATGTTGCATACAAAATTTCATTAAAATCGATCCACCTGTTCTTTAGATATAGGTTGACCATGACCCATTATGACCCATCATGACCCACAAATGACCCTCATAGTCGAAATCTCTCAAACATGTGATTTAGCCCATTAATTTTCTCATGTCAAAAAACTGTCACATACAAAATTTCGTTATAATCCATCATGCCGTTCTTTAAATATAAATAGCTTGACCCAGACTCTTAATGACCCAAAATGACCCATTAATCGAAAATTTTCGAACATGTAACCTCAGTCCAATGCTTTTATCGTTCCAAAAAAATGTTGCATACAAAATTTCGTTAAAATTGATCCACCTGTTCTTTAGATATAGGTTGACCATGACCCATCATGACCCACGGATGACCCTCATAATCGAAATATCTCAAACATGTGATTTAGCCCATTAGTTTTCTCATGTCAAAAAACTGTTATATACAAAATTTCGTTATAATCCATCACGCCGTTCTTTAAATATAAATAGCTTGACCCAGACTCTTAATGTCCCAATATGACCCATTGAAATTTTTTCTCGAACATGTAACCTAGCCCAATGTTTTTCTCGTGCCCGAAAACCATAGAATGCAATTTATAGTCAAAATTGCGTGAGAAAATCGCTAGATAAAAATAACATGACCCACAATGACCCCAAAAATGACCCACTTACCGAATTTTCTCGAACATGTTACCTAACCCAATGGTCTTTTTGTAATCCAAAACGATACAATATAAAATTTGGTAAAAATCGTTAGAGCCGTTTTTTAGATAAAAATGGTTTGACCCATATTGACCCAAAATTGACCCACTAATCGAAATTTTTCGAACATGTGACCCAGCCCAATAGTTTTGTTGTGCCAAAAAACCATTGGATAGAAAATTTCCTTAAAATCGATCCAGCCGTTCTCTAGATATAAATAGCTTGATCTTGACCCATTATGACCCAAAACGACCCAATAATCGAATTTTCTCGAACATGTGACCTAGCCCAATGGTCTTCTCGTGCCCGAAAATGGTAAAATCCAAATTTTTGCGAAAATCGTTAGAGCCGTTTTTGAGATAAAATTTACCCACACACACACACACACACACACACAATTTTTGCTCGCATTATAGTATAAGATGAGTACAAGTAAAATTTTCCAAAAGTGGTCACTTTAGCAGGTTCCACTGTATATTAATTATGTAAAAGAATTAAACTCAAAAATATAACTATATGAAATCTAAATTGGAAAATTTAATTAAATTAAAAATATTATTTTTGGAAAAATAAGTTATTTTCTAATAACAAACTTCATTTTAAGCAGACATTTATAGGTGATGGATTTTACAACTTTAGAGGTAGAGGTTTTTTTACTTTTTTCTAATTATTAACCCTTTCACCGTCCAAGGGTTTTCATGTATTTTTATAAGAATGCTTATAAATTGCAAGATATTTATATTAATTAATCACAGCTTGATGCGATAATATCTTTAACATCACTTTTTTCTATGTATGATTCAAAATAGCATTCCGTTGAAAATATTTTTGTCTGCAGCCATTTAAATATTATTTCTAGAAACGGAAAAAGCCGGGACAAAAACAGTTAAAGGATTAACTATTCCATTTATGAAAAACGAGGGAGGAAAAAACTACCTACATAATGTTTATTTTTCACATAAAAATATATTATTTTTATATAAAAATGCATTATTTTAAACTGCAACACAGTCAAAAAACAAATTTGTAATTATTTATACATACTAGCATCTAGCATCAGGGTTGGGTTTCTTCCAGGACAGTGGCAGAAACTGGAACAAACCAAAACTAATGCTCAAAATATATTAACTATGTAAAAGAATTAAATGAAAATGAAATCTAAATTGGAAAATTTAATTATTATTAAAAATATTTTTTTTTAAATAAGTTATTTTGGTACTACTAGGTTATCTCGTCGACCAAAAAATTATCGCCAAACTATAAGATTAAATGCCAATAATGGATGATCGTGAATGTCACATTCAATGACATTAAATACTATTCAAATGTTTAAAATGTCATTAAGTAATTTTAATTTCGTTTTTTTATTTGAATTTTTATTAATATTCCACTAATTATTTGTTTTTTCGTTATTTAAAATAAAAATTATGTCAATATGTTTAATTTGGCGATTTGTATAATTTGGCGAAATTGGTTGACGGGATAACAGAGAAATACCGTTATTTTTTTAATAACTAACTTTAGGTTCAGCAGACATTTTCGGGTGATGGACTTTTATTACTTTAGAGCAGCGGTTCCCAAACTTTCTTGGTACGCGATCCACCTTTCAGTGAAGAAAAATTTCGTGACCCACCTTTCAATAATAATGATAATAATAAAAATTCGCAACCACCTCAAGAAAAAGTTGTATATCAGAATAACAATTTTTGTACGATCTCTATATGCTCGACTATCCTATCCTACGAAAAACACAAATTTTTGTACGGAAGATACGTTATCAACAAAAAAGGTAATCTCAATGTGTTTAGTGAATAGTAATTAAGACCATGCACAAACTATAAAGATAGTTAAAAATACATTTGATTATTGTGAAAACATAACTTTATAAACAATGAGATTTCTGGTACTGGTGTTTACTAATATTGCAACATATTTTAACATACAGTTTGTCTCAGTACTTGTCTTTCAAAAAAAGCAAAGTAAAAAAAAGAATGTTCTCTTAAGTTCGAAGTATTGATTTTCATCAAAGACCTCAAAGGTGAATTCACTATTTCTGAATATTCTGTTCGTATATTAATCTAGAAGGAAATTAAGGATTTTCCCTTGAAATATTATTTCTTGTTGAAATTGTCATTTTTTTTAAATAGATGGAATAAAATTTACATTTTAATGACAAACCTCGATTTTTCTGCGACCCACCAAAACAACTGCCGCGGCCCACTAGTGGGTCGTGACCCATAGATTGTGAGCTGCTGCTCTAGAGGTATAGGGATAGGTTTTTATTAATTGCTCCATTTATTTTAAAAGAAAAAAAAACTACCTACAAATTTTTATTTTTTATATGTAAATATATTATTGGGTCATTTTCAAAATAAGGTACATTTTCAACAATTTATTTTCGAAATTTTAAAGTAGAATTTTTTCCACAAATTATTTTACTGTATTTAATAAAATGGTAATTGTAACTCAAATAACACAATGACTGAGCTTAATTGGCTTATTAACACAAATACAGTAATTACTTAAAAGTAAGTATTAGTTAGACCATTGACATGCGTTAGGCCAGTGACATTTTGCATTTGATAGGTAACATTTTTCTATTAATCCAAAAACATTCTTTATTAAAGTTGTGAATAATCATAATATTATTTTAAGACTTTTAAAAAACAATTTTTTACATGAAATTATTTTATTACTTAGCATTGCGTCACTGGCATAACAGGATTTGTCACTAGCCTCATAAATATATTGTTAGGCCAGTGACATTTCTTTAAAAATAAATTTTTATTCCTTATTTAAAAATTGTAATATTGTGGTTTAGGGTGTTAAACACAACTTTATTTGCTGTATTATTATAATACTTTTATTAAATTGATTTAACTGTTATCAGTTTAATAAAATACTTGTTAGACCAGTGACACATAATAAAAGAACTCGTCTGACTTATGAATATATATATATATATTTTAGGCAATAGATCACATGAAGACAGCTAGTTTTTCCACTATTTTGTTTACAAACAATGTTGCTAACATAAAAAAAAACCAGCTTAATCAATTTTTATCATCAGAATATTATTTAAAAACATTAGTTGTTAGACCAGTGACACAAAACACGTAAGACAGTCTTATTTAATTTAATTAATACATATTAAAATCAATTTTCAGACAGAATTATAATAAGTACACAAAATTTATATTGTTTTCAAAATAAAATTGCCCAAATCAACAAAAATAGCGATTATTAATTAGAAATTATAACATGTTGAAAATCAAAATTTGGGTTTGAGACAAAAATGATTCCCATTGAAAAGTCAATAGTTCATTTTTATTTTTTGCCCAGTTTAATTTTTTTTTATATAAATTACTTAGTTTAATACTCTAATTATTAAAAAAAGAAATGAAGAACAATTATGGGTTCAAAATTTTTACCTACTTCTAGTATTATAAATTTTAGAACACTAAGACACAAAATTGTACTTATTTTGAAAATGACCCAAGTGCATTATTTTAAACTGTGCAACACAGTAAAAATATAAATTTGTAATTATTTATACTAACATCTAGCATGAATATCTCAATGCTAATTTTAAAAGATTAATGCACTAAATAACATCTATGGGCATGTCGAAATGCTTTTAAACTATCCTGAAGTGTAGGACTTTAAAAAAAATCTTCATTTTTTGCTTTCATCTAATTTAAGTTGAGAAATTGATTGCAGCATTCTACTGCTAAAAAACTTTTTTGCTACACTATGTTGCATTGTACTGAGAAAATTAAGGATTTTTATGATTTTTTTTTTTTTTTTTGTTATTGTTACTGTGGATAGATTAGAACAGGTTTTTAAGACCAAAACCGAAATTAGGTGACCTTCTTACTTTTTGGCTGAAAATGATAACATCAAAAAAAATTTTTAAGTAATTAATACATACATAAATTACATAACTTTAAATTAATTATATTTATAGTATTTATTAATTATGTACAACTGTTAATTATCCAAAAACTTAATTTTCATATACAATACTAGTAATTAATTCATCCATGACACAAAGATTTTCTATTTATATGAATTTCATTTAATTAAAAAATATTTTAGTTTTAGGTATACACACCTTGATTTTTCTTCTGTAATGATTTTTGTAAATGTTCATTTGTTATTCTAGAACTTTCTCAAAGAATATTTGAAACACTAATGCAGTTTAAACCAGGCCCGTAGCCAGGATTTTCTTTCGGGAGGGGCTCAATTTTGAATTTTTTTTCTGACCTTACAAAAGTAATTTGTATTATTTGCAGCAAAAAATTTTAAAATAATGAAAGCTTAGCCTAAAGTGTGCTCCTGCATAGTATACTTGATAACCAATCTTGTTATTTCATAATTTAATTATTTTGATTTCTGTTGCAATTTTTGACTTTCAAGAGCACTCCCAGTTTCCAAAAATGTTGGGAAACTGAGAGTTTATAGGAAAAATCTTCCACGTAACTTAAAAAACACAAACTAACAGTGAATAAGATTAGCCTAAAGCATCCCATAAGAAAACATTAAAACACATTGAAATGCAAACAAGTAATATGAATTAATTTAAAACACAGGAGAGAGTCTAGCATTACGAGTGCGAGGTCTTGAAACTATTGATTTATAAATGAAATTAATTACACGCATTATTTTTCCAAAAGAAAAATTAATTGCTATGCAATTATAAAAATTATATTTGTATTTCACATTCTCTGATTATAATAATTATAAATACAATACTCTTGGTACAATAAATTTACTAGTGTAACAGAAGCAATTATCGTTATTTCTTCTTAGGCGTGATGCTGATTAACTTATCAAAATCTACTGTAACGTCCCAATGAATGGAAATCATTGCAAAGCTACTCATATTCTCATAGGCGATAACACTTCGAGAGAAACATTTAATTATTTTCATTTTCGAAAAAGATCTTTCAGGACGAATGTTGCTGCTGGGCTTTCAACAAGACTGTCAGCAAGTGTTTGATAATATTGTAATGCGTCACATTACAGTACTAAAACTTTTAGAATCTCTGTGCTGATGTCAACATAAGCAATTCGTTTGCACCCTAATTCATATTCAGCATTAGTTTGCTACATTGTCACTTTAGCCTGAAAATATTGCGACATATTCTATAATTTGCTTGCTTTTTAAAGTGAAGCAAATCCTCGAAGAAGTAAAGGAAAATCTTTTTGAATGTCTTTATTCGAAAGGAATCGATTATTTAAATTTTGAATAAGACTTTCTACATGGTGAATAAAGACCGTGATATTGTAAAACTGTTCAGCAGATGTAATTTGAATGTTTGCACATGTTGTCCATCTAAATGTTAGTCTTGGGATCTTTATTTTAGTGTGGAAGATGTCTTCCCGAAATTTTGATGCACAATAAAAGATTTCACAAAAGATTTTTAATGCATTTTACTATATATTTATGTAAAACAATTAGGACTCCTTAGCATGAGTTACAACCAATATCATGTCACGAGTTTTCTTGAAGAACTCACTATGACTTTGTCAGGCAGAAAACTTTTCTTCTCATAAACAGAAAGGTTTATGAGAAATTCATTCTTCTCTTTGACTGCCAAAAAAGCTGAAGTAGTTGAAGAAATTTTCCATGTGTTTATCGAAATATTTCCCGCACTAATGCAAATGTATTTAAGTAGCTCAATAAAAGTTAATGTGATTTTATACCTCTCGATAAATATTGTATCTCAAATGCAAAAAAGTCATTTTTTGGGGGCATATGATGCAATTGCTTCTTAGTACTTCGGCAACTGTATCAGAGGATATTTGAATGAATTCATTCTAAATGTCTGGGGGTGAAGTAAACAGCATTTCTATTTATAATTATAATACCTCTGTCTATATTCCTTGGTTTTTTGTGACGTTTCTTTACCAATTCTTTCGTGGAAAAACAAAAAACAAGGTTTACAATAAATCCGTTTTGGAATATATAAAGAAGGGAAATACTATTTTCTGAACCTTTCATCCATTTCTCTTATTTTTGTTTGTTCCTACAATTATTGGAAAATTCTATGGCTGTTTGGAAAGTAAAATGGAATAAAAAGAATGTGTCTCTTTGTGGCATCATCTAAGTCATCTCTAGCTACATAGCAACATCGAATTGAGTTGCTTTCCATACTGTAGGCTCATATCGAGTACTTCACGAATCCCCTCCAGAGTCAAATTGTTCCGAACGCTAACATCAAATCAATTCACAATTTTAATTTCTAAATATGGCTTGGTGCCAGGAAAAGTTGATACTATTGAAACTGGCCTTGCATAAGATAGTTCAAGGACGCATGGTGCTGTTTTGTAATTTTGCAATTTAAAAAAATAGTATGCGTCTGAAAAATTATTTTTGCCATTTCATACCATATTTTTTAGTTACTTAAAAGATTCCATTAACAATCATTAACATTTTTGCTTCCATCTCATCCAGCCAATTGACAAAATATTGTATTTTCGTCATTTAGTCCGCTGCTCAAAAAGTTTATTTTACACTCAAAAATTCTATTTGGTAAAATTTGTTTTTTGAACTCGGAATACATTTTACTTCAATTAGTAAATTAAATTTTTGGAGTGAACTGGGACAGTGTTGTTTAAATTTTTACTATATCATTAAACACAACTCAAAATGTCGCTATCTATATTAATAAAATAACAAATCGCTCTGTGTGTGTGTGTGTGTGTCTGCGATAGTTAGCGAAAACTACGGTATGTACGAAGCTCAAAATTTTTCTGAGAGTAGCCCAATATCTCTCCTGATGCACCTGACTCTCAGAATTTCAAAATTCTATTTATTAACTGAGTAATTAATTAAATTCCAAACCTCACTCTCATAAAAAATCGCTTTTTTTTTTTTTTAGCTTTTTTTCCCTTTTATTCTTTTATGGTTGGTTGGTTGCATAAAATTTTCGCAGAAATAATTTAAAAAACTTGGACTGACCTTTAAAATTCATAGACTGGCAAACTGTCAGTTTAAATGAGGATTTTTTTTTTTTTTTATCACAGCTGCTGTACGCCATGGAGGAAAAATATAGGTGGTGGCGAAGTAAACCGAAAAAAAAAGGTTTGCAATATGAAACCATTTATCGCTGAAATTTTAATGTCTCAAAATAAAGCACGAGGAAGGAATTTTGTATTAATAAGACGGATTGGAAGAAATGAATTACAGCTGAAGCATATTTTACGAAGACATCGTAATTTTTTAAAATGGTTTTTTTCTATTATATTATTTATTAAAAGAAATGTTTGCTTTCAAAATAATTGAAATTGGAAAATTAAAAATAATTAAATGTCAAAATAAAATTAAATAAAATATTGAAAACGTATGATTTGAAGTAAAAAATTGTATTACTAAAACTTTTCTCTTTCTTTTCAGAAATTTTTAATACTTTATAATGTAGATGAAAAATGTTTATGATTTAATAACATATTAATAATTCCATTTCAATATATAAAATATAGTGATGAAAAGATTTTTAAAATCATGCATGAACATTTAAATAATAATATTAATCTAAAATCTAGATTTCAGAGTGCAGACGATTTTAAGAGATTAACGAAAGAATGTTGATTTTTCAAGCAAAGTCTTAAATGATGCTTCTATATTGATATTTCAAAGTCATACGATAAAAATAATCAAATAATTCTTTCCTATGATTGATCTAATTGTATCTTTCATGCATTCTGATCGTGCATTACAGGCAATAATGGCACAAAACGTTATTTTTAAATGAAATTTTAGTATCTATTCAATAACACTTTAAAAGGTAAAAACAAAAACAAAGAAATACTGGTTCAAACCAGTTTGAATTGATCGGAGTTTCAAAGCACATGGTTTTGTTGGTGCTTATTTGGACTTAATGTAGCGGATTTTAGGGTTACATTTTTTGCGTCATCCCAAGACATTATACTGCCACTCTATTAATTTCTTTTTACTATATGGTTGTACGCATATTTCTGGCATTTCGAACATTAGAATGCATGAGTCATTAGCTGTGTTGCAGTAAAAAACATTACACATACTTTTCCATGAGTTTATTTTATTTTTTAACATTGATTAAATTTAAATGTGTTCTATTCAATTTAAAATTGTAATATGGCTTCAATTTGTTTTCAAAACAAAAATAAAATAGCTGTTTGGCGTACAATTGTTTGTATCCGCAAACGATTCATTCACCATAATAAATTATCAAATAGCAAAGTAAATTATCTATCAGAAATAGCCATAAAAAGAATATTAGCAAAACTGATTATAACCTTAATGTTTAGACTAATTTAAACATAACCCGATCCCAACCAGAAAAAAAACAGACCACACTCCGATCCGTGATACACAAAATTTCTGTGAGTATAAACCCGACCCTGACCTAAAAATTCTGTTTGGAAAAAACTATGGATTTGATAACTGACCCGAACCAAATCTGAATCCCCCAAAAATGTTCAAGTGAAGCATAACCCGATTCAAACAAGGAAAAATAGTTTTCGTGGGCATGAAACCTGACCCGAACCTAAATATTTCCTTAAAAAAAACCCCGAAATATGACTTGAACGAAATCTGAAACCGATAAAAATATTCCAGAGAACTATAACCCGATCCCAGCAAGACAAAATACTTTCCATGGCCATAAACCCGACAAAAACCTAAAAAACTCCGTTTGAAAAATCCTAAACTTTGACCCAAACCACATCTAAATCTGACCAAAGTATTCGAAAGAACCATAACCGGATTCGAGTAAGACAAAATAATTTCCGTGGACATGAACCCGATACAAACCTAAAACTCTCATTCAAAAAAATACCCGAAATTTGAATCTAACCAAATCTGAATCTGACAAAACTATTTCAAAGAAACGCAACCAGATCCAAACAAGACAAAATATTTCCATGGATATGAACACAATCCGAACTCAAAAAATGTCTTTGAAAAAATCGCGAACTGAACAAAATCTGAACTTGGCAAAAATATTCCAGTGAAGCATGTTCTTATTCGAACAAGACAGAATTATTTTCGTGAACATGCAATAAGACCTAAACTCAACAGTTATATTTGAAGAAAAAACCCGAAATCTGAATTGAACCAAATCCGGACTTGACAAAAATATTCCAAAGAACTATAATCCAATCCAACCAAGACGAAATAATTTCTATGGACATAAACCCAACTCGAACCTAAAAAAATTCGATTTGAAAAAAACTGAAATTTTACCCAAACCACACCTAAATTCTACCAAAATATTCGAAAGAATCATAACTGGGATTCGAGTATGACAAAATAATTTCCGTGGACATGAACGAGATCCGAACCTAAAAATTCTATTTGAAAAAATACCTGAAATTTGAATCGAACCAAATCGGAACCTGATAAAAAATATTCCAAAGAATCGTAACTGGATCTGAATAAGACAAAAAATTTCCATTCACATGAACCGAATCTGAACCTAAAAAATTTCTTTGAAAAAATCACGAAATCTGAACTGAACCAAATCTGAACTTTAAAAAAAATATTCCAGTGAAGCATGTTCTTATTCGAACAAGGCAGCATAATTTCCGTGAACACGCAAGAAAACCCGAACCCGAAAATTCCATTTGAAGAAAAAGCCGAAATCTGAATTGAAACAAATCTGTTCCCGACAAAAATATTCCAAAGAACCATAACTGTATCCGATCAAGGCAAAATAATTTCCATGGACATGAATACGACCGGAACATTAAAACTCAATATCAAAAAATGCCTATAATCTGAACCGAACGAAATCTCAACCCGACAAAAATGTTCTAATGAATCATAACCAGATCCGAACAAGACAAAATAATTTCCATGGACCTGAAACCAATATATGGTTTGGTAACATTTAGGTTGCAATTACATTACGGTAAGTCTTTGATTATATTTAATTTCCCGTTAGGTTACAGTTAGGTCACGGTTAAGTTAAAGTTCGGTTAAAGTTAAATTGCATTTATGCTATGGTTAGAATAAGGATATGTTACAATAAAGTGAAGGCTAGGTTACATCTATGTTATATTTAATTTACGGTAAGCTACTGTTAAGTCAAAGTTAGGTTACAGGCAGATTATGGTTACGGTACAAAAGTTTACGGTTAGGAATTTACCCATAGAGTGAACATTATACGCATGATTTGATTAAAAATAACAGTTACTTTTGTTAAATGGCTCTGAAATTATAATACTACATACCAACATTTTAGCTACCAGCGAGTATCGATTTCATTCATGGTATAGTCGGCTTTAAGAGTGATATAATTAGTTTGAAATGCAAAATATTTCACTTGGGATTTCTATGTGAAAAAAAAAATAATAATTAGTTACGTGACTTAACAGTGATTTTTGATAAATATCAACACTTTAACACGAAAATCCCGCAGTCGTTGGATACATATTCCCTCCCGCGTTTCTCATCGCTCATTTTAAGTATTTTTAGAGCTTAACATTAGCTGTTTTTAAACCGATTTTTCACACAGTCAGTGGCTACGTATTTCAGACAATGCATTTCTGCATGTTTTGAGTTAATGATAAAATCATACAAATTTCAAGTTCGTTTAATATTGTTAATATGGGCCCGGGCAACACCGGGCGGGTCAGCTAGTACTGACTATAAAAATAGAACCCCCTAGTCCGTCAGTACATCCACCTACATCTGTAGATTGTCTTCGCAATGTAATTGGGGGTAAATTTTATCCAAATACGCATGTTGACGGGCTAGAAAGCTCTCTCGATGGCGCTATGAAAAATACATAGGAATATCCATCCCTAAAGTTGATAGTTCTAAAAATATAAAGAAGATTTCCCTGACAAATCAGCTACTTTAAGCACATTTTCATTGTATTAAAGATTCTTATGCAAACAATTAGCAGAAAAGTTCTTCAATGAAGAGAAAGGGGATGGCATCTTTAGAGGTTTCTCGATACCGTATCGTTTTCCTTCACACCATATTTTTTCAAAAATGCATTCTAATAGTTTCTTTTTAATGAAAAGTTTTTCACAGTTATAACATCATTACCAAAGGTACTTTCTTTAAAATTATATTTTTTCACGTGATTTTACATTATAGGCGACAATTAAAGTTTTTGGCTCCTTTCTCTGCAAAAAATTTAACATTGACCGCGCTAAATTTCCTTTATATGCATGAAGATAAAGAAAATTAAGGAAGATCATAGCATGCAAATAAATGTTTAATATTTGTCTCTTAAAGTTTTTATGTCATATGTATCTTATACTTAGATTATTTTTAGTCAAATTAATGACACGGAATTAAACTTGATCGAATTTTACTGCGCATATTGATAGTTAAAATTGCTTTTTAAAAATAATTTATATTTCTAATATCTATTATAAAAAATTATGTCTAAATACCCGATATAATGAAGGATTATTGTAACTGTAATTCAATAAATGGATATTTTTAAGGCTAAAAATGCAATTGATTTAATGTAATGAAAGATGAAAACAAACAAAACTTACTTTATTACCATAGAGATAATTTTGTGGAGCTGGAGCCCTCAAACTTTTGGGAGGGGCTTCAGCCCCCTTAGCCCCCTCCCTGGCTACGTGCCTGGTTTAAACTAAAAATTTTCTATGAGATGACTGATAATTATAAACAATGAAGTTCATTGCAGTACATTCATTTGAGCTGATACTGTTCAAATCAATGACTAATGTTGAAAATTTCCGAAGGAAGAAACAAGATTTTTGGAGTACTGAGTGTTTCGGTGCAGCCAAATTTTCATTGTTATTTTTGGTAAAACTCTGATTTTGGGCCAAAAACGAAACCATATTTTTGGACAATCTGTATTTAATACAGTAATTATTATACATTACTTACATTAATAAAATTGATGTAAATTAAAAGTTTTTATTTAAAAGTGTTTCATTCTACCATTAGTAAAAAATCTCTACTATTTTCTACTAGTTTCAGAAATTTAAATAATTATAAAATATGTTAGTTAAATTGGACAGGATAACATTTAGCTGATTTTGTGTATTTTGGACAAAATTTCTTTTCATTTGGCCAATGGTTGAAGATCTCCAGATAGGTGTTGTGTGTTATCTTGGCTAAATAACTGATGTAATTATTAATTTAGCATATATACTTAATTAAATTTGTTTTGTTCCAGTAATAATTTATGTAAGATTATAGGAAGAAGACATTTATTATATCTTACAAAATAAAAATATTTGGTAAATTTGTAAAGAAAAACAATTTCTTCCAGTTGGTTTTTTCCACTGTAGAAGAAACTTGCCAACCCTGTCTAGCATGCTTATCTCAATACTGATTTCAAACTTTTTTCTAAAAATATCTATGGGTATGTCGAAATGCTTTTAAACTCGTCTGAAGACCAGAAGTTTTCTGTAGGATATAAAATATATTTTTCTTTCTTTTTTTTACTAAAAGATTATTTTGTTAATATTGCTGCATTGTAGTAAGGAAAATGGGGATTTTAATTATTATTATTTTTTTAAACACAGTAATTGTACTACATTACATACTTTGATAAAATTGATGTAAATTAAAAGCACTGTCTTTTATTTAAATGTATGTTATTCTACTGTTGGTAAATGATCTACACTATTTACTATTACAACTAGTTTCAGTAGGTTCTAAGTTTTAATGATAAAAAAAAAATATGTTGGTTAAATTGAAATGGATAACATTTAATTGGTTTTGTGCATTTTGGATAAAATTTCTTTTCTTCAGTTAGCCAATAGTTCTATTGGCTAATTGAAGAAAAGAAATTTTCTGATGGAATTAATTTACTCAAGGTTACAAGTAAGAAGACATTTATTGTATCCTACAAAGTTGAAAGTTATATGGTAAATTCTTATAGAATAACAGTTTCTTCCAGCCAGTTTTTTTCACTCTGTTTGAAATTTGCCAACCCTCATTTCTAATAAGATGTAAAAAGATCATGATATTTCATTTTTTTTTAATTTAAATTTGATTTTTTTTTCCCTAACGTCCAAATACTGAATAGTTACCAAGAGTTTAGGTTACCAAAACAATTAAATTTCTAATTGCTAATTAACCTAAGTTTTTACACTTTAATTAATTAAATTATAATTATTAGTTATAGTCTTGAGTGTTACACGATGAAAATAAGATGAAAACTGTAAATCATGATAAGAATACACTGGCTGGTGAGTATCTATTTTATATTAATGTAAAGCATGTCAGAGGGCAAGGCATCGTGTAAAGTCGTAAAAATTCAAGATGGTGGGGTGACATAAAAATTATGTCATTTCCTGAATTTTCTTACTATTTATACTATAAAAGTGTATTTGATGTACTTGGTCTGTTTGTCCGCCGATCTATTTGCACTCTAATTCAAGCAAATATATTTGGATTTCCATGTAATTGATGCATGTTACTGATATTCACAATGAAATTTTCGGTAACAAAAATGAAGTGTATATCAGTTATAGTTCACAGGGACATTCGAAAAAACTCCATTACATTATGTTCTACGGGTAAAAAATCATAATCTGCATATTTTACCCATGTTTCTGAACTTCTAAAACGATGTTTATGATATTTCATTGAAATTTATATACATATATCTGTGAGGCACGATCCAAGATACTTTATATAGAACATGATATGGAAAGCATTCATCCTTTATTTACAGGGGACACTGGAAAAATTTTGGTCTATGGAGAAAAATTGATGTTTATTATTCTTATTATACTATTTCAAACACAATGAAATTTTAATATTTCTAACAGTGTTCTCCCAGATACTTAAGAATATGGTAAGCATGGCATTCATAGTTTATATACAGGGACGCAAAATATTTCAGTTACATTTTCCCCTGTGAGCAATAATTGTTCAGTGTGTTTTACGTTGTGGTATGTGTTTTCAAATTAATTTTTTGGCATACTACTTGATGTGTATAAATTCTATCAATCATGTACAGGCTGTATAAAACATGTGAAGCATATTTTAGTTTACTGATGGAAATTTCTGAAAGGAAATTTTTAACTGTGCACTGTATTTTCAAATCAAACAAATTTTTAATATACTGTGTATTATATGATAAATCTGTAGTTCATATACAGAACAGCCAAAACAAATTCACATTTTCTTTCGACTTTTGAGGGTAATTGCTGAAATTGGGTTTTCAAATGTATTATGCGTTTTTAAATTACTTATTTGTACATTCTTTCATTTTTCACCATTTTAATAGGTGAAGTTTTGTTATAGTATTCTTAAAATGTTAGAAAGTGTTCCATAATGTGTGCCTCATGCATGATTTTTTGTTATTGTTTAATATATTGAAAGAGTTAAAAATTTTTGCTTTTTGCTTTTATAGCAATATTACATGGGTTACTTTAACAAAGTTTTCAGCATCATGGAAGATGCTATATTGGGATGAGAAATTCCACCCACTTTCTGCCATCCACACTGCTAACATTCGGTGACAAGCCTGCTTAATACGAAATACATGAAATGCCACCAACAATTTAGCCTTTACATACATTTCTGGATAATTCCACTTTATCAATTACTCTATTTCGAATAAATGTTGTTCAGAGGCCATAATGGGAATTTATTCCTTTGAATGTTCACAGAAACTTCCTTAAATTGTGGTAAATGCGTCAATGTTCTTGATATGAAATCAGTTACATTATCTGTATGGAAAATTTTTTAGCGAAATATAAAGCCTCATAATATTAGTATCTTGACTCAAGACATGTTTCAACCAGGCAGTTTGTTGTTCAGTCATAACAGAAGTTTTCACAGACAACATGAATTTGGACATTGTTTCAAAAGAATTTGAAATAGTAGGTTCTTTTAAATTTAAGGGTACTGGTGGCACTAAAGAAAATTTTTGAGTGGGAATATTTTGCTTTTTGACTTTTGCTGGGGATTGCATAATAAGTTAGAATTTGTGAAATAATTCTTGAACTTTCGAAACAATTCAGTGTTATATTTTGAAATATATATATTTTTCATTAAAGGAATTCTCTGAGGTTCTCCTTGGATTGTGGTTTATCACAATCAGGATAATCCTTTGTCATAGTTTTGATGGCTATACTACCTTTTCATTTGGTTCTTAACATTTCGTTGTGTATCTCAAGTCTGAAGAGGTTAATCAAGCTTTTTAGCACTTTCCAACAAAGTTGAAAAGTGCTTATGCATTCGGTTTGTCTGGTCATCTGTCCGCGCTCTAACTCTTGTAAATGTACTCGGATTGTTATGAAATTTTTGGATGTTAATGAAGTTTACCCAAGCATGATCCCTATTGAAAATGAAGTTTCTGCCATGATTAGTTTATTTACAGGGACAGTCAAAAGTTTTCCATTACATCACGGTCTATGGGGAACAATTGTTTCAAATGAATTTTAAAGATGTTACACCCTGTAAAGCATCTTCAAATTTATATGCATCTACAAAGTGCTCTAAAATATGCAGTGAACAGCTATTATTCATTTACAGGGCCACACAAAAGAATTCCAATAGATAACAATAAAGGGGGGAATTGTGACATATTTTAAGTATGGTAAACAATTTCATATATAATCAAATTGATATTTTGACGTTGCATGGGATTAATATGAGTTATTTCATAGATAATACATAGTGCATAGCATTTACAGGGACACACAAAAGACTTCAAATAGGATGTTCTATCCAAAGTCCTGTATAAAGGACAATGATGGATATTATGAAAGATGGCTGTTAGATGGATGAAATGCATTATGATATATGCTTTTTTGTTTCACTAGATGTATGCATGATATATGGTTTAAAGATAAAGTAAGCATGCGCATGAATACAGTAAATGATTTATCGAGTATTTGCATTGAGATTCCCATAGAAATGCGAAAAATATAGTTTGATTTTTCATGCGGATTATATAGAAAATCAGGACAAAAATAAAAATGATGACAACAAATGATGTTTGACAAAAAATAATTTTATTTCAGGTAGTAAAGTTAAGTTATCATTTTGCCCTAATGAAATGTAGCAAATTCTCATACACATTTATAATACTTTAAATTTTTTTTTCTTATGAATATGATATAACAATGCTGGAAAAATCAGAAGAAAAAAAAACTTTGATGCAGTAGTTTTTTAAAAATTTATTTTGTATTGCATAAAACAGTCTTTTTTTTTTTTTTTTACAAAGATTTTTAGACTTGTCATTTCTATCACAAGTTAAAATCTCCTCTAATAATCAAACAATGCCAAGGACATTGATAAATGCATAAAACACTGAATTAAGCTGGTTCTCAAAAGAATATTTTCACCTGCTCAATAATGCAAAATTTTCCAACACATTCACAGATTTTTTTTAACATAAAAACATAACACTTGCATGAAATGATTTGCAATTAAATAGTAGTGTTTCTCTTTAATGCCTATATATGTATATATAGACATTATTTCATGAGTTATAAGATATAGCCATCTCATGATGACCTTTCTTGTGTTGTATCCAGAAATTTAATTTATAGCCATCTCATGATGACCTTTCTTGTGTTGTTGTATCCAGAAATTTAATTATAGCCATCTCATGATGACCTTTCTTGTGTTGTTATATCCAGAAATTTAATTTAAAATGCCAATTTTCAGAAAAATCTTTTTCATCTATCGAAAAATAGAAAACATTATTCATTTTTATTGTTTTTAAATAAAAGCATTGTCATTTACAATTATGAATAAAAATGAGTTGAGGGAATGTGTTAGAAAGTCATTATTGTAGGAAATAGAATTCAAGAACAGCAATGAGTGAAATGTTTAATCTAATTTTTTATATTTTATAAAATTAGATAATGTGGATTTAGATGAAGGAACACAATGTTTTTCTACAGTATCACAAACAAACCCACTAGGACAACAATGTTGTAGATCATCACAACAAACAGCATTTTCGTACGGACAGCAACCAAAACGCTCAGTATTGATCTTGCAACAGGTTGCAGAAGATGCACAAGTTGAATTATCAGGGCATACTATACCACTGTTAATAGGTTTTGCTATTTCTTTTTGCAGTGAAGCAATAGAAGTGTTTCCTTGAAAGCATGACATTGAAGTAGTATCGCACTTCATGCCATGAGGACAGCAATGAATTTTATCTGGGCAGCATGTGGCTTTGTCAAAAGGACAGCAACCCCAATTACCAGAAGGTAGCTGACAGCATGTATAGCCATCAGGACATTGATAACCTCTTCCTGGACAAAAAACATTAATCAGATTACTAGGATTCAACAAGGAAAGTTTCAAAGAATCAAATTTTAAAATTCCATTCTTCTTAGAATCATACATTTCTGACACAAAACCTTCACCGATACACTTTCCTTTTTCTAGATCACAAACAGTATTCTGAGGACAACAATGAAGAAAATCACCACAGCAAACACCTTTTGTCAATGGACAACATTGATAAGTGTCAGGTATTAACCCCGGACAACAAGTATCATTATCAGGACATGAAAATTCAGAATTACAAGTCACTTTGTTTACTTTTTTAGCAGTTACATTTGTTTTCTGTAGTTGAATGCATAAGCCAGCATCACATTTTTGATTTGAAGAACAACAGTGAATATGATCATCACAGCACACTGCATTTTCTAATGGGCAACATCCATAACTCTTATCAGCTAACTGGCAACATGTTGCAGCTATTAAATAAATAAATATAATTAATACATAAAAAATAGCTTTTGATGAAAACTACTGTATAAATTCTATGTTAAATATTAATAATCTGAATCAAAAATGTTCTTAATAAATGAAATAAAATAAGTACTACATAGCATTAATGCAATAAATGATTGTCTTGAAAAAGATTCCATGAAGAATTGCATATATATAAAACTGCAATTGAAAAACCTTTATTCTTTTGCGGTCCTCCCCACCCACCCCCCCACCCTTACACACACTAGATTTTTAATAAATTATAAAAATGTCACAAAACACGCTTAGAGTACTTCAATTATTTTTTTTATTGTTGTTGTACATGCATGATAATAACAATCTTATTGTTTTTATGAACTGCAAAATGTGCAGCACTTAATTAGAATTTGATGGTTTTGTTATAAGAAGTACAAACAATTTTAAAATGTTGATTTATCAATACAATTATCTGAATGACATATCATAATAAAAAGAAAATATCTCAAAAGAAAAATAGCATGGATCAATGCTGTCAATGAACCAAGTTTGATATTAGATGTAAATTTCCTATTGGATGAAATAAAATAGTAATTTTTGTAAAAATTTTAAATTCTTGCTGGAACTGTTTGAAACTTTATCAGGGCCGTGCTTAGGACTTTGGCGGCCTTGAGCGAAATATATTTTGGTGGCCCTTTTTTTCTGAAATTTTTTAAACGGAGATAAAATGTTATAAACTGTACAAAATGTATCACAAGAGTGAAATTAGTATGAACTTTTTAACACAAAAAATTGTAAAAAAGAGATCATAAAAACTATTACCAAAAAAATCAAATTTCCCTTGCATATCAGAATTTATAATAATCATTTGAGTTTACTATTTTTTGGCTTTTCATCATAAATTTCAGTTCATTTTAATTTATAGGTTTTAGCATCATAATTATCACGTAATCTATACCTATATTATAAAGAGATAAAGTTTGTTTATATGTAAGGGCCAATCTCTGGAACTCCCGAGCCGATTTCAAAAGTAGGTACAAAAAGATGGTGTTCTTCCCTGTTCAAACATAGGCTATATCTTAGGTCGATGCCACTAACCCAAAGGGTTCAAGACGCAAAAAACACTCTAAAAATATAAATTTTGCGTTAGTCAGAAGCATTTTAAAAACATTCAAAATAGCTATTTTCAAACAGTTTTGGGAAATAACGAACCAATTAAAAATAATGATGTCAAGATGGTGGTGACAGCCCTTGGTTCTAATATAGGCTATATTTTATGTTAGTGTCATTACCTCATAGGATGTGAAGGAGCAAAAAATGTTTTAAAGATGCAGCTTTTGTATTACTGGAGGACCTAGAAACATAAAGTTTGGGTTGTTAATTATTTATAAGATATAAATGATCTCTAAGAACTTTCCCCCAAAATAGGAAATTTAAAAGGAATGAAAATGCGCAAAGTGTTCTAAATTGCGATTTTTAATCATTGGAAGTAAGGACCAATTTAAAAAATATTTAAAAAGGCTAAAAATGCGCGAAAAGCAATCTAAAAACTCTCTTAATTGAGATTTTAAAGCAATCTCGAGAAGAAACGAATCGATTTAAAACAACGATGTCGAAATGGTGGTGACAGTCCTTGCTCCAACACAGACTATACCTTATGTTGCTGTCGCTACTCCAAAAGGGGTGCAGAAGCAAAAACCGCTCTAAAAATGCCATTTGTGAGTTGCTGAAAGGTCTAGAAACATGAAATTTAGCATGGTAGTTATTTATAAGATATAAATGTTCTCTAAGACAATTTCCTAAAAATTCAAAATTCAAAAAAGGTGAAAATGAGCGAAAATCGTCCTAAAAACGTTCTAAATGGCGATTTGTAAACAATCTCAACAAGTATCAAATCGATTCCTAAAGTAAAATTGGTGGTGATAGAAATTGTTAAAACGTAGCAAACATCAGCTATATTTTATGTTGGAGATGCTAATAACAGAAGGTTGTTGTAGCAAAAAATATTCGAAATGCCCATCGTTCTAAGTTGTAAAAAAGGTCAAATACAAGGTTTCGTTTATCTCAGGCTCAGTAGAATAAAAAAGATTAAAAATTTGATGCTTGAAACTTGTGCTAATTTTACCAATTTCTAAAGGAACACTAAAAGTGTTTTATACAAAGAAAAATATCTCAGAAAATTTCTTTTAATAATAGTAACAATCAGCAGTGCCTAGATATGTATTTACGTTGAATCAGGATTACTGAAAGAATTATCATAATAGCTAAAAATATATGAATTGATATGTACTACTTTGAATTCTAATATTTTTATTTTGCTCATTTTCATTTTTTGAATTTTTTTACTAATTTAACGAATTAAAAGTAGCTCATTTTCTGCACCTGTAAGAAGTTATATCAGAAAACTGTGTCGTCACTTGTCACAAATTAAATCGATGTTCTCAACAAAATCTCTCAGACAATCCCTTTGGCCTTTGAGTAAAGTCCTATTTAAAAATATATGCACAAGTTAACATTAAAATAGAAAGAAAACATTAAACCAAATAATACGTGTGAAACGCATTTAATGACGAACATTACGACATATTTAAAACAATATATTTAAGACATTATATTTAAAATGATTTCTAAAAATTCCCTTTTTTAATACTTTACTACAAAGTTGAAAAGTGTTTATGATTTCGGTTTGCCTGTCCGTGCTATAACTCCCGGAAATATACTTGAATTTACCTGAAATTTTTGTGCTTTATTGACATTTACCCTAGAACGAATCTTATTTGAAATGAAGTTTCTATCATGATTAATTTATTTACAAGGACAGTCAAAAGTTTACCGTTACGTTATGGCCTATGAGGAAAAATCGTTTCAAATGAATTTTAAAGATGTTACAGCCTGTCAATTATATTACAATTTATATGCATTTACGACGCGAATTAAAATGTGCATTATGTAAAATACACAGTGAAAAAAAAAATAGCCATTATTCATTTACAGGGCACACAAAAGAGATTCCATTACGTAATGGTAAAGAGGGGAATTGTGTGCGGCATATTATATTAATTATTTCATACATAATAAATTGACATGTGTCGCTGAGACTTAATATAAATTATATGATGTAATCATGTATAATACGAAGTGCACAGCATTTCCAGGAACACACAAAAGATTTCGATTAGTATATTGTTTCCAAAGTACTGTATATGTATCCGATGGTGGCTGGATGAAATGCATTTTAATTATAATATGCGTTTTAAGTTTCACAAAATTTATGCATATTATATGGAGTGCATAAATACTACAGCTGATATACAAGAGATCGCAAATGTTACTAAATATGAGCATTAATTATTAAAGGTAGTTTTGAAATAATCCAAAACGCAGAAGAACATGACCGGAGAAAGGATCCCCTATGCAAATAAACAAACACTCAACGTCCCAGCGCGCTTCACGCCAACCTCCGTAGCCAAGCGCTTTGGGTGAAAAAAAAAACTTCGAAGAGCATGTAAGTCCGAAATTGCTTCGATTTTTCATATTTTATCCATTTGACTGCGTACGTATTTTTTTGGAATATTTGTAAGAATATACGATAATTAAAAAATGCTTACCTAAATATTTTTTTTAATTAATGAGTATTTCATCCTAAACCCCAAAACATCTAGAACAAATCAAGTTCGTAAATACTTTTGGAACTATGTTGAAATATCTTGATGAATTAAGTCAACTATTGTTTCAACTATTCTACTTTCATAACACTAGAAACATGTGCAGTTTAAATTTTTTAGCATCAGCCTTTACTTCGTAACAGTATAATCTTATTGTAATAACATTATTATTCGACTTAGTATAATCAATGACAATTTGTGTCGATTTAAATTAATTTGCAAGTTCAAAAGCATTTTCTTTGAAAAAGAAAAATTCTTTTACTTGAATATTTTGTATCCAAAATATTTAAGTTAGCTGGATATAAATATTTGCACATGTAAACTTCAAAGTATGGTACTAGAATAGAATGTAGTATGCACGTTGTACGTCGAACTTCATCTTTCCGCCAAAGCGCTTGGCTAGAGGGGTTGGCTTGAAGCGTGCTGGGACGTTGAGTGTTTGTTTATTTGCATCCCGTATCTCACATAATTCGATCTTTGCTTCAGAAATGGTTGTCATTACCTCCATCTTATGTTGTCTCGATAATCCTAAGAGGTGTGAGTCCCCTGTACCCAACATCCGAGCTTCAATCGGTAAATTTAATACAGGTAAATTGGCAACTAAACTTGGAAAATCTTGAAACTTGTATGTAAAAAAAAATTACTGTTATAGAGTCGAAAAAATTTTAATTTGGAAAAACGATGTATTCGACCTATTCTCTATTAAGTGAAAGAAGTAAGATTTCTATTCAGTACAAAATTCCAAGTTTTTTAGACTAGTAAGTTGTTCTCTCCATTCCTTATATATAGATCTATACTAATAAAACAAAGTTTAGCTCTGTCTGTGTGTGTGTACGTCTGTGTGCGATGGTTAACAGAACCTACGGAACGTACGAGGATGAAATATTTGGCGAGGCTAGCCCAAAGTGTTTCATGCCACACCTGAAAATGTTGAACTCAAAAATTAAAAACTCTTATAATTATTAGATTTGTTAATTAAAAACGATATCTTTTCTACACTAAAAGAAACAAAACATCCGTGTTTTATTACAATCTTCTTAGAGTATCCCAATAGACCAGATTTAATCACAAAAATTTTGAAACTGGACAGTAGAAATACTTTTTACAAAATAAAATTAGTGAAAATTTCGACGAAATCTGTAAAAAGTTGAATATTTTGCCGCGGTCCTTCTACAGCGCAGTTTTAGCGTTTCCAAGAATCCAAAAGTATACTCTTACAGATGAAATCCTCTGATCTAATCGTGCAATTAGTTGCAAAATGTATGAATTTTACGATAATCTTTTTAAAATACACTGGCAAACCCAAGTCACTTCAAGCCTAACGAAAACTATATTTAATGCTTTAAAAATAACTAAATGACCGCAGTTTAACAAAATAAAACGTTCGGACGGGTATATATATATTTTTTACAAAATGAAATGTGGGATACTTCGACAAAATCGGTAAATATCTGAGTGTTTTCTCGCGGTTTCATGCATTTTTGGTACGCAAGGACTCTAACAATCAACAAATTAAGCAGAAAATAAAATGCAAAATCGTACACACTTTCAATTCAATATTTTTTTCACTTAAAAATATAAATTTAAACAGAATGGAGTCTTAAGATATAAAATCCTACAAATTTAAGGTCAGTTTAAAGGTCATTCTTCACGGACTCGGGCTGCGCCGGGCAGGTCAACTAGATTCTTCATAAAAACTGCTGAAATGTAAAAACAACATCAATTTTTTGCGGCCCCAAATTTTGGCGGCCCTGGGCAAATGTCCGGCTCGCCCCCCCTTAAGCACGGCCCTGAACTTTATGCTAGTTTATGACACATGATATAAATTTATAAAAAGAAAAGTTCTTCTCTTTCTTTTCATGAAATTTTCCGTTTTTAATGCTTATTTGACGAAATTGATTGCTTTTACACTATTTTTATATGAAATTTGCCATTTTTTCACACTTGAATGACAAAATATGTTGTTTTTTGGTGCTTGGATGGCAAAATTAGTCGTTTTTTCCATGATTTTTTGACGAAACTGATAGTTTTTTCAAGATTTTTTAAGAAATCGACCGTTTTTTGTGATTTTTTAAAGATTAGATTGATTGTTTTTTTTGCAATTTTTTCAACTAGATTGATTGTTTTTTTGAAATTTTCTAAAAAATTGTCTTAAAAAAAAAAAAAAAAAAAGCGTTTTTATTTTGGGTTTCTAGAAGGAAATTTGTTTTCTGCACGATTCCTTAAAGAAATTAATATTTTTCCAGTAATCTTTGACGAAATTTATAATTTCCCCGTGATATTTTTTAATATTTGAATTTTCCAATAAACGTAACGATATCATAAACACGAAAGGATTGATAGGAAACCCCGAACACAATCACCCCTGTTTTGATATAAAAGATCTTACAATTTTTTGTCTATGCAGAAATGTTATAATTAACTATCTATATTAATTTTGCCCTTTTTTTTTTTTTTTTTTTTTTTTCACGATTTTAAAAAGTTTTTAAACTGAAAGAATAAAGCACATTATTTTTTCCTAACAATGCTGGCTTTGTCAAATTTTAACAGTTACTCCCACAATATTTTAATAGAATAGTGTAACTCTTTAAACATACAGGTTAAAAAAATCTAATATAAAAGTTACTAAATATCAAATAACATGATTAATTGTAAAAAACCTAATAACTTTAATGTGGATTTCATAGAGTGGGTTTTACTGTAAAAAAAAATCTCATGCAAGTTTTTTGCAATCCTGCTGAAAAAGTACAGTGACCACAGTGGTGACCATCCCCCCCAAACCCAATGACGCAAATCCCCCCCCCCCCCCCCCGCCAAAAAAATCTTCATACTTTAACATTGACCCCCCCCCCCCCCTAAACAGAATATTAATTGTAAAATCTATTCTATTTATAATCTACTGCACATTCAAAAGATAGCGAGTTGAGCATAGCAGAATGAGTTCATATTGCCCTTATCTAGAATTTAGAGAAAGAAAACACAGGAACATTTCTGAAAATTCAATCAGAATTCCCCCCAGGTTTAAAAAGGGGCAGGGCGATACTGTTCTGAAAAGTGCACTTTTTACATTCTTTTACATTTATTTTTAGTATTGTAAACATCAGTTTTAATCTTCATTACATATACAAGTTAGAACCCATCGAATTTCGATGAAAGAAAATGTTTAAGTAAGAACGGTTTTCGTTGATTTATAATATATCTACTAAATTAGTCACAGTTAAAAATGTACCTTTTATTCGTAAATCTAACTCTTAAACAAATGATATTTAAACTAAAGTTAACAAAATACTATTTCTATAAAACTCAGTTGATTAAAATTATATAGTAATCGATATGTAAACCAGAGTTTCTCCCGGGTTTAAAAGCGGCAGGGCACTACTGTTCTGAAAAGAGCACTTTTTACATTCTTCAGGGCACTTTTATAGAGTTAAATCTAAAATCTAGCTGCTCAAAAATGTGTGAAAAAAATATATTTCGTCAAAAAATGAAAGAAAGAAAAATGTAAATTTTTTTAAAAGATCGCGAAAAAAATGGCAAATATTGATAAAAAATCGCGAAAAAACGGCAAATACTGATAAAAGATCACGAAAAAAGGAAAATTGTTAAAAGGTTGCAAAAAACGGCATATTTTGCTATAAAATCGCGAAAAAAAAACAAATCTCGTGAAAAAAAAATGCGAAAAAAAAAAAACAAATCTCGTGAAAAAAATTGCGAGAAAATGGCAAATATTGTTAAAAAATTAACAAAAAAATGGCAAATTTCGTCGAAAGATCGCGAAAAACTGCCAATTTTGTCACGTTTAAACAAATAAATGCTAATTTCTAAAAAGGAGTGCAAAAAAGCACATAATTCGTAATGGGAGAGCAAACGCCCTCTCTTTTCTCCTACCTCCATTGTAACCTTTTAGAAAATTTGCTGTGAATTTAATTTTTTTTTCCTTAGGATCATCTCTGTGAATCTATCAGATTTTTTCCAAATTAAGAAAAATCAATACAGTCATTTCCGAAAATTAAAAAAAAAGTCGGTTGTAACACTAAAAGACTTCTTATATAAAATATATCGCAATTTTTTACAAATAATCAGAAAAAAAATCATTTTTGTAAATTAGTGAAAAAAATCGCCAATTTCGTTATAGAATTGCGAGAAAAATGCGAAATTTGCCAGAGGATCATGAAAAGATGCAAATTTCGTTCAAGAACCACAGAAAAAAACAAACAAAAAAACATGAATTTGGAAAAAAAATCTCGAAAAAAGGGAAATTTCATGAAAAAATCAAAAAAAAAAAAAAAAAAAAAAAAAAAAATCGTTGATTTTTTGATTGCAAAAAATGACGTTTTTTCCGCAGCCCTTTGATGAAATTCGCATTTTTGTCTGTTGTACATTAATAAAATTCGCGTTTCTTCAAAGGCCCTTTGGGAAAAAAACTCATTTTTTTCTGCGGTCATTTGACAATATTCGCTTTTTGTAGCGATCATAACAAAATTCACGTTTTTTCCACGGCCCTTTGACAAAATTCGCGTCCTTTCGATGGTTCCTGTACGAAACTCGAAGTTTTTTTTATTCTTAATAGCATCGTTTCTGTGATTCTTTGACGAAATGCGTATTTTTCCTAGGTACTTTGATAAAATTCACGCTTTCGTCTGCTATATTTTGGTGCAATTAATGCTTGCTTCCATGATCCTTTTACAAAATTACCATTTTTGTTGCGATTCATAAGCTTTTTCCCGCGATTCTATAATGAAATACGCCCTTTCCCTCGATTATTTGACGAAATTCGCGTTTCTTTTTCCGCAAATTATTGACAAAAATGTTCGGCAACCATTTGTTGAAATTCCTTAGGCTTTTTATAAATGAATTTTCTGATTGATGACCTTTTTTTAATTTTCGGAACAGAATGGCTTGAATTTTTGAGAATTGGAGAACAAAATAATCCCTGGTTAGAAAAACCAAATTATTTTTCTTATTTTTTTCTCTTTTAGCCAATTTATTATTATTATTATTTTTTATTTATTTATTTATTTTTTTTTTTTTAATCAGAAGGCATCCTGTCATCGACAGAAAATTTGACTATCGCAAACTTTACCTATCAAGACTTATCTACCTTAATTTAAGGTTTGAGAACGAACAATCCTAAGTGTATGAATGAGAAGACAACTAGCAGGCGCGCATTCAATACAGACGCAATAGTAGTAAGGGCCAGTGATGCCGCTGAATTTGAAAAATCCTGGGTCCCCGGGATTTGGACATTTAAAATTCTAAGTCCTTTTTTACAAAAACGTATCCCGACAAATAATTCATATTTTTCGACGCAAAAATGAAATGCAATAATTATTGTTTTAATAATAAATAAATAAAACCAATATTAATTTTTTAAACTGTTAAGAGCAATTTTCTTTACTGTTTTAAAAATAAATGTCAAGATACAAATTTAATTATGAAATAATGCTTATTTGAGTTTAGAAGATAATAAGTATCACTATTGTTCGCATTTCTTTTAAAGATTTAAACAGATTAAAGCGGAGTGTGAACATAACAATGCGAAAGGAGGAGGGGGGGGGGGGCGGTCGTCCCGGATGGAAAATTTAGAGGGCGCCAAATTTGTACTATACAAGTCATTTTTGGGCTGCCACAAGAAAAAGTTGGGAGAAGGGGGCGTCATATTCTAATTATGCCCGGGGTGCAATTTTCTCTCCGCACGTCGCTGATTGTGAAGCAGGAAAATCCGCTTTTGGAGCAATAAAAACACAATTTTGGAGCAGCAAAATTAGTTTTTAGTATAGAAAAATTCACTTCTGCCGTTAACTTTTTTTTGTGCCCCTTTGACGAAATTTGCATTTTTCGCGATCTTTTGACAAAATCTGTCGTTTTTTCGAGATATATCGAAAAAAATTGCGTTTTTCCTCGAATTTTTGGCGAAATTTGTCGGTTTTCGCGAATTTTTCACAGAATTTTCCGTTTTTTTGTAATTTTTGGACGAAATTTGCAGTTTTTTTTGCAAATCTTTTGACGAAAGCTGCCGTTTTTCGCAAATCATTTGACAAAATTTTCTCGCGTTTTTTGGAAGAAATTTGTCTTTTTTTTCACGGTCTTTTGAGGAAATCTGCCTTTTTTTCGGAATTTTGCGACGAAATTAGCCATTTTCCCGGAAATTAGTAGTTATTTCACGATTTTTAACGAAATTTACCACCTTTTAGCGATTTTTGATGAAATTACGTAACCCACGGGACGCATAAGAGCTATATCTTGCGTAATTTACACGCTATAGCGCGTTCACATCGCTGAAGGGCTGCGTTTTTTCAAATGTTGGGCCAGAAGGGCGCTATTTTTTTTTTAATGAGCGAAAAGAAGGACGCTAGTTTTTGGATGAGGAGCAAGAGAGGCGCTATTTTTTGAACTAAAGGGCAGGAGGGGCGTAGTGCCCTGCTAAAACCCTCTGCGGGTAACTCTGATTCAATGTTAAAAAAAATTTAAAGTGACGTTAAAAGAATCAATATTTACAAAAGATAGCGAGTTGAGTATAGCACAATGAATTCTTATTGCTATTATCTAGAATTTAAAGAAAGAAAACGCAGGAACTTTTCTGGAAACTAAATGTCGAAAAAATTCAAAAGTGATACTTTAAAAATCAATATTTTTTTAACAGTAAAAAAGGAAATATTAAGAATTTAAAAATCCCCCCCAAAATGTATTTTTTCTCAAATTCCCCCCCCCCCCAAAACTAAATTGTATGACGCATCTTGCGTCACGAACTAGGCACCCCTGAGTGACCAAGAATTATCCCGGAAAGTTGCTGACTAGGAAATACCCTGGATGACCCTTTTGGGTGAGATTTTTCTTCTTCAAAGATAAACTTTTAAGTTATATTTTCTCTTAATATCAGATAATTCAAACTTATCTCTAAAAAGTTTTCAGTTTGAATTAATGAGCATCAAATTAAAAAATAAAATAAAACATCATTTTAAAAAATAAAATAAAATAAAATAAAACACTATACTTACAATCTGGACATGAAGATCTGTCATCAGGACAAACTTTATTTGTACAAAGTACAAATGGAATCAAAACAAAGAACAAGCAAAACCACATGTCTGAAAATTAGTAAAAGTAATTTGTATAAGCTTAAAAAAAAAAAAATAATAAATAAATAAAATAAATAAAAATAAGTTATCTATTTACAAAGCTGTTACAAAAAAAAAAAAAAAAAAAAAAAGGGGGGGGGGTATAAAACATATTCAATATGAATTTATACATTCAGTCTTGGCCAAGGTCATTTATAGGTTAATTTGAAACTACTAGTTTAATTAAATTAACTTTTTTGTGCCTTTTTTATATATATATTTTTTTCACATTTTTATTTATTTCATTTACCACAGGATACTATTTAAATTCTGTGGCAATCATGCAGTTATAAGCAACAATTAAAGCTATGTTCATATCAGGCTTGTGTTTCTTCAGGAATGAATCAGTTTTTTTTCAGGACAGTGTAAGAAACCAATAGAAAACAAAATATGCTCAAAATTAAAGTATATTAACAATGCAAAATAATTAAACTAAAAGTATAATTATATGAAATCTAAATTAAAAATTTTAATATATTTTCAAGATATAATAATAATCCTTGACTCTTCGGGAGACTAAATTTTGTTTCGTTAAAAGTGCTAGAGAAAAAAAAAAAAAAAAAAAAAACATAAGTGGCTAGTGCTGAATAAAAGATGTGAGCTTTATGAATGAAGGCTGAAGAAAGCTGAGAGAAGCTGATCAACTAGATTTTCCTGTTCAATGAAATTCCGAGTTTTTCCATGCCTAATCAATGAAATTTGCAATTTTTCCGCGCCTGATCGGCATAACTTACAATTTATCCGTGCCCGAACGGTGAAATTCGCGATTTTTATGAAGCCGATCCACGAAATTCGCAATTTTTCCATGTCTAATTGATGAGATTCAGATTTTTACGAATCTGATAGACAAATTTTACGATTTTTGCGGGAAAGGGATCCCTCCCCCGCATAACCCACATGGCGAGGTTTCTGCCTGGCCGGATAACACGTAAGTAGCATATAGTATATTAAAACAATGCGCGCAACACACCAGGGAGACATATGTCAAAAATCGTAAGATAGGAGGGAAATTCTGCTGATCAAACCTGTTTTTTCTTTGTTATCAGCGTAAAGTTTTCGCATGTCTCACTGGTGTGTGGCGCGCCTTTATTATTCACAAGAATATAGATACAGATCATAGATCTTGTATTAAAGAGACTGAGAAAAGTGAATATCTAATTAACGGCAGGAGATCTCATAAACAACAATTTAGTCGATTATAACAAAGCAAAAAAGCGAAGTGCATTCAAAGGATAAAAAGAATAAAGATAAATTTTTACGAATATTGATTAAATACATACTTAAATTGTGTCAGACAGATGTTCAACTTATCAAAAACTTCAGTTACAATTATTGTTTACATTAAACATGTGACGATTAAGTTGTTGCCATAAATGAGAATCAGACAGGCGAAAATAATTTTAATGGAGCCACGGAGGAAGAACTCAATATGCATGACCCACAGAAATGAAGTTTTACTTAATTTACTTAAATTTTTAATTTTTTCGATTAGATTTATAAAATATTTTATACTGATGGCGTAATATCCCTTATTTTCAATCTTTCAAAGTTTACCAACGATTTTAAGCTTATACTAAATAAAAAGAATATTGCCCAGTTAAACTGATGGCATTGAGCTCACAGGCTACGCATACTAATTTTACATTACAGCCTCGTATTTTCGTTAATTCCGTTCGAAAAAAAAATAAGAAAGGGAAACAGCTCTCCCCTTTCTCCTTTTTTATACTTAATCATTGAACCTCCTAAACTATCAAGGACATGCTTTGTCATATAAAAAATCTATATCCAAAATTCAGAGCAAATCGGATAATTCTTAATAAAAACTCATTTAGCATTTATATAATTTAAGAGGAATTATTCCCCTCTTGTATACTTAACCATTAAACTTCCAAAACTATTCAGAGATTTGAACGAAATCTGACAATTCTGCTTGAAAAATCCATTTATACAAGTTAAGGGGAGGGGCATTAGAACCCCGTTCCCCCTGTTTATACTTATTCAAATGAGCACCTGATAACAGCCACGGACTCGCCTCATCAGAATGATTCTATATCTAAATTTTGAACGAAAATTGTTAATTCTGCATGAAAATCCCGTTTATATCAATTAAGGGGAGGGGCATGAGCCCCCCGTTCCCCCTGTTTATACTTATTCAATGAAAACCTAATAGCAGCCACGGTGTCGCCTCATCAGAATGATCCTATATCTAAATTTTGAACGAAAACTTAATTCTGCATGAAAATCTCGTTTATATCAATTAAGGGGAGGGACATTAGAACCCCCGTTACCCCTGTTTATACTTATTCAATGAACACCTAAAAACAGCCACGGAATCGCCTCATCAGAATGATCCTATATCTAAATTTTGAACGAAAACTGTTATTTCTGTATGAAAATCCCGTTTATATCAATTAAGGGGAGGGGCATGATCCCCCCGTTCCCCCTCTTATACATATCGAATGAACTCCAAAAACTAATCAGAGAAGCGCCTTATCAGGATATACCTATATACAAAATTTCAAGTGGATCCGATATTTTTATCATGAGTTATCCCGTTACGCACGAACGTACATACAGAACGGACGGGCACATAAGCTCTCAGGCTATGATAGCCTGTGAGCTAAAAAGTGATATTTTGGTAAATTATGAGGGCGCCACCGCCGATGATAGGCTGTCAATCGATGATTCGGAAAAGCTTTCGTTTATTATTTTTTTTTAATGGAAAATCTGAATGTTTAAAAAGTCGTACAAGTAAAAATCTGATTAACTGAAGTTTTCTTCGCAAAATACACCTTTTTTTTTTTTAAAGATACTTGGCGATTTGATTTTTTTTTTTTTTTTTTTTTTTTTTTTTTTTTTAAGATTTTTAAAATACGAGATCATTCTGACAAAAAACAAAAGGCAGGCGTGCCATGTAAAAACATTAAATATCATGGATTATTCTACTACCAAAAGATGCACATGATTTTTAGAAATTAAAAGTAAATTTTCTAGAGTAAATTTTTATTTCGCTTATAGTTTTTATAAGTTTTGAATAATTTAATATTTTATAACTTTTGATATCTATGCAATAAATACATGAAGAATTAAGACAAATTTTCATCTTAATTATTTTTTTGAGGGGGAGTAGTGTAAATTATATGTCATTGTCCAGAAACAAATTTTTGCAAAAGTCACAAGGTGTTATTTTTATATAATCTTAGTTATATAATTTGCTCCGAGAGGGGATTTCTGTGAAGAAAAAAAAATTGAAAATGCAAAATCTCAAACCTTCCCAGAAGGGGGGGGGGGGGGTGTCCATCTCGTTGATCAACACTGATAACATTTTTTTTTCTATTTTTAGAAGAAGAAAATACTGAAATCTTGAAAAAAAAAAAACTGAATTTCTTTTCGATGAATTCTTTGAATTTCTTTTCGTTTTAGAAGATTGACTGTTTTTACAAAAAGTCTCTCTAGATGAAAGTGACACAAATTTTCGGCGCACTGTATATCAAGAACTAATACATGGAGTTTAATAAAATTATGCTGATTAATTTTTGTTGTAAGTCGCCCAACATGTAGCACTGCTAAACCGGGTTTTTTCGATTTCCAGGATAGCTATATCTCACGAACTAATGCACCGAATTTCATCAAATTTCATATTCTGTTAAACTGACATACGCAGATGCTGATTACCTTTTGGCTCAAATCGTCGAACAAATTGCTATGCCACAGTTTTCCCTATTTCAGTGTTATTATACCCACGAACTAAATGCACGGAATTTTATGAAACTTCATAATCTGTTAAACCTTGGCATATATAAATGCTGTTTGTGTTTTGGTGTGAATAGCCTTACAAGTGGCCCTGCTCTGCCACATTTTTTCAGATTTCCGCGATAGTTATACTTCAAGAACTAAAGCACAAAATTTCATCAAAATTAATATTCTGTTAGACCTTTTGATAAATAGATTCTTATTAATTTTGGTGCAAATTGTCCAACAGCTAACGCGACTTTGCTGCATTAACGCAATAACTATACCTCAAAAACTAACGCATGAAACTACACCAAACTTCTCTCTTAGACTAGGGATGCACAGCCTGTGGCGCTCGAATTTCGTGAATTAACAACTAAAAAAAATTGCAATTTTCGTGCATATCGCACAAAAAATTGTAAATTTCGCCAATTTACCGTGGGAAAATATAAAATTTCGTCAGTTAAGAATCGCAAATTTCGTTTATCGAACACAAAAAAATCGTGAATTTCATTAGTCAAGTGGGAAAAAATTGCAAATTTTGTTGATGAGGCTGGGAAAAATCACAAATTTCGTTCATCGGGTAAAGAAAAATTACGAATTTTGCCTATGAGACTCGGAAAGCAAAAAACTAGGAATAGCAAATGTCACCGATCGGCAACGGAATAATCGCGAGTTTTGTCGATCAGACACTGAAAAATCGCTAATTTTGTCGAATGCGAAAAATCGCACATTTCATTGATCGGGATGGAAAAAACTGTCAGTTTTGTTTATGATGCTCGAAAAAATTACAAATTAAATTCATCAGCTGCGAAAAAATCGCATGTTATCTCAGTTTATCGCTTAAAAAATGTAAATTTCGTTGATCAGGCACACAAAAAATCGCAAATTTTCTTTTATCAGGGATGAAAAAATTGCAAATTTCGTTCATAAGGCACTCAAAAATCGCGAATTTTGCGAGAATACGCGAAAAAATTGAAAATTTTATTGATTGGCTGCAAGACAGTCGATCGTGAATATCGTTAGTTTATCAAGAAAAGAAAAAAAAAAAAAAATAAAAAAAAAAATAAAAAAAAAATTTGTTGATCCGGTGCGGAAAAATACGTACTTCATCAATTAATTGAGGAAAAATCGCAATTTTCATTGGTCGGGCACGGGAATATCGCGAATTTTGTCGACAACACACAAAAAAATCCCAAAATGTGTTCATCATGCGAGCAAAAATGGCGAATTTCGTCGATCGGGTGCGGAAAAATCGCAAAATTGTTCATTACGAGTAGAAAAATTGTGAATGTCGTTGATCTGCTTCGTGAATATAGAGAATTGATCACTAGCACTGGGCGGAGATCGCAATGTTTCCCACAAGCAATTCGGTATTTGATTGGCTTTTAGTGAACGCTTGTGGGATAAATCCAGAAGCTAATTAGCTATAATCCCTTGTGACGTTTATGACGTCAGATATGCTTGTGGTCCATTTTGTTGATCAGGCGCAAAAAATTGCTATTTTCGTCTATCAAATTTGTAAAAATCGCAAATTTCATCAATCAGCTTTGCAAAAATCGCGAATTTTAGCGATCAACATCGTTAAATTCGCGAATTTTGTTGATCAGGCGCGGAAACATGAATTTTTTCGATCGGCTTTATAAAAATCGTGAATTTTTTCTATCGGCTTCGTAAAAATCGCGAATTTCATTGATCAAGCGAAGTAAAATCGCAAATTTTGTTCAATCAGGGACGAAAAAATTGCAAATTTTGTTCAATCAGGGACGAAAAAATTGCAAATTTCGTTCATAAGGCACTCAAAAATCACGAATTTCGCGAGAATACGCGAAAAAATTGAAAATTTCATGCTGCGAAACAGTCGATTGTGAAAATCGTCAGTTTATCTAGAATAAAAAATCGCAAATTTCGTTGGTCGGGCACGGAAATATCGTGAATTTAGTCGACAACACGCAAAAAAATGACGAAATGCGAACAAAAATGGCGAATTTCGTCAATCGGGTGCGGAAAAATCGCAAAATTGTTCATTGCGAGTGGAAAAATTGTGAATTTCGTTGATCTGCTTCGTGAATATAGCGAATTGATCAATAGCACTGGGCGGAAATGGCAATGTTTCCCACAAGCGATGCGGTATACGATTGGCTTTTAGTGAACTCGTTTAGTGAACTAGGATAAATCCAAAAGCTGATTAGCCATAATCCCTTGTGACGTTTTTGACGTCAGATATGCTTGTGGTCCATTTTGTCGATCAGGCGCAAAAAATTGCTAATTTCGATTTGTAAAATCCCGTGGAATCAGATTTGTAAAAATCACAAATTTCATCGATCGGCTTTATAGAAATCGTGAATTTTCTCTATAAGGAAAGGGCAGCTGACGTCACTGTGGACGAATTACTGTGGATAAGCAAGAAAAACCTGTCCGTTCTTTAAAGACTGATATTGTACGGATGAGCTCTGGAAATTTGATTGGTCTAAATTTGGCAGCTCTGTGGTAGGCGATGATACGAGTGGCTTACGTTGCCAAGACGATTCCTGCAATGATTGCTTTGAAAAAAAATGCAATGGTAGATTGGTTGACGAAAGTGTTTGTTTGTAAACATGCCCTTTCCTTATCAAAATCGCGAATTTCATTGATCAAGCGAAGTAAAATCGCGAATTTCGTCGATCATGCGAAGAAAAATCGTGAATTTCGTCGATCAGCTTTGTAAAAAACTCGAATTTCATCAATAGGCTTCGTAAAAATCGTGAATTCCGGCGATCGGCCTTGTAAAGATCCTGAATTTTGTTGCACAGGAGCGAAAAAATCGTGAATTTTTCTCGATCGTCTTCATGAAAATTGTGAATTTTGTTGAAAAAGTGAGTAAAGATCCTGAATTTTCTCGGTCAGCTTCCTAAGAATCATGAATTTCGTCAATCGGCTTAGAAAAATCGCAAATTTTGTTGATTATCTGAAGAAAAATCACAAATTTCGACGATCATCCGAAAAAAATCGCAAATTTCATCGATCAAGCGCAGAAAAATCGAGAACTTGGCTATCAGGCGCGGAAAAATCGAAAATTTCATCTATCGACTTTGTAAAAATCACGATTTTCATCGATCAGCTTTGTAAAAATCGCGAATTTTGGCGATCAGGTTCAGAAGGATCATGAATGTTTCGAATCGGCTTCGTAAAAATTGCAAATTTTGTCAACTGGTTTCGTAAAAAGAGCAAAATTGGTCGATCAGGCGTGGAAACATTGCAAATTTCGTTGATCGGGTGCAGAAAAATCTTGTTGATGGGTTCTCTCCTTCATTCATAAAGTTCACTTCATAAAGTTCATGGTTTATAAAGAGTTAAATACTTGTTACAAATGTTAAAATCTATTGTTGTTGCTTTAGATCATAGATTCCCAACCTTTTCTGGACCACCGCCCCCTTTATAAGAGAAAAAAAAATGCCAACGCCCCCCCCCCTCTTCCATAATAGTTAATTATACAAAATATTAAAATATTATTGCATATTATCTATATCTTATTTGTGTATTTATATCTATTAAGAATCATAAAGTAGAAGTTAATTTAAATGACCATCAAATGTAGTAAAAAATTGTTTATTAAAAATTGAAAAATAAACACAAAACCAATAAGAATTAAAAAATAATAATAATGAAATGGTTGAGGCTGAAGGCGTTTTAACAATTTGTTCATGCTGGATTCAAATTTCTTTAACATCAGTCACAAATTGTCAGATTTAAATATGTATGTTCCTTTTCTTGTACAGTAAATTAGCTACTGCACGAAACCCACTTTCAGCCAAATATGATGAAGGAAAAACAATTAAAATTTTATGTACTCTCTCTTTCGGCTGCATTGGCTTTTGAAGTGAGAACTCTTTTGGTATCCATTTCTGAATTTTACTTTTAGTTCTCATTTGCTGTGAGTTCCACAATTTCCTCCTCCAAAAATGTTGATATTGCTGTATCTCCATTTGCAAAAGGATCTAAAAACAAACTCGGTATATTCATGATAAACATCAATGTCAAGAACTAACCAAGTATAAAGTTTGGTGAAAATCCATACGTGAGTTCTTGAGGTAGATTTGTTGCAGAAACCGTGAAAAAGGCAGCATAGCAGCACAACCTGTTGAGAAATTTTCAACAGAATGTAAACAGCATCCATTCATATCAAAGACTAACAGAATCTGAAGTTTGGTGAAAATCTAGGCAGTAGTTCTTGTGATAAAGCTGTTGCATAAATCGAGGAAAAGACATCATAGCAGCGCCATCTGTTTAGTGATTCACACCAAAAACTAACCAGCCTCAATTCATATCAGTGACTACCTGAATATAAATATTTTTGTTGAATTCCGTGCAGTAGTTGATAAGATAGAACGCTCACAAAATTTATGTCACACATATACAGAATCATAGACTCACATAACCACAGACTCACAGACAGACATTTTGTAAAAACATGCTTCTTGGAATCTCTGACCCTTAAAACATGTAAATCTGTCGGAAACCGGAATTAGAAAAATTTCTCGAATCCTATACTTTCTTGTAAAGACAGAAGAAAGTAAAAATATGACATATCTTTGTCTTTTCTATCAGCACACATTTATTCAAACGCTCTTGTAGCTTTGAAAGCTCCATGGCTTCATTTGAAAAAAAAAAAACTTTTTGTCAAATTAAGCAAATAGTTAGCGATTCTTTTGTAGGAAAGTTCTTAGATCCATATTTAAAATACTCAGTACTGTACTGCCGGTATTTCTTCTTCGATTACCGTAAAATACCGTTAATATGCCCTTGTAAAAAATTGAAATTTTCAAAAAATTCCTTGGAAGTGCTCCCCCCTTCCCCATAAAGATCGCTGATAAAACGTAAATTATCTCCAAAAATCGCTAAAAAAGGAAAATACGTAAGAACTGCGAAAAAAAAGAAGAAAAATTTATCTAAGATCACTTAAAAGACGCAAATTTCATCATAGAATCGTGAAAAAAAGAACGCTTATTTCTTCAAATGATCGCGAAAATTCATTAATTTCATCGAAGGATAGCCTAAAACGAAATTTCAACAAAAAATTGCAGGAAGAAACACGAACTACATCAGATCATAAAAAAATGCTATCAAAGTATTGCTAAAAGACGCAAATTATGTAAAAAACTCTCTCTCTCTCTCAAAGAAAAAAAAAAAAAAAACGCGAATTACGTTAAAAGGTTACGAAAAAAAATCTTGAATTTCTTGAAGGATCACCAAAAAACGCAATTTTCGTCAAAAGATTGCAGGAATAAAACGCGAGTATGTCAGATATATAAAGGAAACACAGTCAAAGGATCACGAAAAAAGCGCAAATTTCGTCAAGGATCGCGATAAAATATGTGAATGTCATTAAAAGATCGCAGTAAAAATTCAAATCAAACGATCGCAGAAAAACGCGAATTTCATCAAAAGATCGCGGAAAGGCGGATTCCGTTAAATAATCTCGAAGAAAAACGTGAATTTCGTCAAAAAGGCGCTAATTTTGTTTAAAAAAACCGCTGTAAAAAAGCGAATTCCGTTTAAAAAAACGCCCATTTCATAAAAGAGGATAACGGAAAAAACGCGCTGAAAAACGTAGATTTCGTGAAAAGAGTGCGTAAAAAATGCAATTTTCGTTCATGAATAGCGAAATAAACGCAAATTTCGTCAAACATCGCGAAAAACTCTGCAATTTCATCAAATATCGCAAAACCCCGTAAATTTCGTCAAATATCGCGAGAAAAACCCGCAAAAACGCAAATTTTGTGAAAAGATCGCTGGAAGATCCCATGTAAGCGTCCCCTCTGAATATTTTCTGATTTTTTGTCACGTTTGGGGGGGCGAATTAAAGGTATTTTGCGGTAAGATATTTTGAAATATAAAAAATTTTCCCATTTATGTTTAAATAATTTACTTTTGAACAAATTTATAGATATAATGATTTTTATCACTTTCACTAAGAATAAACTAATTTCTTGTACTGTTTCAAATCACGAGTTCATTTAAAAACCTCTATTCAGGTCTGTGTCATCAAACTACAGAATTTTTCGAATTATAGGTTAATACAAAATATTTCTTTTTAAAATCTTTAGTTAGCCAATTATCGCGAATTTTGTGCTCCACAATTTTTAAATTCATAATGATTTTTAGTGAGAGTAATAGCGATTTTTCGTGTTCCGCTGAGATATTTTGAAATTCATGAAAGAATTGAAGCTACAATGTTTTTAGCCTAATGTAATAAAATTTTGTTCTCCGCGATTTTAGCCCTTCTACGTGTTCCACAGAGATTTTCTGACATTAGTAAAATAAATTCATCCCCCCCCCCCCACCTCTGAGATATATGTTCGTCTTTATAGATTTCCATTTAAAGATGCTAAAATTTTTGTCAATGCAGAGGAGATCAACTATTTTCATTATATTAGTTTTATTACATTAGGCATGTCCTAACGCCCCCATTTTTCTCCTGACTCCCTACCGCCCCCCTGGAAGGCTCCAGCGCCCACTGGGGGGGCGATACCGCCCCCCAGTGGGCACTGGAGCTTTTCAGGGGGGCGGTAGCGAGTCTAGAGAAAAATGGGGGGGCATTAGGAGAGTCAAGGGGGGCGGTGATGGCGTACCTATCTATTTAGGAAGTGATATAGAGAAAATAGTTGATCTCCTCTCGATTGACCAGTCCGTGACAAAAACTTTAACTGCACTTTTAAATGGAAGTCTATACAGACAAGCATAGATCTGAAGAGGGAGGAGATTGAATTTATTTTACTAATGTAAAAAAATCGCCGTGAACAAGAAAAAGAATTCTAATCGCGAAGAACAAAATTTTATTATACCAGGCTAAAAACATTGTTGTTGCAATTCTTTCATGAATATCAAAATATCACGTCGAAACAAGAAAAATCGCAAATGACTCGCATTAAAAATCATTATGAATTCGAAAATTGTGGAGTACAAAATTCGCGATAACTAGCTGCATAAAAGTTTTAAACAGAATTCTTTTTTACTAACATGCATTTCGAAAAATTCTGAAGTATGAGGACACATGCCTGAACAGAGATTTTTAAAAGAATCCGTTATTTTAGTCACTTCGAGAAATTTTTTTATTCGTTGTGAAAGTGATAAAAATCATTATACACTACTGGCCATTAAAATTGCTACACCAGGAAGAAATGCAGATAACAAAATGATATTTATTGTACAAATATATTATGATAGAAATAACAAGTGATTAAATTTTCAAAAAATTTGAGTGCATAGATCCCGAGAAATCAGCACCCAGAACAACCACCTCGGGTAGTAATAAAGGAACTTATATACTTGGGCATTGAATCAAACAGAGATTGGAGGGCATGTACAGGTATTGATGCTCATGCAGCTTCAATACGATGCCACAATTCATCAACTGTAGTCACTGGCGTATGGTTATGAGCCAGTCGCTCGGCGACCATTGACCAGACTTTTTCCATTCGTGAGAGATCTGGGAAACGTGCTGGCCAGGGCAACAGCCAAACATTTTCTGTATCAAGGAAGTTCCGTACAATTCCGGAAACATGCAGTCGGGCATTATCTTGCTGAAATGTAGCGTTTCGCAGGTCTTGAATAAAGGGTAGAGGCACGTGTCGTAAAATATCAGAAATGTAACGTGCATGGTTCAAAGTACCGTCAGTGTGAACAAGAGGTGACCAAAACATGTATCCAATGGCACCCCATCCCATCACACCAGGTGATGGGCCAGTATGACGATGAAGAATGCACGCTGCCAATCTTCGTTCACCACGACGCCACCAAACACGGATGCGACCATCATGATGTAAATAGAACCTGATTTCACCTGAAAAAATGACTCTTCACTATTCGTACACCCAGGTTCATCCTTGATCACACCACTGAAGGCGCTTTTGTCTATGTCGCAGCGTCAAGGTAAGTCGCAGTCATGGTCTCCGAGCTGAGAGTCCACGCTACTGCAAACGTCGTCGAACTGTTCGTGGAGACTCTTTTTGTCTTGTAAATGACCCTATTTCTTGACTCAGAGGTCGTGACGTAGTTGCACGATCCATTACGGACATACGGATAACATGCCTGTCTTCTCAGCTGCTAGTGATAGGGGGCCGTTGAGATCCTGTACGGCATTCCTTATTACCGTTCTGAATTTATCGATTCCATATTCTGCGAAAAGTCATTGGATCTCGATCAATGCGAGCAGCAATACTGCGATACGATAAACCGCAATCTCGGTAGGCTACAATTCGACCTTTATCAAAGTCAGAAACATACTTCTACGCATTTCTCCTTATTACACGATCCATCACAACAATTTTTCACCAGGCAACAATGCTCAAATGCAATTTCTCCGTGAGAAACCAGATGAACAATTTCCTCATTTAAACACATTGTAGATGTCACTACCGGCACCTGCTTTGTCAGAATGCGCTGAAAAGCTAATCATTTGCATATCACAGCATCTTCTTCCTGTCGTTTAAATTTCACGTCCTTAGCATTTCGCCTTCATGGTGTAGCAGTTTTAATGGCCAGTAGTGTATTTATAAATTTGTTCAAAAGTAACTTTCAAAAGTAAATAAGGAAAAATTTTATATTTAAAAATGTCTTAATCGAAGAAGAAATGCCGGCAGTACAGTATTGAGTATTTGAAATATGAATCTACACATTCTCCTATCAACCAATCCTTACCTATGTGCTTAATTTATCAAAAAGGTTTTTTTAATGAAATTATGAAGTTTTGTATGTTACAAGAGGCTTTGAATAAATGCGTGCTGATAGAAAATATTCATCTTATTTTTCAAAGTTTGGAATTTTTTTTTTTTTTAAACAGTCAACTACATATATAAAACCTTTTTCAGTCGTCTTCTAAACAAGGACACAGTGGACACACTGCGTCGGAAAGGGTTAAAGAAATTGGAATCCGACATGAACAAATTGTTAAAACTCCATTTCGTTATAGTTTTAAAATTCTTATAGGTTTATGTTTATTTTTCAGTTTTTTACTACATTTGATGATTGTTTTAATTAACTTCTACTTTATGATTTTTAATAGATAGATAGTCAGAAAAAATATAGATAATATGCAACAATATTTTAACATTGTGGATAATTAACTATTATGGGAGAGGGGCGTTGGCATTTTTTTCTCTTGTAAAGGGGGCGGTGGTCCAGAAAAGGTTGGGAACCTATGCTTTAGATAAAAGTAAAAAACATGACTGTTCTATTTCACCTGCTTATAAAATTTGCTTAACTTTACTCAATGATGAAAATATTATGGAAACTCACAAATGCAAGATTCAAATCTCATTTAATGCAGTGCTAGCTTATTATCCCATCTTAAGTATATGGGATCAAAATTGACATTTGAGCATAAAGAAAGAGCAAGAAAATTGCTTTTAGATATTCATCTAAATTTCGTACCATATATAATAACCCCTTAGCAAAATAAACTCCTTTCTCAGAAACATATTTTCCCAGGGAAGTCCTGGAAAATGTCATGACTTCTGTGGGTGATTGCTTTTAACCCTCTAAGCGTTTGGCCCGTAATATTCTGTACACTAAGCTCCAGGTTTCACTGCAATGTAAGCAATGTTTAAGATATTATAATTCTATAAATTTAATGAATTTTCAAAGCATTGAAGAATAATTAAGACTCTCAAGGGTTACATTTATAATCCTAAATGAGATTTTTTTTATGTAATATTGAAATAATCATATTTTATTAGCATTTAAAACAAAATGCAGAGAAAACAACATTACAATTTTACCCATTTGCAAGACGCTTGGAGGGTTAAAAACAAATACCGGTGAAAATGAACATTTTTCAAATTTTACATCATCAATGACATTACCAGCAAATAATGCTGGTCTTGAAAAAATATTTTTGAACTTTTCTTTCATTCAGAACAAATTAAAAAAACAGTCTAGGTTAAGAATGGTTAGCAAAAATAATAATATATATTATAGAATGCTCTTAGTGTTATTATTTTATTACTTAAAGTATTATTACTTTTTCCATAAAAATAAATTACTTCTTTCAATATTGTAAAATAAGTGTACAAGATATTCCATTTAAGTTTTTGTTTTTTTTTCCCGTTATTTTTGTGCTAAAATTGTTTAATTATATATTTTTAATAAGAACCATTACTTTGTATGTAGTAGTAGATAATTTTTAAGGTAGTGCAGTGTATTATTTATTTAAAAAATACTCTGAAAAGTTTGAAAGAATGTTAAAATATCATAGAATTTTTTATGCATTTCTTTTTTTTTTATATAACTTTTAAATAGAAATTCAACCATAAACAATAATATCAATAATCAAACTTGTGCAACATCAGATTACTGCTATGAAAATTTCTGTTTTCAAGTGACAGAAAATTATTATATAAACAAAGTACATTTATATGATCCTTTTGAAACTTTTTGCTACTTTAAATAACATTCATAATCTTTATTTTAACTAAATTCTTTATACATTAAATACATATGTGGATTATGAATCATTGCTCGTTAAAGTCCTTATTAGTATTATTTCTTAGTTTCTGCCAGTTTTTGCCACTTACTGACAGAAACTAGTTTCTGCCATGCCAGTTTTAACCAGTTATAACCGCAGCTTTAAACCACCCTGGCAGAAACTTGCCAGCCCTGCTTTTATGTAATCTTTCAAATAATAAGCTTTTGTCTAATCAGTAATATATTTAGAAAATCTATGTATTATATAAAACTAACAAATGAAGTTTGATGAATTTCTGTACATTAGTTCTTAAGTTATATATCACGTATATCTGGGTGGGGGGGGGGGATGTGTCATAGTAGCCCCACATGCTGACCAATTTACACCAAAACATAAGCAGTGTTCATTTATCTCAAAATCTAACATACTAGGAAGTTTGGTGTAATTCCGTGCATTAGTTCTTGATATAATTATTACAGATATCGAGAAAAATGCAGCAAAGTAGCATTATCTGTTCTACAATTTACACCAAATTCAATCAGATTGTATTTAATGCAAGTTCTATCTTAATATTAAGTTTTATGAAATTCCGTGCATTAGGTCTTGAGGTATAACTATAACGAAAATCTTTAAAAAATGCAGCAAAGCAGCATCACCTGTTCGGCTATTTACATAAGCCACAATCAGTATATGTACATTTAGTCATATACGTCAAGGTGTAGTAGATTATAAAATTTGATGAAATTCTGTGCATTAGTTCATGAGATAACTAATGTGGAAACAAGAAAAACTGTAGTATAGCAGCGCCACCTGTTTGGTGATTTGCACTAGCATCTATGTGTGTCAAAGTTTAACAGCATATGAGTTTCATGAACTTTGGTGTATTAGTTCGTGAGATATAGTTATTTTGGAAATCAGGAAAGATGTGGCTTAGCTGCAATGGACAGTTTTTAACAAAAAAAAAAAAATAAATAAATAAATAAATAAATAAATAAATAAATAAATAAATAAATAAAAATAAATAATAATAGGGTTCCCAGCAAAACATGACTGAAGAATTCCCTGACTAAATCTCAAAACATTCTCTGAACTAATCTTAAAAAAAATCTGACTAAATGGACATACAATGACATTTGCTACTTATTTTCACAATTTTTTTTTGCAATCATACTTTAGATTTTTAGATTTTTTTTTTAATTGTTTGATCAATTTTGAGATTTTTTCTTGAAATTATTTGATGAATTTCGCGTCATTTTTCATTTTTTCCCTCAAGACTTAAGAAAATATTTGTAAATTCCCCGATTTTTCCTGCATATTTTGAAATTTTCCTGATTTTCCACGATGCTGGGAACCCTGAATAATCAGTATCAATTTATATCAAGATACAACTGAATCAAATATTTTATAAAACTATGTGAATTATTCTTGATATACAGTGCACAAAAAAATTGTGTCAGATTCAGCTAGAGAGGCATTTTCTAAAAACTTTCAAATCTTGGTCAGAACCTTTTAAAACATATAAATCCATGAAAAACTAATTCAGATTTTTTTTTCTTTTCTTTTTTAACAATTCAAATACTTTTTTCTTCTAAAAATAGAGAAGAAAAAGTTATCAGTGTTGAGCCATTGAGATCCCCTCCCTCCCAATCTCCAGGAGATTTGAGATTTCGTATTTTCAATGGTCAAATAGCGAAGTCCTCCACTCCTGGAGCCACAGAAATCCCTTCTGGAGAAAATTGTCAGAATTCAACACTGCCACCTATAACTGAGATTATATAAAAATTACATCTTACAACTTTTGCAAAAATTTGTTTCTTGACAATGACATATAATTTACACTACTTTCCCCCTTAAAATAATTAAGATAAAAAATTTTCTTAATTCTACATCTATTAATTTCATATATATCAGAAGTTGTGAAATCATAAGTCTATTTCTTGGCGGTAGAATAATCCACAATATTCTATGTTTTTAAATGGCCTTCCTTTTGGTTTTTCTGAGAATGATTTCATATTTTAAGTCTTAAAAAAGCAATCTTAATGTTAGGTACCTTTAAAAAATGTATGTATCTTGTGAAGAAAACTTCAACTTATCAGATTTCTACTTTTACAACTTTCAAAAAATTCAGATTTTTCATTAAAAAAAAATATATATATAATATATATTTCCCATTGAAAAGCACTGCAGAAGCATTGATCGACAGCCTACCATCTACAGGAGTGTCAGCTATCAGAAAAAAAAAAAAAAAATGCATGACAAATTTTTAACATTATTCTCCCCCTTCTCTCTTTTACTCTGTGATTGGAGCTGCGAATCGGAATGATTGACTACATGCACCATCCAGCTTCCATTATACCCTCATTGCACTGGAAACATAAGATATCGTAGTTCGCCATTTTTGAAGTGGTATCTTCCCAGAATAGAATGCCTGTTCAGATCGAAAAACTTACCTAAGATATCTCAGTGAATGTCACTGTGTCTGTGATTGAAGAAATGTAAAGCATACACATGTGCTTAAAAATAAGCAATTACAACAGCCAATCAGGAAAAGCAAAGCTTTATAGCCAACAAACAAGAGTGGCACCAGATTTGGGAAGGGGTGGCATATGCCCCCTGTCAGGCATAACTGACGCTCCCTTTGGGATCAAAATTCAATGTTGTCTGGGAAAATATTTTGACTTTTGAATTTCAGCTCGACTGGGTTGGGTCGAATGGGAACTTTTTTTTTTTTTCTTTACAAGTCAGATTGACTAAACTGATTCTTCCAGGTATGATTTGATTTCAGATTGAATTGATTCTTGTAGGTTGGGTTCAGGTAAACCTGATTTTTCACAAAAAGAAGCCCAAATTCTTTTAGATAAAAATCTACATATTTCATATGTAGATTATTATTTAAATTAGGGATGCACCGAATATTCGGTATCTATTCGGTATTCGGCCTATTAGGCCATGTTACCGAATATTTGGTTAGGCCGAATATTAAACTATTCGGTTGAGCCGAATATTCGGCTTGGCCGAATATGAAACTATTCGGCCTGCCGAATATTCGGTATGGCCGAATATCAAAGTATTCGGCCGAATTCAATACTTAATAAAAACTTTTTAAAACTTTTCACTATTTCTACTTTTAACTGTCAATTTTTTAATTTATATTTAAAACAATTAGAAACAAAATCATTTTAAAATAAAATAGAATGTTTTTACATTATTTATTTGCTGTTTGTAAAGTATAACTTAAGAAAATTAAACATGAGAAGGATTAAAATGGTGATTTATTAGGATTCTCCTTAGGAATAAATTATGTGCAGATACAAGTTTCTAAATTTTGTTTAGTAAATAATCTGTTTCTTGCTTTCCCCCAAATAAAAGTCCTTTAAAAGAAAAAAAAAAACAACTTTTGAGATTAGTAATAGCTATCAAGGCAGACAATTTTTGTTAATGAACCATAATCAACTTATTGAGTCATAAGTACATTGTATTTCATCTCACTCTAGGTCAAAACTTGTGTGTTCGTTTATTACATTAACAATAAATAAGATAACATATTTTCAACTCACATGCTTTGATTTCTGTAAAATATGATATGATGGGAAAGGTGGAAAATACCACCATTCATAAGAAAAGACCTATGAGCCAAACATGCCTTTATTCAAAATTAAGTTGAAAGTATTTGTACTTTATATTGAAAAAAATTTGCCTCGAGTTATTTAAAAAGGACAATTAATTTTTCTTCGGCCATTTTTCATTATTTGATTTTAAAATGTTTGTTTTGATTCGTAGAATATTTTATTAATTAAAGTTTCATAATTGTGCTTCTTAAATAACTCAAGGCAGATTTTTTTCAATACTAAATGTTCTTATAAAAAACCCATTTATCAAAATGTAAGTTTCTTTTATTAAATATTATGTAAAACTGTTTTAAAAAGTAGCATTTTAATACCTTTAAATTTTAAAATATAAAAAGAATTGGGAAAGCCGAATATTCGGTATTCGGTTCACTTGTCTGCCGAATATTCGGCATTCGGCCAAAATCACTATTCGGTGCATCCCTAATTTAAATGTTTTTTTTTCAAGGTAAAATTTATGGTCGGTCGGCTTGGATAAAGTATTTCAGGTTAGGCTAAGTGTACAAAGGACGAAAATTTTGTCGGGTTTGCTTAGATGGGAAGTAGAGCGCTGTATCAGGTCAGGCAGACTGAACATCACCCAACTCGCAGTCTGGGCCAGATCAGATTGGATCTAGTAGTTTTGCAGATCGGATTCGAGTCTGGTTAATTTTAATTATTTCAGGATCGGGCTGGGTGTTGACACTTACATTTCTTGATTCAAGATGGATCGATTTCTCAAAAGAATTTACAAATTTTATTTTAAGATGCAAAACTATACATTTGAATATTAATGAGCATATGTACAGGGTGAGTCATAAATATCGAAACAATAGGCTATCTCCTTAAATATTGCCCTTAGACCCATACTTCTAATTGCAAAAATTCATAAAAAAGGTGAAATTTTTGATAAGATAAATTGCGATTCCATGGGGGGTCTAGTTGAAAAAATACAAAAATTAAATTTTTATACGGCCCCCGTAGGATTAAATTCAAATTAAGAAAACTTTCCTTATTTAGTGCTGAATAAGACAAAAAGTTGCATCGTCATATCTTCAAAACTCGCAAAGTTATAGCCATTTAAAAAATTCATCAGGTTTTAAAGGATTAGACACAGATTGAAATGTGCACAATTCAAAAAACAATGTTAATTTAACAGCATTAGGAAATGCGTAAAAAGTATATTTTATGATTTAGAATTTCGATTTTTTTTCTTTTTTTGTGATGGTTAGCCATATAATTTGCTAAGAAAATCACATCCTAAAATTTCTCATACAATTTATAAAAGTTTCATGTGGTTAGTACTGGTTTAAATGGGATAATTAAATATCATTACTACTTGTAACATTATTTCAATTTCTTTCCATTTAATAAAAGATGAAAATCTGATTTTAGTTTTGTTCCAGGGTTTTTGTTTTTTAATATTAATTTTAAAACTATTAAAAATATTTATTAAAAAATTAATACAACTTTGCAAAAAAAAAATCATATTTTCAAAAGTAAATATTTTTTTCAAGTTTGCCGGAACAAAACTAATCTAAAAAAATAAAAAATGGCATGTTTCAAATTATTTTTTTCTTAAAAAATTCTTAACATTTAAAGACAAGAAATAGTGGGGGAAAAAATCTTTATGCAGAAAAACGAAGTGTACTGTTTAAATGTCCATCAGTTATTTGAAAGAATGTTTTTTCTAAGATACAGATTAGGTCTCTTTTTTTAAATTTAGATCTGACAACTTCAGACTTTTTATCGTCCTGGAGATTATGTTAAAAAATCTGTATTCTGGGCCCAGGCCAGGACAGAGATGTTACTTTTATCTGAAGATTCGCCAGGCCGGGCCTAACATACTTTTCATAAAGAAGGGAACTGCTTTCTTCTTCCTATGTGTACAGTGGACAAAATTTTCAATCCCAGTCTCGACAAAACCCGTATTAAAATCACTGTCTGCGGCTGACCTAATACGTGCATAAAATAAATAAAATTCAGCTCAGTCAAAATTTTTACGAAAAACATATAGATTTTTAAATCTTTATTTTACAACAAAAAAAAAAAAAAAAAAAAAAAAAAAAAAAAAAAAAAAAAACTTTAATTTTATTTTTTATTAAAGAATAGTATATTCAAAGGCTAAAAAATTTAAATACAATAAAACCAGTGAAAAAAAAATCTGCCTATGACAGAATTCTGTCTTAAATGTAACATATGCTAATCCATGCAAAATAAATACAATATTACCTGAGAAAAAAATTAACTCCAATTACACCTCATAAGAAAGGTTCTGTCTATAACGTATTTTTTCTTTCCTATGTGATTCCGTCTTAAAAGTTTTTACTGCATGACATTTTTCAAATTCTCCAACACATGGGATATGGATTAACGATATATAAGTATTCATTGATAAAGCAAATATATTACAGCCTTTGGCGCTTCTTTAATAATAAAAAGTATAAGTATAAAAAATGAAAAACTATAAAAGGAATTTTAGGTCAGAACTCCTCCATACAAAACAATTTTTCCCACACCGAAGTTAAAAACTATGTAGAAATTTGTGGCTGAACTGGGCTATGATTTAAACTATTTTCCAGACCGGTCCGGGTTATGATTTTAACATTTTTTTTCAAGCCGGGCCGAATTTTTCCTCCTATGGGTCGGTTTAGGAGCTAGCCTAGATATTTCGATCCATGCAGACCTCCAGTGCAGACTACCAACATAATTTGAAAACATGTTTAGATTTAATTAAATACGCTGCTTTGTTATGTCCAAATGAGAGGCACCGTCTTAAACAACATTTAATAATAGATAATTTATGGATGATGCCCCTCACTTGCTTTGCAAATTAGGCAAAAACTCTTCGTTTACAGGCATGGTAAAGTGGTTTAAGTCACGAATTTTGGATTTTAATATCTCTGTCAGGTTTTTAGATATTAAGAAGAATTTTTTTTTTGTTTAATTTAGGAATGGATGAAGAATAATTTCCTAATTGGAAATTTTGCCCTACGGGGACCGTATAAAAATTTAATTTTCGTATTTTTTGAAATAGACCCCCCATGGAGTTGTAACTTATCAGAAATTTCATTTTTTTTAATGATTTCTTGCAATTGGAAGTATGGTCTGGGGGCAATATTTAAAGAGATAACCTATTGTTTCGATATTTATGACTCGCCCTGTATATTGAACTTTTTACTTAAAGTTAAAATCAATACTAAAGGAATAATTGTAGATTAATTTTACACAGTTGTATTACAATATGGATACATATACATGTATTTACTTACATATTCAATATTCAGAATTGAGATTTAGTTGAGGTAGAAGCATTTTGGGTTCAGGTTGGAAATGTGGAATAAGAAATTTTTTTCGAAAGGCTCAAATCGCATTTCAGACAGAGTCTTGTATCAAGTTGGAGAAATTAAACCCGACCAATTGTTTTAGTCAAATCCGGCTCAACTGAATCTTTTTTAGGAAAAGTTCACATTGACTTTTATTTTTTCGAGTGAGGTTAATTTTCATTGTTTCTGGCAGATAAATTCGAATCTATCAGATTTCTTAAAAGATTTTTCAAAATTTATTTAAAAATGAAAAGTTATTCAAATATCAATGATTACATATACAGATTTTTCTACATAAAAAATACAATTTAGAGTTTCCCCGAGAGGGTTTCAGGGTGGCGCTCTGCCCCTCCTGCCCTTTAATTTAAAAATGGCACTCCTCTTGTCCCTCATCCAAAAACTAGCGCCAGTCTGGTCGCTCATTCAAAAAATAGCACCCTTCTTGCCTAACATTCGAAAAAACGCAGCCTTTCAGCGATGATGCAAATGCACTATAGCGCGTGAATTACGCAAAAAATCGGTGACAGAACACAAAAATTAGCTCTCGCACACCCCACTGGAAGCATAATTTTGCCAACAAATGGCAAAAAAGGCGGCAAATTTCATTAAAAAAATCGCGAAATAACGACTAACTTCCGGTAAGATTTGTGAAAAAATGGCTTAATTTGTCACAAAATCCTAAATAAGTGGCATATTTCCTCAAAATATCGTGAAAAAACGACAAATTTTGTCGAAAAATTGCAATAAAACGGAAAATTTTGCCAAAAGATTACAAAAATGGCAACTTTCATCAAAAAATTGCGATAAAACGGCAGATTTTGTCAAAAGATTTGCAAAATAATTTGCAAATTTCGTCCAAAAATCACAATAAAACTTAATTCTGTCAAAAAATTCGAAAAAAACAACAAGTTTTGCCAGAAACTTGCGAAAAAATTAAATTTGTCAAAATATCCCGAAAAAACAGCACATTTCGTCATAAGATCGCAAAAAATACAAATTTTGTCAAAATAGCACAAAAAAAGTTAATGCCAGAAGTGAATTTTTCTTTTCTAAAAGCTAATTTTCCTGCTTCAAAATTGTGTTTTTATTCCAAAAGGGGATTTTCCTGATTCACAATCATTTTCGTGCAAAGAGAAAATTGCACCCAGGGCATAATTAGAATTTGACGGCTCCTCTTCTCAACTTTTCCTTCTGACAGCCTAAAAATGATATTTGTAGTATAAATTTGGCGCCTCCTAAATTTCCGCACCCGAGGCGATTGCCCCCCCCCCTCCCCTAAGCACGGTTCTGTTCACAATCCGTTACAAGTTTGCTGTTTTTTTTCAATCTTTTCACAAAATTTGTTGTTTTTTTGCATTTTTTAAAGCAAAATCTACCATTTTTTCATGATTTTTTTAACAAAACTTGTTTTTTTTATTTTGCGATTTTCTAACAAAATTTACCTTTTTTTGATAAAATTTCTGTATTTTCATGATTTTTTGAACCGCTAGATTTTAGATTCAACGCTATAAAAGTGTCATTAAAAATCAAAAGAGTGCCCTGAAAAATGTGAAAAGTGTCCTTTTCAGAACAGTAGCGCCCTGCCCCCTTTTAAACCTGGGGGAAACTCTGATTTATACTAGAGGTATAATTGTAGGCTACTTTTACATTATTCCATTTGAATATGGATTTTTTTTTCTACAATAGAAGAAAGTATCGTAATCAGAATTTTTTTCGTCTTCCGGTTTTCGATGGATTTACATGTTTTTGGGGTCAAAGATTCCAAAAAACATGTTTTTACAAAATATCTGTCTGTAGATGTATATGTCTGTATTTCCATATGTCGCCATTCTGCAATCAAAAAAGGTATGAAGATATGCATAAAACCAAACCAATTTTTTCGTGAAAGTTTTTGGCTGTGGCAAGCAGGTTTTCCTTCAATTTTGAAATATTCTGCCAGAAGGAGGTGCTCCAATAGCAATTTTTGTGCCATTTTCAATATTGTACCACCTAAAAGTGTATGAAGTTATGCATAGAATTGAACCAACTTTTTCATGTAAGTGTTTGGCTATGAGTAGTTGCTCCTCCCTAAATTTGAAAAAATTCAGCTGGAAGAGGGTGCTATGATAGTGATTTTTGTGCCATTTTCAATATCATACTACCAAAAAGTGTATGAAGTTATGCATAGAATTGAACCAAATGTTTTGTGTAAGTGTTTGGCTATGGTCAGCAGAACCTCCCTGAATTTGAAAAAAAATCTGCCAGAAGGTTGCACAATAATTGCGATAACTGTGCTTTTTTCATTATTTTATCATCAAAAAATGTATGATGTTATGCATAGAAATGAACTAAATTTTTTGTATATAATTATTTTCAGGCATGGAAAAGCCGATCCTCCCTGAATTTGAAAAAGAATTTCCAGAAGCTCAGTAAAAGCAATTTCTGTGCTATTTTCATTATTATACCATCAAAAAGTGTATAAAGTTATGCACAGAATTGAACCAAATTCTTTGTGTATGTTTGTGGCTATGGCCAACAGATCTTCCTTGAATTTGGAAATTTTCTGTGGGAAAGGAGCATTGTGATAGCATAGTGCTTTTTGTATTATTTTCTCGTTTCTTCAACTTTCTGTTGGCCATTGACTTGTGTAGAGACTTGAACTCACATCCTACTAAGCTGGCTATTTGCAAACAGCTAATGATAAATGATAATGTAATAAGGGAAAACTATTGATTTTAATAAAATATCATGATCCACATCAACTCGCTTTTATTCTAATTAGTAACTGACTGAAGCAGAAATTTAAAATAAAAATCAAAATTGGAATAGCATTGAATTAATATCGCTATAGTATTAACACATGTAACTACTTTTTGAAATATTAAATGTACGTATAAAATAGAAGAAAAATTTGGGATTGGCACATCCAACTAGTTTTAACTTTGGTGTTGGGCTGGGTTCAGATTGAAGTTTGTCAGTTCTGGGTCGAAATTTCTTGATTCGAATCAACTAAGTTTTTTTAAATTGGTTCAGACTGAATGAATATAGAATTTCCATGTTTAGTTTGGGTATAACCTAAACCTCATAGGACTTTTATGCTCTCAAAATAATACTGTACTTTTCCCATATTATCTTTTGTTAAAACATGAAAAATTGTGTTTTGATTTACTAATCCACCTATTCCCCCCCAATAAATAAATAAATATATATATATATATATATATATTTTCAAAAACTATACTATACACAATACATATACATACATATATATAGTAAAGACACCAACTACCTAAAATAATCACATCTAATACAGCACGATTGTCAAATTACATGGATGTTCGGGTAGCTGTGTGGCCTAGTACTTTTTACATATTAGAGACCAAATTTATAAGTCTCTTTTATGGAAACGCAAATAAAAACCTTGAACCTAAGCCTAAAACTTCCTAATTTCTTCAATCAAAATATAAAAATATCTTAAAATAAAGGAAAATAGGAATCCTCTTCAAATGATATATTTTGGCATTTTTGGGCCAGATTCATGTCTAAAAATTTCATCCCATGCAGACCTCTACTAAAATCTTGCATCATGTCGGGTTGTATGCTTTTATCCACATCCAAACTGACTCTCCATATAGGTCGAACTGGCATACATTTTTGTTGTGGGTCGGGTTTATTTTTATTGGTTGGAGTTGCATTTTAACTCTTGCAGGTCCAGTTCTGATCGACTCTTCCAAACGAATGTCCAAAATATTTTTCAAGATAAAAATCTATATGCAATAAAGCCTTTATAGAGGACAATCTCAAAAAATCAACATCTTTATTTAGTAAACACTTTTCAATACCAAACACTTAAAAATATCTACTTTCATATTTTATATCTTTGAATAGCGGATACCTCAGAATCTACACACATGTAATGTATAGGTGTGCATAAACTATCACAAATACAATGCATATGTTAAAGTGATTATTAAAGAAGAAAAATAGGAAATATTTTTCATATTTCGAAAGGAGAAATGAGGGAGGTTTCCTCTGACTAAATTTCTGTTTTTCCCTACAATATTTTTTCTTTGGGAGGGGGAGGGGAGGGGAACGATTTTTTGAAATTCACAATACATTTTATGCCTGTTTTTTTTGGATTTATGACAGATTTTTTTTAAAAAATTTTTTGGAAATTATTACTTTTTAATTTTTCGAAAAATTCAGAACAATCTTTCTCAACATCAAAATCAGTGAAAGATGAAAAGAAAGATTCTTTGGAGGGAAAAAAATGATGCTAAGAAATTAAATTTAGGTGCAGAAGGAAAAAATAAAACTGTCATTTTGGTGCAGAAACAGTCAAAATAACTCATTTACAGCAGATTCTAAAAAATATTTTCTTTTGGTGCAGGTCTGTCCCTCCTGAAAATTTAAAGCAAATCGGCGAGATAAGTCTTGTTTGGCATATTTTTTTCATTAATAAAACCTGTCAGATCCCCCCCCCCCCCCCCCCACACACACACACCTCCAAATAAAAATTAGAATTTTCAAATTTTTATAAAGACAAATTCCAATAAAAGTTGAAAGAATTTCATACATGCAATATCAAATATTTGTTCTGAATAAACATTGTGTTTTTTGGTATGTCATCCAGATTGTGCAATTCAATAAGCATTTGCAGTTGTAGTCAAAGGCTCTGGGTTACAGTTCCAGACTGCATGCAGCAAAGAAAAGAATGATAAAGAAAAGAATAATTAGCTTGTTTTCCTTGTAGAGTGAATTCCAATTTTCCTTTATAAAGAGCTAATCCATTTTTTCCTTATCTTTTCATGGAAAATTTCAAAATTTTTAATAAAATACGACACATGGTATCTACTGAAAATCTTATTTTTGTTGTCATTATCTTTTCCATTTGATAATTTACCACTGTCCATCAGTAAAGAATAATATTTACTCATTAATGGAGCATTTCTATACACGTTAAAAAATTAAGGCAAGCAAATCAAAAACAAGTACTTTCAGGTTAAATAAAAAAAAGTGATTTTTCGACTGGATCGAAGTTTTGTTCAGAACATATTTCTGAAAAAATCTATGGTGAATGCTAATAAATTGCATTTCAGTGATGAATTATTAATCAGATACTCAGTTACTGAAAATTAAATGACTATAAATTTATCCATGCACAATAATAAAATACTAATTAAAAAGGAAATTTTCAAATGTTTATTAATTTAAAAAGAAAAAGATACAAATGTACAAAGGAAATATAACATTCACAAAAATTTATAAGCAAATATTATATACAATGCATTTCCAAAGTCTCAAATCTGGAATTCAAAATTCTCTCCAATCCATACTTTTGCAAATATATTTAATGGCACTTTCAAAGTTTATTTTGCATTTTTTTTACATTTGTTAAAGGATTTCAATTTCAAACTTTTAGCCAAACAGTAAATTTTGCACTTTTTTTTTTTTTTTTACTTATCAAATATATATACATATTCTCCATTTAGAATATATTTTTTTAATGTAACAAATATATTCCCAGCATAAATAATTCACAAACTGGTGTGTGTTTTCATTGTTTTATGTTTTAAACAAATAAAATGTAAATGATCCAAAGTTCCAAGCTGAGATCCAGAGTGTTCCAGATTTTTGACTTCATACCTACTGTACTAATTTTCATTAAAAAATATACAGACATATACAGACACATAAAAATGATGTTGTGCAGTATATAGTAGAAATATGCATCACAAAATTAAATATTTACATTCCATTAAAATATTTCATAATTTAATAAAAACAACTGATGTAATTTTATTTTTAGGCACTTTAAAGTCAATTTCATTTTTAGAAACTCACTGGCCAACCAGAAAAATGTAGCTGGCTTTTACTTAAAAATACTTCTTTAAAACTACAAACAGTTTTTACATGTGTAATACAACAGTATAGCAAAAAGCAAAGAAAACTGGCGATATGTAACAATTAAAATATTTTAATTACAACATTATACTTACAGAAAATTTTCTCTGAATGTAAAAATTGTTTAAAATCTATACAACTCTCAAAACTATCAAGTAAAAAAGATCTTAAAAAATACACATATACAGATTGTTCATAAATAAACTAAACATTTTTATAAACCACATATTAAAAGATTAATTCACTTCAAATAGTTAACTTTGAAAGGACAAAATATATCAATTTTACTAAGCCATGCATCAAAAGAGATTGAGCGAAATCTGCCATCAACAACCAAGTGATATAAGTAGAGCTAGCGATTCATGTTGAGAGTTCTTTTTCTGTTGAGACTTTTTCTTAAGTCTATCAAATTTAACATAATAATGATACAAAAATATTAATTTCCATAGGACCAAATTGTCATCCCATTGTGTAAGTGAGTATAGATATAGTCAATGCCTTTAAAGAATTTATATACATAAATATTAAAAAATGTATATAAAAGGGGTGTTTTAGAATTTTATAAAAAATTTAAATTTTTAATAGTACTTTAAACATGTTGCATATCAACTCAAATATGAAAAGCAGAAGAGAATGATACCATTTTAAATTCTTTAGCTGGCATAGCCTTTTATTAGTATTATTATTATTATTATTTTTTTTTCATATGGAATGATTTCTTATTGTTCTTGAAGAATCTCTTTCCAGAAAATAATATTTTATTTACAATAAAATTATATCACTTAATTTGTATTAGATAGATCTCTTAGAGAAGCATTCATTCGCATAAGTTCTTCAATAACTTTATATAAGCGTTCTGTAGTTGCCAAATGTTGTTTTTCAATTTCATCCTAGGAGTAGAGAAAAAGTTATTAATTTACTTTCTTTTTATTTCCAATGTTTTGTTTAGATAAAATTATCAGTAATCTATGAAAATATAATACAGTCGACCTTGGATAATTTGAAGTTCAAGGGACCGAAACAAAAGTTCGAAATATCCAAAAATTCGAATTAAATATATTCGCTCAAAAAGAAGATATAAATAAAACAATTAAGAAAAATCATGCGTTAAGCATAGATTATGAAGCACTAAACACTTAATGAAATCTTTAACAAAACTTTGTTATTTAGGGAAATAATAATGTATAGTCAAATATACCCAAATATGTATTCCAGTACTTTTGAACAGCCCTGTATTTCATATGTCAGTTGATATAATGGGAAAATTTAGTTTAGCAAGAAAATATCCAGTAACTTGAAATTTCTTTTTCAGCAATTCATACTATTAGATGGAAACATACTTGAATACTTTTGTTCAGCCCTGTAGTTTACATTGTATCTTTATTACAGTCAACATTAGGCTAAAATTTATTGTTAACTAAAACACTTTTAAAACAACTGAAATCACATTCTCATAAATTATCATTCATAGGCGTCCATGTACCGAATTCTTTGCGTGGCCCAGTATATACTTTTATCTATATTCAGAAAACATTTCTCAGTAAATTGAATGAAGCTCAGCGTAAAAATGCATAGCTTATTTAAGAACCACGTTTAAATAATTTTTACTCATATTCAGTAATATTGGTGAGAGCTCTTTTGGGTAGCCCTGTACATCAATTATAACATTTATGCACATCATATAATGTGCATATATTTAGCAAAATATAAACGCGCATATCAAAATTAAAATGCATTCCATCCCTCCATCAGCCATCATCGGACACATATACGGTACCTCGGAAAGAATATACTATTTGAAATCTTTTGTATGGCCCTGTAAATGCTATGTACTTCATATTATGCAAGACAGTAGTGTATAATTTATATTAAGCTTCAGTGACATATATCAATTTTATTATACATGAAACAGTTTAATATATTTAAAATATGTCACACACAATTCCCCCTAATGGAATCTTTTTGTGTGGCCCTGTAATTGAATAATAGCTACATTTTCACCTTATATTTTATAGAATGCATATTTTAATATGTTTGACAGGGTATAACATCTGTAAAATTCCTTTGAAACGATTTTTCCCCATAGGCCATAATGTAATGCGAAACTTTTGATTCACCCTGTAGATAAACTGATCATGGTAGAAACTTCATTTTCAACAGGACTTGTGCTTTGGTAAACGTCAATAACGTCCTAAAATTTCATGGCAATCCGAGTATATTAACGATTTTCCCCCATAGGCTGTAATGTAATGGGAAACTTTTGATTCGCCCTGTAGATAATCTAATCATGGTAGAAACTTCATTTTCAATAGGGTTCGTGCTAGGGTAAACGTCAATAACGTCCTAAAATTTCATTGCAATTCGAGTATATTAACGATTTTTCCCCATGGGTCGTAATGTAATGGAAAACTTTTGATTCGTCCTGTAGATAAACTAATCATGGTAGAAACTTCATTTTCAATAGGATTCGTGCTAGGGTAAATGTCAATAACGTCCTAAAATTTTATGGCTATCCGAGTATATTAACGATTTTTCCCCATAGGCTGTAATGTAATGGGAAACTTTTGATTCACTCTGTAGATAAACTAATCATTTTCAATAGGGTTCGTGCTAGGGTAAACCTCAATAAAGTATAAAAATTTCATAGCAATCCGAATATAATTATGGGAGTTAGAGCGCGGACAAACCGCCAGACAAACCGAATGCATAAGCACTTTTCAACTTTGTTGGAAAGTGCTAAAAAGATTAACTCCACAATGAAATATTTAACACATAAACTTTATCTAAGGATACTACTACATTTTTTTTCAATTAATCAAACCTTTTTTTTACTAGTTTAATTATTCATCTGTCATCACTTTTAAGAAAAAAAAAAAAAAATCATACTTTTGATTGCTTTTTCAAATGAAATCTTTGAGTCATAACATATGATTCCAACTTATCAATTGACACAAAAATAGAATCTTTTACACGGGACTCGCCTTCAAAAAAGCATCAAAGTTTATGTATATTCCCCATAGCTTCCAAGGAACTAAGTAAGGGTTTCTCTGGTATTTCCTTGTTCTGTTTATCTTCAGATAATCTGTCCTCAACTTCGTTATTCTCTGTCAGTTGAGCAGCTATGTCCACATTAACTCGCCACACACAGTCACATTTTGGTGCACGTTGACGTAGTTTTCATACAAGATTGATGGATCAGATTTTAAATCTTCTCAATTATGAATTTTTCCAAGTAGAAAGACAATTAAAATAAACTGTTTTATTATTTTGAACCTGTCTCAGTATTTACCGGAAAATTTGAAAGGCAATACTGTGAAAAATTCTAATTATCCAAACTAAAATTCGAAATATCCACTTTTTTTTTTTTTACATTATTTTAATACAGAATTCTAGGAACCAAGCAAAAAATTCGAATTAGCCAGAATTCCGAATTAAACAAGTTTGAATTATCCAAGTTTCACTGTACAAGAAACTAAAACACCATGAAACGTACCGTATTTTCCGGGAATAACGCCGCACCAAGTATAACGCCGCACTTGGTTAAAAATAAAAAAAAATAGTTTAACGCCACACCAGGTATAACGCCGCTCCGGGTATATTCCCACATTCATTATTAGTGCAATGAAATAAAATTATTAACTGATATAAAGTAAAACATTTGGTCTTAAATAAATAACTTATCTTTTTTTTGTTGTGCAGTTATTTTAATGAAATCAGAACCTCATCCATTCGCTGCGCCACGATTCCCGTTAACTTTTGCTAAATTGGTAACATTCAGCTTAAATTTTGCAGGGTAACTGCGGCACTTACAACTCACATCTGAAGACATATTTAAGATAAAACTTACCGCAAAATACCATTAATCTTTCCCTCAAACGTGACGAAAAATCATAAAATAATTAGAGGAGGGCGCTTACACGGGATTTTTCCGCGATCGTTTCACAAAATTTGCAGGATGAATCATGATAAATTGAATGATTCATGAATCTCTGGATGAATCATGAATTTTGATACTTGAAGTAATACTTGAAAAAATTTGCATTTTTTTTAAACGTAAATTCTCTCGAAAAAACGCAGAAAAAAGAAGAAATTTGTAAAAAAAACCCCAAAAAAGCATGAAATTAATTAAAAAATCTTGAAAAAACGCACATTTCTAAAGATTCAGGAATTATTCATTTCATCATGATTCATTCCTTTCTCAACCGTTATTTTGACATAATTTGTACTTTTTTAGAGATTTTTTGATGTAATTCGCGTTTTTATTGCAATCTTTCGTCGAAATGTGGGTTTTTTGGCGATACTTCGGCAAAATTCATGATTTTTCTGCGATCCTTTAAAGAAATTTGCGTTTATTTTTCATGATTGTTTGGCGAAATTGGCGTTTTTTCAGCGATTGTTTTGGAAGGGAGGGCGCTTTCATGGGATTTTTTGAAAATTTCAAATTTTTTATAAAGTGGGGAGGGGGCGGATTAACGGGATTTTACGGTATATCAGTAAATTAAAATCAATTTTAAGCATCAGATTCTTTAACCTTAAAAATATAATTCCACGTGCATGTGTATAATTACAGCGAAAGCAACGAAAGTTTAGACTTGCCGATCTGTTTTCAAAAATTTTAAATTAATTAGGCCTATTTACAAGCCGCACCTAGTTATTGGCCGCACTTTTGTTTACAAAACAAAAAAATCTAGTTTAACGCCGCGGCGTTATTCCCGGAAATTACGGTAATCAAATTGTTTTCCTTTAAAAAGGAACCTAGTAAATTTTCACAAATTTACTCCATTTTAAAGATTTGTATTGTTATTTTTTATTACTATAAGATACATACAAATTTATCAGACACTAAAACAAAAAACACTCATAAATAACTAATTATAAAAAAAATTTAACCGCATATGGGAACAAAAGCCAAATGCAAGCACATTTAACAACTGTGATTTATTATTGAATCAGTAGATATTTGTTCAATCACTCGTTGATTTTTCTAAACGACCCTGAGATTAGAAGCTCCACTGTTTTAGGCAGTAGACACACAGCTGAGCTACCTTTATATTCTAGTCTTGAATCAAATGAACTTTGAATTATTGTGATTTTTATTTTTAGACAATCTTTATTTTTCACTTTAAAAAAAAGTTTAACTTCGCTTATTACAGAAATATGCATATATCAACAAAGATTAAAATAAAACTTTCAGCTTTCTTATTCAGGTTACTAAAAGAACCAATATGGCATACTTCAAACTAATTTAATCATTGCAGTAAAGATTTATTGATGAAAAAATTTAACTAGGACTTCCCTCTGAGGGATTAGTCTGAGCGTTATTACTAAGAACATAGATTTAATAGCATCTAATTTTCTTAAACATTTACAGGAAGCTATCTTTAATTGATCATACACTGATACAAATTCAAATGCCGAAAATAGCAAAGTGAACTGCAGAACAACAAAATATTATACATAAACTCATATACGCTATTTAAAATATTGAAAAACAAACAATGCAAAACAGTCATGCATGCATATAAAATTGAAAGCATGCAATATTAAAATTAATATATTTAATAAAACACTAAAATATCTAGTATCAGAATTTTGACTGCTTGAAATGTCAAGAACATAAACAGACACTCCACACCAATTTTAGTACCTATAAATGGCAAAAAGCATGATGGCAGAAGAGAATAAACTATTTTTTTTATATGGTATGTTGCCCTCTCGATTAGTTAATACTGAATAATTAGCATGATTAGTTAATATACAAGGTGATTTTAATTAAAAGTTATTTCAAAAATCAATAATATTAAAGCTACTGGTTAGAATGATCTGATATTTTAGCAGAACAATCATGGGTAATAAAATTGTTTAGCAAAAAAGAAAAAAGTTTACAAAATGTGCCAATAGATGGCACTGTCAGGGTAATATCAAGGGAAGACTAAAAATGTATTCATTAAAACACAGGAAGGTTGTAAGCCAAAAGAAAAAAAAAATTACAAAATATTTTTACTACAGGGATTTACTGCAAATTTATTAGTAAAAAGTCAAGAATACATGCTTATAGACCCCTTGCATGTGACGTCACATGCTTCATCTGGCACCCAAACATAAGGCAAATGTGGTGTTTTCACATTTGTAAACATAGTGACTTGCACTTCATTTTTTAAGTACTTGGAAAAATAATGCAAGAATGAGAAAAATCAAAATTAAACAGAAAGACCACATGTGCTTTAAACGGCAAATGGGGAGTTATGATGTTTTGTTTGTGCAGCAGATTATAGTATCAGCTGTTGCTGTGATGCAATGCAATGGATCTATAGCAACTACACGGAGGAGCGCCAACTTGCATGAATATTGTGCGATCCACACACTGAAACTGTTGTGATGCTGGAAGGACATGGTTATGCAAAAGTGCTACATACTGCTTGCTAGTAATGACGAAGGTAACAGGACCTGCAGGCATGATCTCCAACAAAAACGGACCAATGATAAATGCTGCCATTATTCTGCACCACACAGTGACCTTTCAGACTGAAGAGGTAGTTACTGTAGCTGGGACGGATTTTAGGTTGCCCATATCTTGCAATTTTGCATATTTACAGAACCTCGCAAATGAACGTTGGCTTCGTCAGACCACAGAATGTTCCATGGTCATCCATTGTTTAATTCTATCTGGGCAAGAAATTGTAGTGCAAAAGATCGACGTGCTTCCAGGCTAGCAGATAACTCCTGGAAATGAGTTATCTTGTTTGGATAAAAGCACAAGATGTTTCATAGGACTTTATGCATCCTGGCATATGCCGTATGTTCAGCATATCCAGCATTCAATCAATTCCCTGTGCATTGCTAAATCCAGCATCACTATCAGTCTGTTTTTGTAATGCTGCAGCCACATTTCCATTGCCACAACAAAAACTGGTTGTGGTTTCTTTACTCTACCTCATTTAATTTCAAATGAACCAATCTCTTTAAATTTAGCAATCATGTCTGAAACTTCATAATAGTTATAAGTGCACAGTCACCGTTCTTATAAAAAAAGCTTCAAGAGCAGAACACGATCCTTCAAAATTAAGAGTCATGAGGCAGCATTCAGGCAAAGAGCTAGTGCTCTGTATTTTTATGGCAGTTATGTCTGTGGTACACATGTCACATTGATTTTTCATTTCTATAGACAATGAGAACCTCTACAGCACCATCTATCAGCACATTTTGGAATTATTTTTTCCATGATTCCACTGCCTCTCGGTTGTTCTGCTAAAATATCAAATCATTCTGACCAGTATTTTTAAAATTATCAATTTTTGATATCTTAACTTTAATTATAATCACCCGGTATATAATAACTAGCAGGGGAGACCGAGCTTAGCTTGGTCAAAATTAACTTTGTGTTCAACTCGATATAGTATTTTCACTGTATCATTAACTTTGTATTATTACTGTAAAACATGTTTATAATAGTATTATTTAGAAAAACAATCAATAAGAAAACTATGTTTTTATGCGCATATTTATAAATTTTATTTTATTTTAAATTTTACAACGAAAGGACATCGATCTAAATCACTTTTTTAGCTCGACTCTGATTGGTTTAACCATGCATCTCGAATCCTCTTAAGAATGTATAAAAAAATTCTTTACATTCTGAAAGACAATATATTTTGCTAGATATAGCCAAATTTGGAGGCATTCTTTCATTTGGCTCCAAATACGTGTTTTGGTTTTCGTAATTTTTATAGTCGATTTTTTGGCCATATGTCGCCAATATTTTGTCAAATATCACCAAGTTATTGGCTTTTGCCATATTCTCCTGACCCTGACCCGTATTACCCAAAATGAGCCACTAATCAAATTTGATCAAGCATGTGACATAGCTCAATCGTCTTCAGGTAATCAAAAACAGTAGAATATAAAATTGAATCAAAATCGTTCAAGCCATTTTTTAGGTAAAATTAGCTTGGCAGCATTCAGCAATGAAGCGAAGTGACCCACTAATATAATTTTGTTTAACATGCGACTCAGCCCAATAGTCTTCTCTTGACAAAAAACGTTTTGTTTCAAAATTTAGGTAAAATTGAGTCGTTATTGTATATAATTAGAATGACCCTAGCTCATTAAGACCCAAAATGACCCATTAATAGAATTTTCGCGAGCATGTGTCCAAGCCAAATGGTTTTCTCTTGCTCAAAAACGATATAATACAAAGTATAGTCAAAATGGTGAGTACCATTTTCTATATAAAATTAGCATGACCCATCATGACCAACAAATGACCCTTATAATCGAAATCTCTTAAACGTGTGGCCTAGCTCTTTAGTTTTAGCATGCCGAAAAACATTAGATACAAAATTTAGATAAAATCGATTGAGCTGTTTTTTAGATATAGTTGGTTTGACCCTGACTCCTTATAATCCAAAATGACCCATTGATCGAATTTTCACAAAAATCTGTCCTAACCCAATGATTTTCTTGAGACCGAAAACGATAAAATACAAAATTTAATCAAATTTGCGTGAAACGTTGTCAAGATAAAATTAGAATGACCCAAAAGTGGCCCACCAATCGAAATTTCTCGAACATGTGACCTACCCCAATGATTTTCTCATGCCAAAAATATGTTGTATACAAAATTTTGTTAAAATCGACCCACCCATTCTTTAGATATAGCTTGACCTTGACCCATTAAGACCCACAAATGACCCTTATAATCGAAAGCTCTCGAATATGTGACTTAGTCCATTAGTTTTCTCGTTTCTAAAAATTGTTACATACAGAATTTCGTTAAAATGGATCCTGCCGTTCTTTAATTATACATAGCTTGACCCAGACCCTTTATGATCCAAAATGACCCATTAATCGAAATTTTTCGAACATGTAACCTAGTCCAATGATTTTCTCGTGCCAAAAAAATGTTGCATACAAAATTTCATTAAAATCGATCCACCTGTTCTTTAGATATAGTTTGACTATGACCCATTATGACCCATCATGACCCACAAATGACCCTCATAGTCGAAATCTCTCAAACATGTGATTTAGCCCATTAGTTTTCTCATGTCAAAAAACTGTCACATACAAAATTTTGTTATAATCCATCACGCAGTTCTTTAAATATAAATAGCTTGACCCAGACTCTTAATGACCCAAAATGACCCATTGATCAAAATTTTTCGAACATGTAACCTAGTCCAATGATTTTATCGTGCCAAAAAATGTTGCATACAAAATTTCGTTAAAATTTATCCACCTGTTCTTTAGATATAGGTTGACCATGACCCATTATGACCCACAAATGACCCTCATAGTCGAAATCTCTCAAACATGTGATTTAGCCCATTAGTTTTCTCATGTCAAAAAACTGTTACATACAAAATTTCGTTATAATCCATCACGCCGTTCTTTAACTATGAATAGCTTGATCCAGACTCTTAATGACCCAATATGACCCATTGAAATTTTTTCTCGAACATGTAACCTAGCCCAATGTTTTAGCCCCGAAAACCATAGAATGCAATTTTTAATCAAAATTGCGTGAGAAAATCGCTAGATAAAAATAGCATGACCCACAATGACCCCAAGAATGACCCACTTACTGAATTTTCTCAAACATGTTACCTAACCCAATGGTCCTCTTGTAATCCAAAACGATACAATATAAAATTTGGTCAAAATCGTTAGAGCCGTTTTTTAGATAAAAATGGCTTGACCCATAATGACCCACTAATCTAAATTTTTCGAACATGTGACCCAGCCCAATAGTTTTCTCGTGCCTAAAAACGATTGGATACAAAATTGTCTTAAAATCCATCCAGCCGTTCTCTAGATATAAATAGCTTGATCCTGACCCATTGTGACCCAAAATGACCCAGTAATCGAATTTTCCCGAACATGGGACCTAGCCCAATGGTCTTCTCGTGCCCGAAAATGGTAAAATCCAAATTTTTGCGAAAATCGTTAGAGCCGTTTTTGAGATAAAATTTACCCACACACACACAATTTTTGCTCGCATTATAGTATAAGATATCTACATATGTTTTCTATGGATGCAATGAAGTTCTCATTAAGAGTTAAAGAAATTATCTCTTCAAAAAGTGATTTATCAAACTCCCAAAAATGTCAAGAAAGGAATGCAATGTATAGTTTGGAATATGTTTCAGATATGCTCAATCTTATTTAAATGGGTAGTCATGATGGCCACTACCTATGCTATTTTGTTTGTTTACAAATTTATTCTCATCACGTTGAGCAGTATTTCACTTAACATGCACTAAATAGAAAGAACTGGCAATGACTGTAGTGTAAGGTATGACACAAGATCTGAATATGTCTTCATAAGCTTTGAGCTGTCAAAGTATCATCTTCAGTAATTTATAAACCTAAACATTTTTTTTAGCAAAACTTACCAGTCAATGTCAATGTGAACTCGATTATGTAGTCTTACCCAAATAAGTTGTTAGATAAAGAACCTGCTAATAACAATTTAGAATATGACTCATTAGTAAAGTTGAAAAAAAAAAAAAAATGCATGTAAAATTGAATTTTGCACTCCTTCAGTTAAGGGACTTGGCAAGAGACAAAAGCTCAGAGAAGGAACACATTGACAAGAAGTACTTTCAGGCAACCTATTCGCTGTTTAATACCGATATTTATTCAATTTTTACAAAATTTATTTAATTCCAGACGTATAGCTACCCAATTTGGGGCATTTAATTTGCATGTTAGGGGGCAGGGGCATGTAGTATTATTAAATATTTAAAATTTCTATACTTGGCATTTCCAAATTAATGGTAATTTAGAATTTTTCCCATTTTTCCCATTTATTTCATGTTTTTAGTTTTTTTTTTTTTAAACTATTTATTGAGATCATTTACATTTTAAAAGTAATTTAAAAGTAACCTGAAGCAAAATTTCTACTTTTTAGGAACAGCAAAATTCAATTTTTTTTAAGAATGGAAAAAAAATACACAGAAATGGAAAATTGTTTATTTATTTTTGTTTTAAATATCAACATGTTTAGAAATTGTTTTATTGTGAATATTAGTATACTGATGATCGACCTTTACTCAAGATACAGTCGAGTCTCTATAACGAAACTCCATACATCGAATTTCTCTATATAACGAATTTTTAGTAGGAACGGTCCCCTTTTCACATGATTACATTAAAAACAGTCTCTATATAGCGAAATATCTATCTCCATATAACAAATTTTTTCATAAATTGGTCATTATTTATTCAGTTTTTAAAAAAGCTTCGTAATCATGTGGAATCAATTCCCATTACTTATTTTTGATCTATCGTTCAGTGCTGAGTTTTTTTTATATTACTTTTCTTCTTGTTCTTTAATCCAATGAATTCATCCCACCTCCCACACAACTTTCAACATCCTTCTCAAAACAGAGTCAACTGGATTGTTACACATATAAGAGAGGGATCAATGAGGCACATAAGAGAGGCCTTCAAATGCAGGAAAATGCTATCTACAATTTTTCATTCCTTGCTAAAATTTGAATACATTTTTTTAAAAGTGCAACAATTTTAAAATCAAATCAACAAAAAATTACAGATTTCTTCGTCGTAAATTAATGCAAGTCTTCATTATTTGATTTTCATTAAGCTTTCAAATAAATGTGTGTTCTCTTTTTTGAAACTGTTTAAATAATTGAGAAATAAAATGTTAGGTTAATATTTATAGTTAAACATTTCAAATTCTTAATTAAAAACATAAAAAATAATATTTGTTTAAAATTTACAGATTAGATATGATTTTTAACGTCATTCTCTATACAACGAATTTCTCTATATAACGAATTTTTTACTGGAACGATGGATTTCGTTATATAGAGACTCGACTGTATGTAAAATATTCATTATGTGGTTGTTTCTGAAAGCCAATTTTCTATCATTAATATACCTTTTTTACAGTTTTAACAAAGTATTACTCTTGTTTAACGCCATCTTTGCTTGTGCTAATTCGAATTATTAGCCATTTTTCTTGCAAGAAGAGTGTTTATAACTGTTAATTGTTTGATTTTGCATACCGATTGCAATATTGGTAACTTTTATGTCACCCGAGAGTAGGTGATAAATATTCAATAATTGTTTCCATACCATGTTCGTATTACATTCATTTCATTTAACCTCTTCAAGGGCAATTGTCCAGTTGTGGACCACTAAATTTTATCCTTTAATTGCTAAACTGACACTAAAGTATTGGAATAAAACAGTTTCTTTTTATTAAGTACGTAAGCAAATGATTTAACTTCTTTTAAAATAAATTTATTTAAAAATTCTGCTGTCATTCACTCATTTTCAGCATTTTTGCAAATTAAAATACCTTGCCCTCGAAAGGAGGTATATACTTAAACTTTTTTTTACTTGATTTAAACACGTGATTTTAACTAATTTCATCACAAATGTTATATATGTACCGAGATACATAACTGGAGCCAAAACATTGTTACTTTGCATGACATGGTAACATGGTTGTTATTTGTTTATCTATTAATAAATAATTTATTTTTTACTATATAAATTAATCGTGTTTTTATTTATTGTTATCTACTTTTTAAAATAGAAAATAATTTTAAATATAAGCTGATATTCAAAGATCATTTTTAACAAACCCGGTATGTATATGACATCTGCACCCTAATTTCATAATATTTTTACAATGTTCTTCTACATTGACATTTTAGTAAATTTTGGATCTGTTTGAGCTTCAGAAAGTGAGATTAATTGCAAATAGATATTAACAGCTGCATAAACAAACCTGATGTTATATCTATATTTATTTTATAAAATATAATATATATAAACTATATTTTTACATATAAACATTTTAGGTGCTTTTTGATTAATCTTGCGCCAATGTTATTTATAGATGTAATAAAAATTTTCACCATTTTCCCGCCTTGAATTTGTTCTAAAGTTTTATAGGATCATACTCTTATTCTCAGTTTCCGTAATGTATTAATATTTTTAACGGCTAAAGTTCTTTTTATTTTATCTTATTTAACTCAGCATAATCTATTGATTATTTTCTTAAAAAGAGCTAGAATGTTTCTTGAATGTCAATATCTTATTGCGAAATCTTAAATTCATTACACAAATCAATTTTCCTTTTTAGAATCAAAACATTTATCGAAACTTTAATTTTGTTTTATTATTTAATTAATCATCTGCTAGGAAATTTCTACGCCTTCCGTGGGCATATTACTCTACGATTTATATGCCGTTTGTTAAAGAGTCTGTGCATCTAGTCAACCCCATCAGCCAATAGTAGAGCACGAGGTAGATTGCCTTTACCTTGAAAACAATTCTAGTGGCTTTTTAAAAGACTTGCGTAAAAAGGGGAGGGGCTAGGTTAGCTTAGAATTTTTTGAGAAAGTCATTTTGGCTTTGTGGAGCGAGTAGAATGCTTTTGACCTTTCAAGTACTAAGATTCACGTCTCTTCTCGGAATAATTTGGAATATTTGTGGAATGCAATGGTATTCCCGGTAGTCTTTTTTCAAAGCCCACTTTGTGTTTTTCTTATTTTTTTTATGGTGATACGGACTTACAACCAACGGCTTAGTTGATTTTATCCATTCTTTTTAATGGACATGAGGGAATTAAGAACATTTCTTGTATCTATTATAAATCTGTGGAGATTGAAGATGTGTGGAATAGCCGCAGAAAATGCTCAAAAAGAATAAAGGACTAAAAACTGATCTTTTGCATTATTTCTGGAGAAATTCCCATACATGTCATCTCCATTGCCTTTAACTTCAGCCGCTAAATCAAGAAGAAATTCTATGACCAATGACCTTCATTGCATTAATCAATGACAGTTTCTTTTTGTCAGATCATCAGGTGTTATTATCCACGATAATCTGTTTATTATTTCAAGTTAGCCGGCAGGATATTAAGGAATCCTGTGAATTTCAACAATAACATTCTAAGTGCCACCTCAATTCGTTCGACATCCCCTCATGTCCTAATTTAGTTTATTTATCATTGTTATAAACATAGTTGATTTTCAACTAAATCGAGGCTCTCGTCGAGTATATCTCTCATCGTTCAGCAGAGAGAAAAAAAATATATATATAAAACTTAGAAAAATGAAAAATATGTTATGAGAGAAGTTATTTCATTACTGAATTAGAGTGCCTTGCCATCATTGATACTTTAGATAAGTTTTATCATTATTTTCATGGTGTCTAATTTACAATTCATACTGATCATGCATCTCTTGTTTGATTCAAAAATGTCAAACATTTGAGAGGTAGATTATTTAGGTGGTCATTGAAGTTGAGTATGTTTGATTACAAAATTGAATATTTAAAGGGGATCTACAAATGTCGAAGCCGACATGTTGTCCAGAAACCCTATTTCTCATTTTGTAAGCCTATTACTTTTCTTCTTGATGTTAAAGAGATTGAGATGCAAGACAGAGAAAATGTGTATGGTTCAAATTATCTAAATGACAATGGACTGATTGTAGTTAAAAAGAAAGGTTTTCGTAAAGTAGTAGTTTCCATGTCCTTAAGAAATAAAATTTTTATTTATTACATATATATATGCATGTTTGTATATAAACTAATAATACAAAACAACATTATTATGACAAGACTAAATCCATTGAAATGCGATATCAAAAATAAGTTTAAAATGTGCTCATCAATTCATTCTTCTTCGAATTTCATTTCCTCTGAAATGCATCCAACATCTTAAGCTAATTAATTTTTATGCAAAAATAGAGGAAATATTTTTCTATAATATTTGGATAATTTGCAGATGAAACAGAATTTTAATGCTTTCAAGTGATAATTTCTTTGCGTAATTTTCTCATTCCCTTTCCATAACCATGATAGCTTAGCCATTTCCACAAACAGGATACTTTCCTTGTTATAAAATAATATACCCAATGGATCCTTAAAAAAATAAAGAAATACAATTCTTATGACCTGATTCAAAAGATATTTCAAGCAATTTGACACTATATTAATTTTATGCTCTACATAAATTGAATTTCTGTCTTTTGGTTAGCAGATTTTAGTTTTATGACAAAATGCTGCAATTTATGGATAATCTAATCTTATGATTTATCAGTTTTTCTTTTGGCCTCTATTCCTTAAATTGGTTGAAAGTGACTTCAAAAATAATTCATGCTTGAAAATAATTTAAAGTGTCACTAAATTGAGAGTATTTTTAAATAAATTTTATCCTCCAATTAATTTTATTCCTGTTTTATCATGTAACAATTAAAATTGTACAGTATTTAGAAGCAATGTAAATAGGATAAAAGTGAAAGATATAGTGATGTCCTTTGTCACCCATCGTTATACATTTCTAAAGATTATAATTGGTTTTGACTGTCGCTCAAAAGTAGACTATTTTTTGACGACACATAGAATTCCACTGTTTACACAATGAAAGAAATGGAACTTTGTAAATAATAAATACCTATTAAATGAATTTATAATAAAGCTACAAAAATTAATTTTACAGAACATGAGCTGTACATAAAATCTTTTACTGTAAAACCATTCTTTATTAATCTAAATTTCGGGAATCTAATCTAAAATTTCAGTAAAACCTGAAATTTTTTAGTTCTTTTAATTCTTTATAAAAAGATGAATACATCTTATGTAAAATTATTTTTTTAAATGAGAGAGAACATGCCATCAAGATGAAATAATCTGTAAAGTCTTCAATTATACTACAAGGTCTGGCTATTAATTTCCAGGACTGACATAACTGTACAAGAATGAAAAGCCAGAAGATGGTGCTAATGATTGCATATTGAAGAGCGCTTTCTTGTGTATGTGCAGTGCACTCCGCATTATTCTGAAGTAAGTTGTTCTCGTAAAAAGGTTCATTAAAATGTAGCTCTTAAATTCCTGTTGTCGAGGTGAGAATGGAACAAAGACAATGCCCACCCACAAATTGCGTGAGGTGATTCTTAGCCCAGCATGATGTCTTTGAGATGCAGCATCCACAATATTCTCCAGATCTAGCATCCACAGACATTTTATTGTTCGCTAAGCTGAAAAATTCGCTGAATGGAGCAACATTTTAGGATATCGAAGTCATCAAGAAAACTAACGTCACTATTAAAGAGCATTCCAAAATAGGACTTTAAAACTTCTTTCCGAAATTTGTGCAGCCGAGCACAGACGTGCATCACAGCTGATGGGGATTGCTTCAAATCATATTAAATGGCTATGTGATTCAACTTTTTTCTTCTGAGTTATTCCATGAGTCCTGGAAATTAATAGCCGGACCTTGTATTTACAATCATAAAATGAAAAGTCAATGAAAAATGTCATTTTGACATCATATTAATTTTCTCTTCATATGTATCAAAGTAAAAATACATTTTAAGCTAAGCATGTAGCCATTTACACAGAAAATATTTTTTACACATACTTTATATACATATTTTTATGTTTAATCAGTATGTATTAAAATAAAAACATATTTTCTGTTTCACTGTAATAAAAAAAATTACATCAGTAAAGTTAAAATGCATAAAGGTAAGGTAAACCCAATAAGCGATATTCTTGCGACGTCACAATGAATGTGAATTATTATTCGCTTATCAAAATAAAGTACATGTGTACAAATATTTTTTGTCGAAATTTAACTTACAAATTAAAAAATACATTCAAAAAGTCACGTGTCTGAATATTTTTCTTTTCTATGCAGGAATGGTAGCAATCCAGTAGCCACTGTTTTAAAGAAATTTCATAAAAAAGGTTTAAAATTAAAAATATAAAAATGGAATTAAATTAAAAATTAGAATGGGCACATCTACATCTAAACTGCTTTCATTAAAAAAAATTGTCAAAATCGGTTGAGTAGATAGCTCAGGGCTGATGACTGAAAAAACAGCCTGGATTTATATGTAGATAAATTGTGGCTTATGTAATAAGAGCCGTACATTACATACGCCATGAATTAAACATTACTATTCCTGGGCCAATCATACACAAATTTTAAATGAGATTTCAGTTTTACAATTTTTGGTACTGCAAATTTCTAAACATCGCACATTTTCAAATATTGTATCATTGTCTATAGAAAAAAAATTTACTTTGAAATACAATTTGTTTGAAAGCTTTATCTTAATTTGTTTGAGTTATTAATTATATTGTAGTTATACTTTTTATGTCATCGTGGCAACAGAAGTATTCCAAAAAAGCAGACATCACAAGGATTCTAATATGTCTCAGATATATCTATTCTCTATTTTTATTAGTTTTTTTACATATTTTTAAAATTATTTGCAACTTGTTGAAGTGTAAAAACTTCTTTAAAACACCATAAAATAAATAGCACAAGGCCTTTTGAAAGAACTTGGTCTTTCTTCATCAGGTGCAAAAAGACGTGCATCTGCTATGAGTGTAGGGGCACGATAATTTACACCAGTTTCAACTTATATTTATTTACAACTTATTTTTCACAGCAGGTGCATTCAGTAAACCACCCTCATAGGTATCTTCTGATACAATCAGCAATTAAATCCAACAAATATTTTTTGAGATTTGCTTGACGAAAGCATTATGCTTGATTTTTAATATTGTTTCATAGCTGTTTAGGTCCAGAAAATAATACTGAGCTGCGTATTAGCATTCGATTCATTCAGATAATCCTGGAGTAAATTTACAGAATACTCTGTTTCAGGAGAGATAAATAACAATAAATTGCTTTATTTCCTTTGAAAATCAGAAAATCTATTCTACATAAAAAAAGGGTCATTCCATGTCAAATCAACCAAAAAAAATCAATATTTAACCTGACCATTTCCAATTTCAATGAAACTGCTAGGGATCATTCTCTATGATGATATAAATTAGAGCATATTTTTATTTTTTATTTATCGCTTTAAATTTTTATACAATTAATTATTTAAATTTTGAAAAATCATAATTTTTTGACTTGCATAAATATTTTCAATTTTGAATTTCTCAAGTTCTATCAAACATAGAAAACTTTATGACCACTCAATTTCAAAGAGGAGTTTATAAGGTTTAATTTGATATGCAAGTCGACTATGTATTATAAAAATAAATAAAATTAAAAAAAATTTTAAAATTTTAAATTTGAAAATTTTTTAGATAGTTATTTTTAAAATTTTTGAAAAAATTGTATGTTTGTTGTAATACTATAAGCTTTAAATTCTGAAATTTTTAGAGTGGGATCTCAATGGGATCAGGAGTTGTGAAAAAAAAAGCTGAAAATTACCATACAAATCATAAATAAATAACAAATAGACAGAATTAAATTGCTATTTTAATGGTAATTTTTGCTTTTATTTAATAACTCCTGATCCCATTAAGATCCCACTCTAAAAATTTCAGAATTTAAAGCTTATAAAATTATAACAAACATACAATTTTTTCAAAATTTTTAAAAATGACTAAAAAAATTTCAAATTTTAAATAAAAAAAAATTTTTATTTTTATTTATTTTAACTATACATAGTCGACTTGCATATTAAATTAAACCTTATAAACTCCTCTTTGAAATGAGTGGTCATAAAATTTTCTATGTTTGATAAAACTTGAGAAATTCAAAATTGAAAATATTTATGAAAGTCAAAAAATGAGGATTTTTCAAAATTTAAATAATTGTATAAAAATTTAAAGCAATAAACAAAAAATAATAATATGCTCTAATTTATATCATCATAGAGAATGATCCCTAGCAGTTTCATTGAAATCTGAAGGATTAGGTTGAGTCGCTGGTTGATTTGGCATGGAATGACCCAAAAATCCTTTTCGGTGGTAAGTAGTCTAAAAAAATTAGAGTGGATTAAAATTTTAAGACAGGATTTCTTTTAGAAATGTCAAAAAATTACTCCAAAATACATTTCTTTCTCCATTCTCCATTATTGCTAAAAACAAAAATCGCATAAAATATTACATAAAAAACTTTTTGAATGCATGAATAAACATTAGAAAAGGACAACATTTGCTAAATTAGTCTCAAATTAAATTACAAATTGCTTTTACTACTGTAGTAAAATAATGTGAAAAAAATAATGAAAATCACATAAAAAAATTATAATCTAATCTAAAAATTGATTGAGGTGTATTATTTCAGACACATAGGTATCACTCTGACAAATTTTTACAAATAAGCATCCATTTTTATTATAAGAATTTTTAATTACAATTTAGACCATTTATTGAAATTTCACTTTGGAGCCATCCATAAATGATGTCATATGTGAAGAGGGTTGGAGGGGGGGTCATGAAATTGTGACAATTTGTGATAACGGGATGGGAGGTGGTAAGAAGAAATGTGACATCACACATTTTAATTAAAATAAAAGCATTAAAATTCAGTAAATTAAATTATGAAGTATGAAGTTACTTTAAAATTAAAATAATTTGTACTTATAAAGATAAGACTTAAAGCCAAATATGTTAAATTCTATTTCACATTCGAAAATACTGCTGTTTTTAATTGCTCTTTCATATTAATATTTTATTAGTATTCTATATTTTGTTGTTATTGTTGTTGTAAACCTTATTTCATACAAAATATAAACCATTTTCAGCTCACAAATGTCACTAAAACGCATAGTTAAAGTTTAAAAATAAAATTTGAGATGTGATCTAAAACATAGTGCTTTCTTTCTGAGCTGAAAGTATATGTTTGATAATATAACATAGCGTGACATATGACAAGAGGGGGGGGGGGGGTAAGTGAAGTGTAACACTTTGTGGCAAAGGGAGGAGGGGAGTAAAAAATATGGAAAAACATGTAATATCATTTATAGACGGCCCCTACAATTAAGAGATTGTTTTTAAAATTGAAACTTTGATGTACAATACAGTAGTTTCTTGTTATATTGTGCCTTACTACATAATTTATTTACATATATTGTTCTTTTTGCACATCACCTAAAAAATAAGTTTACCTTAACCAAGCTTTCTAAGAAATTCATAGTTCAATTAAAATAAGTACATTGGTTGTTTTAGTATTAAAAAAACTAATGTGTGCATAAACTAAATATTTTGCAAACAAATGTGAAATATTTTCATATTTGTTGTGTTATTTAATATTAGCAGAGCTTTGCACACTTTACTGATCAGTTTTTCAAAACACACCTATTTTCAAATGAATCTGAAGTTGGAAATCTCAGAACTTTTGGCATTGCACATTTTAGTGGACCATGCCTACTAAAGTCTTTAATCAAACAAACCTCGAACTATTGCAAATTAGAATTCATCCCAATGTTTTTTTCCAGAATGAGCAAAATACAAAAATGATCCGACTAACTTATTACACACTTTTTCTCAATTCATTCAAAGGAGGGGAGGTCATTTGACATATGCATTATACACCTGTTTTCCAAAATCATTGCAGGAAGAATTGGAAATTTGTTTTATGTGTTAACACTAGAACACCCGGAAAGAGTCCGATTCCAACCAGGTGATTAAATTTCAATTCAAACCATAAAAATTTTTTCAAAAAAAAATTAAATTTCAATTCAAACCAGAAATTTTTTCTTGAAATAATTTAAATTTAATACTTGGAGATTTACATTAAAAAAATCTAATAATTTTAAATAAAAAAATTCTGATGAGAAATATTATTACCTAAGTTAAGAAAAAAAATTCTGGACGTTCTAGTGCTAAAGAACCGAAAATGACAAAAGATGAGGAGAAATTCCAGCTGAAACATCTTTTCGGATACTATTTTCAAACATCAGTAACACATAATTTATTCTATTAAGTGAGGACAATTCATGAAAAGTATTCGGTTTAAGCACAGAAAAATAAGATAGAACCAATGGAAAGAAATTCAGTTCCAGAGGATTCTATTTGAATACGCAGAGTATTTGATTACCCGTGGCACAATTAAGTGGGAAGGACTGGAAATCATTTTTTATAAAAGATTAGAAGGCATGTAGGTAAATTGCAGAAAAGATGAAGTAAATAAAATACTTATTTCAACAACAACAATGAAAAAGTACAATTATATTTGACTTAAAAGAATTTAAAAAAGATAAAATATACAAAATGATTAAAAAAATTGCTGCATCATTTAAAATTTATTCAAAAAGTAACCTATTATGAAGTTTGACCATTTCAATTTTGATATAGCTTCATTTTATATAATTTTTGTTAAAAAAAATGCATTATTTTATTTCATCATATCTTGAAAAAAGTGACAAAAATGTATGGCAAACTATTTTTAAGAATCAAAGATCATTCTAAAATGTGAAAAGCAGCAAACTAAATCTTAGCACTGATTTTGGCAAAATTTTATGTTTCATTATATTTAACCGACATACAATTGAAAATATGACAAAAAACTTAATACAGGTCAAAATAAAACTTGTAGACATCAATAGAAATATTTTATCTGCAGTTCATTAACGCAATATAATTTAATAAAAGAATTAAATCATTGCATCATTTTAAAATTGATCTAGTATAAATATAAATTCTATTTTAAATTTTGATTTAATTAAAACAGTTGTCTTCATTAGAAAATTTATTTCAGGGATGCCACTCAGAAAATAGCCAAAAAGAGGAAATTATGCATAAAATAAAATTTACGACATTTTTCACAACATTTATGCATGAATTTTGTAAACTATATTGTTTATAATAAATTAAAAAAGAATTGCAGCTTTTTTTTTTTTTTTTTTTTTTTTTTTTTTGTAAACTTTTAATTTATAAGAGTAAATAAAAATGATTTTTCTTTAGTTTACAGTATTTTACATGAATTAATTTAATCCAGCAACAAATTCAGTGAAGAATTTTATGTATCACATCATTTTAAATCAATTTAAGTAACCCAGCAATAGATTCGATGATTATTCCAGGAGTAAATAGCAAAAATGTGCAAGTTTTTTTTTTTTTTTTTTTGTTTTTTGCGCGATTTTTTTTTTCATTTGAAGAAAATAGCTGTTTTATTTCATGATCGTTTGATGGAAAATCCGTTTTATTTCGTGATCATTTGACGAAAATCGCCGTTTTACATGGCGATTGTTTGACGAAACTCGCCGTTTTATTTCGCGATTGTTTGACGAAAATAGTAGTTTTACCACGCGATCGTTTGACAAAAATCGCCGTTTTATTTCGCGATCGTTTGATGCAAATCGCCGTTTTACACCACAGTCGTTTGACGCAAATTGCCATTTTACATCGCGATCGTTTGTCGAAAATTGCCGGTTTACATCATAATCGTTCGACGAAAATCGTCGTTTTACATCGCGATCGTTTGACGAAAATCACCGTTTCGTTTCGAGATTGTTTGATGAAAATTGCTGTTTTATATCGCGACCGTTTGATCAAAATAGCCGTTTTATTTTGCGATATTTTGACAAAAATCACCGTTATATTTCACGATCTTTTAACGAAAATTGCTGCTATATTTCGCGATCACTTGACGAAAAAAAGCTGTTGTATTTCGCGATCGTTTGATGAAAATAACCGTTTTATTTTGCGATCTTTTAACGAAAATTGCTGTTATATTTCACGACTTTTTAACGAAAATTGCTGCTATATTTCGCGATCACTTGACGAAAAAAAGCTGTTGTATTTCTCGATCGCTTGACGAAAATTGCTGTGTAATTTCGCAATCGTTTGACGAAAATTCACGTTTTATTTTGCGATCGTTCGACGAAAATCGCTATTTTTTTCGCGATCGTTGGATGAAAATCGCTATTTTATTTCGTGATCGCTTAACGAAAATCGACAATTCTTAAAAATTAAAAAAAGCGGAAATCCGCCTTTCGGCGGAAAAGTGACATCCCTGTTATTTTCATATATTACATCTTAGAAAATAAAAGATATTTTAACAATGACTTAAAATATATACATATATTACTATGATAAGTAAATTAAAATAAATGATATTGTATGTCACTTTTAATTCAAACACAACACATGCAAGATAACTATAAATTTTTCTACAGAAATAGCTTTTTCTACCTTATATAAGAAAATTCAAAATCATGGTAAGAAATCTTTATTACAATTAGAGGCTATGTGGATCAATAGCCGTCACAAAAAAGAAAAGCGAAAAATAATGATATTTTTAAAAATGCATAAATATTCTGATAGTTACAAAAATGATAAAACTATCAAACAAACAAATATACTCACCTTTATTTTATTCATTTCCCTATAGAAAGACATTTGTTGCATGTACATAAGTTGACGTATTTTAGTCCATTCTGAGCTAATGGAATCACAAACCATTTTCTTAATTGTTGCCTTAAAAAGATAAAAATTTCACCACAATTATGTATAAGAAATAAATATTCCATTATATATATATAAATATTCCATTATTTTCTTTATAAATTAGTAAAAATGAAATAATACAGTTACTGTAAAGACTGGAAAATATGACTGATATATCTTTAAACATAAAACTAATATATCTTGATAAAAATCATTTTTTTTAAAAACTAAATTTTTAATACAAGTAAAATAAAAATAATGATACATTGACTGGACACATCTAACAGAAATTAAATATTTTATAACACTGTCACTGTAACAGTGAAACCTGCATGTTTCATGTGATAAAAAAAAATAAGCTTTTAATAGAAGTAGTTTTATTTAACACAAACAGTAGCTTTTGCTTTTATATTCTTATTCGATACATAGATCCCTAAAAAGTTGTGAAACATGACTCAAATTTTAACATTGCTAGTCACTCGCAGATTATCTTAGCTATTGTCTGTACTCCGAAAGCTCATTCTTTTTATGACTATCTAGTAATAAAAGCAATGAAGAAATAGAAATCACAGAGTTAGAAACAATAAAAAATACTCTAGAAATACAACTACAATCTTCTTTACCTTATAAATGTTTTATATTTTCTAAATCCTATGCCATATAGCTAATTTGAAAAACTGAATGTTACAAAACTATCAACAGTTTTCTGCATTTAAAAATATTAAAGCATTTGAGAGAATGAAAGAAAGACAATACATTACTTTGTATTTAAATTTATACAAGTTGCTAATGAAAGTATCAAATGACAGCACTCAATTTGCATGCACTGCATCAACTTTTTTTTTATAAACATGTAAATTATTTCATAGATTCGCCCTTTTTTTTTTTTTTTTTTTTTTTTTTAGCTTAATTTCATTTTATTGTTAGCAAGTCTGAGTCATAAAAGTTTAAGTGAAACACAAACTTTTAAGTGATATATTGTTCTTATTTACAATTTTTATTTCTCAAATAAGAAATAACTGTACTTTAAATACAGCTAATTTTATTTGATCAAATAAACTTAGGATGTGTCTAGACCTAGATATATCAATATGTATAGCTCACTAAGAAGAAGACTACAAGAAGAACACCAAAAACTCAGGATTTTATTTTTTACAAAAGAGTTTGAATATAAGATTACATTGGCTGCTTTTCTTAAAAACATGTGCGATTTAAAGTTTTTTTAATGAAAATTTTATACTGTGGCACTTATCTAAATGAAAGATATATAGGGTGATAACAAAAAATTATGTTTATTTCATAAGTGGCTTAAATTTGCAATTTTGATTGTACTTTTTTTTTTATAACCGTATATTGTGTTTTATATGACTGAGTTTTCCAAGTCTCTCAGTGAAAGACTAATTGAACTTGAACTGACAGTTATCTACACATGTTATAGGAGAATATAGTTACCCCCCCCCCCCCAATTGTGTGCAAGGTTAATATTCAAAATGGAATATCAAAAGTTACATTTTCATCATGTTATGTTACATGAATTTAAAAAGAGCGAGTGTTGGACATGCTACAAAAATAGTCAAGAATTATTTGAATCTTATTCCTCTCTTAGGACAATTAAAGAAGTAGTTTTGTCAATTTCCAAATAGTGTTTACAATTTAAACAATAAAGTCTTCCCTGAGCGAGTTTTTGGCATTTATAATGACTTAATTGGTGATCAGATTACTTCTGAAGAGATTGCTAAGAGACTAAATAATGACAATTCAACTGTATTTCGGTATTTAAAACAAATTGGGTACACTTCAAAACCTAATGAATCAGAAATTAGACAAACTTTTGCAATCAACCAATAAATATACATAGATAGTAAATTCTTCATAATGGACAGTTCTATTGAGTGAGCATCTTTCTACTTATAGTTTTATATATTTTTCCCACTAAATAGTGGAATCTCCCAACAACAGACATAAAAGTATGGTTAATTTCTATCACTTTCTTTGATTAACAATTAAATCTTTTTAATCTAATCAGTTAATCAGACTAATAATTAAAAACATTACTTTTTTTAGCTCTAGAATTTAGCATACTGTATTCTTGCTTTCTAGAAGATTTATTCTTCACTTGCATACACATGCATTTTCTATAAGGGATTTCTTTCTTTTTGAGAAACCTTTTGAGGCAAGGGGGGGGGGGAGGGGGAGGATGCATTTGCCTCATTTCTTCCAGTTTTCCAATCCTGCCATAGTTTTTCTGCTTTTACCTCTCATTCCTCTATTCTCCTTTCTCCATTAAACAACCACAAATTAGGTTTTGCTTAGTAAAACAATTCTTTTTACTAAAGCCGCTGTATTCCATAGGTAACAGTGGCTTTTGAATGACACATGAATTAAGACGCATTTGACAACATAAAACTTTCTACAATACTCTTTTGGCCTAATAGAAGTCCTATAAAATAAGATTTAAGTACTGATTTGAGCATGTTTTAACCACTTAAATGAACAATATTTTTGAAAAAACTTTCAAATAATGCTATAATACATTTCAATATTTAGCATCTTCTACAGAATTTTTTATTGTTTATCACCAATTTTTCTAAACAGAAAGTTTTGCCTAATCAAATCAGAAAAATGCTCGAATTAAAAATGTAAAATTTTCAATAAAAAATTTCTAATGAGAATAATAAATCATAATTTGAAATCATTTGCCACATACAAGGTATCACATACAAGGTATGGACAAATCATAATTGGCAAAAACACGTTGCCCGTATGACATATAGGTAAATCAGAGAAGCGGTTAAAACTAGTTGGATGTAACAATCCCAAAACTTTCTTCTATCTCGTATGTACATTTTAATATTTTAAAAAATAGTTACAAATGTTAATGCTTTAATAATTTTAATTCAATACTATACCAACTTTGATTTTCATTTTAAATTTCTGCTTCAGTCAATTAATCGGAGTAAAAACGAGTTTCCATCTCTGCACGAGCCGATGAACAATAGAATGATAGAAAGGTTTTTTTTTTCAAATTCAGGGAACATTTTCTTGCCATACCCAAAAATTTTAGTTCAGTTTTTAGCATAACTTCATACACTTTTTGATTGTAAAATAATGAAAATGGCCCAGACATCGTGATTATACTGCCCCCTTCCAACGGATTTTTTTCAAATTCAGGGCAGACATACTAGCCATAGCCAAACACTTACACAAATTTTTGTTCAATTTTATGCATAACTTCATGCACTTTTAAGTGGTACAATATTGATATGGCACAAAAATCGCTATTACAGTGCCCCCTTCTGGCAGAATTTTTTTCAAATTCAGGGAGGACCAACTAGCCATAGTCATACACAAAAAATTTCGTTCAATTTGATGCATAAATTCATACACGTTTAGTCTGTACAATATTGAAAATGGCACAAAAATCGCTATTGCAGCGCCCCCTTCAGACAGAATATTTCAAAATGAAGGATCTGCTTGCCACAGCCAAAAACATTCACAAATAATTTGGTTGAATTCTATGCATATCTTCATATACTTCTTGATGGTAGAATGGTGACATACAGACAGAGAGTTTGTAAAAACATGTTTTTTGGAATCTCTGACCCCTAAAAAACATGAAAATCCATCGAAAACCGGAAGCTGAAAAAATTTTGATTACAACATTTTCTTCTATTGAAGATAGAAGAAAGTAAAAATCAGATTACTATCAATTATAGTAAAGTTAATTTTGATACTTCAAATCAAAAATTTACATGCTTTTTCATTTATACTTCTCCGATCATCATGAATGACTGTGCAAAATTATTTTGCAACTAAATACATTAAAGCAGTTTCATTATTTTCTGGCTAATTAGATTGTTGAGAAGCTATTCGAGTTTTTAACTAAGAGCCTTATAAAAATATATGTATGAGACAAGACAGTTTAAAGTACTTTTATCTGCAGAAAATTCCTGGCATATTCATTAATGCTTTATGCATATCCTGGCATATTCTTTAATGCTAATTTATTCATACTCTGACAATCGACCAGTTTGATATTTAAATACTATGAAAAAATGTAACAAAAAATCATAACTACAGTAGACTCCCTCAAATCCGCACTCCTAAAATCCACAACTCTCTAAAATCCGCACATATTTTATGGATGTAAACAATGAAACATTCAGTTCAGAGGTAGATGCAAAATTTGACTTTTTTTAGTTTTATATCAATTTCATATATTTTTTAATTTGTAATTTTTGTTAAGGTTATTGAATTCAATTTTTTTCATGAAGAAAGAATAATTTATTTCTGAAAAAAATCAAGATATTGCTGATATCACTGGTAATGAGAATCTTATCAAATATATTTATGTATTAATCAAGCTTTTTTAGTTATTAAGTATAGCTAAATCTGAAATAAAGCTTCTTTATTTTATGATCTTGATGTGAATTAGTAATGTACCTTTATGAGGCAAGTTTCATTGAATAATTTAAGAAAAACACATTTATAATGAATATTTCATTGTACATTATTGATTATTAATTTGATCTTTGCTTTTAGTATTTTTATCATTTTAAAAACTATCTAAATTTTTATTATTTTAGTTTATTTCTTATTTTAATATTTTAGCATATTGTAAGCATTCATTATACTTTTGATTCCATTATTAATTACATTCAAATTACTTTAAAAAAAATGTAAACAAAGCAATGACCAGAAATCTGCAAAATTCTAAAATCCGCAAAACCTCTGATCCCAAGCTGTGCGGATTTGAGGGAGTCTACTGTATTATCTAGACAACATGGAGAAATAAGATACAGTATTAATGTAATAGTTTAATAGAGAGAGAAAAAAAATCAAATTGAACAGTCAACATTTGTCATTATAACTAATAGTTAGAAATTTAAAAAAATAAAAATTTGTCTTCACTCAAATACCATATGAACATGGAAACAGATTACCACACCAGGCCTGGTCACCCAGATATTAAATTTATCATATTTAATGATTTAGATAGAATAAAAGCAAATTTTACCTCATATGAAGTATGAAGAGTACCAACATTTAGTTGTTCTATTTCTTGAGTTACACTGTTACACTTCTCATTTTCCAAACTGTTAATTGAAGTATTTTCCTTAGACTCAATAGAACTTATAGATAAATTTTCATGTTTTAAGTCACTATTTTCAACAGAACTTGATGAACTGTGAGTGAATTTTTTCTTTGCAAGTAGTTTTAAATTAGATTTTTGCACTCCATCTACAGAACTACCCTTTAAAGTATGATCAGAAACTTTTTGTTTCTTTTTAATATCTTTTAAGGAATCTTGCTTTGTACTTCCGTTTTTTAACAACAGAGATGTTGGCCTTAATTTTTTGTGATGCGATTTGTCACAGACATCTAATTTTGGAGTATTGGAATCTAAAATGTTTTCTATGTGGAATAATTCTTGCTGACTTTCAGAATTTTCTTTTCTTTCAGCAGCACTTTTAGCATCTTTAATCTTTTTCAAATCTGAAGAATGCTTTTTAGCATTTATTTTATCACTGGAGTTTTGGATTGAGATAGGTGAGCAGGTATTTACAACATTTGATTCTAGATACAAAAAGGAAAAAAAAAAAAATACAAATGAAAATTAATAGAACATAATACAAAATGTATATAAATTTGTTTATAAATTGGAAGAAATTAACTAATTGAAATTATATACAGTAGACTCCCTCAAATCCGCACAGCTTGGGACCAGATGTTTTGCGGATTTTAGAATTTTGCAGATTTCTGGTCATTGCTTTGTTTACATTTAAAAAAAAATTAAAATGAATGTGATTAATAATGAAATCAAAAGTATAATGAATGCATACAATATACTAAAATATTAAAAAAAAGTAATAAACTAAAATAATAAAAAATAGATATTATTTAAAATGATTAAAATATTAAAAGGAAAGGTAAAGTTAATAATCAATAATACATTAAATATTCACTATAAAAGAGGAAATGTGATTTTCCTAAATTATTCAATGAAACTTGCCTCATAAAGGTACATTACTAATTCACATCAGGATCATAAAATAATGAAACTTTATTTCAGATTTAGCCAGACATAACTAAAAAAGCTTGATTAATACATAAATATATTTGGTAAGATTGTGATTACCAATGATATTAGCAATATCTTTATTTTTTTCAGAAATAAATTATTCTTTCTTTATGAAAAAACATGAATTCAATAACCTTTACAAAAATTATAAGTTAAAAAATGTATGGAATTGATATAAAACTGAAAAAATCAATTTTTGCACCTACATCTAAACTGAATGTTTCATTGTTTACATCCGTAAAATATGTGCGGATTTTAGGAGTGCGGATTTGAGGGAGTCTACTGTATAATAAAAAAAAAAAGATGGTGTACAAAAATTATTTATATGTTAATTTATTCCATGATAATTTGAAATAGAATTTCATAATTATAAACCACTACCATAGGCGAAAAGTAGGAAATTGAGTTAATAGCCGTGGCCGATAGAGTCAGTTTCATTAATGGTCACTATAAAGTTTCATTTTTTTTTTTTTTTTATCATCTAAATAAAGTATAATTAAACTACAATATCATATTTTTCTCCATGATGAGAATAGAGTTCAAATGAATTTGTTGAATGACATTTTCAAATATAATGAAAATTAAAAAAATATATTTTAAAATCTGAAAATATGTTACGTTATTTTTTAAAGGTATATATTTGAGTTATTTGTATATATTCAATTCATAAACACAATTATCAACCAAATTACTATACTTTCTTTATATAAAAAATAAACTAAATAAAATTCGAACAGCTAGATGTATAGAATAAAAATCCAAGCAAATAAAACAAAATAAATTGTTAATTGGATTTTATTTACTGTTACTAGCTGGCTTCGCCTGCTAGCGGATCCCTCTTTTTATACATAAATCTCTAAGAAAACGAGCCTCGAACCGTGCTCCTGCTGCCTATGGCATGCTATACGGTGGTATAGCATGCATGCTGCACATTAATGCTGTAAAAATAATGACAAAATGAATACCCGTATGATACCATTAATTTAGAATTCTCTACCCGTTAGAAAGTACTTGTTTAGTTACTCGTTGCTGTTCAGAAATCTGGTATTCAGTATCGAACATGCTAGAAAACAGCGTATTCCGTAAAGAGGAATCTTTGGAAGAATTCGTATTAGTTATGTGCTGCCATCTATTTGTTTCCAAGTTTTATTTTAAAAATGTAAACGTAATATTAAAATCAGGGCTGAAGTGAAAAGTGAATAATTTAAGGGGGGAGGGGGAGGCTAAAAAAAATATATGGAGGGGGGGGGGGTCACTTTTTTTATTCTCTCTGTAATACAGAAAGATAAATTAATGCATATTAGATATTTACACTGTAGTTACTATGTTTCTGATTAAACTGATGCAATAACTTCATTTTATGCTAAGAAAATAATAGAATGATGGAAAATTTGAGTGCATAACCAAGGGTGTGCGAAGAGAAAACTGCGCCCGGGGCAAGTGTTAATTTGGTGCCCCCCCCCCTCCAACTTTTTCTTGTGACAACCCCAAAACGACGTTGGTAGCATAAATTTAGTGCCCCCTAAATTTCTACACCCAGGGCGACCGCCCCCTTCGCCCCCCCCCCTTTCGCATGGCGCTGTGCATAACTAGTGCAGTTTTAAACATCATGTTGGCTTCATATGTGCAAATACAATGATCAAGTACTGAAAACTTATTTTAGTTACAATTTAATATTTTTTCAAAACTGTGAAAGGATTTCAAAACTAAATTAGATTTTTGAATAGAATTTCATTTGGGTTTTTAGAACACAAATTTGTTTAATGACCTTGGAATCTTTTCCAGGAGGCTTAAAATGTTTTAGGGGGGGGGCTGAGCCATCCCTATCACCCCCCTCAGCTAAGGCCCTGATTAAAATGTAATGCATAATTGTACACACGGCAGTAATTATTAGTGAATAATAGGGGGAGAGCTCAAGAAAATGTAGGATGGGGCTCATATATTCATATGATCAATATCAGGTCTAATGGTGAGGTCACGTGTGTCATGACACTCCCCCCCCCTCCCACGCACTGAACTGCAGAAATATTCTAAAAATTACTTTAAAAATTAAATATACCTTATCTTCCCCCCCCCTTCCGTTTAATAATGCAAATCTTTCTGATTCTGTAAAAAGTCAAATTGAATATTTCTAAAAAATTTAGTTTGATTTGATATCTTGAGAATCGACGAAGTTATGAATTTTTTCTCTCCCAAAAAACCTGTTTTTATGTCCTCTTGAGCCTATTTTTAACTTTATCAAAAATCTGTCATGCATAAGCTTTTGGCTCAATTTTTATTAGTAATATAAACTTTAAACTGATTCAAAATCTATTTTAATTAAGAAGTTATGGCATTTATTCGGTTTTCACAAAAACTGTCCCTATTCTCACCCCTCTTGGTCTGATTTTTCTAATTAAAGAACTTGATCGAGATTTTATACCCCTTGATTTACTTATCAGTTTGGAGGAGATTGAAGCAGAATTATAGAAGTTATCGTGTCTAGAAGAACATGGTATATATATACAGGAGACTCCCTCAAATCGGCACAGCTTGGCACTAGAGGTTGTGCGGATTTTAGAATTTTGCAGATTTCTAGTCATTGCTTTGTTTACATTTTTTAAACAGTAATTTGAGTGCAATTAATAGTGCAATCGGAACTATAATGAATGCTTACAATATAATAAAATATTAAAATAAGTAATAAACTAAAATAATAAAAAATTAGATATTTTTTAATAATTAAAGTACTAATACCAAAGGTCAAGTTATTAATCAATAGTGCTTGATTAAATATTCATTATAAAGATTAAATGTATTTTTCCAAAATTATTCAACAAAACCTGCCCCATAAAAGTACTAATTCACATAAAAATCATAAAATAAGGATTTTTTTTTTTTCAAGTTTAGCCAGGCTTAATAACCAAAAAATCTTGTTTAATGCATAAATATATTTGGCAAGAAGATTGTGATTACTAGTGATATCAGAAATATCTTGAATTCTTTCCAAAAAAAATTATTTTTCCTTCATGAAAAAAAAAAAAAACATGAATGAAGCATTATTTTAAGAAAATTACAAATTAAAAAATATATGGAATTGATACAAAACTAAAAATATCAAATTTTGTCCCAATATCTGAATTGAAAGTTTCATTGTTTACATCCATAAAATGTGCGGATTTTAGAGAGTTGTGGATTTCTGGTTTGCGGATTTGAGGGAGTCTACTGTATATAAAACCATTAATTGTATTACAACATATGAATCATTGAGTTTAATAGAAAATTACCACATTGAAACATGGGGGGAAAAAATAAATAAAATGAATACAAATGGAAATTACAGAACCAAAGCAGAATTGTCAAAGCCCCAAATATTTTGGAACTAAAAATGAAGTGTGTGGTCTCATCTTTGTATTAGCCATGAAAAAGCAAAATAATATGATTTTGGGGTTACCAACATACATAAAACCAAAATTAAATGAATAAAAAACATCAAAAACGAAATACAACAAAATTACTAAATTGGATTGAAAAATAAAGAGTAAATAACAAAAAATTAAGAAAAATAAAATCACATTTGCAATGTGTTAACATAAAAAATATACCATACATTAATAAGTAAACAAAATCATTTAATTTGACTATGCAAACCTAAACTCAATATCTTAATATAAGATGAAATAAGAAATTAATACATGTAAAAATATAAATATATGAAGAGATTGAATTTAACATTTAAAATAATGAATATTGAATTTAACATTTAAAATCTTTATTATAATATAAATAGTATATTAAATTCCAATATGTATGATTAGATAATATATTGCTATTCTTAATGGAATATCCTATTAAGTGGTATCAGAAAACTACATAGTAGAAATCAAGATGACAATACACTACGATTATGTGCAACGCAGCAACTACCTTAGTGCATAATATTTATAATATTTCTAAAAAATAAAATAGCTGCAGATATTATACAGTAGACTCCCTCAAATCCGCACAGCATGGGACCAGAGATTGTGCGGATTTTAGAATTTTGCGGATTTCTGGTCAATGATTTGTATATATATTTTTTAAAGTAATTTGAATGTAATTAATAATGAAATCAAAAATATAATGAATGCTTACAATAAACTATTAAATTTAGTAATAAACTAAAATATTAAAATTTAGATAATTTTTAAAATGATTAAAATACTAAAAGCAAAAATCAAGTTAATAATCAATAGTGTACAATTAAATATTTATTATGAAGATGGAATGTCTTTTTCCTAAATTATTAAATGACACTTGCCTCATAAAGGTACATTACTAATTCACATCAGGATCATAAAATAATGAAGCTTTATTTCATGTTTAGCCAGACTTAATAACTAAAAAAGCTTGATTAATACATAAATATATTTGATAAGATTGTGATTATCAATAATATCAGCAATATCTTGATTATTTTCAGAAATAAATTATTTTTTCTTCATGAAAAAACATGAATTCAGTAACCTTAACAAAAATTACAAAAATAAAAAATGTATGGAATTTATATAAAACTAAAAAAGTCAAATTTTGCATCTACATCTGAACTGAATGTTTCATTGTTTACATCCATAAATTATGTGCGTATTTTAGAGAGTTGTGGATTTTAGGAGTGTGGATTTGAGGGAGTCTACTGTATATTAAAAAAATATATAAGATACCATAGATAGGAAAAAATTCATAATGAGTAATCAAAATGAAAAGATACCATGTTATCAAATATATATATAAACTTTCTTATTTTTGGGGTCTAGAGGTCATGATCGGCATAGATCTGCAAAATTTTTTTAGGAATTCCAACATAGAAGCGACCGCAATAGGTAGTATTTCATACGAAATCTATCTAAAATGTGCATGGGTGTTAGAGCCATTTCATACCTAGAATCAAAACACTGTAGGACTTCTTTACTTATCTTTTCTTTTCTTAATATTTTTTGAAGATCTTTCCAAATATAAACTGCATCAGCAACGGAACAATTATTTTAGATATTATCCAGGGCAGCTGCAATAGGCTTTGACAATTCAAACATATCTTCAAAATTTTTTAGATTAAAATTAGACAGACACAAGCTTTTAAATAATTTTCTTATTAACATTCATATTTTTTTCACAAATTTTAAGTGGGAGAATTTTTAAGATAAACATCTAATAAAGCATCCGAAAGAGAATTCCATCTGGTATTATAAGGAAAAACTAATTTGACAACATTTGCATTGCATGCAATTTTTACATTTGGCTTTTGAACCTGTTTTTGGTGTATTTCTTAGTTCCTCAAATGAAAACAAGATTATGTCTTTCTTTCTTCTAGTTTTAGATATTCTTTTACTTCAATATATATAAGTAGCTTTCTTCGAATAAAATGCAGTACAAACAGAATAAAATCACAATGTAAAAACCTCAATCCCAATGCAAGAAAAACAAAAGCTTATTAAAGCTAATAGCTGCAGAACAAAGAAAATTCACTGCCAATCATTCATTAGCATACAGAACAAAGAGTAAGTAATGGGGAGAATGACTTATGTTATATCATCATTGATGCTTTGATATGATGCAATCTAAGTGGTAAAATTGCATTTGTGGCTGGAATCTGACATCTTGACTATTTTTTAAAATTAAACTTAAAGAAGAAGCAAAAAAACTTTTTTTCCTTCACAACTAATTTTAGAAAAATTAGTTTGCCATGCAGATTTATAGCTAGTAAGAAAAACTGGAAGGATTAAAAATATTTGTCACTTTAAAAATTTATTAATGTCTTTTTTTCAAAAAAAAAAAAAAAAAAAAACTGCTTGTAGCTTTTGCATATTTTGATAACATAAAATAAACCCATTAAGAAAAAAAAAAAAAAAAAAAAAAAAAAAAAAAAAGACGGTTTAAACCAAACAAATTTGCGATATACAGAAAAAAAGTTACAGCTCTCTCCCCCTCAAAATTCTCCTAGTAATGCTAGCAATAATAAGATTTTTGCAAAAATTACTATTTGTAAATTAAATAGTGGCATTTAATGCAGATTTTAATAAATTTACATCATGTGCCATAAACTATCTTAAAGTTTCAAATAGATCAACCTAGAAATTCTGTTGTATTTCCTGAGTTTGTATTTTAAATTGCAACTATTACCTAGTAAAAAAATTTCTGTTAAAATTTTTTTTTTTTTTTTTTTTTTTGGCCAAATTATTTTATTGAATATTGAATATATTGAATATTTTTCAAAATAAAATAATGCTTTAAAAAATTAAAAATTTGCATATAAATATTAAAAAAAAAAAAAAAAAAAACATTGTATTTGTGAAATTTACAAGATTTGTGCATATAATGCATACTATATTTTGTTTTTAGGAAAACTAAGTTGATTATTCGGTGGCCGAATATGCCGAATGTTCGGCGATAGCTTGGCCGAATAATTGGTAGTCTGTTATTCAGCCAAGCCCCTATTCGTTGCATCCCTAGTATTCGATGTGGTATCTTGTTTTCTAAAAATATTTATCATCCTGTTTTATTATGTATCTAAAAGTTTCAAACAGACTGCGTAATGGGAATATTTAATTAGCAGCTAAAATGGTAAGAAGCGCTGATTTTTGAAAATAAATTTTAGTGCCTATTTTTCTTCTGAGCCTCTCCTTAACATAAAATTTCAGTGAAATGCTTTATGTAAGCTTTTTCTTATGTTTAAAAGGGAGGGATGTTTTCATTCACAATACTATCATTAGAACTGATCTGTGCGAAAACCTATATCTATGAATTATATATATGTAATGAATTAAAAATGGATATTTTCATGCATCCGAAAGTTTTCAGCTGATTTGAAAAAAGACATTCTTAAACAGAAAGAAAATTTACATCAGTTTCAGAAAAAATACAAATTCAAAAATGGATATTTTAAGATTTTGTTCCCGTATAAAAATTCAGAATCCACCAGTGCACCTGTTTTTTATGACCTAAAATTGAAATAAAGTGGCAATAAAAAATAGATTTTTAAGATTTCGATAAAAATTCATAAATTAGATTCTAATTAGGCTATGAACACAATATTTTGCAGAATAAAACTAAATTTCTTGAAAAATAACCGAATTGAAGAACTTTTGGCAAAAACCTCTATTATTTAAATATTCAAAACTAGCTGACCTGCCCGGGCCTCTGATATTATTCAGTTTTTAAATGTTATCTATTTTCCTAATTATCCTTAATATATTAAATAATATAAATTTGAGTTTTGTTTAAGTCCATTTTGTCAGAATTTATATTTTTAAATGGAAAAATTGTGAAAAGATATTGATTTGAAAGCACATGCTGTTTGGCATTTTATTTTCTATGTAATTTGATTTTTGGAGTTTATCCATACCGAAAGCGAATGACACTGTGACAGAACAATTCAGGGATTCAGGTTTTCAATAATTTCACAGAAATTTTCACATATTTTATTATGTAAAAAATAATTTTATCTATCCAAACATTTAAAAATTTTTTTAAGTGATGTAAATCTGATTTATTAAAATGCTCTAAAAAGATTGTGTTAAAATACAGACATTTTGTTACTTTCAGCATAGAAAAAATATAATCTCCATGAGCCATAAAGCAATTTGCGTTTGCTGGTGTATTGGAAAACATTAAATGCCATTTTAATAAAACGATTGCACCATATTATAAGAAGTTTTTATCTTTAAGAATATATTTTTAGTTTGTCGCTACTTCTAAATTTGTGCCTGGGAGGAAGAAAACTCTAAGAAACAATCTTTTTTATTGAATGTCGAATTTTTTGCACATTTTATTTTGTAAAAAATATTTTTATCTATACGAATGTTTTGAAATTTTTGTAAAGGGTTTTAAAAAGCTGTTGAAATATGTATATTTACATACTTTTAGTGTAGAAAAAATACCTTGTACATATGAGAATTGCAAAGTGACCTCCTTTTGCCAGTGTATTTGGAAAGGTTAAAATCCCTATTTTTGAAAACTAATTATATCATTGGTTAAAAGAAATAGAAATACATTTTAAGAGCATATTTCTGGTTTGTCTATGCCTCTAAAATTTCATCCTAGAAGGGCACTGACAGAAGAGTGAAGGTGGGGGGAAAGAAGTTCTCCCCACTTACGATATTCCTTTGGACAAGATTTAAATTTTCTTGGGAACGAATCTTGCCATTCTAACTCTAAATTCAAACCCTGCTAATAATTGGGAAAACAATTACAACAATGAAAGGTAATTTACGAGAAATAGTCAATTTTATTGGTTTTGCTCAATTATTAAAAAATTAACCAATTTTAACAAAATTATAGTGAGATCAATTTGAGTGTATCCTCTTTTTTTAAAAAAAGATATTAGTCACTTAGGAATCTAGAACATACATTAAAATAAATACTCATCAAAATGATAAACTTTTCCCTCATTTATTTTTATGCCTAAAATGGAACAAAAGAAAATTTTTACCTTTAGATTTAAATTCATTCTCTTTAAATGATTTCACCACATCTTTTCCCAGAGTAAACTAAACATGAACAGAAAGAGAAAAATCAGATTTAAGGCAATACATATACACTAACAATTCTGATTAACATTTTGATTTTAATTGCCAAAATATCAGTGAGGCTTGCAGTTTTTTTTTGTTGTTTGTTTAAATAAAATATAAAACTGTTAGTCTATCATAATTGACTAGACAACATTAATATCAGACATAGATGATGCTAGCATTTATTTCAATACAGTATACAGTTTAAAATTAGACATAGAAATTATTAACACATTCGCTATCACGGACTAAAGATGAAAATAAGGAATTTTGCTTAGTGGCCACTGGCAAGTAAGTTGTCTTTTTTCAGTAGCCGGTTATTGGCTAGTGAGAATAATTTCTTTAGTAGCCATTAAGTACATTTATATTATCGAATATTTAATTACAAGATATATACGAACTTAGACTAAATATGTAATATATGAACTAATAAAATATATTTTAGTTTATATTGTTTGGAATAAACTTGAGATACTAATTTCAAATATATTTTAAATTAACAGCAAAGTTATATGTAACATGCATATGTAGTCAGCTACACAAGTCCAACTATGCTTAGGTACTTGCGTAGCTAACAACATAAATAAACCCCAACCCTCTTTTTTGTAATTATTTGACTAGAAATAAGATGTAACCTCCCCAGAAAAAATGTTTATCCACCAATTAGCAGGTTTGATTTAAAAAAACTGAAATTCACAGAAAATGTTCTAAAAAATAAAAGGGGGGGGGGGGCTTTTATGAAACTAATATTACATGTATTTTCCACAATCTTTTGACATAATGTGCATTTTTTTCTTTTTCTTTTTTTGTGATCTTTTGATAAAATTTGTGTTTGTTTTCATGACTTTTTAACGAAAATCGCGTTCGTTTTTGAAAATGTTTAACGAAAATCCCGTTTGTTATCACGACTTTCTGATGGTATTTGCGTTTGTTATCGCGATATTTTGACGGTATTTGCGTTCATTATCGCGATTTTTTGACAGTATTCACTTTTTTCTTTTCTTTCTTTTTCTTTTCTTTTTTTTTTTTTTTTAAATAAAATTTGCATTTTTTGAGTTCATTTTTTACGTATTTTGACGAAAATTGCGTTCGTTATCATGATTTTTTGATCAGGGATGAGATTGACAAAAAAGTAAAAAATCTGAAAACTGTGCAAACGACATTTGAGAATAATACTTATGAATTTCAAGCTGAATAAATATTTTAGTTGCTATTAAAATTTATATATTACATACAATTTAGCTTTAAGCAAATTAAAAAGGAACTGTTAGAAAGAATTAGGCAGAAATTATTTACTTACTGCAATGAAAAGTCTATTTCACCAAGATACAGAGTTTAATAAAACCACTGACATGAATATTTTTTAACTGTAATTAAAAAAAATAGTAGATATTTTTCTTCAAATCACAATAATTGCAACCACATTAAATATGTGATAGAACAGAGTTCCTACACTTAAAAATAAATAAATAGGGTCAATCCATTTCAAGTGGTCCAGAAAATATTTTTTTGGTCGCTCGACCATTTTTAAAAAATCTGAAATTTTTTGTACAACAACTCTAACATGATGGAAGTTCAAAATGACTGTTATTTTAATTTTACTATTTTTTGTTTGTGCATGGCGGCCATCTTTGTTTCATTGTGTTCAGCGATTTTCTCAGATACTAGGATAAAAAAATTTTAAATATCTCGTCTTTTATTTTATCAATTTAAATGGGGTTTGCAGCATTTTGTTCAGAATAAAATAGGCTAAATATACAGTGTAAGAAAAATTTTGAAAAATAAATTTTTACAGGTGAAATTTTAGCACAAAATTTAAGATTTTTTTCAAAATCTATTCATTTGCAAGAGGAAATTTTTTATGCAAGGAAAACTGTCAACCTTGCACAATTTTTTCTATAAATAGGTCAAAAGTGTGTGTACTCATACATCAAGTCCTAGAGAAACCTAGAGATAAACCTAGAGAATTTCATTCAAGTTAACAAGGGATGACAAGACTTGGGTGGCTTCAAATAAAATTTTGAGAAAGAACAGCCTGATGGACTGACAACAGTAACTGGTCGAACTCATAACATCTCTCGTAAATAGTGTTAAGCTCTTTGTTGAGCATATATAGTATCTTTGTAAATTAAACATTTATTATTACACTGTTTTCAACAAACGATATTTTCTGTGTAAATATTGTAATAAATGAGACTAATCTCATTTCTCCTAATGTACTCATAATAGCATTTCTTAACAATTTTAATCACCGTATCTCAGCTTATAGTCAAATCTCCTTCTTGAATTTTTTTGTACATAACACTACTACACAATACTATCAAAGGTCAGAATTTCAGATTTTTATCTTGTGCTCCACCAGAGATATCAAAGCCTAAAAAGTGTGATTTTTGAAATTTTTGATGAATTTCAAAAAAAATTTCGCAAAGAGAAATCAACTCCCAGATCTGGGACTTGGTGTATGAGTACACGCACTTTTGACCTATTTGTAGAAAAAAATTGTGTAAGGTTGACAGTCTTGTTGAAAAATTACATAGTAGGTTAAAATAGTTTGGCAGTATTGTTTTCACATATTGTCCATGTTATATCTCCGCGTGTAGTCAAATCTCCTTCTTGAAATTTTTTGTACATAATATTACTACATAATATTATCAAAGGCCAGAATTTCAGATTTTTATCTCGTGCCCCACCAGAGATATCAAAGCCTAAAAAGTGCGATTTTTTTAATTTTTGACGAATTTCGGAATTCTTTTCGCAAAGAGAAATCAATTCCTAGATCTGGAACTTGGTGTATGAGTACACGCACTTTTGACCTATTTGTAGAAAAAATTGTGTAAGTGTGGCAGTTTTCCTTGAATGAAAAATTTCCTCTTGCAAACGGATAGATTTTGGAAAAAATCTTAAATTTTGTGCTAAAATTTCACCTGTAAAATTTTATTTTTTAAAATTATTCTACCACCATACATTTAGCCTATTTTATTCTGAATAAAACGCTGCAAACCCCATTTCAATTGCAGGGATGCCACTCAGAAAATAGCAAAAAAGAGGAAATTATGTGTAAAGTAAAATTTGCGACATTTTTCACAACTTTATGTGTGAATTTTGAAAATATTGTTTATAATAAACTAAATAAAAAATTACAGCTTTTCTTTTGTTGTAAACTTTTAATTTATAAGAGTAAGTTAAAATGATTTTTCTTTAGTTCACAGTATTTTACATCAATTAAGGTAACCCAGCAACAGGTTCAGTGAAGAATTTTATGTATTGCATCATTTTAAACCAATTCAAGTAACCCAGTAATAAATTCAATGATTATTCCGCAAGTGAATAGCAAGATTTTGCAGGTTTTTTTGTTTTTTTTTTTAAGTTTGACGAAAATAACTGTTTTATTTCATGATCGTTTGGCGAAAATCGCCGTTTTATTTAACGATCGTTTGACGAAAATCGCCGTTTCACATCATGATCGTTTGACAAAAATCGTCGTTTAAGAAAAATCACCGCTTCGTTTCGCGATCGTCTGACGAAAATCGCCGTTTAATATCGCGATCGTTTGACGAAAATAGACGTTTCACATCATGATCGTTTGACAAAAATCATTTCACATCGCGATCCTTTGACGAAAATCGCCGTTTCACAAAAATCACTGTTTCATTTCGCGATCGTTTGACAAAAATGGCCATTTTATTTAGCGATCATTAGACAAAAATCACCGTTTCACATTGCGATCGTTTCAAGAAAACCACCGTTTCGTTTTGCGATCGTTTGATGAAAATTGCTGCTTTATATCGCGACCGTTTGATGAAAATTGCTGCTTTATATCGCGACTGTTCGATGAAAATAGCCATTTCTTTTTATCTTTTAACGAAAATCGATGTTACATTTCGCGATCGCTTGACGAAAAAGGCTGTTGTATTTCGCGATCGTTTGATGGAAAAGGCTGTTTTATTTCGCGATCGTTTGACGAAAATCGTTATTTTATCTCGTGATCGCTTAACGAAAATCGCGAATTCTTAAAAATTAAAAAAAGCGGAAATCCGCCAAAAGGCGGAAAAGTGGCATCCCTGCAATTGGGAAAATAAAAGACGAGATATTTACAATTTTGTGCATCCTAGTATCTGAGAAAATCGCTGCACACGATGAAACAAAGATGGCCACCATGCACAAACAAAAAATAGTAAAATTAAAATAACGGTCATTTTGAACTTCCATCATGTTAGGGTTGTTGTACAAAAAATTTCAGATTTTTTAAAAATGGTCGAGCGACCAGTGCTGGACCACTTGAAATGGATTGACCCAATAAATAAATAAATAAAAATAAATAAGTTTTTAAGGAATTAAGTGATCATAATTGATTGTTAAAAGTGCAGCAAGCCAACCACTAAGAATGAAGATTTATGGAAAAATAATAAAAATAAAATTTTTAAAGTGTTATTTAAAAGACATAGTAATACTATGGAAAACATTAAAAATTCAGAACATTAAAAGCAATTGAGAAAAAATGGACTAGTATATCAAAGTACAAAAACAAAAGTAAAAAACTAAGGAAAAAATATAAAATTCTCCCAAAAATTTAATTGGTGAAATTTCTTTAAAAATTGAAGAAAAGTCTGAAATTCAGACTAAAGTCTGAAGAATCTCATCCCTGTTTAATGGTATTCACATTTTTTGTGTGTTTCTTTGATAAAATATGCATTTTTCTTGTTCGCTTTTATGTTTTTTGAAAAAAAAAAAAAAACGTGTTTGTTTTCGTTGATTTTTTTGACAAAATACGTGGGGTTTTTTTTAACGATAATTGCATTTTTTTTTGCAACTCTCTAATGATATTTACGGTTCTTTTGCGATTCTTCGACGATATTAGCGTTCTTTTTGCGATCCTTACAAGAAATTCATGTTTTTCCGAGATCTTTTTCCAAAATTGGGTTTTTTTCAATTTTTTTGTCGAAATTCGCAGGTTTTTTTTCCGCGATTCTTTTCACAAAACACCTTTTGGAAAATCCTGCATTTGGTCGGTACTTTCCACATTTTTAGTCGCCAGTTCTTCACATTTAGTCGCCGAGTGGCGACTGGCGAGTGTTTATTTTCATCTTTACCGCAGACGTGCCAGAGCATGATAAGGTGCAACGTTAAGGGGCCAATCACGCGCCAGTGCATGGTATGGGGTGATATCCAATAGCAGGGTTGTTTGGTTTAAACCAATGGTTTTTTTTTAAAAAAACATGCTGGTTTTTTCTTTTACTTGGTTTTTTTTGTGTTTCATTTTACACGTTGAAAAATGCAAAATACAAGTTATGCAGAAGCTACAAGCAAAGTTGTAGAAAAATGATGAATTAATAAATTTCTATAATGACAAATATTTTTAATCAACCCATCTTTTCTATAAACTATACTCATGGCAGAGTAACCAATTTTTTAAAAATTAGCTGGTTAGAAAAAAATTAGTTTTTCTTCCTTTTTTTTTAAAGGCATAAATATATGTATGTATATAACCATTTATTGTAAAACATTTATAGCCAGAAGGTCAGACTCGAGCTAAAAATGCACTTTTGTTATTTATATTGCTTGATTAGTTAAGATTTATTAAGGATTCCCCCATTCCTCAAAGCCTTGAATATGACATTCTTAAGTAATTTTGTCCATTGATTTCTTCTTGTTATGTATGCTAATAAATAATTGACAGTTTTTTTTTCCTCTGTTTATTGGGTTAAACCTTTGTTTTTCTTGCATTTTTACATTGGGAATGGGGATTTTGCATGATGATTTTATTCTGTTACTAACTGGGTTGACATAGTTTAAACTATTTGGTTTTTTAGAGCAAATCTAATATAATATTTCCTCATTTTTGTAATTTAAGTGTGCCAAATTATTGCATATAAGTAATTTCTATTTTTAGTAATTTCTATTTTCTAATCTTATCTCAGCAGTTACTTTGAGACATAGTCAGTCTAGTATTGGCAATGTTAGTATACATGAAGAATGCAAATTTCATGCAATGATGAACATATCTGAAGCTATAAAGAAAACAAATTATCTAAAGTTGGCAAAGACAAAGTGGATTAAAAATATGTAATATTTAGAAGAAAAAAATTTTTTCCTTTGAGAAACACAGATTTACAGTTAATAACATAAAATGACCTTTAAGATTTCAGTCAAACTCTAAAAGGAAATTTTCTTGATTGGGGGGAATAAGATATATTTAAATCGTCTATTGCATAAGCAAACTCATTATTTAGATCAGTCGAGAAAATTGGGGAGAAAGGGACAAGGGAAAGTTTGCTGAAGACATAATAGAAAGAAAATCTCATAAAAATACCCCAAAACATGCAATTTTTTGTTTAAATATTTAAAAGTACTAAGCATTAAAATATAACGTGTAGTCTGATGGCTATTTAAATTAGAAATGGGAAATATAGTCATTTTTGGTTAACAGGTTACATCGTTCCACACATTCACAGGTAACAGGTTTCAATAACCTGTTATTTTTGTAATGTATAACTAATCGATGAGACTATGCTGTCAACAGACATTTTAATTATATGGCCGTTAATTAAGGTATCTTGAATAATTTTGATACATAAGTATAGATGCTGTTTTAGTTCAGATAAACCTGCGCCTTTAAAATCAACATAGAGTTAAAATTTTAATTTTTGCAAGACAAAAACTTAGTTGTGATACTTTACATTCAGGGTTGGAAAAAAATCATGATTTTTTAAAAAAAAAATCAAAAAAATTGGATTTATTTGATTTAAATCAGATTTTTTTGATTTAAATCGGATTTATTTGATTTTTTTAGAATCCTATATTTAATTACTGTATTTTTATGTTTTTACAATACATGAAGCAGTTTTTTATAATAAATAACTAAAAAAGAATAATATTTATAATTTATAAAAATAATATAAGAAATAATTATATAGTTAAGAAAATATTATATTCTAGTTACTGATTGGTAGTAAAAATTAAACATCTAGGCTTTAATCTAAAGCCATTCTACTATTTTGTAATTGAATTGTGCATACTAAATAACAAATAAGAAATAAATTTAAATATGTTGTAAATGAATAGAAACTGGCAAAATTAAAAAAAAAACAAATACAGTAGACTCCCTCAAATCCGCTGCCCTAATATCCACAACTCTATAAAATACGCGCATAACTTACAGATGTAAACAATGAAGCTCTCAGGTCAGGTATAAAGACAAAATTTGACTTATTTTTATATCAATTCTATGTATATTTTAATCTGTAACTTTCATTAATATTGCTAAATTCATGCTTTTTCATGAAGGAAGAATAAATTTATTTCTGAAAAAAATTCAAAGTATTGCTAATATCAGTGGTGATCACAATCTTTTTGCAAAATGCATTTATACATTCATCAAGCTTTTTTTTTTTATTGTTGAGTTTGGTTAAGCCTGAAATAAAACTTCTATATTTTATGATATTGATGTGAATTAGTAGTGCACCTTTATGGAACAAGTTCCATTGAATAATTTAGGAAAAAATGCATCTCTTCTATATAATAAATATTTAGTTATACATTATTGATTATTTACTTCATCTTTGTTGCTTTCAATATTTTAATCATTTTTAATTATCTAAATTTTTATTATTATAGTTTATCAACTTACATAATTGTTTTAATGTTTTACTATATTATAAGCATTCATTAACTTCAGTTGCATTATTAATTACAATCAAATTACTGTCTAAAAATGTAAACAAACCCATGACCAGAAATCCACAAAATTCTAAAATCCACACAACCTCTGGTCCCAAGCTGTGCGGATTTGAGGAAGTCTACTGTATTCGTTTAATGAGGGATAAAAATCACAATTAATTCTATATTTCTTAAGCAAATAGGAAAAAATCAGAGATTTAATTGTTTGAACAAAAACACTAATTTTAGAAGCTTTGTCTACTCCTAATTTATTATGAAGGCTTGAATGAACTACTCCAAAAGAAGAAAATTGTCTTTTTACTCCAGTAGATGAAGCCACAGTTGTTGTTATTTGGTAAATAAATTCAATTTCAATTTCGCTGATTCTCTCTTTACCTCCCATTACATAAAAGGATTTCCGCCAATCATAATCTGTCATAATATCAAACTTTTTTCTCAAGCAATGGTAATTTTTAGAATGGACCATTTTTTGCTTGAAAATGTGCTATAGTGGTGAGAAGATTTAGACAATCTTCTTTAATGAATGCCAAATCTTCTTTATTTTTCCTTACATTAAGTTTCATTTCATTTTGTTTTAAAAGAAAGAACCTTAATAAAACTCCAGCAAAATGACAGCCATTAATAGTTTGTGCATATCTTGCTTTAAATTTTGTAATTCTATCGTTATCTAATACATTTTCTAACTTTTTACCCAAAATTTTCCTTTGATATGTGCATTCATGTGAAATTGCAAAAAATTGATTTAAATCAAATGATTTTTTTAAAAAAATCAGTTGATTTAAATCTAGATTTAAATCTGTTGATTTAAATCATGCCAACCCTGTTTACATTTCACGTATTATTATCGTTTTCTTGCACTAAAAATGCATTTTTCCTCGTTGAAAATTTATAAGTATCATAACTCAGTAAATTTTGCCCGTAGAACTTTTTTTTTTTTTTTTTTTACTGTTAAAACACATAAAAACTTTTTCTAAATAAAAGTTATAGGAAACTTACTGAACACTGTATAAAATATGTAGTTTCTTAACAATTTAAAAAAAAAAAATTATTTTAATGTAAATTAATATTTAAATGATGCAGAAGAAAGTTTAAAGCATTTTTGCAACTGTTACAATGACTCCAAAACTGACAGTTTAGAAATTTTTTTCTAAACGATCAGAAATACCCTCCATAAAAACAACACCGTTTTAACAAATGCAACTTGTTAAAAAAAAAAAAAAAATTATCTTCATTCGTTAGCACCTTGATTTGAAGTTCGAATTTTGACATCCCCGAATCAATATCTGTCAACGCATATTCAAAGCTTATCCCACAAGAACACGAAACTTTACTTGTATATTTTTAATAAAATGTCATTCATCCCACAAATTTCGTATGTGCAAGTACGTATTTAAAATCCCCCCCCCCCCTCCAAAACTTGTGACAGGTCAAAAAATGACATTGGTAGTATAAAATTGGCGCCCTATAAATTTCCGCGTCCGTCCGGACTGCCCCCTCCCTCCCACCCCTTTTCGAATGGATGTGTCCTCACCAGGCTATTTTTCTTTTTTTTTTTTCAGTAAAATACAATTACAAAAGTAATGTTTTCCAGTTCGTATTTTCTAACGACGTAATATTGACAAAATAATAATGATAAAAAAAACAGCAATAAACATTTTATTAAATAAAAATCATAGCGTCAAAATACCCCCCCCCCCCCCTTCTCCAAATACCATGAGTACATAGTAATATCCCTTTTAAATATTCAAAGATTGCCACCGTTTTACCCATCTAACTACATCAACGAAAGATTATGGCCCGTGCCTGAGCGATAAAACAGCTTTCTATCAACAATTAAATTCGTAAATCTCTTTAATTCCATTTTTCAAACAGATTCCTTCCCATTAAAAATATGACCAAAGATGGTTGACATTATCTCCTTGCATTTTAATAATCTGCAAGCGTCACTGACTAACTTCACGTACTTTAGAATAAAAACACATTTTTCCCTCATTTCATTTTCAGTATTCTACCTATTTGTTTGATAAAAGAAATTTTCATTATTCCAGCTATTTTTTTCAATAAATGTTGTTTTCGTTATTCTAAAAACTGATTTTATTGCTTTAATCTTTGTAACTGAGAGCGTCATAAAAAATTCAAACAATAAAATATATTCTGTGAAGAATCGAAGCCAGATATTTTTAAATATTTGTAGAATAATCAACAACGAATAGCTTTTGAGAGATTTTATCATGTGAACTTTTGAGATAGCAAAAGGACAAGGTTTCCTATGATTGGCCTCTTTGATTAGACCAAAAGTATTTTTAATGTCTTGGACAATGCAAAAGGAAAATGGTTCCTATGATTGGTTCGCTTGATTAGACCAAAGGGATTTTTAATGTCTTGGAATCGTAGATCGACAGTGACGTGTGAAAAAGAAAGTTTCATAGGGGTTTTCTTGTGCGTCGGAATTTTTTCTTCTCTCTCTGTCTCAAAAGCGTTTTAATGCAGTTGGGGATTTTCATTTTCTGCAGTAATAGAAATTCTTTGCCTCAGAATTCAAATAGATTTATAAGTTGGAATTTTTTTTAATATAACTAAACTTTTATTAATTTATAAATATGTATTCCTAAAATGATTTTCAGCCTTACTATTTGTTTCTTCTTTTTAAAATGCTTATCATACGAGGCGTTCTAAAATTAACAGGGACGGAAGACAGTATTTATAAAACTGCTTTATATTTTTAGATCAATGTTTTCAATAGTCTAAAAAGCTATTAAATAGGTATTTTTGTTTATTTTATGAATTTTGTTTGTGGCCTTTTTTTTTTTTTTTTTCTTTTAACCTGGTAGTTTTAGAGGAGAAATGTCAAATAGCAATACACAATACTTCTTAAAGTGTATAGACTCTACTGCTAAATTCAAATTATTCCGAAAATTCTTTATAAAAAGCTTTATTTTCAATAAAAGATAATTCATGCAGTCTTCTAACAGAAAAATCAGACATCTCATATAACAAATATTTCAAAGAAAATATTTTGAATAGCTTTGTGAAAATAATATATATGAAATTTTATTAATGAAAGTGCATAATATATTTATTTATAGTGCTAATAATTAAAAGATTGTATATTAAGATTTTCAAGGTATCAGTGTTTTATTATCGTAATTTTCGGAAGAAACGCCGCGGCATTTACATGTTTTAAACTGAAATTTCAAGCGATGCAACGTTTTTACCAATGTGGCGTTTACGTGAATTTTTTTTTTTTTTGTTTTTTTTAAACAAGCGTGATATTTTTCTGAATTTTTCCAAAAATTTAAAAAAAAAAAAAAATCTGTCATAATTCCAAAATTTCAGACATAAAATGTGTCGCGAATTCCGACAAATGGTCGCAAAAACAAATTAATTTTGATTGCGTCAAAATATCACGAAAAAATGCCAATTTTCATTAAAAGACTGCTAAGAGTTACGGAAATTTCGCATAAGATTACAAATAGACAAAAATTGCATTTTCGAATGAATTTCCCTCTTTTCTCCCCCTCCCCTTCTTTTATAACTTTTCAAAAATTTGTTCCGAATCCAATTTTTTTTCCGCTGTTCGAAAGATTTAGCCATCAAATTTTGAATCATATGGATGAACCGAAATTTTCAGATCCAGCCGAATGAAATATATTAATTCTGCCTGAAATGCTAAAAGTTTGCCCCACCCAGCCAAGAAAACTCAATGTAATAAAGTCTGGGCCAAGTTGTTGAGATTCGTGATATTTTTTACATTTCAAATTTTTTTATTAATGACTGCCTTTTCACAATTTTCAGAACAGAATGATCTCTTTAATATATTACTGTACAATCCCGTCAATCCGCCCTTCCCAATCAAACGCTCCCTCCCCACTTTATAGAAAATTTGAAAATTTAAAAAAATCCCGAGAAAGCGCCCTCCCTCCCCATTCTCAAAGGCGATTGCGAATGGGATGAATCATGAATCTTTGATGAAATGTGTGTTTTTTCGAGATTTTTTTTAATTGATTTCATGCTTTTTTGGCTTTTTTTACAAATTTCTCCTTTTTTTCGACAGAATTTACGTTTTTTTAAAAAAAAAACCCAAATTTTTTCAAGCATTGCTTCAAATATCAAAATTCATGATTCATTCAAAGTATTACAATTCATTCATTTCATCATGATTCATTCCTGCAAATTTTGTGAAAAGATCGCAGAAAAATTTCGTGTAAGTGCCCCCCTCTAATTATTTTACGATTTTTCATCACGTTTGGGGGGGGGGGGGGAGGGCAGATTAATGGTATTTTACGGTACTGTTAGGAAAAAAAAATCACTGTATCCACCGCGTCGTACTAAGCATATTTTTACTTTTAAACTCGTATGCATCGTGGCACTTATTCCCGAAAATACAGTATTTAAATAATATTATTAATTTTGTATTTAATTTATTAACTTCTGATTAATAATTTCATTTTTTATGATTTCTTAATACAGCTCATTAATGTGTTTCTGTTTAGCACATCAACCACGATTACTGCGGAAATTTCACCTGTGGCGTTTACGACCATTTTCTAATTTTTTTTGAGTGACTTTTGGCGATGCGGCGTTTATGTCGATGCGGCGTTTCTTCCAGAAATTACGGTATGTAGAATATTTTATTTATGAAATAAAAGACATAGCTTTTCTAAAAATGTTTATTATTTAAATGATTTCAATTTTTTACATAACTAATTGTATATTAAATAATTACATTGTTTAGAATTACTTTTAAATCAAGTTATTTACTTATATATTCAAAAATATTTATTTTTATTGATAAATATGCATGTATATGTAATAGGAAATCGTATTAAAAAAAAAAAAAAGGTTTAAACCAAAAAAACCATGGTTTTTTGGTTTTTTACCAACCCTGTCCAATAGCCAGTCACTCGCTGGAGCAGGAAAATCTTTCACCGATTCTTTGTTATAAAAAGTAAATCGGCTTCAGGGAAAAACCAACTTCTACAGTGCAGCATCAACTATCATCACATCTTCACGTAAGCGGCAGCGAACGTGTTAAAGAACTGTCACATGTGTAAATCATACTTCATTAAACTATACAATTTGTCAGTCAACCTGATTACGAAAAATTACATAACTGGTTAAATATTTACATGCAAGTGAATATGTTGAATTAAGTTGAAAATTAACATTTTGGAGTATTGTTGACAAAGTAAATAAGTAAAGTAGCTTTTATAAGCTTTGTATTAGAAAGTTGAAGTATATACAAATACAAAATGCCAGATGTTTCTATGATAAAAAGTATATCTTTCCAGATGCCACTGGTTTGTTCTAATTTGATGCAGGATACAGGGACTGCTGAAAAAATATCTTGTATAGTGTACATTAATCTTTTCCGGGGCAAAAAACTTTCATAGATAAACGAATGATACTGTACTTTACAAATCAATTCATTTGTAAAAAAGAAAAAGCCTCTATTTTACAAACATATTAAACCCGAAAAAAATTACAAAAATTCTGATGCCATAGTGGTTTCATAAACATATTATCTTTACAAGCGTTAAAGGATGACGGCTGATCACCACATGAGATATTTAAATCAAAATGACAACATATTTCCAAAAAAAGTACTTTGAGTAAATTTGTCATGCTTCTTGTATTGAAATACATTTGAATCTATTTTGATAAGAAATCTATTTTCTTAAATACTCTATAATAATCACTAAAACTTTTCCCAAAACAAATATTACAGATATATTGGATTCTAAATTAGAAGGAAAAATTGTCATTTTATATCTATTTTGGGTACTACTAGGTTATCCCGTCGACCAAAATACTATCCCCAAATTATAAGATTAAATGCCGATAATGGATGATCGTGAATGTCAATTCAGTGATATTAAATACTATATACGTGTTTAGAACGTCATTAAGTGATTTTTATTTCGATTTTGTATTTTTATAAATATCCTACCAATTATTTGTTTTTTTTTTTGTTATTTAAAATAAAAATTACATTCAATATGTATAATTTGGCTATTAGTTTGGCGATTTGTATAATTTGGCGAAATTGGTCGACGGGATAACAGTAGTGCCCTATTTTGTTACATAAGATTTTATGCAATTTTTGGAATAAATGCCAATGTTTCATGCTTGAAAAATAATGTTAATATTTTGTTAGGATAGGATAAAATCTCCTGCACAATGCTTATAGTAATAAAATACAGTTTAAAATGTACTAGTAGCTATACCGGAAACTTTAACTAACACAATAATTCACAATTGCAAACATAAATTCAACAAGACAATGGAGGTCAACTCATCTTGAATCTCTCAGAAGACTGAGCCTCAATAAATAAAAACTGCTACTGATGCAAGTTTTTTTTTTTTTTAAATAAAATCTATAAGATAATCAAATACCTCATTTTTAACAGAATCTGTTAATAAAAGTTCTTCAGCATTGGAATGATCATCTTCTGAACTATCACTAGTTTCACCAGTAGTAGCATCAAATCGCACAGGAGAGAACAGATCTAGAATTCAGTTACAAATCAATTAGCTTAAAGAAATTTAAATCACACTTATGTACAGACAGACACGTAGCCACGGAAGGGGCTAAGGTGGCTGAAGCCAATCCCGAAAAGTTAAAAAAAGATTTTGCAAAGTGAATGAGAATAAATATGATAATAATTTAGCTAATAATAATATAATTTGATATTTTTTCAAATCTTCAATTAAATTAGAATTGCACATTTTTAGTTGTAAAAATATAAATTTCAATACTTAAAGTTATAGCAATTCCTCATTATATCGCTCATTCGGATATATAGTTCTTTATTCATATCTACCATAAAATATCAGTTCTTCTTAACCCTTTATCTACCGCATTATGAATTCATGAAAACTTTACATTCTAAACCATTTTACGTAAATTGTTTAAACTAAATTAAAAGATTTAGATAATCATTTAATAAATTTTTGAAGGATTTAGAAGGATTAATTAAATTTGAATTTACAGGGATTTTGTGCAATATTTATAACTCCACTCAAATATTTTATTTTGAATTGTTTTCTTAGTATTTTGTAGAATTATAAAATGTACAAATATGATGTTCTTACAAATAAATATATAAATATTTCGGAGATGAAAAATCCCCATCCCCCTCCCTCAGCGCCAATAAAGCTGAAAAGATACAAAGGTAAGAGGAATCATCCTTATAAAAATATTTTTTTTTTTTTTTTTTTTTTTTTTTTTTTGTGTAACCAATGCGTTTGGAACAAAATAAAGTAATAGTAATGTATCTGTAACTCATTCTAAACAGTATTACAACTAATTAACGTATTAAAAGAATTTTATAATACTGTACATACTCGCGTATAAGTCGCCCCCTTAACTTATGTTGTTAAAAATAAGGACAAATTCAAAACCCACATATAAGTCGACACCCACAAAAAAGAATGGCCGTAAAGTACTGAATGCATGTCGTGGCAATGACGTCAAATTTCCTTTTTTGTTGAGGAACGATTCAAAAAGAGTGGTTCCGGCAGTGGAACTACAGGAACGATTCCAGTCTGTAAAAAAAGAATACATTCTGAAAAGGAACGTGTTCACAAAATCGCCCTTTTTGGAAAGGTTCCCAAAAGGAACGAATCTTCGCAATAGGTCGAAACATTGACTTAGGTCATTGGTTCAAAATGCACCAACTTCGAAAAGGAACGCTACCTCGGACTGGCCTGAAAGAGAACAATTTTTCTGACTTGCTCAAAAATGAAATGACTCGTCAGAAAAAGACAAATTCCTCTGAATAGTTCCGAAATGAAATAAATCACACTTTTTTTTATAAGTTCTTTGCAACAGGGTAGGATAGATTTTTTTTTTTGAAAAATAAACTAAAAATGATCTTAAATTGAGAATCGTCGAGGTTGGAAGGGTACGGGATTTTAAGTTTTGTACTCTACAAACACAATGGGGTGCTGCAGTAACGATTCGCTACCAAACTATTTTTCGATACTTTATTTATAAATTTTTTTTTTTTGTCTTGAGTATAAGTTGACCCCCCCACTTTGAAGTTCTTTTTTTGTCTAAAATTTCTCGACTTATACGTGAGTATATACGGTAAGTAACTTTTATGGTACTTATAAGTATCGTCGGTAGATAAAGGGTTAAAATGCTATTTTTACTTTATGCACATTAATATTCGATAAGCGTAATTCATATCATTAATTTCACCAAGAAAAATTAAGTATAATACGCATATGGCATATAATTTAACTTTAGAAGTCAAATGTAAAACATTTACATGTGTGTTATGATGTTCCTTATTTCTTTTTTCTATCCCCATTTTATTACAATATAATGAAAACTTAGAGTAAAAAGTATTAAAATGTTTTGTAGAGAAAGGAGCCAAAAAATTTAATAGTCCCTTGTAATATAAAAATGTATGAAAAATAACGATTTTTAAGAAAACATATTTAAAAATGATGCAATAACTGTAAAAGGCTTTTTAATTAAAAAAAAAAAAAAAAAAAATATTACTAGTAGAAAGTTTTATAAACCGGGCGTTCCCTGGTCTTCATTGAATAACTTTGTGTTAAATTGTTTGCATATGAATCTTTAATAGAATGAAAGTGTGCACAGAGTAGTCTGCTTGTGCGGGAAAGTTTCTTTGCCTTTTGTAGAACTTCAATCTTTTGTAGAAGCTTTATTGGCATAACCAATAGCCAAAAGTTTTTGCGCCAGGACTGGAGAAAAAAAAATACCTGGCAAACATATGTGGCGAGCAGGAACAAACAACTAATCACAGTTTCTAATTATTTCAAGTTCAAAAGTTATTGGTTATACACAAAGAGACAAACTTTGTACAAAGTGGAAATCGGCCAGGTAGGATTACACACAGCAGTGACCTCAAGAGATAGTTCAAGCAGGGTTGCAAGATATGATTCGTAACAGGTTTGGCGCAAAAACTACAAAAAGTAGATGTTTTGTAGCAGATTGGCGCAGGTCTTACATCCCTGCACAAATTTTGTCAAAAAATCGCGAAACCACTGCAAATTTCGCCGAAAAATCGCGCAATAACTACTTCGTAAAATACAGTTAATCCCCCCCCCAAACGTTATGAAAAATAATCAGAGGGGGCGCTTACACGGGATTTTTCCGTGATCTATTCACAAAATTTGCGTTTTTTGCGAGATATCTGCAGGATTTTTTGCGATCTTTTCACAAAATTTGAATTTTTGCGAAATACCTGCGGGATTTTTTTCGCGATATTTGACGAATTTGCAGATTTTTTTTCGCGATACTTGACAGAATTTGCATTTTTCTAAATAAATTAAAATGACCATATTAAAAAATCTAATAATTTTGCTGCTTAGTTATTTTTCTATAATTATGAACTAAACAAGTAAACAATGATATCGCAAAATAATTTTGGTTTCTGAAAATATACAATTAAACAAATACAAGAGATAAAATATCTACAAAATGATAAACAAAACTTGAATACCATCGTCAATGTGCAAACGGTTCATTTTGAAAACTTTGAAGCATACAATCAAATTGTAAAACAAAGCGCTATAGCGTAATTAAACTGTCTAAAATAAAATTGATTTTAAAATCACAAAACTGAAATAATGAAAGACGAGCCTTTAAAATTTTCAAATTTTAGCGGACGACTTCTCTTTTGTCTCTCATTGCCATCTACAAATAATATAATACATCTACATTGGCCGTGTTCAGCTGTTACGCGCGCTGCACGCGCACGCTAGGAGCCACGGATATGGAGTGGGTACTTATACTTGGTGGGATGTGCGTTCAGTCCTCGCTACTATGCCACCAGTTGCTGTAACTGTTCGCTCAGTAACAGATGGAGAACAGATCAAGGATGTAATTACTTGTGGTGCCAATTAAAAGGATAATCTGTTACAATTCGCGTTTGAAATGAAATAGACGCCCTCTCGCGGACAAAGTCTGAAAAACGAAATAGAACTGATACCGTGAGCATGAAATCAGTGTTTAAAAGGCCGATAAATAAATAAACAGTTCTATAACGCGTGCAACGTTGGGTTCTTTGTATTAAAATTATCTAAAATCAAAATTTTATACACAAAGTTTAGATCTATAATATAAAAAAATACATTTGACTTACTCATGGCAAAATAGCATGACAGCAACACAATGCTTTCATGCTTCAGCTTCTCTAAAGCAATTACTAGATTTTCCAGCATCTACAAATTCTAAAATTGTCGATATTTGTAATTTATCTCCCATAATTAAATAAAAAAGATAAAAAACTGCACTTTAAATAGCTCTTTAAACTGGTTCTATGCTACAGTGCTACAGCATGGAACGTAAACAAACAAACGTAAACAAACGATTATCAGGTCTATTACAACGCCATCTTTCGGTCATTACAAACGCGAATTGAAAGTGAGCTGGCTGGCCGAATGGTCAGAATGCTGAGCTTGAACCCAGACGATACGGGTTCGAAACCTGCGCGGGCCAAACGTTGGTTTGTGTTTTTTTTTTTGTTGTTGTTTCTTTTTATTAATACATAAGACATTTTTATTAAAGGTAAATTTTATATTAATAATACAGAAGCACATGTATTTCTATTATAATAATAAAATACTTATTTAAATATGAGAAAATGAGATTTTTGCGGAGAAAGTTTTAATATTCCAAATTTAGAATATTAAAAGGATAATTAGAACGATATTAATATCGTTCCAAAGTGATTTATATATATATTAAGAAAATGAAAAAAAAAGTTTTCTGCAAAAATATCCGTATACGCATATATATATATATTTTTTTTTTTTTTTTGAAAATTTTAGAAGTAATTTTTTATTGAGATTAGGATGCAAATATAATGCATGCGTGGATATTTTACGGTGTTAAAATCAAAATGGAAAATATTATAAAAGCAAAATGTAAAAGATACACATTTTTTTAAATTAAGAATATCTGCATACATATATTTTAAAGAAGTGAAATATTTGGAGTTTGCCTTCTAGTTCTGTAATGAATAAAGTATGATTAGAATGTTTATAATTTTTCTATTAAAAGTATAAATAAGTGTTTTGCTTATACTAACATAATTTCGGATGTCGTTTGTTTTTCATATTTTATGACATATTTTGGCCTGTTATCCACACGGTATTAAAATATACAATCATTAAATAAGAAATATATACATACTAAAACTTCTTCTGAAAAATTATCTAACTAACAATGCAAATTCCATTGAAATCAATCCAGTATTGTAGATTACAAATCAATCTTGTAATATGTAGATACAGGGCCATCGCTAAGACTTTTTATTGGTGGGGGAGAAAACCTTAATATTGTCAAGTCAAATTTTTATATTCGCCAACTCGTTTTATAATTTTGCCAAGTTAACGCACTTTGAAAATGTAATACAATTCTTATTTGTAAAAAAATTAATAATATTCCCAATTAGAGTTGTAACTTTTGCAAATTCTATCAAAAATAGAAAATGTATTGCAGTTTTTATTAAAATTTTAATTAAATTTGACATAAAAGTTTGAAATTTGCAAAGTGTAACAACATTTGTCAATGTTTTGGGAGGGTAGCCCCCCCCCCCCCTTAGCTAGTCCCCCGTGTGGATATCTCAACCTTGGTTTATCAACAGCATTCTATTAATTACAACAATAGAATCAACAGTATTCTATTATTTAATACGAAAAGTATAAAGCAACTGATAAATGATTTTTAAATAAATAAAAATAAAATTATTTAAAAAATTAAATCACCAATTGTTAAATTGTATCAGTCAACCTACCAACTTTGACAACAAACAACGTGCAACCAATAACAGATAAGCACAAAACGCACAATCACGTGATCAAATCGCCCATCATTTTTTTTGCGTCGCGCGCGTCAAGGTTTGAGCATGGTTGATTGTCATTTTTTAAATGCTAATCAGGCTTAATTACATGAAATAGGTCACGTGATACTTTTCCGGAATACTTTTAATTTTATTTGAGTGGTCACAGGTATGTATTTCTGTTACGAAAATCATGTTTTGAAAGGATAAAGAGATATGGTATTTGTATTTACCAATTCTGAACCATAAAAATAATACAATAATTGAATAAGTTTAAAATTCTCTTCTTCGATATTACCTACTCCAAGCAGAATCTTCTGAGCGCGCGCGCACAAAAAAAGCCGCTTTTGAACACGGCCATAGATTGGCTCGTTCGTAAAGTTGGCTTCTTAAGTAAATAAAATGAATTCCCATAAAAGTAATTTTATTTTATTTTTTATTATTCAATTGACTTTTAATATTAATTTGTAATACATTATTAAAATTTATATTCACTTAGGCCGTGTTCAAAAGCGGCTTTTTTTGTGCGCGCGCGCTCAGAAGATTCTGCTTGGAGTAGGTGCTATCGAAGAAGAGAATTTTAAACTTATTCAATTATTGTATTATTTTTATGGTTCAGAATTGGTAAATACAAATACCATATCTCTTTATCCTTTCAAAATATGATTTTCGTAACAGAAATACATACCTGTGACCACTCAAATAAAATTAAAAGTATTCCGGAAAAGTATCACGTGACCTATTTCATGTAATTAAGCCCGATTAGCATTTAAAAAATGACAATCAACACTCGCCCTTATTCTCCCCTCATGCGGAATCGGAATATCGTACTGAATTCAGTGATTCCGGATGTTATTCCGGAGATGAGCTATTCTCCCCTCAAAATCCGGCGGAATCCGGAATTCAGGCATCTCGAATATGCGGAATATCTGATATTTTTTTACGGCTAGTCAGAGGTAGCTGGAATATCGTTCGGAGAGCGGAATAAGCAATGGCGGATGTAAACAAATATTGTTCGTTAAATATTTATTGCGTGTTTCGAGGTAAATTACATTATTTGTGATTATTTTTTTTATTAATCCCAGTTTTAGAATCAAAATGTGAATGTTTCCCAGCAGATTGATTTATAATAATTATTATTATCTACAGAAATTAAGGTAAAAGTTAGTTTTATTTTGTATTATGGTTAAAAAAAATATATTCTATTTTAGATTCTGCTTTTTTTACACGCTATATATATATTGTATTCAGATTTTATGTAGTAAATTTATATATTTAATGCGATCTAAATATTGATGTACCATTAGAATTGTTTAAATGACTTGGCAATATTTGACAATATTTATTTAACAAAACATTATCGATCTTTCTTATGTATTTTGAAATTTTGTCTTATTAAATTGAACTTATCTAATATTTCTAAATAGCGTAGTTTCATGTAACTTAAAAAATTGTGCTTTAAGTGTGTTTATTTACATTAGTAATATTTTGTCTGCTTGTGTTTATTTATTTTTTAAAGTTATTATTGAAATATACTTAAATAAATTACATTGGCTTCATATTTTTACATTCCGATGCTTAATACGTGTTGTACTCTACAGTTTCACAATCAAACTTTCATGTGATATTTTCACTGGCGCACCCACGGGGAGGGCTAAGGGGGCTGAAGCCCATCCCAGACCACAAGATTAAACTATTTAAAGTTTTCTAAAATTATTAAAGTTTACCTTTATTACTTTTAATAGATTCAGCAAAACAGAAATTTTGAAAAATATTACACTCTTCACATTTTTTTTCTTATATGTAAATTTTCGTATGAAATTTGAAATATAAGTATTTTTTATATTTATCACTTAAAACATTAATTTCTTTTTATTTATCAAAGATGTTTAAGCCATCAAAAATTTTCAGAGGCCTCCCCAGTTTTCGTTGATTGCTCCTCCCCCCCCCCCCCCCCTTCCACCATCCAGTCCTCGTTTTGTATTTAGTCAATAGAAAAAATGTACTTCTGGGAACGACAAATCTCATCCATTTTTAATAAAATGCAAAAAAAAAAAAAAAAATCGGATTGAGCTCATCTGCCAGGGCCAGATCAGGAAAATACTGACCTCTAATATATGTTAGCCCCCTCCAAAGCTTAATCCTGGGTGCGCCAATGGATATTTTGCAAATAAATTTAAATTTTATATAGGCTACAGTAGTCGCTTTGAGCTATCTGAAGTATTTATTTATAATCTAAAATTATTAGTATCAAAGAAGGTTAAAAATTTGATTTTGCACTAGTCAATTAAAATTTACACATGATGTGGAAAATTTGTAAATTTGAAATGAAAAAAATTATGCAGCCTTACTAGAAGAATTTTTTGCATTATTTGTAATATCCGAATAATATTTTGCTAATAGGTATACACATCTTATATCATTATTTTAAAATAAATGACTATTTCTTCACATAACTAAAATTTTAAATTTTCTGTTATTACTTTTGTTATGTTTAGAACTAGTTTTCTGTTCTTGTTTTTAACCCGGGAGAACTCACTAGTGAGAAATTCTCTCACAGTGCCCAATTGCTTTTTCTTTTTTACTTTACATTCACTTAATATCAACCTTTTGGTTTGGCTTAGTACTTTTTGAAATTTTATTAAAATGAAAAATGTTTTTAATAAGTGCCTAATAAAAAGGTACGATGGAGAAAGAAAATCTCGCGTAGCGAGTTCTCCCAGGTTAATGCTAATTCTACTTTCAAAAAGTAAACAGTTATCTAAAATTTGTTTTTTTCAGGGGGGGGGGGGGGGGGAGAGGTCTAAATTACTTTTATATGCACAACTTAATGTGGGTAAAACAACTGCATTTTATTAAAGGCTTTTACTTGCGGAAAGAATATTTTCCTATATTTTTTCTGAATAAAGTTATGTAACGACTCACTTATGCTGGCTAAACATTTAATCCTTATTTTATAATATATTTAAGTCTTTGTTTAATATTTATAATATCTAATAAATCATCAAATGAACAAATGTTTTATAATTATTTATAGTTTTGATCTTGAATTCAAAATTTTGAGTTTTTTTATTTTCAAACTATTTATTACAAAACAATCTGAGCATAGGCTGAAAAACTGTTGCTTTTCTAAAAAAAAAAAAAAAAAAAAAAATTCTGAGTTGTCAAGTTGCATCAGCATATAATGTGTCTGTTGGTTATTTGTTTAAATTTTTATGTTCATGTTGCACATTGATGATTGCAAACAGAGGATTTTTATTATTTATTAAATCGCGATCATTATACTTACATTAAATTTTTCTTAAAATTCAGGCAAGAATTATGTAATAAAATTTGTTGTTATCTAATATTGTTCTTGGATTACTAAAATCTTTTCTTACTTCAACATGATATCATTTCTCTATATCTGATTTGATTTTATCTATTTATCTAACTTATTATATCCTCAATAATTTTAAGTAATTTTCCATATTCTGCGATGAAAGAATACCATCCACTCTTATTTTGCATTTTTTTATACAGATGCAGTCAAATACAGGCTTTAGTGGCATTATATTGTGTTGAAGTGCTTTTTTTTTCTTTTCTTTGTTAGGCCCACCACAGACTACTGAAACATGCGTCAAAAATCGTGTGACATGACGCAGTCAAACCGGTTTTTTCTTTGTTACCAGGGTGAAATTGTCGCATGTCTCACATTTTTTCGTTCAATGTTTCACTAGTGTGTGGCGGGCCTTAGCTGGGATGTCAGTGTTAATAACAGAGTTCTCACTGTCGCTCATCAATGCGCCTAAATTCTCCATTTGGCGAGAAAATAAGCGATTAGATTCGCCAAATTGCTATACTTTTTCTTTTCTTTTCTTTTCCGTTTTCCATACATTTGCATATATACATATTTTTAATATATACATATTTTGGTACTACTCTGTTATACCATCGACCAATTTCGCCAAATTATACAAATCGCTTAAATAATGGCCAAATTATACATATTGACAAAATTTTCATTTCAAATAACGAAAAAACAAATAATTAGTAAAATATTAAGAAAAAGTCTAAATAAAAATCAATGACATTTTAAACACGTGAATCGTATTTAATGTCATTGAATGTGACATTTACGATCATCCATTATTGGCATTTAATCGCCGATAATTTTTTGGTCAACAGGATAACCTAGAAGTACCCATATTTTCATATACTTGTAGCAGATAGTTGAAATTAGATTAATAACAATCGTTTTCGCAGTTATAAAAACTTAGGTTATTTTAAAACATATTGAAAAAAATGGGGTATATTAAAGAATTAAAGATTTTTTTGTGCTACACTTCAAATCTATTTGGCTAATACTTTTTCCATTTGGCGAATGTTTTTTATTTTTAATTAGCCAAATTACTAATGTTGGTCAAATGTCAGCGATAACACTGTTAGTATATATGTTTATATAACACTGGCATTTGGCTAATCAAAAAGTACCTCCTGCCCCCCCCCCCCCCCTTTAAACTTCATTATGTCAGTTATTTTTTTTATGATATTTAATGTTTAATAGACTCTTGTGTTTTTTATAGAAACAGAAAAATATTTCTTACATGATGAAACCCTAATATTATAATTGTAATATTATTTATTTTATTTTTCAGTTGATTTTTCAATTTTTGTCCACTGTGAAGCATGTGCAAGAGTCTATAGGATCTAATGACAAAGATTACAAGTTATAGTGTCCAGCCGGTGCCACTTTTAAAAGCATTATGGGGTGTTATTTGATCTCTGCTTTTGAGTGTGTACCAGCTAGACTGAAATTCTAAAAAGCACAGAAGTTTGCTGCCAATGGACAAGAGCTCTGATGCCAATTTATGACTGCTAGCTGTTTTTAATCCAAAAATGTTTACGGATGATCACCAAACTCTTATTCAAGTAAGAAAAAAGGCTAAAAAAAATTTAATTTTAGAATTTTAATCCTGCTGTAATAACTCTGAAGTTCCTAAAATGTTTTTTTTTCTTTGTTTAAAGATAAAAAAAAAAATTAAATATTCGGTAAGTTTTTTTCTTTTTTTTTAAACTTAATTTCAAATTGATATTTTTTGCATTGAATTTAAATATTAAATTTTATTATTTCTCTGTATTTTAAAGTTATGTATGAGTTACTCAACTACTAATCCCACCCCCCTCCTTTCCACTTTATTATTATTATTTTGCAAATTTAAAATCTGATTAATTTATTTACTTACTTTACTGACAGTTTCATATAATTTTTATACATAAAACATTAGCACTGCAAGAACTACTTTATTTTATGAAAGAAACTTCGTTGAAGTTAAAGAATTTAAATGTTAATTTTTTTTTTTCAAGGACATCCTTTGCTTTTTTTTACGTAAAATTGGGATAAAATAAAAGTTTCACAAGACTCTATTCAAGTCACCTGCTTAACAACTTTTTGTGATAATGAAGATTATGACATTTTTAATGATGATAACATGGGGGCAGGAAATGGCTTTTGTCCTTTTTTCTTTTTTTTGTCAATAAAAAATAAGCTAAATAAAACATATTTCACCAATTTGTTTTAAATTTTGTATATAGTTTCATTCTGATAAGAAACTTCTCTGATTAGTTTTTGTGGTTCATTGGTTTGTATAAAGTGGCAGATGTGGTAAAACCCCTTGTCAATTCAGATAAATGGGTTTTACTTACACGCAGAATTATTCAATTTGCTCTAAATTTTCTATATAGGTTCATTCTGATAAAGGGAATGAAATTGAGAGAGGGATAACCTCCCCCTTAATTTAGGTAAATAGGTTTTTCATGCAGAGTTATCCGATTTGCTCTAAATTTTGTACATAGGTTCATTCTGACATAGTTAAATATATATATTTTTTTGCTCTGAATAGTTTAAGTAGATTTATACAACAACCATTTTTCGATTTGTTTGCAAGTATTTTTAATTTAGTCACTTTTATTTTTGGAAACGAGTTCTAAAATAGAAATTTTCTTATATGAAAAAAACTGTAACCAAAATCAAAAAGTAAAAACTAGCTCGGTTAGAGATTGTCCTTAGCTATCCTATGCAAAACAACCATTCAAAAATTTTAAAGTTAAAGCAAGAAATTTGAAAATAACGCCCCTCCCCCTCCAATAGGATTAACATTAAAATTCTCATTCTTTTGCATGACAGAAGTAACAACTTAAGAGCCTATACTAGTCACGGAAAGAAACACTCATGCTAATGTTATACCTATGAGAAGATTATTTACATTTCTTATCTCATTTATATATGTATATAATTTACATAAGGTATATACCTGAAATTGATAACTGTTATTGTATACATTTGTAGTATTTCTGTTTTGATTGTGGTTAGTTTATATGAGGCTAGTTTCATTTGTGGAACCTATTCTGAAAATGAAACTATCCTTATGTTAAATAAAAATTTATGAACAAAATCGAAAAAGTACAAATGCATAATGAAAAGTATCAATCTCAGGTACTCTGTATAAAAGAAATCATTTAAAATTCTAACAGAAATCTGTGAACCAGGAGAATTAATATTAGAACTCAAGCTTTTTGCATGACTAATACTGGCTCTTAAGTTAAAAGCATGTTTTCTACTTTTGGGCTTTTAGTCAGCAAATGATCTATAATAATAAAAACAAGAATAAAAAAAAAGATCAGTTTATAAATTAATGTGGATTGCATATTTACCTGTTTATTTTTTATTTTGTTTACTCTAGAGGTAAGTATAAATTAATGGGCATGTATGATCAGATTTTGATAATATATATCATGATATTTACTTTCAAAATGTTTGATGTTTTTCATATATTTGATATTTATTTTGAAGCTATCATTGAGCATATATTTTCATTTAAAATAAATGTAAATTAATTTTTCAACTGTTATTGATTGTGTTATTCTATCGCTATAAAAATTTCTTGATACTGGATTCTATAGTTTGTGTTTTAAATGAAGCGATTTTTTTTTTTTTTTTCAATTGGTTTTTATTTTTGTCGTAAGTAAGGGGGGGGGGAATCACTTTAAGAATATTGATTTATTAAGTTTTTATATTAAGTGTAATAGTTTTCAGTTTCTTATTTATACAATAGACTCCCTCAAATTTGCAACTTTAAATCTGCATGTCATGGTGATGTAAACAATGGAACTTTCAATTCAAATATAAAGCCAAAATTACATAATTTTTTAGTTTTATAGCATTCTGTATGTATTTTAGCAATTCTCAATAATATGACTGAGCTAATGATTTTTCCTGAAGAAAATATTAATTCATTAAAAAAAAAAAAAAAAGGATTGCTGGTATTACTTTTAATCACTATCTTTTTACCAAATATATCTGTATTAATGAGATTATTTTGGTTATTACGATTGGCTAAACCCGAGATAAAATTTCTTTATTTATGATTTTGATGTGAATTAATATGGTACCTTTATGAGAAAAGTTGAATAGCTCAAGAAAAATGTAACTGATCTTTATAGTGTATATTTAATTATACATTATTATTATTATTATTATTTTTTAAGTTTTAAAAGTTAAATCATTTTTTAAATTATCTTGTTTTTTACCATTTTAATTTATCACTTTACTTAATTATTAGGGATGCACCGAATAGTGATTTTGGCCGAATGCCGAGTAGTAACTGCTAGGCCGAATACTGAGTATTCGCTTAATAGCTAATTTAATCCTTGAATTTTTTTTCTCGACTCTGCTACATAAAAAAGGGGGGGGAGGGGCAAAGACTTTTTGGATATTAGTGATATGTGTCTTCCCCCCCCCCCCAAGGATGAGAATTGTTATATCAAATAAGGATGAGTTTATTTTATATTTAATTCAAAAGTATTGCCTTACTATTCTAAATTTTCATGGTTAGTATCCATAAAGGAACAACTTTCTATTAATAAACTTTTATAGTAGTATTTAATAACAGCTTGTTACTATAAAAGTATATTACATTGTAATATGAAGAAACTTATTTATCTTAGGTAATTCAATACAAATATAAACAACCTTTAAAAGATGAAGAAAAAACTTAAGCACATATATCTATTATTATTTACTAGCTGCCCTTGTCAACCAGTTTGGTCTCTCTTAAATGTATCTAAGCAATGCATCATATTACTTTTATTTGTAATCTAATTTACTTGCTCAATCTTTTACCAAATCTGAAGATTCTGATGGAGAAATCAAGAATTCTATTATTATGTTCGTGGGGGACACGTGATAAATGGCCAAACATCGCTTTCATCTCATTTTTTTTTTAAATCTTATTAAAAATATAATCCTTTCATCCATGTTTATTACAAAATACAAAACTTTCACTTAAGACTGAAACATTTAAAATATACAGCTTTCAGATTTTTTTTTTCTTCGGTTTTAACAAAAAGAAATGAAAATATTAAATAATGCTGCAAACCATGACATTTAATTTCAACTTCAAAATATTGTTTTAATTTACTACTGGGGGAAAAAAATGCCAAGTGGCGAGTTTCAGAAAATAACTTTGATTTTTTAATCAGAATGGAAACCTTGCATATGAAAAGCGATGGAATCAGCTTGTAGTTGTTTATGACAGTCACATGACTTGGATTTTTATAATATACATGAAATGATGGGAATAGAACACTATTTGGAAACTTATCACCTGTGCTTGGCTAACATTAAAGTACCAAATTGGTCGCCTGGCATATAGGACTTAGATTTTTATTATATAGATGTAGATAAATATAAGTTTTTATAATAAAAAAATTAAGAAAATAAATTGGATGATTAAAAAGAAATAATTTCTAATTTTTTGTAGTTAATTTTCAATTTCAAACACATATACTATATATATTACTTTTGGTACTACTTGATTATCCCATAGACCAATTTTGTCAAATTGTACAAATCGCCAAACTATTCACTGAATTATACGAATGGAACAATTCTAAAATTTTAAGATAGTATAATTAATTAATTTAAATTTAAAAATCATTAATTAATATCATATGATGTTTTTAATGATGTTCACTTATGGCATAGTTAAATACCGAATATAAAATTTGATATATTTAGATGATTTTAGACAAAACAAGTTTATACTAATGGTTTATATATTTAAATGCAAAATTATTAAATTAACCATTTACAAACAGATGTTTTTAAATAGGATTTGCACCAAATAGTGATTTTGGACGAATGCCGAAAATTCGGTCAGCCAAATAGTAACCATTCGGTCGAATACTGAATATTCCGCTTTCCAAATACTTTTTACATTTCAAAGTTTAGAGGTATTAAAATGCTATTTTTTAAAACAATTTTACATAATATTTAATAAAAAAACTTACATTTTGATAAATAAGAGCTTTTTATAAGAACATTTAATAGTGAAAAAAAGATCTTCCTTGAGTTATTTAAGAAGCACAATTATAAGACTTTTTTAATTTATAAAATTTTTAATTTCATGGTTTCTTCAACGAATTAAAATAAACATTTTAAAATCAAAGAGAAGTAATGAAAAAGTGGAAATTCTGAATAAAAGAATGTCCAGCTCATAGTTCTTTTCTTATGAACGATGGCATTTTCTACCCTTCCCATCACATCAAATTGTATGGAATCAAAGTATATAAGTTAAAAATATAGTTATGGTACTTTATTTATTGTTAAAGCAACAAACAAAAACACATGTTTGACTTAAGAGTGAGGTGAAATACAATGTACTTTTAACTCAATAAAGTTGATTATGGTTTCATGAAATAAAATTGTCTGCCTTGATGGCTATTACTAATCTCAAAAGTTTTCCTTTCTTGTTTAAGGACTTTTATTTGGGAAAAACAAGAAACAGATTATTTACTAAACAAAATTTAGGAACTTGCATCTGCACATCATTTATTCCCATGGAGAATCCTAATAAATCATCATTTTAATCCTTTTCAGGGTTAATTTTCTTAAGTTATACTTAACAAACAGCAAATAAATAATATAAAAACATTCTATTTTATTTAAATATGATTTTCTTTCTAATTATTTTAAATGTATTTGTAAATTGACAGTTAAAAATAGAAATTGTGAAAAGTTTTTAAGAATGTGTTTCAAAAGGTTATATTAAGCATTGGATTTGTTTGAATTACTTTGATATTCAGCAGGCCAAATAATTTCATGTTCAGCCAAGCCGAATATTCGGTTTAACCGAATAGTTTGATATTTGGCCTAGCTGAATATTTGGTAACATGGCCGAATAAGCCAAATTCTGAATATTTGGTGCATCCTTATTTTTAAGTTATTGTATTTGTGAATACAGAGTATAAGTATTTTAAATGGAATAATCAAATTTATTAAGGGACATAAACTGCTCAATGAAATTTATTCTGACTTCTTGGGCTTTGCAGTTTTTACATATTCCTTTACTTATACTAAACCTATTTTATAAACATTGAAAAAAAAAAAAATGAATAATAATGATTTATAACCCCTATCATGCGAAGATCTTCACTGCATCATTTTATATAAAAGATAATTAAATTTTCAAGAATGAGATAACTTACATAATTTAAGAAACTAAATATACAAGCAACATATATTTTTAATCTAGAATAAAAAATTTCCCTGGAATGCTAGCATTATCTGCATCTGTATGTTACTTCAATGAGAAATGTGCATTAAAATAATGTTCAACAACAAAACAAAAAAAAAAAAAAAAAAAAAAGACTACAAAAGTATGCTAACAGATGTAGTGGAGGGTATACATATACCGTATACCTTCTGGATTATTTAAAAAAGCATCATACACCCTCTTTACCAATAAAGCTATAGTATGTACACTCTATGGTGCTCCTCTGCTTAAAGCATATACCGTTGGTTTTTCATTTACAACTTCACCACTGGTCAACAGTACAGTGGATTTCAGGGAATTTTGTTTCAGAAGGATGTTTGTGTGTGTGTGTGTGTGTGGGGGGGGGGGATTGGGTTACTAAGCATAAGTAATATGTGGGATTTGCAAAAATGGCTTAAATTATGCCCCCTCCCTCCTTTTGCGGTACACCCAAGAATAATAGCAAGAGATGTTTTGAAGTGATAAATTAAAAATTTAACTGTACAGTATTATTATAAATCCACAAACTTGCATATAAGTAATTATTATTTTTTACTGATAATTTGTGCAATAAATGATATGTACTATATGGAGTAAATTTCATCACTATTATTATTCATTTTAATTAAATTAGTGTAAATTTTATTACTAGATAAATTATAAAAAAAGTGAAAATCAGTGTATAAATTATAAAAAAAAAAGAAATTAAACTTATGTAACGAATCAAAAACTGCAATAAGAAATTCAGTTGTGATATTTTATCTGTAACATTTTTACTCACAAATCATGAAATATAATGGTTCAAATTCAAGTTAAAATTTTGTAAATTTAAGCCGTTCTCCATATACCTGTACACTATTAATATAAATCTATAAACATGCATTTAAGTAACTATTATTTTTTACTGATTCATTTGTGTAATAAATGGTATGTACCATTATTAGTGTAAAATTTATTACTAGATAAATTATAAAGAAGAAAAAGAAATAAATCAAAAACTGCATTAAGAAACTGACTTTATTAAATATAATTTATTTTTCTTCTGTAATATTTTAATTCACAGATCATAAGTACACTGGTTCAAATTTAAGTTAAAATTTTGTATTCAATATCATAAGATTATTTGTCTATCAAACTGTAAAGTTAATAAAAAGAAAATGTAACAAATAAATCAGTGTATAATTTTCCATCAATACTTAATTCATCCGATTGAAATATTTCATATTTAAAGTAAAAATAACTGCATCAATTTTTTTTTAATGAAAATTAAAAACTTAATAATAATTTTTTGAGCGAACGATACCCCTTCCCCCCAATCTTTTTTTACAAATATTTCATATATCATTGAGAAATGTTTTATTTTACTTTAGATATCCATTCAGTTACTCAAATTTAGTCACAAATTATTATTTTGCTTAAAACATTCTCTCAAACTAAACGAAAAAAATAAACAAACAAAAATAGCTTGACGTAAACATTCATTCTGATTGGTTTCTTCACACTTCCTTGGAATTTGAGACGTCACTTCCTTTCAAATGCCGCGGAATATATATCGATTATTCCGAGGCCGGAATCTGACTAGGGGAGAATAGCTCTTTCCATTCTAACCGGAATAAAGTGCATATTCCGGGTGAACTGAATTCCGATCCCGTTCCGCTACGGGATAAGGGGAGAATAAGGCCGACTGCTCAAACCTTGACGCGCGCGACGCAAAAAAAATGATGGGCGATTTGATCACGTGATTGTGCGTTTTGTGCTTATCTGTTATTGGTTGCACGTTGTTTGTTGTCAAAGTTGGTAGGTTGACTGATACAGTTTAACAATTGGTGATTTAATTTTTTTAATAATTTTATTTTTATTTATTTAAAAATCATTTATCAGTTGCTTTATACTTTTTGTATTAAATAATGGAATACTGTTGATTCTATTGTTGTAATTAATAGAATGCTGTTGATAAACCAAGGTTGAGATATCCACACAGGGGACTAGCTAAGGGGGGGGGGGGGCTACCCTCCCAAAACATTGACAAATGTTGTTACACTTTGCAAATTTAAAACTTTTATGTCAAATTTAATTAAAATTTTAATAAAAACTCCAATACATTTTCTTTTTTTGATAGAATTTGCAAAAGTTACAACTCTAATTGGGAATATTATTATTTTTTTTACAAATAAGAATTGTATTACATTTTCAAAGTGCCTTAACTTGGCACAGCTATAAAACGAATTGGCGAATATAAAAATTTGACTTGACAATATTAAGGTTTTCTCCCCCACCAATAAAAAGTCTTAGCGATGGCCCTGTATCCACATATTACAAGATTGATTTGTAATCTACAATACTGGATTGATTTCAATGGAATTTGCATTGTTAGTTAGGTAATTTTTCAGAAGTTTTAGTATGTATATATTTCTTATTTAATGATTGTATATTTTAATACCGTGTGGATAACAGGCCAAAATATGTCATAAAATATGAAAAACAAACGACATCCGAAATTATGTTAGTATAAGCAAAACACTTATTTATACTTTTAATAGAAAAATTATAAACATTCTAATCATACTTTATTCATTACAAAACTAGAAGGCAAACTCCAAATATTTCACTTCTTTAAAATATATGTATGCAGATATTCTTAATTAAAAAAAATGTATATCTTTTACATTTTGCTTTTATAATATTTTACATTTTGATTTTAACACCGTAAAATATCCACGCATGCATTATATTTGCATCCTAATCTCAATAAAAAATTACTTCTAAAATTTTCAAAAAAAAAAAAAAAAAAAAAAAAAAAAGAAGAAGAAGAAGAAGAACATTAATAATTATTTTATGCGTACACGGATATTTTCGCAGAAAACTTTTTTTTTCAATTTCTTAATAGATATATTAATCACTTTGGAACGATATTAATATCGTTCTAATTATCCTTTTAATATTCTAAATTTGGAATATTAAAACTTTCTCCGCAAAAATCTCATTTTCTCATATTTAAATAAGTATTTTATTATTATAATAGAATTACATGTGCTTCTGTATTATTAATATAAAATTTACCTTTAATAAAAATGTCTTATTTATTAATAAAAAGCAACCAAAAAAAAAAAAAAACAACAACTTTTGGCCCGCGCAGGTTTCGAACCCGTATCGTCTGGGTTCAAGCTCAGCACTCTGACCATTCGGCCAGCCAGCTCACTTTCATTTGTAACAGATTATCTTTATAATTGGCACCACAAGTAATTACATCCTTGATCTGTTCTCCATCTGTTACTGAGCGAACAGTTACAGTAACTGGTGGCACAGTAGCGAGGACTGAACGCACATCTCACCAAGTATAAGTACCCACTCCATGTCCGTGGCTCCTAGCGTGCGCGTGCAGCGCGCGTAACAGCTGAACACGGCCTTAATAATTAACTATTAACTGTATTTTTTGTAACTGTATCCCACGTTTTGATTTGTTTATTTTTATTTATTTACTTTCATTTTGAATATGTGGACATAATAATGTAAAATCTATTTTATTTTTATTTCGTAATTTTTTGGTTGAAACATTTTGTATTTCGTTTTTATAGGTAAACAAATCAAATTAATGTAAAAATGTCGAAATTTCATGCATCCGTGAGAGATTTATTCGAAGGTAAACATATAATTTAATGCGTATTTCATAATCATTATACTAGAACTTAGAACTTTTATAACAAAAGCACTAAGTATTAAGACCTTTTAATAAGTTCTGGGACAAGTCCGATATCCTGTGCTAGATTTTTGGCCATTTTTTCTGGGAACTTCTTAGGTTTTTCCAAAAAGTTTAGGTTTAAAAGTTCCAAAAGTTAGGTTTGACAAAAAAATTTCTGAGATTTCAGTTACCACCAATTTTGAATATTAATCGTATTTTTGGCTTTTGGTGGAATTTCTTTAAAAATGATCTGATTCTTTTGCAATTTTCTTTAACATAGTTCCAGCGTCTTTCAGCTACTTTAAAATTATAAAAAAAGTTTCCTTGTACCTAACTGTATCCCGGTTAAGATCCTGGTTCCCTGAGACCCGGCACAAAGCCCTTTAAAGTTTTTGCATCGTAAATAGTTAACAAATTGCCCCCTCTTAATCCTATCTTCCTTTCTGGAATGCTTTTTTTTCATTTAGTTATTCTACTGTTTCTACTAGGGATGCACCGAATAGTGATTTTGGCCGAATACCGAATGCTGAATATTCGGCCGACAGCTGAACCGAATACCAAATATTCGGGTTTCCAAATATTTTTTATATTTCAAAGTTTAAAGGTATTAAAATGCTAATTTTTTAAACAATTTTACATAATATTTAGTACGAGAAACTTATATTTTGATAAACAAGAGCATTTTATAAGACCATTCAGTATTGAAAAAGACCTTTTTTATTTAAGAAGCATAATTATGAGACTTTTTCAATTAGTAAAATTTTAAATTTCATGATTTCTTCTACGAATTGAAACAAACATTTTGAAATCAAAGAGAAATAATGAAAAAATAGTTGAAGAAAAACTGTACAGTCTCATATTTGTTATTTTTAGATAACTCAAGGCAGATTTTTTTTCAATATAAAGTATAAATACTTTCAACTTAATTCTGAATAAAGTAATGTCTAGCTCATAATTTTTTCTTATGAATGGTGGCATTTTCCATCCTTCCCCTCAAATCATATTTTACAGAAATCAAAGCACGTGAGTTGAAAATATAGTTATGGTATCTTATTTATTGTTAATGCAACAAACGAAAACATAACTTTGACCTAGAGTGAGATGAAATATAGTGTACTTATGATTCAATAAGTTGATTATTATTATGGTTTCATAAACAAAAATTGTCTGCCTTGATAGCTATTATAAATCCCAAAAGTTTTCCTTTCTTGTTTAAGGACTTTTATTTGGGAAAAGCAAGAAACAAATTATTTACTAAATAAAATTTAGGAACTTGCATCTGCACTCGCATCATTTATTCCTAAGGAGAATCCTAATAAATCATAATTTTAATCCTTCTCATGGTTAATTTTCTTAAGTTAAACTTTACAATCAGCAAATAAATAATGCAAAAGCATTCTAGATTATTTAAATATGATTTTATTTCTAATTATTTTAAATATATTTATAAATTGACAGTTAAAAGTAGGAATTGTGAAAAGTTTTTTAAAATGTGTTTTAAGAAGCTTTATTAAGTATTGGATTCGGTGGAATACTTTGATATTGGCCAAACCGAATATTCGGTAGGCTGAATATTTGGCTTAACTAAATAGCAACCAAACTTAATAGTTTGATATTTGGCCTAATGCCTAACTGAATCAGGGTTGGTAAAAAACCGGGTTTTTTAAAAAAAAAACAAAAACCATGGTTTTTTTGGTTTAAACCAGGTTTTTTTTAAACATGATTTCCTATTACATATACATGCATATTTATCAATAACAATAAATATTTTTGAATATGTAAGTAATAAATTGATTTAAAAGTTATTCTAATCAATATAAATATTTAATATACAATTAGTTATGAAGAAAATTAAAATCATTTAAATATTAAACATTTTTAGAAAAAGCTGTCTTTTATTTCATAAATAAAATGTTCTACATAATCAAACATTGATATCTCGAAAAACTTAATATACAATCTTTTAATTATTAGCACTATAAATAAATATATGATGCAGTTTCTTAAATAAAACTTCATATATATTATTTTCACAAGGCTATTCAAAATAACTTCTTTGAAATTCTTGTTATATGAGATGTCTGATTTTTCAGTTAGAAGACCACATGAATTATCTTTTAATGAAAATAAAGCTTTTTATAAAGAATTTTTGAAATGATTTGAATTTAGCAGTCGAAGCTACACACTTTAAGAAGTGTTGTGTGTATTGCTATTTGACATTTCCCCTCTAAACTACTAGCTTAAAAGAAAAAGAGACAAACAGAATTCATAAAGGAAGCAAAAATAGCTATTTAATAGCTTTTAAGACTATTGAAAACATTGATCTTAAAATATAAAGCAGTTTTATAAATACTGTCTTCCACTAAAGCATTTAAATAGCCATGAGACTACACACTATATTTTAACTCTTAGTACTTTTAAATGTCTAAACAAAAAATTACATCTTTTTAGGTATTTTTATGAGACTTTCTTTCTATTATGTCTCAAGCAAATCTTGCTTTGTCCCTTTCTCCCCAATTTTCTCGGCTGATATAAGTAGTGTGTTTGGAAGATAGAAGATTTAAATATATTTTATTGCATATTTTAATTAAATGTAAACAGGGGCTTCCCTAGTGCCAAAATTTTCAATGCCTTCTCATTCGTCTTCATAGCATGAGGTTTTTTTCTTAAAAGCAGGGTTGGCAAGGTTTTGGACACAATGGTTTAAACCACGGTAAAATCTATGGCTTAAACCGTACTGTCCAAAACTGTCTTAAACTGTCCAAAACTATATTTTATAGTAAAATTGTATTTTTTAGAACAATGCTTAAAGTTTGTGCAATTGGCAAAATGATTACAATACAAAAATATTAACAACATAATTACCCAATGTAACTATGTAATTGCATAAAAACGATACTAAATTTAATTATATGTAATAATTTCTGTTATTGGAATGGAATTCCCAAGAGTTATTACTGAAAATAACTGTTAAATAAAAAGTCACGTTCAGCATACTGATTAAATCAGCTCACTGCTGACAAAATGTGCATGTTAAGAAATAAATAGTATAAATAAAAACAGTTGATTTAGTTTGATTATGAGATATTTAGATATTGACTATTATTATGACACTATATTATACAACAATATTATTGTAACAATACTATTTAACTCAAGAAATAGAATCTTCAGAAGAATTAGATTAAATCAAAATTTAATTTAATTTAATAAAAATGCTACATACTTTGGCTTTGAAAACATGACATGAAATATAAATATGAAAGAAACTGGAGGAACAAATGAAAAGGTTTATAAACTCAGAAAAAATAAAAGTAAAAAATCAGTAATCTAATTCTTTTGGTCCTCGTAGCATCTGATAGCACATAACCAGTTTAGCTGCTGTATTAACACTCAGACGATTTCTGAGTTTTGAATGTATTAAACCGAAGTTAGAGAAAATTCTTTCTATTGAAGCTGAACTTGCAGGACATGATAATAAAACCTTAATACAGTAAAACCTCCATAACGGACACTCCCGAATAGCGGACACCTCTATTTAACGGACAGTTTTCAAATCCCCACTCCCAAAACTTTAATTTTTGTATGTTTAACCTCTGAATAACGGACATTCCGAATAGCGGACAGTTATTTTAGTAAAAAAGAACTAAAAATTATTTTTTAACGAGGAAAAAAAAATAAAAATCCTCTAAATTTATCAGGGCAATGTATCACAAGTTTTGTGATCACAGATAAATGTGGGGATGAGCTGGAGAAAATCCCCTCTCCCCCCTACATTTATCTTCTACGTACCCCCCCCCCCCCCAACCCCACTCTCGAATGATTAGAGATTGTATGATTTTAAGAAACAGAAAAATACAATAAACAATTATACATTTTTTTTTTCTTTTAGAAAAAGATGATTTAAAAGGATTAAAACTAATGACAGAGTTAAAAATTCACATTGAAAAACTAATTACATGTAATCGCAAATAAAAGCATACTTTTGTAAAAAAAAAATTTTAATTTGTAAGAATGTAAAAAGCAAAGGCTAAAGATATGCACAATTTTATTTCAGTTTTATTGCTTAAAAAATATTTTAATTTCTGAGTTAATCATATAATAGAGGTTTTAGGACATTTTTAAATCGACTAATGAAACATTAAGTATTCATCAGCAATTTTTCTATCGCTGAGGTTTCCCCAATAGCGGACACCTCCGAATAGCGGACAATTTCTGCGCTCCCAAGGTGTCCGTTATTTAGAGGTTTTACTGTATAATCTAAACAGTCTTTAGAATATCCTTTCCCTTCCAGTTCTAGTGTTTTGCCTACTGCAGTCCACCATATAACTGGACAGGTGTTTTTTCCAGATTCTGTAAAGTAATAGATGGGAATGGTGCAGCTTCTGCTTCATATGCAATTAAAAGAAAATTGCTGTCAGGATATTTCTCAGTTAGATATTTATGAGCACCTTCTTTGGGTAAACTGAGTTTTAACCCACTTCTTGGCAGCGTTTTTTCTGCGCGCGATAACTACGCCACGCCTTGCTTTCCTTTACTTTTCGCTGTCGCTCTTCACGGCAACCCTCGAAGTTAAAAAGGATTTCTCCCTCGTTTGCAGGAGCTTGCGCCGCATGCTCTGTTCCTTCTTTCTTTTCTAGCTTTATTATTGGTCGAGAGAGGGAGAGGAGAAACTGTAGAATTTTAATTCTGGCGCCTTGAAGTTAATTAAATTTCTTGTGTGTTATTAGGTTGTGTTGTTAGTTATCTTGTGTGTGTATTACGATGAGAGTTGGTCGAGTAATTACATATTAAATATAAATGAAAATGACCATTTGCATTCAAAACTTAATGTATTTCTTTAGGAATCTATTATTGACTTCTTTCTTTATTAAAAAAAACACTGATTTTGTTTTTAAAAAAGGTATGTGTACAATTTCTTTGTTTCTTGAACAGAACTGTTTTGAATGTTTAAATATTATACATGTTTTAAAGAAAAATGTGACCGGGGGGGCAGAGACCCCTTGAGAAAGTTTTTTTTTCTTCTAAAATCTCTGTAAATTAAATTTTTGGTTATGATCATCCGATTTTGGAATCCTAAATTTTATGAAATAATTTTGTATGTAAATGAGATATTTGTTTTAATTTTTCGCAATATGCATGCTTTTTTACATCCTAATTTTTGCAATATTTTAAGATTCTGCGTTAATATATGTATTTTTGCTCTATTTTTATTGTCGCGATCTCTCACACTCCGTTAAAAACCTAGCTTGTCGGAAAGTGGATTATTTGTTTTTTTTTTTATGTGTGATATTTCAAATTCTTTTAAATTTCCATGTTTTAAAACATGTATTTTTGATTTACTTTCATTATCGCCACTTTAAATTGCGCTCTTTTGAATAGTGTCTTCTGGAGTGAAACTCCGTAAGACAAAACACAAAAGCGTGCCATTGTGGCGATATTTTGAAGACGCGCCAAGAAGGGGGTTAAAACTCAGTCGCACCCTTTCTTTTTGTATATTTGACAAGCCTTCTCCTTTGTACTTGTAATTTGAAAAAGCATCCCCTCTCAACTACGTATGTAGTATTATAAAGAATTGCTTATTATTATTGCACAAATTTAACAGTAACAGAACTTTTTATACTGCAGAGGTATTAGAAAAGTTTGAACTTTTTTTCATTTACCAAAGAATTAAATAGAATGTTAGTAAAATATATTGTGAGATATTTATTCATATGTTTAATAAGTGTGCAGTGGTGAAATGTGGATTTTTTTTAAAAAGGTTTTGGACACTTTAGTACAGTTTTGGACAGTAAAACCCACGTGTCCTGTCCAAAACTGGTTTTGGGCGTCCAAAACCCAAACCCTGCTTAAAAGATAATCCTCCCAATCAAGAAAATTTTCTTTTAGAGCTTCACAGAAATCTGAAAGGTCATTTTATGTTATTAACTGTAAATCTGTGTTTCTCAAACAAAAACTTTTTTTCTAAATATTACATATTTTTAATCCATTTTGTATTTGCCAACTTTACATAATTTGTTTTCTTTATAGATTCAGATACGTTCATCATTGCATGTAATTTCCATTCTACATGCATACTAACATGGCCGAGACTAGACTCACAATGTCTCACGGTGACTGCTGAGATAAGACTTAAAAATGAAAATTACTCACATGCAATAAATTTGACACACTTAAATTACAAAAATTAGGAAATATTATATTAGATTTGTTCTAAAAAACCAATTGGTTTAAACTATGCCAATTCGGTTAGTAACAGAATAAAATCATAATGCAAAATCCCCATTCCTAATGCAAGAAAAACAAAGGCTTAGCAAAATATACAAAGAGTAAAAAAAAAAAAAAAAAAAAAAAAAGCAATTATTCATTAGCATGCATAAAAAAAGAAATTAATGGAGAAAATTACTTAAGAATGTCATATTCGAGGTTTTGAGTAATGATGAAATCCTTAGTAAATCTTAACTAATCAAACGATTTAAATAATAAAAGTGTATTTTTAGCTTGAGTCTGCCCTTCTGGCTATAAATGTTTTACAATTAATGGTTTTATATATGGGTCATTCCACAAGAATCGGGTAACTTTAAAGGTGAAATTGAAATGTACTATTTTTACCTCAGATTTCAAAATTTTTTTGCTATATCAATGAACAATAAGTTAATTTTATTATATTCGTACAGCAACACTCAAATATCTAAATATTTTTTCAAAAAATCGAGCTTTTTAAAAAGTAGATTCCAGGGGACTGGCGTGACTTCCAAGCGACTAACAGAAACCGGTAGTTATATTCTAGAATGAACTTTTTAATGAATAATTCAAACTTTTTAAAAAAATAATTATTAATAATTATCCAAAAGAGTAATAAAAGCATGTTTAATACATAATCTCAATACATTTTTTTTATATTAATCATCAACGAATACATGTTTTATTGCTTATTTTAATAACACTAATTTAATTTTTTAAAACTTTTTTAACAAGTTATAACTTTTAAAACCAAAGCAAACAGTAACAGTAATTTTTTTCTCAAACATCAATAGTTTTATTAAATGTATAAGTGACTTTATTACGTTTGGTACTTGAAATAGGTATTGGTAATTTTTCCAATACAATGTCACAGCCAACTTCTCTCCGCTTTCTTTAACATGCGAACAAATTGCGGCAGTCCGGTATTCTTTATTTCTTATTAAAAATTTGACTAGAATAAAGTCTCCAACATTGTACTTGATCTGTTGCTCACTTGTAAATTTTTTTCTAGGCTTTTCACGTGATTTTTTTTTTCTTTGGAAGCTGTGAGTGTTGAACAACACCCTGAAAGATTTTTATTTTGTTCAAATTCAATCGTTCCCAATTCGTAATGTTCACAAGTTATAGGATCGCAGAAGCAACTCAAACGATTTCATAACAAGACTGTTAGGATGATGTACATGGACCAACAACAAACAAAATTTAAATGAAATTTCAGTTTTACAATTTTCGGTACTGAAAATTTTGAACTTCTAAACATCGCACATTTTAAAATTTTACACAGTCGTATAGGAAAAAAATGATTTTTAAATCTAATTTCTTTGAAAGCTATATCTCAATTTGTTTTTTAGTTATTAATTTTTTTTGTAGTTTTTAATACTTTTTTGTCATTGTGGCAACAAATGTACGTATGATAAGCAACAGATATACCTATTCTTGTCCGAAAACAACAGCCATTTTCTAAATGGTTGAAAAGGGCAAACATTCGTTAAATTATATATATAATTTAAAAAAATATATATTCAAGTTTTTGACCCCAATCGTTCATGGACCCCCTATCAGCAATCCGTGTGGCTAATTTCATAGCCCTGCGCGCTGTGGTTTCCAAGTTTTTGAGATTATATAGTTACGCGCACAGATTTTAATAGTATAGATCAGTAACTAATTATTAATTAATAAGAGAATTTAAAATAATGTAAAATTATTATAGAAATCATGTTATCTAGCATTCACTAATGTGTTTAACTGCTTTTTGCTTTTACGTCAGTCCCCTGGGTGTTTTTAATCTGAAAAACTGCCAAGGGACTGATGCCAGGGAACTGACGTTTTCACTATAAAACACAAAAATCTATTTATTGGAACCAAATACCATATTATTCTGTTTTAATATTAAATATAGCAATAAAAAGACGTTAAAAGCAGCACACATCAATAATAATTATTCATAAATTATTAAATTATTACTTACCAGGAGACTGATAAATTGAGTGTTTGCAAGCCGTTTGTCGACACAAGAATGGCAATAAACATTGAATAAAAATTGCTAATGGATAAATATCAGTCTTCACTGCCATCTTTATATGATAAATAAATATGAAAAAGAGAATTGAGTTATCAACAATGGATAATATCAGAAATTTTTGGAATCTAACATGATCCAGGGGACTGACGCGCAAAGTAGGGGTACACAACTTAAAATTTAAAAAAAGTAATACTTTTTTTAAAAAAATCACATAACATGCACAAATAGTTATTAATTAACTATCTCAGAATGTAACAACCTTCATTTTTTCTGCCTAAATCCATTAGTTTAAAAATAATTAGTACTTAAGTCTTCACTTTTTCCAGTGGTACACGCCAGGAGACTGACTTTTTGGGGTCAAAAAGCTAAATTTTAATAAAAACATTTTTCAATTTTCAAAATATTATACATGCTCCTAAACGGAATCAACTTTGTCGACAAATGGGCATTTTTCAAATTTTGAATACATTAAATGGTAAATAATTTTTTTGCAATTTCACGAAGTTACGCCGATTCTTGTGGAATGACCCATATATACATATATATTTAAGCCTTTAAAAAAAAGAAAGAAAGAAAAGTAATTTTTTTTTTTCTAACCAGTTAATTTTTTTTAAAATTGGTTATTCTGCCATTATAGCTTATACGAAAACTTGGGTTGATTAAAATTATTTGTCATTTTAGAAATTTATTAATGCATCATTTTTCTACAACTTTGCTTGCAGCTTCTGCATAACTTGAATTTTGAATTTTTTAATGTGTAAAATGAAACATAAAAAAACCCATTGGTTTAAACCACGATTTAAACCAACTTGGTTTAAACCACGATTTAAACCAACTTGGTTTAAACCAAACAACCCTGAACTGAATATTCGGTAACATGACCGAATACCAAATAGATACCGAATATTCAGTATATCCCTAGTTTCTACATTCCAGTTAAAATCCTGAGGCCCTCTAGTGTCTGGCCAGGGCTGTGTGAACTTGTTGTGTGCCATGCATGTTTTATTTCTTGGCTAAGATGACTTATAGGCTTGCCAAGTTTATGGTGCAGGTCGCAAAGTCATCTGTTCCAGATAATTTTTAAAATGATTAAAATATTAAAAGCAAATATGTCAAGTTAATAATCAATAATGTACAGTCAAATAATCCTTATAAAGATGAAATATAATTTTCCTAAATTATTCAATGAAACTTGCCTCATAAAGGTACATTACTAATTCGCATCAAAATCAGAAAATAAGGAAGTTTTATTTTAGGTTTAGTGAGACTTAACCAAAAAAGCTTGATTAATACATAAATATATTTGGTAAGATTGTGATTACCAATAATGCCAGCCATATCTTGAATTTTTCCAAAAATAAATTCATTTTTCCCTCATGAAAAAACATGAATTCAGTAATATTAGTTAAAAATTATGAATTACAAATATTTGGAATAGTTATATAACTAAAAAAAGTCAGACTTTGTCCCTATATCTTAACTGAATATTTCATTGTTTACATCCGTAAATTATGAGTGGTTTTAAAGAGTTGCAGTCTTTAATGCTGCTAAAAAGTATTTATGACTTTAACAGTTGTTTTAAATCTTTGTTATTTAAAACTATGTTAAAACATCTTAAAGGTCATTTCCTATAGCATGGTTTGTACGCTCTGGAAAAAAATAGAAAAAGTGCTGGAAAAAAAAGTATTCATTTTCAAGGAATGAAAAGTGCTGGAAAGAAAAAAATTCATTTTCAAGGAATGAAAAGTGCTGGAAAAGAAATATTAGTGCTTAAATTTTGAAATTTCCTAAAGAAAACCCTTCATACATTTTATTTAAAATTTTTTTACTACAATCGTATATTTCCTTTCCCAATGGAACATTGAATCACCTGCAGCCAAAGACTTCCTTCTCTCCTCTTAACAACCCTTTTGGCATCTTTCCTTGGCTGTAAAAATCGGATGCATGCAGTAGCCAAAAGTGTGATTTTTTGCCAATGTGCTCCTCCTGCCAGATGACAGAAGAGAGCAGACGGTTACGTCACTTTTTACTACCCATTAGCAGCTGGGAAGTGCGACTCAGGGCAACAAATCAGAATGCACTAGCTTTGGAATAACTGCGCTTTTTCAACAGGAAGATATGTTTGTTTTTCCGCGGGGCATTGGGGTCTTTTTGCTGAGTCGATGTAATTGGTTGCTCGTTAGTCGTGCTTTCCAGATATTTGACGTCAACAATTTTGCGCCTTTTACAAGTCTCTTTTAGTTTTTGTTTCAAACGTGTCTTTGTGATCTATTCCGGATTTTACAATATGATTTTTACGATCGATTTTATTTTTTAATTTTTTTCATCAGTCATATAATCAGTAAAGAAATATGGCAGGAAAGTGCGTTTTCAATGATTTATGAATTGAAAAACCGGGATATAAACTGTGGCAAAATATACTGGAAGTTATTAATACATTAAAAGATTTGCAAAGAATTTAACTCAATTTGAATTTGGACTTATATTTTACTAAGTTTTATTAGCCAAGAACAATTTTTTTCCTTTTGATCAGGGGTGATTCTCGTCCGAAATTTCCGAAAATTGAAGGCATCCGCATCCTCTTCCGAAAATTTGAAATTGGGTTATCAGTTGCACATAGTTGCCAACTTGTATGATTTTGTTCGCGCGGAAAAAACAATCTCTGAAAAATGCAAATTTCGTGAAAGGATTGCACAAAAAGCACACATTTCGTCAATATTTCGTGGAAAAATGAGATTTCGTCGGTTTTTTTTTGTCAACGAACTTTATCAAAAGATAGCTGAAAAGCTCAAATTTCCTGTGTGGATCACAGAAAAATGGCAATTTCATCCAAATAACACAGATAAAACGCTGATTTCGTCTGAAGACCGCAAGAAAACGTCGATTTCGTCTAATGATTGCAGATATAACGTCGATTTCGTTAAAAGATCGCTTACAAATATTTTGTCAAAAGATCATTAAAAAAAAAAACGATTTCATCAAAAGATCGCGGAAAAAACTCCGATTTCGTCAAAAGATCACGGAAAAAACACCAATTTTGTCAAAAGATCGCGGGGATAAAATGCCGTTTTCGAGAAAAGATTGCGTAAAAATGCAAATTTTGTCTAAAGATCGTCTAAAAAATGCCGATTTCATAAAAAAAAAAAAAAAAAAAAACACGGGAAAACGCCGATTTTGTCTGAAAATTGTGGATACCCCTCCCCGCTGCCGATTTCCAAAAATGCAATGTGAATATCCGAAAAAAAAATTTCACCCAGAATCACCCTTGTTTTTGATTTTACATTTTAATCTAAATTTACATTTAATCTTCATTTACTTTTTAATTAATATTTTAATCCTTTTTCTCTTTTTATATTACCGTATTTTCGGGTGTATAGTCCGCGGCTTATACAAGAAAAAAACCTTCGAAAAAGACGCTGCGGCTTATACACGGTGCGGGTTATACAAAGATTTTTTTTTTAATTGGAAATCGTGATATTTTTTCTGCGATTTTTAAACTTCAAAAAATGTGAAAAAAAAACATCGAAAATTGTAATTTTTTTCGCTATGCCGCGAAATATAGAGAGTTCTCTCATGTTCGTAAAAGCTTTTATTATTATTATTATTGTTGTTGTTGTTTAAATACAGTTATTTCTGGGTTTGGAAGAACTGTCGCAACTATCGCCAATATTGCACTAACCGGCAGCGAGAAATAATGACGCAGTTTGCTCTTGATTTGAGAGGGTAAAAACAATAGTATAACATGTAACTTATTTTAAACTTACTTTCTGTTGAAATAAGTCGTTTTAACGTTAACTGAAATCAGTTTATTAGTAGAGATGTGTCATTCGTTGAGGAACGATTCAAAAGGAGCGATTCCGGCAGTGGAACTAAACGAACGATTCAAAAAAGAAACGAAATCACGGAGTAGCTCCGAAACTCCGAAAAGGGCAAAATCCTCGGACTCGTTTCGAAATGAAACAACTCCGAAAAGGTTCGATTCCTCGGACTTGTTCCGAAAAGGAGCAATTCCTATGACTCGTTCCGTAATGAAACGACTCTGAAAAGGCAGGATTTCTCGGAATCATTCCGAAAAAGAACGACTCCTCTGAATCATTCCGAAATGCCGTAAATCACACTTTTTTTTTTTTTTTTTTTTTTTTTTTTTTTTTTGCAACGGGGCAGGGTAGATTATTATTATTTTTTTAATAAACTAAAAACTGTCAAGGTAGGAAAGGTTCCAGATTTTGGATTTTGTACCCTACAAACACAAAGGGGTGCTGCAGCACCGATTTGCTGGCAAACTATTTTCCGATATTTTATTCATAGATTTTTCTTTAAGGTTTCGCGTATAAGCCGACTCCCCTCCACTTTGAAATTCTTTTTTTATCTAAAATTTCTCGACTTATACGTGCGTATATACTTTAATGGCTTCTAACTTCGATTCTGATCGAAATATACATTCATAAATAGTGTATAGCCCGCGGACTATACACCGATGCATCTCCGCGGCTTATACACGAACTTTTTTTACTGCACTGCTCGATTTAAGAGTGCGGGCTATACACCCGAAAATACGGTACAAATAAAACTTCATTAGATGAAAATTTAGAAAGTATCTTTACTAACGAATAATTAAACACACAGGTAACATGATGACTATTTCCTTTATGATATATTATTCTAGAGCCATTTTTATGCATGCATTAAAATAGCCCTTGAAAAGTGCTTGAAAAGTCCTTGAAAAGTGCTTGAATTTTATTTGGTCTCAAGTGTATGAACCATGTATAGACAAAAGTCCTTTTGCATAGAATTCTACCTGTGCTATAGTGCTAGGCAATGTTCCAAATTAATTAAATTTGCTCTACATAATTCTATAATTTAAAAACTAAGAAAAAGGTTTTGCATTGAAAAAAAATGCTGATTTATTACAGAAAGTCTCTCAATTTTTTTTCCCTTTAGAACTTGAAATTCTACACTATCGTTTTAATCTGGGCCATTATTTTTATATCCTTTTTGCACCAATTTTTTTCTAATATACCATTTTTTCGGGTGTATAGTCCGTGGCTTATACAAGAAAAAAAACCTTCCAAAAAGCCGCTGCGGCTTATACACTAGGGTGGGCCGAAAAAAACTTTTTTTCGATTTTCGATTATGGCGGGTGCGGAAAAGTGGCCACTGGTGGCACTCAGTTTATACAAAAAATTTGAAATTTTTTGGACATTTCCTTACCCTGCCGCAAACGGCTTGAAGTTTTGCAAAAATGTTCATTTTTGAACTTTTTTCGAAAAAAATTAAAAAATGTTAAATTAAATTTATTTTGGTTGTATTTACTTGAAAAGGCATATTTAATGTACCAAATGTTTAAATAACATCTCATCATGCATTATTTAATATCTATGTGTATTATAACTTAGGCTATTTTTATAGCTTTTTCGCGTATAATAGGCAAAAGTTGTATTTGTTTGAATCGATCGCTAGTTTCTGTATTATTTATGTCCCTTGGTCTTCTTTATATATTTTCTATGTGTCAAACGTCATATATTTGGGGAAAAGACAGCAGTATACTTCAAAAACAAATCTGGAAGGTGAGAAAGTGTTGAAGCAGGACTCTAAGCGCGCGCAATGATTCGTCGTAATACTCAGGGAGTGAAGGACGAAATAGTTGAGAGCCAAAATTCGATAAAAGATTCTTATTATTTATCCTTGCTCAGTTACCTGCGACATTTGTTCAGTATTAACGTGAAACCCTTTTGTATTGATATGCAGTGCTTTTTGGGTCGTTTAATGTGTCATTATAGTGTTTTGTGCGTTTTATTACAAGGAGCTTAGAAATGGCTAGTATAAAGGGCCATGACAATGCAAAGACACGCGATAGCGTGAAAAGTAACTCTTTAGGGGCATCATGCATATAGAAAGGATTGCAATTGCCAACTTATGCTGATAATCATGCGCCACTACTACTGGTTGCTTCACCATGTAGAAGTTGTGACAGCAGAGAATACGAATCTCGTCATCGATAAAAACAAAGTCAGAAGAGAGAAATAGAAACTTGGAAAGAAGATACAGGCAGAAAAATTCTTGAAAGAAGGAAAATTAAAAGCATATTTTTTGATAGTAGAAAGGATAAAAGTATATTCAGAGGAAAAAAAATAACAAGCAGCACCGTCGAGAGAAAGGCGTGGAACACATCACCATGTTGTTTGAACCTGGTTAGGAATACTTGTGTCACTTGATACCTCGTTCCGTTACCTTGATACCTCATCAGTTCAGAAAAGTCTAACTTGTGGTGACTTGGAAGATTGTATAATAATTTTGCTATTTCTTTTCCGTGACCGGAACAAGGTATCAAGTGACCCGAGTATTCTAACCAGGTTCAAACAACACGGTGATGTGTTCCTCGCCTTTCCTTCGACAGTGCCGCTTGTTCTTTTTTTCCTCTGAATATACTTTTATCCTTTCTAACATCAAAAAATAGGCTTTTAATTTTCCTTCTTTCAATAACTTCTTCTGCCTGTATCTTCTTTCCAAGTTTCTATTTCTCTCTTCTGACTTTGTTTTTATCGATGACCAGATTCGTATTCTCTGCTGTCACAACTTCTACATGGTGAAGCAACCAGTCTTAGTGGCGCATGATTATCAGCATAAATTGGCAATTGCAATTCTTTCAATATTCATGATGCCCCCATAGAGTTACTTTTCACGCTATCGCGTGCCTTTGCATTGTCATGGCCCTTTATACTAGCCATTTCTAAGCTTGTTGTAATAAAACGCACAAAACACTATAATGGCACATTAAACGACCCAAAAAGCACTGTATATCACCACAAAAGGGTTTTACGTAAACACTGAACAAATGTCGCAGGTAATTTAGCAAGGATAAATAATAAGAATCCTTTATCGCATTTTGGCTCTCAACTATTTCGTCCTTCACTACCTGAGTATTACGACGAATCATTGCGTGCGCTTAGAGTCCTGCTTCACCACTTTCTCACCTTCCAGATTTGTTTTTGAAGTATACTGCTGTCTTTTCCTCAAATATATGACATTTGACACATAGAAAATATATAAAGAAGACCAAGGGACATAAATAATACAGAAACTAACGATCGATTCAAACAAATACATCTTTTGCCTATTATACGCGAAAAAGCTATAAAAATAGCCTAAGTTATAATACACATAGATATTAAATAATGCATGATGAGATGTTATTTAAACATTTGGTACATTAAATATGCCTTTTCAAGTAAATACAACCAAAATAAATTTAATTTAACATTTTTTAATTTTTTTCGAAAAAAGTTCAAAAATGAACATTTTTGCAAAACTTCAAGCCGTTTGCGGCAGGGTAAGGAAATGTCCAAAAAATTTCAAATTTTTTGTATAAACTGAGTGCCATCAGTGGCCACTTTTCCGCACCCGCCATAATCAAAAATTGAAAAAAAGTTTTTTTCGGCCCACCCTATTATACACGGTGCAAGTTATACAAAGATTTTTTTTTTTTTTAATTGGAAATCGTGATATTTTTTCTACAACTTTTAAACCTCAAAAAATTTGAAAAAAAAACATCAAAATTTGTAAATTCTTTTCGCTATACCACGAAATTTAGAGAGTTCTCCCATGTTTGTAAAGGCTTTTTTTTACTGCTTAAATACAGTTATTTCTGGGTTTGGAAGAACTGTCGCAACTATCGCCAAGTATTACACTGATAGATCTATAATAGCTACCGTATATACTCGCGTATAAGTCGTGAAATTTTAGACAAAAAAAGAACTTCAAAGTCGGGGGTCGAGACCTAAAAAAAAAATCTATAAATAAAATATTAGAAAATAATTTGCTAGCGAATCAGTGCTGCAGCACCCCATTGTGTTTGTAGAGTACAAAATCCAAAAATACGGAACCAACGATTCTGAATTTTCGATGATTGAAATTGACGATTTGATTGAATTTTGACGATTTGATGACTGAAATCTCGACGATTCTGAATTTTTTGATCATTTAAGATTTAGTTTATTTTTCAAAAAAATAATCTATCCTTCCCTGTTGCAAAGAACAAAAAAAAAGTGTGTGATTTTTTTCATTTCGGAACGATTCAGAGCAGTCGATCTTTTCCGAAACTAATCCAAGGAATCGTTTCTTTACAGAGTCGTTTCATTTCAGAACGAGTTCAAGGAATCAAACTTTTCCGGAGTCGTTTCATTTCAGGTAGAGTCCGAGGAATCATTTCTTTTTGGAGTTGGTACCCTACCCTGTTGCAAAGAACAAAATAAAGTGTGTGATTTATGTCATTTCTGAATGATTCAGAGCAGTCAGTCTTTTTCGAAACGATTCCAAGAAATCGTTCCTTTACAGAGTCATTTCATTTCGGAACGAGTTCAAGGAATCAAACTTTTCCGGAATCGTTTCATTTCAGATAGAGTCCGAGGAATCATTCCTTTTCAGAGTTGGTGCATTTCGGACCGATTCCGAGGCTTCGATCCTTTTGGGAATCAATGACCTAAGATACATATACATTTTATGTCCATAATTTTGAATTTATCACCGTTTTTTTTTTTTTTTAATTTTCGGAAAAATTCAGAAAAAATATCACTCTTGCTTGAAAAAAAATAAAAAATGCGCGTAAACGTCACATTGCTTGAAATTTTATCTTAAAACACGCAAATGCCGCAGTCTTTCTTCGGAAAATTACGGTACTGATAATTTTAATTTTTTAGTTAAATTACTGTAGGTATTATGCATCATGAAAAAATTTGGTAAATTTGTGTTAAAAATTATGACTAATGGCTTCTAATATTTAACCATGATCGAAATGTACGTTCGTAAATGGTGTATAGCCTGCGGACTATACACTGATGCATGTCCGTGGATTATACACGAACTTTTTTTACTGCACTGCTCGATTTAGGGGTGCGGGCTATACACCTAAAAATACAGTATATTTTGAATATATTTCTCTCGCAAATATTGTCAAAGCATGTTTTAAAGATTTCTGTTTTTATGAAGGGGTGAAAATATTTTTACACACTTTATTTTCAAATAAAAACTTCGTGCCCTATTTCTACATCATATGCAATAGAAAAGCTTACCATTACCAGGAAGTTTATATTTGGAAATGGTGAAAAAATTTATGGCAACATTTCTTGTATGACAAACATTCAACCGTATTGATAATATTAACTTTGTTATATTATTTTCTTGTAACTTATATTATCTTACTATTTTTTTTTTTAAACTGTTTAATGTGCATGTTGCATTTGTGTCCCTCCTAATGTTGAAAACGAATGTTTGTCGGAAAATAGGAAAAAGAAAAGTTGAGTATGGTTGGTTTTGACTGTTAAATTTTAACATGCTACTTGATTTTCATACAAGACATATTGTGTTTGTTTTCTTCTATAGAAAATAAAATAGATTTTAGGTAAACTGTTTATTTATATTTTCTGGTCAGGACATTCATGCAGTGAGTCTTTCACTGCATAATTTTTGCCTCTACTGTATTTTTGAAGAGATACTCACATCTGTAGTCATATGTCTAATTTTCAAAAGACCATTATTTTTTAAAACTTTGTGTAAGAGTATCTTGAAAGTAAAAATGTTTCATTCCCAACACAAATTTTGTCATTGGTACAAAACAATTTCATTAATTCCAGTTACTTTTAATTTTTTTTTTAATACATTCAATAATACATTTTTTTAATGTAATAAAAGCTTTTGCTAATTGCACTTTTCACATTATTAATACCTATTAGTATTGTTATTGTGTGTATGCCTTGTATCAAAGTTCATCCATTCCTCAGTGTAGATTATACAAAAGATTCTATATATCTAAATATTAGAAAGATCATGAAAAAAGTTAAAACTTTAAAGTGAGTCCCATAACAACAAAATTTGGGTACCACTGCACTAAATACTAGAAGAAAAAAGACAAAATTCATGAGTAGGGCTGCACCGAGTAGCACTTTGGCCGAGTAGCCGAGTACCGAGTTCTCGGCCGAGTACCAAGTTACCGAGGCTGAGTAGTTGTGTATAAGAAAGAACTATCAATGCACATGAAGTGAGCTTTAAGAGTAACATGTCTGTGTAAATATAATAAACATACAGTAGAACCCCACAAATCCGGATAATCCGGATCGGTTTGGTCAAGCAATTGAGAAACGATTTGGTTAATTTCCATGATATAAACTTGTTTCATCGTCATGTTCTGAATAAAAAAAAACTTTTTTCTGAAATCTTCTCGGAAGAATACCTTAAGCTTTCTTATTTAAACTACACCCAACAAACTACTAATGCTCAAGCAGATGCGTGACCGTATGGCTCACAAAAGGTATAGAAAACTGGCACAGCAAAAAATTACAATTTTTTATTACAAAGTAAACATGTTTACTGTCTGTAAATAATCAATAAGATAAACATAAAAGTGATTTTCTGTATGTATGCTTTATTTTATTTCATTTTTTTCTTATTCTAGGGATAATCCGGATTGGGTCTGGTCCCAATTAACCCGAATTATCAGGGTTTTACTGTACTTCTTTGACATATAATTATATATTTTTTATTTAACTTTTAAATTATTTCTAATTAACTAATTTGAAATGTAACTATACATCCTTTAAAGATGATTTTTTAAAATTTCAAACAGTTTAAAATAGTAGCATTATTTTTTTAAAAATGGAAAATAAAAGTGATACATAAAAATTAAATTCAACCAATCCAAATTAACTGATTCTTCAGTTTACAAATTCATTTTGATACTGGAAATCTGTATCAAGAATGATTATTGGTTGCTGTAATTTTAAATAATTCAAACAACTGATGTTAAAAGTAATGATGTAAGCTTGCATTATTCACAATATGCAACTTTCAATAAAATCAGGCTTATTGCCTAATATGCTATTTTAGACATGTTAGCTATAGCTAGAAACATTGTAGGAGGATTTTGACTATTCTATACAGTTGCATGCTCAAATTTGGAAAAGGTTCAGTTTCCTTGCCTAGATCCAAAAAGATTAATAATTAGAGTAATTAACTGTAATAAACCATAAGATGGAGCTCAAAATATAATATATTGAAAATGTTGTATGGATTAAAACAGCTTTTTTGTCTTTATGCTGCTGAAAGTAAGATAAATTTAATCACAGTTTAGTAGCAATTACTGTGAAGTGTAATGAAATTGTTATTTTCATTCAGAGTAATCATAGCATTGATGAGCTCAAATGAATAGATTCCCATATTAGGAGTTAAACTACCAATTAAAGCATTCCTACATTATTTGGAAAAAGAAAGTTTCAGTCATTTTAATTATGGTACAATGAAAGGCAGATTAAAAATTGAACTGGAGGGAAGAATTTGCATTTGTGTCCTTTTTTTTTTTAACTTTTCCATATTTTATAGACATTTTTATGTATTAAATAAAATATTTTTTGGATAATTGCAAATATTATACATTTATATTCAAATAACTCTTACAGATCAGTTATAAATTCATTTGTCTTCAATAATATTATAAATAAATCAAAAATATTTAATTTAAAGAAAGCACCAAAATATTTTATTTCTTCTGGCAAATTAGTTTCAGTAGCCATAGCATACCATCATCAGTGCAAAATATGATGATAATGGTATGCTATGGCGACCAAAACTAGCTTGCAAGAAGAAATTAACTATTTTAGTGCTTTAAACTTTAATTTATTTATTTGTAATGTATTGTGCCAAATAATTTCTCATTGTAATGATAATAATTGCTTAGAAATTAAATCCTTACAACTACTCGGTACTCGGCCCAAATTTTGGCCAAATACCGAGTACTTGGCAGATTGGCCAAGTATGCCGAGTACTCGGTACGGTCCTATTCATGAGTCTGTGATTGGATCTACTACCAATTGCTTTTTTTTAACTATCTTTGAACGGAATTCACGTCTTTTGCGCAATCTTTGGCCAAAATTCACAATTTTTTAATGTCTTTTTGAAAAATTCAACAGATTTTGCATTTTTTTCTTTGATTTCTTGAATGAATTAATTTTTTCTACTATTATTTGAAAAATTCATATTTTTTTTTGCAATCTTTTGCAAAAATCCACGTTTTTCTCTTGATTCTTTGACAGAATTTGTATTTTGCTCCACTATCTTAGAACATAATTCGCATTTTTTCTGATTCTTGGACATAATGCCCGTTTTTCATGCTACTTTTTGATGGAATTTTCAAAGTTCTTTTGACGATTTTCATGTTTTTTTCAAGATCCTTCCACAAAATTGACATTTTTTGCAACCCTTTGACGAAGTAGGTGTTTTCCCAAAATCTTTTGATGAAATCAGGGTTGGCAAGTTTCTGCCGGGGTGGTTAAAACCAGCGGTAGAAACCGGTTAAAATCAGCATGGCAGAAACTGGTTTCTGCCAGTAAGTGGCAAAAACTGGCAGAAACTAAGAAACAGTACTAAATAAGAGCTTTACTCAGCAATGATTCATAATTCACACTTACATTTGATATGTAAACCACTGAGCTAAAAATTAAAACATAAGATTATGAATGTTATTCAAAGTATCAAAGTTCTGAATGTAAGAAAAGTTTGAAAAAATTCTTTCGAGGCCAGCATTAATTGCTGGCAATGTCATGATTAAGGATGCAAAAGTTGCAAAATCTTCATTTGTTTTGTAAGTGAGATAAAAAAAAAAAAAGTCAGATTTATTCTTTTGAATACTGTATTTAAATGAAATCTTTTCAAAATCCAAAGAATTACTAGATCCACATATCATTATAACAATTCTATGAGAGAGTTTTTTTAATACTTATTAATTATGTTATTATTAAATCATGTTAGATTACAGAAAAATATTTTGAGTAAATATTTTTTTTCTTTTCAGTCCTTTATTTAAAATAAGCATTGCATATAGTTTTCTATTTTGGTTTTTAAACTGAGATTTTAAAATAATTGTTTAAACATAAATTACATATGCATATGTAACAAAAAAAAAAAAATATCTGTTACATTACTCAATTTTTCAAAAATAAATTTTTTTTTTAAATTAAAACTATCCACAATATTTTATTTGTGTGCATATATTTATTCTGAATTATTTAAGTACTAATTATTTAAGGATGAACTGCTTAATAAATTTAATATTACTAAAAAAAATTCAGAGATTATGTCACAGAATGTCTTTATGCCAGTTGTTGCCAGTTTCTGCCGGTTAAAACCAGTTATAACCACTTTCTGCCACTGGCACGGCAGAAACCACTTTCTGCCGGCAAAAACCCAACCCTGGATGAAATTGACATTTTTTCCCCCCGCTATTCTTTGACATTGTGTACGTTTATTACCCAATGTTGTGACGAAATGTGTGTTTTTTCGTGATCTTATCTCTGGATTTTCGGATTGATGACTGATTTTTTTTTTTTTAATTTCGGAACAAATTACTCCCGCAAAAAGTGGGAAAAAGCGGAAAATCACTCATCTGCGAAAAAATTTCATGCCTGCATTTTTCAGGATCTGCCAAGATATTGCAAGGTCTGCAAATATTTTTCAGGGTCTGCATAGCAGACCTGCAGACCCGGAAGTCGGCACCACTGATATCTACATTTTCATAAAACCAGGTTATTATTAACATAACCCATGTTTCATGTTAATTGTTTATTTTATTACAGAAGTTGGTACTTCTAGGTTATCCCGTCGACCAAAAAACGATTGCCAAAAAATAAGATTAAATGCCAATAATGGAGGATCGTGAATGTCACATTCAATGATATTAAATACGATACACATATTTAAAACATCATTAAGTGATTTTTATTTCGATTTTTTATTTATATTTTTATCAATATTCTACTAATTATTTGATTTTTTCATTGTTTTAAATAAAAAATATGTCAGTATGTATTATTTGGCTATTAGTTTGGCGATTTGTATAATTTGGCGAAATTGGTCGACGGGATAACCTAGAAGTACCCACAGGTTTAACTGTCAAATATTTTCTTAAAATAAATATAAATTCATGTCAATTAAAGTCAACATTGTTAAAAAATTAGTTATCCATTTAAAATTTGCCTCAAACTTACTAGATATGTGGTATTGGTTCTCTTATGTTAGGTAAATATTGAAATGCAGTTATTTACAATAAATTGAAAATGGCTTATGTAATCTGCATTTTTTGTATTTCAGATATTTACATTTTTCTAGAAGATGGTTTGCAAAATGAAGTCTTATCTAGCTCAAATTTGACTCAAAGAGAAAAATTACTTACACAGTTAATAAATTTTCAAAAGGAATATCCAGAACTTCATCTTAATTTTAAATTGAGAAATGATGGAAATAAATCTGATTTACCTCACCGTCCTGCATCTACTCATGTATCGTATGTAGACATGAATGGAGGAAGTCCGTACAAGTTAGCTGCAAATCAACCAAATGGTAAACAGAAAAATACATTTTTATTTTGTATTTTTGGAATCTGTACTTAATGTAAAAAAAAAAAAAAAAACTATGTACTTTTTAATTAGCTGTGTATAGTTCTTCTCAGTTATATAATATTATTATTTGATTTTGTCAATCGTACACAACACTATCCTTGGTTAAAATTCAAATGCTAAATCAGCAGCAACAAATGAAATCATTTGAAAATAAAACAAAACAACAATAAATATTTTATTTAAAATTTAAAAACCTATTTTAATAAGAAATAATATAATAAATTGAAAATATTTTAATTAATCATCAAAGCAGCATTTGTTGTATGCATACTCAGAAACAATTTTTTTTTTTTTTTTTTTCTCTTTTTTTATGAAAAAAATGTGTTATATTAGTTACATTTTTTGTCAACAGATGGCGCTGAAAATGATAGTTTAGTTTTGCTATGGTATAATACAGCTCACTAAAAAGAAAGAATCTGTGTCAAGAGCTACAACTTTTCAGTATGACACCATCACTTAACTACCACTGTGAGATTAAAATTCACTGCTGTGATTAAAACAGCTTGTACAGAATTAAAGAGCATTTCTTAGAGGGTATTTTTGCACCATGATGGCGTACAGCAGCTTTCAACTGAGTCAATGACATAGGCTGATCTTTATACACATAAGACTTGAAGTTTTACCTATAAGCAAAAGTCACAATGGGTAAGATCTGTAGACCTTGAAGGCCATTTGTGTTGAAAAATGTGACTCAGGACACAGGAATCTCTAAATGTTCTCAGGATCATTTCCACATGAGAGTGTGGGGAATCACTCTATCCTGCATGAATGGTACAGAGTGATTCACTTTTCTCTGTCAGGTCAGGGATAACTTCATCTTTTAAAAGCATTTTGTATGTCGTCCATCACCGTGAAGAATTTTATATGGATATCTCTTGAGAATGGTCCTTAGAGATTGCCATGCATTTCCAAAAGAAATTCCAATTTGTCATGAAATTGCACTTGCATGTATTTACCATGTGCTGATGATGATGATTGTGTAACAGCATCGAGTTCTACCTCATTTATGACTGCAGCAGGCATTTGGGGTCTCCCACTTCTTTGACGATCTCCTAATGGACCTGCTTCTTCAAACTTTTCTATCGTAAGCTTCAAATTTGTAATAGCCAATTGATCCTTTTCCATTTTTAACTCTATGGGTTGTATAATAAGAATGCAAAGCTAAATCTGCGGATTCGTCTTTACCATGCAAAGAAAGCATGTCTAAACATAGCACTTATAGATCAAATTTTGTATCACAATTTTTTTCAAAGGCAAATTCCAAAGTTTAAACTTTGAAAAAATGTTTGAACATAAACAACCCTTAAAGCAAAGCATAGGCAATATCTTAGGAACATGTTGCGCAATGAACTAATTTGCTTATAGTATACATGGTATAGATACTTTTGATGTTATACTGCAGCTTCACCTGTTGCTAAAAATTTAACTATTTATTTAAAAAAATAATCATAAATAAAAATCCTGCTCGTTTCTGAGCATGTATCTGAAAAATGCACCTTTCTATAATATATAGTTTTCTAATTACTATTAGCATTTTAAAACTCCCAGACAGGGCTGGGTTTTTGATGTAAGAACGGGAGCAAATATGTCTGCAGTTTGGAAGAAAATAAATTATGCATTCCATTTACATAAGTATAGTTTTTAAGTAAATGATACTAGTTTAAAGAAATTGTTGCAGCTTTGTCATTATTATCAATATCAGTATTCAAAAAATTCCATTGTTTGTTTAAAAAAATGTATATTATTACATTAGTACACTTTTTCTTACTATTATAATTTTATTTCCTTTAAAAAATGTTTAGTTTTGGTATAGCTTTCCAATTTGAACTCAAAGTTTTGATTTAGTTTTATAATCTGAATTCAAACAAAACTAAGTTTTAGTTTTGCTTACTCAGGTCTGCAACTAAAAAATAGCATAGGATTTATTGACTGTTAGATTTTTACTCACTGAAACCAGAAAAAAATATATATTTTTAAAAGTTTAATTAAACGTAATTTTTTTTCTTTTTATACTGAAATCTGGTATTCTATTCTTGAGTAAGAAACCATATTCAATAATGTTTCCATATGATATTTTCATATTTCTAAGAATGGAACTCAAAAGTTTTGAAAACAGAACACTACACATAGAAAATGCTCGCTATTTGAGGAATTAACAAAAGCAGTTACATACAGAGATAAACTTCTAGTGTACTTTAAAAAACTACAAAAATTCTAAGTTTAATCAAGAGGGAATGTATAATTTGGAACATAGATACTTGTAATAAAATATGGGTTTTTTTCATCACAGTTGTACTTTTCTAATGCAAACTGCCCATGTTTTTGCAACATTACTGTACATTATGGAGGTAAAGTGGAGGTCAATTTTAGATTCAATACTTTGAAAAAACATTCAATTAGTCAGCTATAACGAAATCTTGAAAAATGCAGCATAGTAGTGCCACCTATAGGGCAATTTACACCAAAAACTAAACAACATTAATATATATCAGGAACTGTCTGAATCTGTAGTTTGATTAAAAAATCGTCCTTTAGTCCTTGAAATAGAACTATTGCGATAATCATAAATAATGCAGCATAGCAGCGTCATCTGTTGAGTGATTTACACCAAAAAGTAATGTGCACAAAGTTATATCAAAGATTAACTTAATCTGAAGTTTTACGAAAATACATACATTAATTCTTGAGATAGAACTATTGTGGAAATTATGAATAATGCAGCATAGCAGCGCCATCAGTTGGGTGATATACACTAATAACTAAACATCTCGAGTTTATATCAAGGTGTAACTGAATCTAAAGTTTTGTGAAATTATGTGCATCAGTTCTTGAGATCGAGTGCACATAAAATTTTTGTCCCATACAGACTCACAGAGTGACAGATATTTTCCAAAAACTATCAAATCATGTTCAGGACCTTCTAAAACGTTTAAATACACCAAAAACTGGAAGTCAAAATTTTCACAAATTCAATACTTACTTCTTGAAAAGATAGAAAAAGTAATAAATGCATGCTTCAAATTTTATGTTAAATTTTTAATTTTAACATTTCCATTAATCGGCATATTATTGAAATAATTTTGTACATGAATTAATTTTTAAAAAGAAGTTGCATTTAATTATATATCTAGATTTTTTTCATGTAATCCTGCTTTTCTGAAATTGTGAATTTCTTGTATACTGTCGAGTCTCCCTATAATGAAACTCCATACAGGGTCAATCCATGTGAAATCATCCAGAAAAAGAAAAAAATGTTGCTCAATATTTTTGATTTTTTTAATTCTTTACCAGTTAATTTATTGTACTTTTAGGAGTCTAAAACAAGGATTTAAAAAATTTTAAACCTTTTGAATTTTTTTTTGGCATCCATGTTTTTGTCATGTCACAAGCGGTTTTTCATGAAAATAGTACTTTACAGAATCCTTTATAACTTTTTTATTTCTAAACGTATCAAAATGATTTAAAAACCATTATATTTAGTAATGAATGAACTAAATTTTCATAATAGGTATTTTTATTATAATGATTTAAAAAATTGTATAAAATAAGATTAAATGTAACATTTTTACAGTGAAAATTTGTCTTTTTTGACATAAACATTTTAATAGAAGAAAGTAAAATTCACCTTTACATTTCTTTTTCTTAATATATACCCTAATGAACTATTCTCAGAAGAAATCTGAAATATTTAGAGACGCTCCTTCTTTTTCTATAATTAGTCAAAGTTGGCATCTCAGCATCAAAATGCTAAATTTGAAGTTCAATATCTAAAAAAGGACTGGCTAAAAAAATATGAAAATTTAGCAGGATAACCTTCTTATAGATGTAAACATGTACCAAAATTATTATGAGTGACATATATGTGGTTTTAAAAATATGGAACTTTGAAATTGGCTTGAAAATCACATTTGTTTACGTATATTTTTACACCATAAAGAACTCATAATGCATAATATATTCTGCTTTTTTCTTCAGATGCCCTTTTTTAAGTATAAATAACTTTTTTACATAAATATAATTACAGTAGACTTCCTCAAATCTGCAAGGCTTGGGACCAGAGGTTGTGCGGATTTTAGAATTTTGCAGATTTCTGGTCATTTCTTTGTTTACATTTTTAAAACAGTAATTTGAATGCAATAAATAATTGCAATAAAAATTATAATGAATGCTTTCAATATATTAAAACATTACAGTAAGTAATAAACTAAAATAATAAAATTTTGATAATTTTTAAAATATTAAAAGCAAAGATCGAATGAATAATGTATGATTAACTATTCATTATAAAGATGAAATGTATTTTTCCTGAATTATTCAATGAAACTTCCCTCATAAATAATACAAAATATTAAATCACATTAAAATAATAAAATAAGGAAGTTTTATTCCAGGTTCAGCCAGACTTAATAACCAAAAAAGTTTGATTAATACATAAAATTATTTGATAAGAAGATTATGGATTATCTGTGATATCAGCAATATCTTGAATTCTTTCAGAAATAAATTTATTCTTCCTTGAAGAAAAAACATGAATTCAGTAATAATAACAAAAATTACAAATTAATGTATGGAATTGATATAAAACTAAAAAAGTTAAATTTTGTCCCTATATCTGAACTGAATGTCTCATTGTTTACATTTGTAAACTATTTGCAGATTTTAGAGAGTTGTGGATTTGAGGGAGTCTACTGTATATTAAAACCTAATTTATGCTCACAAACTTAATATTTCATTTATTTTTAAGCCAGGATTAAGTGAATGTATTAATTTTATGATTAAGAACAAATTTACAAATTCTCTTTTGTTAAATTCTATGACTGAGAACAAGTTTTCTTGTCCTGTCCTGTTTATTTTTAATATGCCAGTGCATAAATATATTGTGGTTTAAACTGTAAATACTGCATACTTCATTTTATAATTTAGAACAAATTTGCATTTTTGCTCTTTATTTATTCAGTGTATAAATATATAATGTCTTAAACTGTAACTTAAACTTTTGCATGCTTGATTTTGTGATTGAAAAAAAAAAAAAAATCTTGTTCTATCCTATTTAGTTATGATGACTCAGTGAATAGTGAATAAATGTATCATGTTTTAACTTGTTCATTTCTAGAATTTATTTAGCTTCTCATTAGGAGAACTCAGTTGTGTTCTGTCTTAAAGGTTGTTTTGCCAACAAATTCCTGGTATACGAGCATATCACCAATTTATACCATTAAGTGAAAGTGTTATCAGGTGCTTTGTAACATCTATATGTGAACAGTATAATGATCACAATATCTCAAAAATTTGGAAAAGCTTGCTATAATTCAAAGTAAATGATTATATTTTGTGCATTTATGATAAAAAGTGGTGAATTGGAAAAATTCCTGAGCTTAGTGAAGAAAACAATGACCTGTTTATTAACTTTTTTTTTTCACCTGTACTCTATAGACCAACAACTTCTTTTCAATTGTCTAAAAATGATTCAGTTCTTGTAACATGCTTCAGAAACTAACACAATTGGAACTAATTGCAGTCATTGTACACAGCTACAATATTACTGAGACACTTTGCAATGAAATATCCAGATAATTATTTCTATGAGTGTAAAGTAGATTTAATTATTATGTATTCTATGTAAGAAAAAACATGTATTATACCTTTAACAGTAGCATTTGAAATAATAATAATAAAAAAAATTATGCATTTAGGAGTAGTTTTTCTTTTAAAAAATGTGTAAACAAATGTGATTTTCAAGCCAATTTCAAAGTTCCATATTTTTAAAACCACGTATATATCACTCATAATATTTTTGGTACATGTTTACATCCATAAGAAGGTTATCCTGCTAAATTTTCATATTTTTTTAGCCAGTCCTTTTTTAGATATTGAACTTCAAGTTTAGTGTTTTGATTCTGAGATGCCAACTTTGACTAACTATAGAAAAAAAAGGAGCGTCTCTAAATGTTTCATATTTCTTCTGAGAATAGTTCATTAGGGTTCATTCATTCAGAAAAATAAATGTAAAGGTGAATTTTACTTTCTTCTATTAAAATGTTTATGTCAAAAAAGACAATTTTTCACTGTAAAAATGATACATTTAATCTTATTTTATACAATTTTTTTAATCATTATCATAAAAATACCTATTATGAAAATTTAGTTCATTCCTTACTAAATATAATGGTTTTTAAATCATTTTGATATGTTTAGAAATAAAAAAGTTATAAAGGATTCTGTAAAGTACTATTTTCATGAAAAACCGCTTGTGACATGACAAAAAAATAAATGCCAAAAAAATTCAAAAGGTTTAAAATTTTTTAATCCTTGTTTTAGACTCTCTAAAATACAATAAATTAACTGATAAAGAATTAAAAAAATCAAAAATATTGAGCAACATGGTCTGGATGATTTCATATGGATTGACCCTACATCGAATTTCTCTATATAACGAATTTTTAGCAGAAACGGTCCCCTTTTTTCATGATTACATTAAAAACAGTCTCTATATAGCGAAATATCTATCTCCATATAGCGAATTTTTTCATAAAATGTTCTTTATTTATTCAGTTTTAAAAAAGCTTCAAAATCACATGGAATCAAATTTCAATCACTTATTTTTGATTTATCATTCATGGCTGAGTTTTTAATATTACTTCTCTACCTTGAATCTCCTTGATCTTTTAGTCCAACGAATTCATTTACCAGTCCCCTTCCCACGCATCTTTTAACATCCTTCGAGAAACAGTGTCAATTTAATTGTTACACATATAAAACATGGATCAATGTGGTAATTGAAGTCAGTGTTGATTTCAGAGGGTGGCTTGGGGGCACATTCACTTCCAGAGCAATAAGATATCGCCCCCGAAAATTTGAGATGTTGTGTTTTCAATGGCAAAAAAATTGACGTACGTTTTTTTTCTGTGATTTTATTAAGCTTTTAAATAAATGTCTATTCTCTTTTTTGAAACTTTTTAAATAATTAAGAAATAGGATATTACGTTAATATTTATAGTTAAACACTTCAAATTTTTAATTAAATGTATAAAAAGTTATACTTGTTCAAAATTTGCACATTAAACAGAAATTTTAATGGCTTTCTCTATTCAACAAATTTTTTACTGGAACAATGGATTTCGTTATATAGAGACTCGACTGTATATACTTATACAAAATATATTCAGAATTTGTGAATAAGAAATTATTACTATTTTTAGAGTCCTATTTAGACATTTTTAATAAGGTTATTTATGCATATATACAACTTCATAAGATTCAGCTGCTATATGGCATGAGATTTTTTTTCTCTTCAATCACTGCATTTGCGAAAGATTCAATTTGTAGATTAAACTTTTTTCTGAAATGTCTATTTTTAAGAGAAATTTTGCGAAGTGTCTTGTGTTTCAAACAAGAAAAAAATGTGAAGTCTTCTCAAATAGATTTCTGCTCAGAGATCAGATTACCGACATTAAAGTTTTCATGTGGGACACTCAACATAAAAATAAATAAAATAAAAAGTATGAGAATGTAGCTATTGCAAAATTTTCACTATATTATTTCATAAATGAAATTTCAATTTTTCCAGTTCGGAAAAATTGAAAAATAAGCCTTCAGAAAAAAACCGAAAAAAAAACGGTTTTTTTCCCAATTTTTCCGATTTTTTTTCCGAGCATTCCCATCTCTTGTTGCTGATAATTGAAAATCATGAAAGTGATATTAAGGACATAGCAGTTGTTAAAACTGTAAATAAATGTTATCATTTATAAAGAAGTTAAATACTTGTTACAAATGTTAGAATAATGCTGTTGTTTTAGATAAAAATAAAAAATATAACTGTTCCATTGCAGCTGTTCATAAAATTTACTTAACTTTATTTAATGATAGAAATATCATGGAAACTTACAAATGCAAGATTCAAATCTCATTTAATGCAGTGCTAGCTTTTATGCTAGCTTATATGCTTCATCTTAAGTATATGGGATCAAAATTGACAATTGAGCATAAAACAATAGCAAGGAAATTGCTTTTTGACATTAATCTAAATTTTATGCCATATATAATAATCCCTCGTAGCTAAATAGACTCCTTTCCCAGAAATATATTTTCCCAAGGAAATCCTAGAAAATAGCTTGCCTTTTGGGGGTGATAGTTTTTAAAAACAAATACTAGTGAAAATGAGAATTTCACAAATTTTACATCGTCAATAATGACATTACCAGTACGTAATGCTGATCTTGAAAGAATATTTTCAAATTTTTACTTAATTTGTAACAAATTAAATAGCAGTATAGGTTAAGAAAGATTAGTAAAATTAATCCTACATTATGGAATGTTTTTAGTATATTATTACTTTTTCCACAAAAATAAATTTGTTCTTGCAATATTATAAAATAATTGTACAAGATAATGCATAATTTTTTTTTCTGTTATTTCTGTGCTACAATTATTTACTTATATATTTTCACAAGAACCATTTCTCTTTGTATGTAGTAGTAGATAATTTTTAAGTTATTGCAATGTATTATTTATTTAAAGATACTCTGAAAAGTGATGTTAAAATATCATAGAATCTTTTGTAACTTTCTTTTTTTTAAACTTTTAAATAGAAATTCAACTGTAAACCATAATATCAATAGTTAAACTTGCGCAGCATCAGATTACCATTATGAAAATTTCTGTTTTTTAAGTGATAGAAAATTATTAAACAAAGTATATTTATATGCTGGATCATTCGATGGTAATTTGTTACATTTTGGACTATTTTCAGTAATATAAACACGCACAAAAAAAAAAAAAAAAAAAAAAAAAAAAAAATTCAAAATGTAAATTTGACATGGTTTGCTAATTAGACATATTCAAAGCCAAATTTAGTTGAAAACTATCTAATTTTAAATTATTATTCTTAAATTTTGGTAGTTTTATTTACTATGGTAACTGCCATTACTGAAAAAGGAATGTTGATCATATAAAATATAATTTTCCTTATATATATATATATATACATATATATATATATTTTTTTTTTTGTAATTTTTTATTCAAATTGACCCTTAGGTAGTTATGATTGACAAATCATGTTAATGTTACATTTGAATATTTTTTAGTATTATATTACTAAAATTACTGCAGTAAATTGTTCTAAATGTAACATAAGTTACCATGGAATGACCCTGATCCTTTTGAAACATTTTACTTTTTTGAATAACATTTATAATCTTTATTTTAATTTTTTTAAATTATTCATATAATTATTCTCGTGCTAAATGTATTTTTATATGTATTGTAGGTTTTCATTAGGAAAAATTTTTTAATTCAATAAAAAATTATTATTTTAAAATTTTATCAGGGTTCATACAGACTCCTTGGACTCCTTAGAAACTACTTAGAAATGAAAACGTTCCCAAGTAGTACTTAGAACTACTTAGATAAACAAAATACTCCTTAGAAACTCCTTAAATTGTATTGCGGTTTTGCAGTCGAGCAATATTACTCCCGAAAAAAAGAAGAAAAACCACGATTGTAAAACGCGCGGTGAATCCTTTATGCCTGTCATTCATCAGAAGCACAGCAATGATTGGTTGAATCATACTAATAGCCACCAAAGTGATTTACTTTTCACGGCCATAAGGGAAAGAAAAGTGAAAAGAATAATCCAGACACATCTCTAAGCTTCTAATTTAAAAAAATGATTACACTGTTTAATTCCTTCACACAGCTAGATATACGACTTTGATTTCTTCTTCATAATACTATTCGTCATCCTCAATTTTGCTGATAACGGTGGATTCAAGGGTGATTCTCGTCCGAAAATTTGAAATTGGGTCATCAGTTCCGCATAGTTGCCAACTTGTACGGTTTTGCGCACGGAGAAATGCAAATTTCGTGAAAGGATCATTGGAAAAGGACACATTACATCAATATTTCGTGGAAAAACGACGATTTCGTCAATGTTTTTGTCAACGAACTTTGTCAAAAGATCGCTGAAAAACGCAAATTTCCTGTGCAGATCACAGTTAAAACGGCAGTTTCACCAAATATCGCAGATAAAACGCTAATTTCATCTGAAGACCGTGGGAAAACATCGATTTTGTCTAAAAATTGCAAATATAATGCCGATTTTGTTAAAAGATTGCGGGAAAAAATGCCTTTTGCGATAACTAATCGCAGGAAAAAATGCCGTTATCGATAAAAGATTGCGGGAAAAAATGCCGTTATCAATAAAAGATCACTTACAAATATTTTGTCAAAAGATCATTGAAAAAAAAATGCCAATTTCATCAAAAGATCACGGAAAAAATGCTAAATTCGAGAAGAAATCATGTAAAAATGCAAATTTTGTCTAAAAATCGGCGAAAAAAAACGTTGAATTCATGAAAAGAAAACACGGGAAAACGCTGATTTCGTCAGAAGATCGCTAAAAAACCACCAGTTTCGACAAAGATCGCAATAATCACCGATTTTGCTAAAATATTGCAGATAAATTGCTGATTTCGTCTGAAGATCGCGGATACCCCCTCCTCTCGCGGAATCGGGGGATGTGCAGGTGCATGCCACATAAATAACAAGAAAAGTGGCAAGTCCTTAAAATTTTTTGGACTCCTTGGATTTTTTATGTACTCCTTGAATTTTTTCTTCCCAACTCTATATGAACCCTGTTTTATTTTTAGTGTACAATATTTAAAAAAAAAAAGAAAGAAACTGATAGCAAATGAGTGAGCAACAAATTTAGAATTGCCCCCCAGAGAAGCATATGACCCATGTCAGGAACTATTTATTGCCTTATACAAAAGTTTACCTTTGGTGGGACCTTAAAAATTTTATAGTTTCTGCATTTTTCAGATTCCGGTTTATGCATCTCAAATTAATGTTATTATCTATCGATTCATCAGGATTTGAAATCTTTCCAGATTATTCAGATTTTTGGCTTAGACAAAGTCTGTCTTAGACAGGGCTTACTGTAAAAAAAAGTTCTGTTATTACCAGGTAAATGCTCAATGGATACAGATGCACTTGCAGGCATGTGTTTAATAAGTTTTGATTTAAAGTATTTAGTTTTTACTATTGGTTAAGCAGTACTAGTTCTCTTTTTAATATAAAAGTTCAAGCTACAGTACTAAAAGTAATCAATTATTAAATTCTTCTGTTTGTGCTTTTACATATGGTCAAAATCTCATAGCTAATAACTTATAACGATGATAGATGCAACATTATAAATAGCTGTATATTTTATATATATTGTAGCTGTTTTATTTCAAAAAGTTGTTTTTGTTTCCTTTTAAAGCCTCACTTGAAAATACTTCTAATGATTATTCTTCAACTAAAGAAGTTGGAAATCAATCCCTTGCAGAATCAGAGGATTATTTATCTGATGATGGTAATTTTTACAAATTAATGCACTACTTTTTAATTTTATGAAATAACAAAAAAAATTCTATTTTTTAATACATAAACTAATATTTTTATTACAAAACTAATATTTTAATACAGCAAAAAATCTGCCATATGTTGCTGCCTCAGAGTTAGCAGTATGTGATAAAGCTGGATATTTAGACAAGAAAAAAAGAGGTAATTTTTACTTATTTATAATTATTTATATAGAAAACATATAACCATCAAGAAAAATGTATTACTAAAAAGAAATAAACAGCTAATTTTACATTTGCATTAGGTATGACATGTAATTAATAAATTTAATAAAATTATTCAGTATATCTCTCATTTTAACTACCAATAAATTTCTTTGAAAATATTTAGCATTTAATAAAAAAATTGCCTTTATTTGGCAGAGAAAATAGCTTTACCAGCAAAATAACTTTTGAAGGAAAATATAGTGAAAATACTTTTAGGAAATATGTAAATACGTAATACCTATATCTATAGACCTTGTTCAGTCTGTCTGTCCACATGTAACAGAGCAAAAAATACTCAACCAAATTGTTTGAAATTTAAAATATATAATTGTTGTACAATTTTGTCTAGTCATTTCAAATTTAATGAAAATCGGATGTATAGTTACATCGTATGTATATTACAGGGACAATCTAAAGTATTCTGTCACATTATGGTCAGTGGGATAAGTAATTTCAAGTGCATTTTAATGATGTCATACTCTACTTTCGGACATAATAGCCACGGCACCCTGAGTTGGATTCTATTTATAGCTTCTTTGAATGCTATCTTTTAGCTTTTCACCAAATATTATGCATATTTTCAGTCCCTTAGCTTTTAGTACCTTGCCCTTCCCTCCCCTTTTAAAGCTGGACTTAATTAAAACAGTGTTTTATGAAGATAATTTGAGAAAAAAAGATATAAATGTAAGAATGCAAAAAAAACTTTTGTAGGTATTTTGTTGTTTATTCAGAAACATAATCTTTATTAATGAGGAATTCAAACTTGATGACACTTCTGGATCATAATCCTGCAAACTGTAAAATTTAATTACTAGCACCTTTTTCTTTTCTTTTTTTTTTATTTTATTTTATTTACAAAATCTACAACATAATTTTCAGTTAGTAAAATTTGTTTTTATTAAAGACAGCCTTTCCATTTTTAAATAGCCCACCAGTGGCCGAGGGGTTCTGACCTCTCAACTGGGAGACGGCAGGTGGATTCGAACCCACTTGCGGCCATCGGCCTAACCGTTCTGAGTTTTCGTAGTTTTCTTCGAACCTTGCGTAGATAAGGATTAGGTTCCCTTAGAAAAATCCCCACGAAGGGCACTCCCCCCCTGGGCCTATATCCCTAGAAAAGATAATCGGCCGACACAAAATAAACCAAACCGTTTTTAAATAACTATAAAGAAATTCTATGTATTATGTTTTTTTAAATTATATCTACAGTAGAGCACCGATTATCTGCGAGCAGATGATCCGCAATGCAGATTACCCGCGACTTTTTTACAGCAAGTCAAATTTAATAGACCCTATAGTTAGCAAATTTAATAGACCCCCAAAGCTAGAAAATTATGTAGCGTGCACATTCTCTGATCACTCATCTTGACGACGCCAGAAAGCCAGTCTACTCTGTAAAGTTCACGTTATAGAGGACAACGTTTATATTTTCTCTCACAAGTGTCTCATTTCTAGATGGTTTCCTAAGGAAGTACGAAATTTCGCTAAATCCACTTTTTAATTGAGGTGATGTGCATAAGTGGAGACATCTATGAACAGAATTAATTATTTTATATTCCAATTGTTATTGATGTTCGCATCGCATTAGGAGTGATTCAAAAAATAAAATAACGGCTTTTTTCTCAAAGCTCCTTCATTAAATGTAACAGATCATTTACAGAAAAAACCCAACATGCATAAAAAAGACAATACTTCTCTGCTCAATGAATTAAAAAAAAAAAATGATTTTTTAACTTAAATAAATTTTAAAAATAGAAACTTTGTGTTTTTAATTCAAACTATTTTTTTTTTTTTTTTTTTTTTTTTTTTTTTACAATTTAATTAAATGAATCATTAGTATAATAAATGCTCAATCATCAAGAAATATATTTTTTAATTAAAATGATATTTTAACTTATTTTTTCAAAAATAAAAACTTTGTATTTCATTCAAACATAAAAAAAAAATAAATAAATAAATACTAAAGCATATAAATATAAAAATTTGCATTATTTTTTTCAAATGCTTCGTCACCTGGATTACATCTCATGAGTTACCGCATTGGAGGCAAATGACATACCACATAGCTTTCTCTCTGAAGTAGCTTAGAACAAAATTTGAAACAAACCGCAATTGTTTTAACATATGACTCCACTCCTACACATCAACCTAATTAAAAAGTGGGCTTTCCCACTTTTCGTTCCTCCGTAGGGATGCTAGTTTTTCTCTCGGCTTGCCAGCGGCCTCAGTTGTCAGTAAGCGTGCCCAGTGATTAGACATGTTTTATGATCAGTGCTTAAGTTTAAATTTTCGTTAGCTCCTGAAATTATGGCTGAAATACGGCTTTATAAATAATGGCTAAAAAACGAAAAAAGGTTGTGTTAACGATTGCATAAAAACTTGAAATGATTTCTAAAATAGAAAATGGCGCTTCAAGAAAGCAGATGTGTTTGGATTACGGAATCGGGGAAACAACCATGCAAGACTTTTTAAAACAAAAAGACAAACTGTTGGCCTTTGCATCAGTGTCTGAAAGTGCTTCTGGGATGAAAAAACGAAAAACTATGAAGAAATCCACCTATCATGAACTTGACTCGGCATTAGCAGAGTGGTTAGCTCAGGTGCGAAGTGAAGGCATCCCTGTGTCTGGTCCTACCATTGCAACTAAAGCAAAAATCTTATTTGATTTGTTAGGCAAGGAAGGAAATTTTGATGCGTCATCTGGTTGGTTACATCGCTTTAAAAAACATTATAGAATTATAGAGATTGGTCTACATGGAGAGAAGCTGAGTGGTGATCAACAAGCAGCTGATGATTTTCAACGTGATTTTGAAGAGTTTATATTATCTGAGAATTTATCATATGAACAAATATATAACGCTGATGAATCAGGACTTTTTTGGAAGTGTCTTCCCACTTGTACTTTAGCATTTCAAAGTGAACATCATGCATCAGGTCACAAAAGTAGCAAGGAAAGGATTACAATCTTGCCATGCAGCAATGCTGCGAGAAGTCACAAACTTAAGCTTCTTGTAATCAGTAAATCTAAGAAACTGAGGTCTTTCAAGGGTTCAAGAGCAGAAAATTTACCAGTTGATTATTTCAACCAAAATAAGGGTTGGATGAACCAGCAGATTTTTCAAAAATGGTTTGAAGAGATTTTTGTGCCTCAAGTACGTAAACATCTGACTCAAAAATCGAGTATGTTCATTAGGTTTTAGGGATTTTTTATTGCTTATTCTTTTTTGCTTATCTAAATGTAACTCAACGACATTTTTGACTTACATTGCTAGTCTTGAAATGAATTGCTGACATGAATGGCGATATTACTGTACATTAATTTTGAATTGCAATAAAATATTTTTTATATGTGAAAGTTGCATCATATACAGTGTTCAGCCAATCATACATATTTACATGTATAAATAATGAACTTTAAAATTTCTGCTGATGAAAATGTTATATTAAATGTTGAGTTTTATTTGGAAAACTTAAGTTTGATAAACATTATGATTGTACGTAAAATAGTGAAACTAACGCAAACTTTTCTGTCCTTAGTTCTTTTCCCCCAGTTTTTTCAGAGGAAGGGAATTTAATATTTAATTAAATTAAAAGTGCTTTTAGTATTTTTTTATTCATGCAATCTATCTATTAAAATAACATTTTTCATCAAATAGTTATTACACTCTTACATTTGCATTATTTATGTCTTAAAACAGAGCAAATTAACATCTTTTTAGAAACTATGTGGATTGGCAAGCATATCTCATAGGGAGATTAAAGAAAAGAGAATTCATTATTCATGCAGAACATTTTAGTTTTAATCTAGTTGATTTTTAAACATTTCAATTTGATTACAGATAGCATAAAAGGCTGGTTAAACCCATATCAAAGACGATGGTGTGCAGTAAAAGACGGTGTGCTCTATTATTATGAAAAATTTACTGATCGTAAGCAGAGAGGAAGTATAATTTTGGCTGGGTATGAAGCTCGACCTTTGCTCGAGGATAGCAGCGAAACAAAGAAATATAACAATAATTTTGAGCTGGTTTGCCCTGGAAAAAGAACATATCAGGTTTGAAATTTACTGATCCATTTTTTTTTTCTTTATCCTGGAGAAAAAGTAAATGAATGTATTACTGCAGAATATTACATTTGTAGAGTAATGTAGATTATTATGTATTATACTACTAACAAATACTTGTACATTACACTTTTCTGGGAATATATTTATAAAAAAAAATATTATTCTTGGAAAATTCCTTTGTTGTAAGAAATTTATAATAGCTTCTAACTTTTCAGATACATTACAGATATTTCAGATATTTTAAATTTCTTCTCTGTTTATTTTTTGAATTATTTATATGTCACTATAAAATTTTAATTTGAGATCTCATGACGAATATTTGTATTAAATGAATAATGATGCTTTTTAAGATAATTAGTCATGAACTTTTTACATGACAGCAAATATAGCTCTAATCATTCATTTTATTCATATCTAAATTTTCATGTAAAATATTTTGGAACTGATCATTCAGTATGCTTAATGTTTTAGCAATGTCACACATTTTTAAACTTCTGTCTTCCATTACCAATTATAGATTTTTTTATCATCTTCTGTTACCTCAACAGGTTGCGAAACTCTCAATTATGTTTATATACTTAGGTTTTAATTTCTTGTGCTGTTTTTCCTTTAAAAAATGTTTCGTCACAGCACAAAATTCTTTTGTATTCGTTCTTTCACAAAATGCAATAATTAATTTACTAAAGTGACTTTCCAAAGTAAAATTATGACTGTATCAGAATGAAACTCGACATCCTACCTGTTAGACTTACTTGTAAATGCAGCTGCCATAGAACTCGCTTTGCCATCTGCTGAGTATATCCTCAGAAGTGCTGTTATTTTGAAAAAGATGGAAAATGTGAATTTGTTGAAGGAAAATTTTTTGCACCAATATTTACTGTGTGTTTAAAAAACATACACACAATTAAAATGAATTTGACATTTTTATATATATATATATATATATACAATAGAACCCCGCTAATTCGGATCCCGATAATCCGGATCTCCAGATAATTCGGATCGGTTTGATCATTTTTTTTCCAAGTTTGAGAAGCAATTGGCTAATTTCCATAACATTAACTTGTTTCATTGTCGTATTCTAAATTAAAAAAAACTTTTTCTAACATGTTTTCGGAATAATTAAGCAAAGTAAACATTATTACTGTCTGCCAATATTCAATAAGTTTAACATAAAGGTAATTTTCTGTTAGTATGTTATATTTTATTTTTATTTTTTTCTTATTCTCCAGATAATCCGGATTGATTCCGGTCCCAATTAATTCTAATTATCGGGGTTTTACTGTATATATATATATTAATATATAAAACAAAAAAGTCAAGAACATACTCTTAAAATATTTAATTGCTTAAAAAATGTCACTTTACTAAATGCACATTAAAATATATTAAAAATCTATGTTGACATGTTTCAACTCATTTATTGAGTCATCAGAATGTATAACAAAACTACAAACACAATGTACATAAAAACCTGATAAAATAGTCATTAAAACAATTTAACATATAACATTCCCTATATTTTTGATATTGCTTGTGTCCCCACCATGCAGGGACTTGCAAGTTGTTCAAGCTTTTTAATGTGTTTTTAGTAATGTATCATCTTTTAAGAAAATAAATATTTTTAGTGTATGATTTTAACTTTCATTTTAAGGAAAAAAAATATAATGACGATATGGTAATTAGTAGACATAACTAAGGTTTTTTGTTTTTTTTTTATTTTACTCTGGTAATTTTTTATTAACACACACACATTATTCAGAATTCTGAAATGTACTACAATAATGAGTCTTTTTATAGAATTAAAACCTGTATTCAAACTGAAAAGCAAATTAATTATTAGTGAATAAATTTTGTATTTATATATTTTTAAAACATCATGTATAAATCATTGCTTTATCTATTCATTAAAAACTGCTAAAAAAGTGTTATGTATATGTATACATTTTTAAGCTTATTCAAAAAGAAATAAAATATCAAATGTAATAGTTTAAATTATAATGGGGGGGGGGGGGGTTTAAAAAAACATGTTCTAAATATCAGTATTTTAAATGCACTTTGTTTACTACATTAAAGTAGATTTTTTTTTATGTAATGATACAGTAAAATCTCTAAATAACAGATACCTTGGGAAGGGAAATTTGTTTGCCATTCTGGGGTAAAATCATACAAAAATATAAGTTTTGGCAATTGAAAAGATGTTCACTAGAGGTATCTGTATTTTGGGAGTATCTATTATAGAGATTTTACTGAATTTAATTCATATTGTAATGAATATTTGTTATTTTGGGGGCATTAAAGTTAATGTATTTTTATTTAGTTTTCAGCTGCATCTGAGAAAGATATGCAGCAGTGGATAGCTTCCATTGAAAAGAACAGCAAATCAGCTTATTCTGGTTGGTATTTTTATTTTACATGATATTGTTCTTGTTTAAGAATTAATTATAGTTTTTTTTTTTTTTTTTATCTTCTATTACATTTTACCAGAATATCCGTTATTCCTGCATGTATATTTTAAATTGAGTACAAAAAAGTCTTATTCATCAAGCTCTCATTTGTAAGTTTGGGATATTTAAATACAATTACCCAACTTCATGATTTCGCCATTGCATTTCTGTAGATAAATGAATAATTAACATATATATTTTGAAAAAATGGAAAAGATTATGAAAAATTTAAATGAATTTTATTAGAAACTTGCCTTAAAAATGTATAAAAGTCAAAATAGATTGTGTTGCACATCATATTACAGCATATTAAAGTTCATGTGTTTTGACATCATGTCAAATAATGAACTTTGAATTGAAACATATAGATAATTTTTTAAATCGTTGATTACAAAGATATTTTGACTTCTACAATATATAGCCAAAGGTGACGGGCCACTTGCGATTTAGGCGTATTGTTGAATATCTAGAAAACTACATGAGGAATTGTCCTGTAACTTTAGTATGTAAAAATAATAGTACAGGTCATACATTTTATGAAACTTTTTTCCCGAAACTCCATAAGGGACCGTCAAAAAATTAAAAAAAAACAAATATCATGGATAACCATGTCAAAAATAATGTAGCAAAAGTGTTCAAACTGTAGATTATGGTTAAGTAGCTTATTGTAATGAACTTTGTTGATTTTTATGTGCATAGCATGTATATTCAAAGATAAATTAAGGTTTTTATAAAAACTGTCTCAAATTTTTCCAAGTTTTTTTGCTTATAATTTGCTGAGTTCTTAATAAAAAATAATGTTCTTTTCCAAAAATATGACAAACATTTTACTCAATATTCTGTAATCAAAATTTAAAAAATAATAATAATAATAATAATAATTGTACAGAAAATGAGTAAGTTTACTAAATAATTTTTCATTGTGCATGTGTGGAGTCTATCAAAATTTCATTTGCATATTGTGTTAACTAAATGTATAGATCAACTTTTGTGAAAGTCTCAAAAACATTGCTTGAAAATTCTGAAAATAGAATAACCTTAAAATCTGTTATTCCCACAATGAAGCAAAAACATGAGGGGCTCTATTGATTTATCCATTGATTAGTGTCAATACAGAATGCACAATATGGCACATTTGGATACAACCCCTCATTTTTTTAATTTTTTTTCTTTTCCTACATTTTGGGAATAGCAGATTTTAAACTTATTCTATAGACAATCACTTTCAGAATTTTCAAGCTATGTTTTTGAGACTTTCACAAAGCTGCTCTATGCATTTAGCTAACACAATATGCAAATGAAATTTTGATAGACTTCACGCATGCACAATGTAAAATTATTTAGTAAATCTGCTCATTTTTCATACAATTTTTATTATTTTTTAATTTTCATTACAGATTATGTACAATGTTGTTTACCATATTTTCAGAAAAGAAATTTTTTTTTTTTATTAAGAACCCAGTAAATTATAAGTAAAAAACTTGGAAAAATTTGGGACTGTTTTTATAAAAACCTTCATTTTTCTATGAGTATACATGCTATTCGCATAACAATGAACACAGTTCATTATAATAAGTCACTTAATCATAATCTACAGTTTGAATACTTTTTCCTGATTAGTTTTGACAGGGTTATCCAAAATATATTTGTTCTTTTTAAATTTGTTGACAGTTCCCTAAAGGGTGAAGCAAAAAAATCTTCACAAAAATGTACTATTATGTTTACAAACTTAGAGTTTCAGGATAATTTCTTATGTTCCTAAATCTTTGATTCCTCTTTTTTTTTTTTTTTTTTTTTTTTTTTTTTTTTTTTTTAAAGGATGATTTAACAGATTTTTATTGTTATGATTTTAGTTTTACAGCTTATATTTAAAACTTTAGTTACAGACATTTAATTACTCTTGATAATCATCATTTTGTCAGTGTTACACTGGCCTCCAAAAGTTAGGAAACAGTGACCGGATTCACAGTTTGTCGAATATCTACCAAAATTCTTGGTGAATTACTCCTAAACTTTGAAAATGTAAAGAAGATGTTTAACTTCATATCTTTCAATGAAGATTTAATCGCATGTATAATTGGGAACCAACAATAAATGTAATAAAATATTTAAGATCACCAGCCTAGAGAAAATGCTTAAATGATCTATCAAAGTTTAGCAAATGTCTATGTGGGTCCTATTTAGTGGTCAGATACATTTGTTAATTAGAGCAATCTTATTTATGAAGACAATAACATTTCTGTGAAAAAAATAATAATAATTTAAAAAAAAATTACAGAATACCAAATTTAAAACCAAATTTAACAGCATTTTTTGAAAATTTGAAAAATAACAGTTGAAACAGTATCCTCCAATTAAAACATGAATATATTAAATATTTGATAAAATGAAAAATTTTCAAAATTGTTGATGAATTGCTCCTAAACTTTGAAAATGTAAAGGAGATGTTTAACTTCATATCTTTCAATGAAGATTTAATTGCATGTATAATTAAAAACCAACAATAAATTTAATAAAATGTTGAGAAGGTCTAGAGAAAATGCTCAAAAATTACAGAATAGGGTTACATCCCCAGTAATTGGCACATTAAGAATTTGTCTTTAAACTTACTTCTGTTTTCATTACCAAGGAATAAAATATTTACTTGCAAATATTTTTAAATCAAAGAGTACATATCTGTGCATCTATTTTGCCCACTAAAAGCAAAAATATTTGAAAAAGTATTTTTATAAAAATATATTTATAAAAAGTTGCTGTCATCACCAGTAATTGTCAGCTAGAGAACCAATGTATGACAGCTTGTGATCCAGTAATTGACACATGTTTACATAACGGAAAAAAAACTTTATATTTTGCATTTTTAGGTAATATATATGAAAAATTCTATGGCTATGAGAAACATATGATAGAAAATAATAATTATAACATAATATAGACAGAAAATTTTGGTTGTAAGATAACATAGATTGATAATATTAATTGTAAGAACTTAATTTATAATCTGCATTCTGTTAATATTATCTGCATCCAAATTACTGTCGATCCAAACTAGAGATGTGCATCTTATGTACCCAATGGCTTCCCAAACCATCACACCAGGTATAAGACCCCTATGTCAATTTTGAATGCAAGTAGACGATGAATGTTGTTCCTGGAGCTTCCAGACATGTATACATCCATCATAATGCTGCAACAAAACTGGAAATCTTCTGAAAAGACAACATAATGCCACTCTTGTATCTAGCTTTGTTGTTTGTGCACCATAGTCACCGTCTCTCACTATACTGCATCGTTAAGGGAAGCCACAGTAACAGTCATCATGCTGACAGTCCATGCTGCTGCACCATTTGAGTAAATATTGGGCATCCTGCAAACATGTCCATTTTCTGGCTAGTAGTCCGTGATGTAGTTGTACAGTTTTGCAGGGTCGACCTCACAATATGTCTGTCTTCTTGGGTGTTAGTCATTCATGATCCTACATGCTGTTTGTATGACCCTCAGCAACCCTTAAATTCCATATTTGCATGACAGCAATTGAATTTCAACCAGTGCAACACGCAATACCACAAAGATAATCTACACTCTTAATATGTAGCAATCCTGCCTCTATCGAAATTCCGACATTTTCTGGTAAGCACTTGTTTTTATTACTCAAGGCATAACACAATATTCTGAGCAAAAGTCGCACTTGCAAAGCATTTTTTAAATGAAAAATCCACTACACAACTTTTCTTTTATGCAATGCTTCAGATGTTGTTTTTCCCACCTGTGTTGTTTAAATACTAAATGTGCCAAAATAATAATCATTTATATATTCCAGCCTCTTCTTCCTTTCATGTAATTTTGTTGTTTGCCAGATTATTCCTTCCTGGTGTTGCAATTTTAATGGCCAGCAGTGTATTTATACTATAATCATATACCGGGTGATCCAGAAGTTTCGGGAGTTTTGAAAAGTTAATAATTAGGAAACTATGTATAATACAAAGGTTCTGTTTTCAGATATATGCTTAGAAACATGTGGGATTTTTGTTTAGAATGATTTTTTTAAATATATATAGTTACCATTTTTAGCAACAGGTGGCGCTGTTGTATAAGACTGAATGTACCTATACCATGCGTTATATAGACACATGAGTTCATTGCGAAACTTCTTTTCTATGATATTGATGAGATTTCGTTTTAAGGGTGGTTTATGTTCAAACATTTTTTGTAAGGTAAATGAAATCGCATTGTAAGGGAAATTTGATACAAAATTTCATGAGTAACTGCAGTGTTTAGACATTGTCTAGATTATGTTTAGACACATCTTTGCATGTCGCGTTATTTTCATATCGTACAATACGTCAAGTTAAAACTGCAGAAGAATCGATGGCCATTGCAAATGTGAAATGCTATGGTAAGTAAGGTTTGAGAAAAAGGCTCATTGGGAGATCGTAATAGAAACAAGAGATCTGAAATGTCTGTTACAATCGTAAATTAGGTAGGATTCTATGCCAATACTCTGTAGAAATCACCAGTTCATGGTGAGTGCAGTAAACTTGTGATATCACGATGAACTAAAATTTCTTCTGGAATTTCTTTCTGCTCTGAGGATACTGTGCACGCTGTTTTGCATCGGCTCACGGCGGTACTTATAAGCCGTGAGTGTCATGATTAGACTTTGTAACCCTTGGACACTAATTCGTTCTTTTAAATGAGCTGTATCATTCTATAAAAACAATACTGTCAATTTTAGTGCCACCTGCTGTCAAAAAGTGCAGCTAACATAATATTTTTTTTCATTGAAAAAACAAATCCCATAAGTTTCTCAGCATTTCTGTGAAAACCGCATACTTCTATTGTTTATGGTTTTCTAATTATTAGCATTTCAAAAGTCCCGGGACTTCTGGATCACCCGGTATATCATAATGAAGGAATAGAGGTAGAAAAAAATTAATAGTTTCAAAGCATTCTATTTTAAGAGTGTATCTAATAATAATTATATATTTCTGCTGATTATTATTTGATCATATGAAAAATTATCAAATTAATAATAAAAAGAAACTTATTTTGTTATGAATATTATATTCCATAGTTTCCAGTCTTACCATTTACACTAATTGACTTTAATAATATGATTTTCCATATAAATTTCCAATTTTGTTGAAAGAAATAGTATTTAATTACCTGCTTTCCAAATTAATGTTTTTGTGTGATACATTGAGCTTAAAAGACTAAAAGGGGAAAAAATGAAAGAAAGAAAAAGCAAAAGAATGCTACTGCTATAAAAGTTTTAATACATTATTGTATTAAATTTTTAAACTGAATTTTATATTTTCAAACTGAGAATATTCTGAAAAAAAAAAAGGTGTTTCCCAAAATTTATTTTTCTTTCCTTTCTTTAAAAAAAAAAAAAAAAAAAAAAAAAAGAAATGAGCATTTTTATCTTTGATGCATTTTTAATGCCCAGCGATGTATTTCTATTATAATCATATATGGGATTCTCATAATGGAGCGATAAAAAAAGTAAAGGTTGAAAAGAATGAATAGTTTCAACTGCATTTTATTTTAAAAGTATATATAATAATAATTAATATATTATATCATATATTCAGTATATTAATATATTATATAAAATATTCCACCTATCTTAACAGCTATAGAATTAATTGTATTTAGAAATTACCTTTGTTTATGCTGATATTACTGATGTAATGTATTATGAAATAGTATTCATTTTCTTGTGTTAGGTAATTCAGTAAATCAACAGTCAATTAATATATCTACATCAAGCTCCTCTGCTTCTAAAGAAATTGACTGTTCTTATGATACTGAAGATATCTATGAGACAGTTTTAGAAGAAGAAGAAAAAACAGAATCTTCTGATGACAAATTAGAAGAACCAATTTTAGAAAATGAAGAATATTCTGATGTAGAAGCTGTTTCAGAACAAAACCAAGTATTTAACTATTCTGATTGGTATGTAGGTTTATGGGACTGCTCCAGTGATGATGATACAGAACTGAGTTTTGCTAGAGGAGATCTTATCCGTATAGTTAGCAAAGAATATGATTCTTTTGCATGGTGGATTGGAGAAATTCAAGGAAAAGTTGGATTTGTTCCTAAGTCTTATTTAATGGAAGCTTATGAAACATATTAATGTCTTGAATTGATTATTTTGAGTATACAAATAAAAATGACTATATCTCCAAAAACTATTGACTAATGATGAATATGCCTGTTCATTTGTACATTAGCTTATAAGATTTTCAAAGTTAAAGTTGACAGATTGCTGTTTTCCCTGTAATCTATTATTGTGTTTTGTTTTAAGATTATTGTATGTTGCATGTTATCTTTCCCATCAATGTTTTCTTCTTTTTTTAACATGTCTGATGTTGAATATTTTTAGAATTCTTTTCAGTTTACATTTTTTAGTTTATCAAATACCATACATTTCCGTATATAAGCTGATCCATGTATTAGCCGAGTGTAAGACTTTTCAGTGAAAAATCATCTAAAAGCAAAAACCTGCATATAAGTAGATGTTAAAAATTGTGAGGAAAAAAATCTATGAATAAAAAGCTAGCATTTTTTTTGTATATAGATAATAGAAAAAAAAATCTACTCTCCAAAATTATTCATCTCCTCGATTTTCGTCCTGGGCTTCACTTTCAAATCTATTTAATTGAGCCCTGCCTATTCTATTATGACTTGCCCATGCATAAAAAACAAAATATTTCATTTTTGGCTTGAATTGCCACAAGAAATGATTGCTTGATCTTTCAAAAAATGTGATGAATAGAACTGGAGATACTGCCATTTTTTAAGATGGAAATTGTGATGATGATCAGGGGCGTAGCTACCGTGGAGCAGTTGGAGCAATCTGCTCCAGGCGCACGAATCCCAAGGGCGCAAAATTAGAAAGACATGAAAATTTGTAAAAATATTTGCATTTTTTTTAAACTATTATTTATTGTATCAGATATTATAGATGAATGTTGTTACAAACAGTATGTTCCAATTTACTAAAAAACAACTTTTCAAAAGAAGAAAAAAAAAATTGTCAAGCTATAAAAAGATTAATGTTGTTACAGTATGTTTCAATGATATATTTTACCTTGTGTTTAACCTCAACTATTTTGTTTTAAAATAAGTTTTTGTTCACAGCTAAAAGAAATTACTTCTATTCGCGAAATTTGAATTCATATCATATTGCAGCCTAAGGTAACTAACTTCTCAAACGCAATTTTTTTTAAGTTGAGGATTTTCAAATCTTAAAGTAATGAAAACTTATTTACAGGACCACCACTGTTTTCAAACAATGATCTTCATGGTACATTTCTATTATTTTGGTTAGGTTTTGGAAATTTATCATGTTCATTACCGTACGAAAATAATAGTACAGTCAAAAAACCCACTGGTGAAAAAAACTAAATTTACGATGTAGCAGAAATTTCTTAGCTATTTAGTTATTTTACAATAAAAAATAGTGCGACAAATTTAAGAAAAATAAGGACTATTTTACAAACAGAAAACTAAAAAACAAAAATTTTGAAGCTTTTTTTTGTTTTGTTTCACGAAAACTAAACATGCATGAACACAAATAAGCAAATAATAATAAGAGATTACTCATCAGTCCAAGGCTACAAAATTTAGAGGTAGGGAAAAAGTGAGGAGGAAATAAAAAATCGAATACTGTGCTTAATTCACAGATGCCAAGATTTCAATAAAAGTTACCAATAACTAGAGTTGGGAGTGGGGGGAGAGGCAAACCCAAATTTTCAAAAGTTAGTTCATTCACTTTTTCCGCACCCTTTTGACGAAATTAGCGGCTTTTCTGCGATCTTTCGTCGAAATTTGCCCGTTTATCGCGATCTCTTGACGAAATTTTCACATTCTTTGCAATCTCTCGGTGAATTTCTGCACTTTCGAGATCTCTCGACAAATGTTCGCGTTTTTCGCGATCTCTCGATGAATTTCCGCATTTTTCGTGATATTTCGACGAATATTCGTGTTTTTTGCGATCTCTCAATGAATTTGCGCGTTTTTCCCGATCTTTTGAAAAAGTTTATATGTTGTTTGCGATCTTTTAACTAAATTCGTGCATTTTTCACGATTTTTTTTGACTAAATTCTCGCTTTTGCGTGAACCTTTGACGAAATGTGCTTTTTTTACGCAAGCCTTGGATGAAATTCGCATTTTCCCCAATCTTTTGGATTAACATCGCGCTTTTCCACGAGTTTTTGATTAAATTTGGATTTTTTATGACGTTTTGACAAAATTCATATTTTTTCTGCAATCCTATGTCGAAAATTGAGTTTTTTCACCGCATTTTTTGCGCGATGCCTGTAACGCTGTAACTATTGTTGAATATCTGTAATAATTACGGATAAATCATAATACTTGACACCTCTATTAATTGTTTTTGGGATTTAAAAAATATCCTAACTTAAATGCAGAATTGATAAGCTGTTTACTTCAAAAAGAAAAAAAAATATCAAATTCAGTGTTCTTTAGAACCAGATTATCGCCTATGCAAATTTACACAACTTTTTTCAAAAAATATTTTTCCGCATTAAACTTTATTTTAATCAGAGAATTTTAGAATATATAAGGCAAAACATAAAAACACATTTTTCGAAAATAGTAATGCGAGTTTGCTTACGCCGTAATTCGGCTCTTCAACCCCCCCCCCCCCCCCCAACCATTCACCCTGTACCACCGCCATCCAATAGCACATATTAGTAGGTCAATGAATTTTCCAATAACATAGGGAAAAAAATCTATAGTTACTCTACTCAACTTTCCGAGCAGTTTACAGAAATACTGTGCGTTTAAAACGTGTATTTCTGCATATGACAACTAATAAAAACTTCACAATTCCTAATCCTTATATATATATTATAAATGTGAAAGTGTGTCCGAAAATTGGAATGAACTTGGCTTCAAAACGGATGGATTAATGTCTTTGAATTTTTGTATATAGGTAAATTATTGGCCTGAAATGAACATAGGCTAATTTTTATTTATTTTATTCAAATATTTTTCTTAATAATTCAATATTTCACTATTTTTCATACAGAATAAATTGAAAATTTTTCCATAATATTTAATTATCTTTCTTTTTTTGTTGCCAAAAAATAAAAAAAACGGAATAATTATTTCTCTTCTGTAATTAATTTTCAACTGAAAGATTTTCACGTGATAAAATAAAATGAAATAAATAAATGGACCCTATTCTGTTTTTCGGTTCGAGATTAAAAACCGCAATTTCACCAATTGTGACGTCAGAGGAATGCTGTTTTTCTACTTATATTACGCAAACGATTATATAAAATTTCTTTTACACTTAGAAGACTTTACAAGATTATAACTTCACACTTTACAAGAATATAAATATTTTAGTAGTTTTTCCGGATATTAATCTGTAATCAAAATGAACCTTTTTCTTTCTTTCGGTTCGAGGCTATTAAATTCAACTTTTTACCAATTGTGACGTCAGAGGAATACTTTCCATTAAGAATTTTAAAAATATCAATGTAACGTCATATATGAAACAAAGTATAAGTTTTCAAGTTTTCATAACACAATGTAATTTTGAGTAAGTGCTACAAAGAGACGACTGTGACGTCACATATTGAAAATAAAATATCTCTGATGTTGAAATGAAATGAGATTGAATTATGATATCAAAAGTTATTATTTAAAGAAAATTAAGTTTGTCGTCTGAGCGTGGCTAATATTTAATTTTAAAATGAAATAAGTTTTTTTAAAGGTTAAATATTAAACGATTAGAAAATATTAATAATTTATACATATCGTAAATGACGTAATGATCAATGAAAAACTTTTTATCATTTTTAGAAAGTAAGAAAAGCTCAACTAATCAAAAAAAATATATATATTTTTGTGTGTTAATTCTGAAAATTGTTCAATTCTGAAAATTGTTCAATTCTGAAAATATAAATAAATATCACTTTAAAAATGCACTTTCGGGCTTAAAATCTAAAGATTTAATGTAATTGTGAGAAAATACATTCCCTCAGTCAATATCTCAATTTGGCATAATGTTCTCAAAATGTACTGGAAACAGGTTTGTAAATGGATATTAATTGCACAGTTTTTTTAGCTCTTAAAAAGTAAAAATATGTTGTGACTTTTAAGAATGTTTTTTATAATAAATTTCTATACATTTTTATGGTATGCAGAGCATATATGTACAAATTATACAAAAATGCCACCTAAAACACAGTTTTGTAGTATATTTTTCCTAACACTGTTTTTTTTTTTTTTTTTCGTTTTACGGAAACTACCCGCTTTTTGACACTTTCTAACATGGTCTAAAAGTGTTTACGACTTCAACCTGTCTGTATACCGGATGCCGAGTGCCTGGGGTCTGCCGTCTGTCTGTCCGTTTTTCAACTTGGATAAATATAGTGGAATTCATACGAAAATAACATACGTTATTGAGATTTACCAGTGAGCAATTACAGCATATGCGGCATTAAAAATGGACCAGGTAGCAATTATAGCTGAATCACAGGAGCACTCAAAAAGAAAATTTACATTATGGTCTAAGGCGAAAAAATCATTTGTGGTGTATTTTGATAATGTTACATAATTTTAAATGTAATGAAATTTACATGCATTTTTAAGGTTCAGAAGAACATGGTTACTATCGAATATGTTAAATGTAGTACTTATAGTGTGCGTACAGGGAGCTCAAAAGTATTTCAATATATTATGGTCTGTGAAGAAAAACCATTTGCAACGTATTTTAATAATGTTATTTTATTAAGGTTATTTTAATAGTATTGAAATTGATATCAGGTTCTGAAGTGCACTAAAATAGGATTTCTGTAGAAAATGGGGTGAAAAGATTTAACATTCACTTACAAGATTACAGAAAAATGTTCGGTAATATAATAGTCTACGGAGAAAAAAATATTCCCAGCGTATTTTAATTGCGTTGCGCTATTTCAAACATGATGAAATTAATATACTGAGATAATCAATACAATGATAAATATTGAAATTTACTACAATAAGCTTGCAGTTAAGTATCATTTGCATCACATTTGTTGTTCATTTACACAGACGCATAAAAGATTTTGGACCTGTGTCCAGATCTTAGATATTGTATCCAAAGTGTGGTCTATTAGACAAGATTGCTGAAGAGGTTTTTCAATTATCGTATGTATTTGGAAAACTAATGCATCCTGAAGTTCAGCTACATTTGATATAATAAGAGATGTTTGTAGAATTTAAATAAATCATGTATCAGACTATACAATAAACTGAATTACTCACCAGTGCAATAGCGATTCCCGGAAATATGAATTCAATAATTTGAATCGGGTTTTTTGCTTGAATAATTTAAGCTAAATTTGCGATCGTATACAAATTTGCACGTAATATACAGGACTGTAAAAAAGAATTCAAGTAAGTTTCTGTCTATAATTAGAAATTGCTAAAGGTGAATTTTAATATTCGTTATACTTTTTCTCACTAAGCAAAATTTTAACATTGTATTTAGAATATTTACAAACACATAGATCATATACACAGCTGCAGAAAAGAATGTCCCGGTGAAGTTATGCATTATGGAAATGTTGGATATTTTTTTTATTACCTAGGTTTAACACATGATTTTTCTTTCTTTGATATGGAATTCTAAAATGCACTACAACATGATTTCTGTACAATTGGGGTGCGTTACAGTTGTTCTGCAGTATAAGTGGTTACAATTTCATTTTCACGATTGTTCATATTATCTAACACATTTTCCTTTTATTTGACTGAGTTCTTTAAGTCCCCTATAAAAAAACTACTGCATAGCCTTCTATAAGATAAATGTTATATATTTTTTAAATTATTGTTAATGAACCGTTTTGTTTAATTAAAGCGTTTATCTTTTTTTTTAATGCTACGTGAACGACGTCACGGGTAACAGCTAGTTTTATATAAAAGTGAATAATTCCTTTGGAGATAGACATCATGTTTTAAAGAAAACGTACTTTCATTTATAAATCTTTTTTCTGATGGTATAATTTTCTATAAATTTTCAATTGACCATGCTGAAAAAGGCCTATAAACTAAAGATAACTAAAGAAAAATGGGGTTTTACAAATTTAAGTCACATTCAGTCTCACGGGGTACGGCTTGAGGTTGGTGCGCCCTAAACCAGGTAATGCTGTTTCCTCCCACAAGTGAAGCTCATAGTTACTAAATTGGCTGCAAGCATTAGATTTGAGCAATCTTATATTATTTAACAATTAAAAAAAATTATAAATAATGATTTTTAGAAGAAAAATTCAGTTTAAAAATTGTTATTGCTCTGAAATAGAAAGCTTTAGTCACAGAAAAAAAGCACTCTATCATAACAGACCGGGAGGTGGCAGCTCAGACAATCCCCTCATCGAGTTCACGGCTGAAATTTCAAAATTAGTTAAAATTCGATTCACCTGTTAAAACGCAACCGGTCTGCAAAACACAACTTGGTGGAAAACACATGAAAACCCGATTTTAGCGATTGACTTGTAGGTTTACCATTATTTTCCCGCTCCCAGACCTCCATGTTTTATACTTTTCAATGCAGGAAAACATAATTATAAACCTACGAGTCAACCACAAAAATCGTGTTTTCAACCAAGATATGACTTGGCAGACCGGTTGAGTTTTAATATGCGAATCGAGTTTTAACTAATTCTGAAGTTTCAGCTATGAACTCGATGAGGTGATTGTCTGTGCTGCCGCTTTTCAGTCTATAAGTTTTGAGCATAGTTCAATGAAGATGGATTCTAAATTTCATCAAAATCAATCGGATAGTTTCCGAGGAAACAGGCCTTAAAGATCACATATTTCCCATAGGGTTGCACCCAGTTTTGTCTTCTTTTAATGGACTACAGCACGTGTCCAAGTAGAGCTCATATGGTCGACGATTTTCTGAAAATCGAGGATATTTGCTTGATGTATTGGCCAGTTAGATCTCCAGACCTATATCATATGTCTGGGACGCTCTAAATAAGAAAACAGGAACTCATGTTCCATCTCGGAGTACCATACAGAAGCTGAAAACTGCGTTGCATAAAAAGTGTGACCAATCTTGAATTCAGAAACTTTTCTTCGGGAGGGATTTCAGCAGTTCCGGGGAGTGGGACATTGTGGAATGCCGGGGGGGGGGTGTAAATTGCACTTTTTGACCATTGAAAACACAAAATCTCAAAATTTCTGGGAGAAGGAAGACATCTTATTGCTCCGAAATTGTACAGAACTTTTTCAAGTGACAAGAGGGCGCCAAGACTTCATTTGCTCCAGGGCGCTGAACACGTAGCTACGCCACTGGTGATGATGAATTAAACACTGTCGATATTCATACTTATTTACATTAAAAACAATAATTCATACTTATATACATTACTTATTTTCATTAACATAAACCTATTTTAATGAGTTGCTTTAAAAATATGATAGTAATTAGAATAATGAATGAGGATTGGTTACTTTTTACATTGTAAACGAATGGAGCAACATATTTTAAGCGGTTATGAAACATGATAATAGTGCGATAAAACCAAAACAAACTAGTAACTTACCTCCCTTCCTCCCCCCCCCTTTTTTTTAGATAAATCTGGCAATCCTTTTCAAAGCTATTATTATTAAGGGAGAAAAAAGTGCCAGTTCAATAAATTTTAAAAATTGTACAAAATGCAAGGGATTTTAAAATCTCCTTTAAAAAATGAAAATGTAAGGAAATTAATTATTTAATATATTTTCAAATAATTTTTTTTCATCTTGTTTTCAGCTACCCAAATTCATAGAAATTAAAATTTGTAATGCAATACACATGAATATATAAAGTGTACAATTGTTTAAATATACATATGTATGTGTATATACATATCTATATTATAAAGGCCAAACGTATCTGTGCATAACGCATACATTATTTTGTGAATGGCAACACTTTTCCCTCCAATTTCGGTGTTTCAATTTTTTGTACTGCAAATTTTACTCTTCTAAACATCGTACATTTGTAATTCTTACACAGTCACATAGAGAAAAAATGTACTTTTAATTGCAATTTGTTTGAAAGCTGTATTTTATTTTTGAATTATAATTTTTTTATGTATTTATAATATTAATTTTGTAATTGTGGCATCAGAATCAATCCAGTTTATCTTAAAATTTGAAAAAAAAAAAAGTAGTAATTAAAATTTGCAACATTTTTCTATGCAAATTCGGTTTTGCAATTTTCGGTACTGCAAATTTTACACTTCTAAACATCGTATATTTTTCATTTTTACACCGTTGTATAGAAAGAAAAATGTATTTTTAAATGCAATTTGTTTTAAATCTGTATCTTAATTTATTTTTGAGATATAATTTTTTTTTTTTTTTTTTTGTAATTTTTAGTACCAGTTTTGTAATTGTGGCAACAAAATCACTCCATTTTCTCTTAGAGAAAAAAAAAAAAGAAGAAAGAAATTAAAATGCGTGTAGTATTTTAAAACTATCGTCTGTTATAAAATCCGGTGAATTTTGGTTTTATTTCGTTTAATAAATTGGATAATTGAGTTTGATTTTGTTAACTTTAGCTTAAAATAATATTTGCTTGAGAGTTAGACTGACCAATATAAGATGTATTTTTTACTGTAACTAATTTTGTAAATTTATTATAAATCAGTGAAACAGTTCCGTCTTAAAGATTTTCTTTCGTCAAATTTCGACGGGGTCCACCTTGTATATATTAATTTCCAGATAGTCACAGAAAAAAAGAACTAGCCATTCAATTAGAAATTTTCTAGAAGTTTTGAAGGTCATTTTAGGATTTAAATTGTATTAAATTCTGCAAAACAAACACCTAATTTTAACATTATTTTGCATTTGTAGTAAATTTTACTGTAACAGGGTTTGTACTCATCATGGAAATATGGGATTCCTGGGAAAATCAGGGAAATCTCAGGGGATAATGCAAAAAAATTCTCAAACCTAGGAACCCATCTAAAACAATAATATAAATCAGTATGGAAATTGCTGTATGACCTCTATAATTTATAGGCTATTCTGTCCTACAAAAAAAAAAAAAAAAAAGGGAAATTTTCATACAAAGGAACGAAGAATACGCTATCAACAAAATCAAAAATTGATAATCTCAATGTTTATGAGCCGGCGTGCAAAAATCTAGGTACCAGTGGATAGTCTCTCACCACTAAAATTTAAAAGTTTTCTTCGCTGAAAATTTAATAGCATTCTAGAGAGAGTTTTATGTAAATTATTGGGAAAAAAAAATTAGAGGTCAGAGATTGCCTGCTTATGCGTATATTTTTACATCCCTGTTTATAAGTGAAATAATAATTAAAACAACACACAAACTACAAAGATAATTGGGATATGTTTAATTATAATCAAAACATAATTTTATAATCAGTGAGATTTTGGACATTAGTCTTTAGCAATGAGGGCATCTTATCAGGGTTAAAGCTGGTTACATGCAGTTTGTTTTTGTACTTACTTTCCACTACAAGCAAAGTAGAAAAAATATTTTCACACAAGTATGTCATATTGAACTTCATCAAGGTTTTTGAAGCTGATTTAGATATTTCTGGTTATTTTACTCGTATATTCATTCAGAAGGAAATTAAAGATTTTCCCTTTATATATTATTTGCTGTTGAAATTGTTATATTTTCTAAACAAATGAAATAAAAGACATATTTTTGTGACAAATCTCGATTGTTATGCAACCTACCAAAATAATTGCCATGATTCATAGGTTGGGAACTGTTGGGTCAAATGAATGAAACCGAATTCTTTTTATAAATTTCGAAAAGTTGCAATAAAACACTAAAAATTATTAAAAAAATTGAAAAATTACCAAAAATTTAAACATTTTGAAGAACAAAATTTACTGTATAGGGCTAAATGATTGAAATCAGATTCTTTTTACAAAAGGGAAAAAATTACAGAGAAACGCAAGAAAACACTAAAAACTGCATAAAGAAATTCCCCCCAAACAAAAATAATCATAGAAGATTGTTTGGTTGTAAGATTGAAATGGAATCCCCCCCCCCCCCTGATTTGGAAAATGGGCATGAAATTTTCAACTTGTTGGAGAAAAAAAAAAAAAAATATGTAATTGGCACTTAGGAAATAATTTTATTGAAAAGTAAATATAAGTAGTATTTGTTTAAAACAGAATATTTACCATAAATAAGTGAATTTTTTGTATTTTAATCAGAAAAATGGATGCATGATTGTAAACAGGTGCAAGATAGAAAAAACAATGTTAGGATTTTTTAAATGCAAATGTTAATATTTTTAACAAATAACACCATTAGTACTATGAAAGTACCCAAAATAAATGGGTATTTTTATTTTTTGTATTTCAATGTAGAAAGTGGATGCTACACTTTCAAATTCTAAAAAAAGATATTTTTTTTTTCATCTCTTCATTTTCTTCTGCATCAAGATCTGAGAAATATCATATTGGGCCAGACAACTGGGGTGATATGCCATTTTGCAATGTTTATTATATTTTTAATTAATATCTTGTTAATTATTAAAATAAATCTCAGACTTGCCTTCATCTATCCTCATCCATATAAAAGCAGAGTTTCCTAGCTATTGCTAACACACACACACATACACAAATATCTTTCTTTTGTTAGTGCATGTATATTTTTTTTATTCTATTCTTTTATGATATATTAAATCACTAGCAATTGATTTACAAGTTTATACAGACACACACACATATGTATATTAAAAATCATATTGATAGTTCATTTCACCTTTTTTTTTTATTTATTTCATTACAAATTGCAATCATATAAAAATTAAACTTTTTTTCAAAGTTAACTTCTTTGTTATTTTTTACAGCAGTTTAAATTGTTTTACTGTGCACATAGAATTAATTTCATAAAATTTCATTTCTTTACAAATAAAGATTAAAAATCTTTATTGGAATTAAAGAGTGGAAAAATTCTCTTAATTTTATCTGAATATATTTTATTATTGTTTAATATTGATGATGTGTTTATGAGCTTGCTAAATCTTTGTCAGTCTGACTATTATCCCCCCCCCCCCCCATTATAATATTTTCCCACCTCCTTCTAGAAATCTCAGTACGTATTTGCCTTAGTTGTAAACAACTCGCTGAACTCTAGTAATTCTTTATATCTCATTTGTTATGGTAGACTTAAAAAAAAATTTTAATCAATATATATGATCTAAAATAAAATTGTCTTACCTTAATGTTCTGATAATTTGATATTCTTTAACAGCATGTATATTGGGAAAATCAGTGTTATTGTTCAGTATTATGACAACAATTTTCATAAAAATATTTTTGTGGGATTTCAGTAGCATAACAGCATAATATGTGAAAATATATATATATATATTTATACAAGAATATTTTTATTATTTTTCATGTACCTATTTTTTTAACTTTTGAAAATGTGTGTGTCTAGAGGATTTTATATCTGTTTGTAATATTTTAAAAGTTTGATAAATATGTATTTTTATAGTCAAACTCTATTGTGATATTGCTTTATATATGTTATAATTATTTATGATACTAAACTTTTAAATCTAAAATAAAACATTTTTGTGATTTTTTTCTGCTGTTTGTTTTCTACAAAGTTTTATCTATTCTTATTTTATTTTATTTTTTGAGATAAGAGAATTCTGTCACAAATAATTGTCAGATTGTTCCTGACGCTCCTTTGTCGCCTGAAGAATACATGGATGGACTCCAGGCACGGATTGAGGAGGTTCATTGTCTAGCGAGAAACCGAATCGGACTGGCATCAGAAAAGATGAAGACACGGTACGACATAAAGGCAACTGGACATGAGTTCAACGAAGGTGACAAAGTTTGGTTGTGGAATCCCATACGTCATAAGAGACTGTCGCCAAAACTACAAAGAAACTGGGACGGTCCTTACACAGTCGTCAACAGGCTGAATGACGTCGTCGTACGCATACGAAAATCGCCACACACCAAGCCCAAGGTCGTACATTATAATCGGCTAGCCCCTTATTTTGGCCAAAGTGATTAGAAATTCAAAACAGGAATTTCAGACCATGGTCATGAAAGTCACTTTTGTAAATATGTAAATAGTAATTAGTTCTTATTTATGTAAATCTTATTACTATTATTATTTATTTATTTATTTGTTTATTTATTTTAAGTGTTTTCTCTAACTCAAGGATTGCACTGCCCGGGACGTGCAGTCTTTGAGGAGGGGGTAGTGTTACGAATTTTGTAAATAGTTAGTGTTTGTACTGTAAAATAATGTAAATAATATTATTAATCCATTCCTTTACTAATATTAGTTTTTGTTACATTGTCTCTGTTATCAAGCAAACTTGTCTATTATTTTCAGTGAATGTCTATGGCAGCTTGGCGAAATAATAGAGATATCGCCAAGTTGGCGTCACTTTTGACAACTAATTTTGGTTGCCAAATTTGGCGATATCTCTATTATTTCGCCAAGCTGCCATAGACATTCACTGAAAATAATAGACAAGTTTGCTTGATAACAGAGACAATGTAACAAAAACTAATATTAGTAAAGGAATGGAGCTTAATAAAATTATTTACATTATTTTACAGTACAAACACTAACTATTTACAAAATTCGTAACACTACCCCCTCCTCAAAGACTGCACGTCCTGGGCAGTGCAATCCTTGAGTTAGAGGAAAACACTTAAAATAAATAAATAAGTAATAATAGTAATAAGATTTACATAAATAAGAACTAATTATTATTTACATATTTACAAAAGTGATTTTCATGACCATGGTCTGAAATTCCAGTTTTGAATTTCTAATCACTTTGGCCAAAATAAAGGGCTAGCCGATTATAATGTACGACCTTGGTCTTGGTGTGTGGCGATTTTCATATGCGCACGACGACGTCATTCAGCCTGTTGACGACTGTGTAAGGACCGTCCCAGTTTCTTTGTAGTTTTGGCGACAGTCTCTTAACGACGTATGGGATTCCACAACCAAACTTTGTCACCTTCGTTAACTCATGTCCAGTTGCTTTTATGTTGTACCGTGTCTTCATCTTTTCTGATGCCAGTCCGATTCGGTTCCTCGCTAGACAATGAACCTCCTCAATCCGTGCCTGGAGTCCATCCACGTATTCTTCAGGCGACGAAGGAGCGTCAGGAGGACGGCCAAACAAAAGATCCGCAGGCAGACGAAGATCACGACCAAAGAGCATTTGAGAAGGGGAGTAACCAGTGGCCTCATGAGTGGCACTCCTGTAGGCAAGCAGGAAAAGAGGCAATTTCTTGTCCCAGTCCTGTTGGTCTCTAGACACCAGGAGAGAGAGGCTATTTAGGATAGTACGATTGAAACGCTCCAACATGCCGTCCGATTGAGGATGTAGAGGTGTAGTTCGAGTTTTGTCCATGCCGAGTAGTCCACACATTTCCTTAAACACAGTCAAATCGAAGTTTCTTCCTTGATCGGAATGGATTTGAAGAGGAACTCCATATCTGGAAACCCAGTGTTGAACTAGTATGTCTGCTACGGTTACCGCCTCTTGATTAGGAATGGAGTAGGCTTCAGGCCACTTAGTGAAGTAGTCCATGACAACGAGAATGTACTTATTGCCATCAGATGTTCTAGGAAGAGGACCCAAGATGTCTAGAGCAATTTGTTTGAAAGGAGCTCCTACATTATAACGCTGCAATCGTCCACGGGTGCGCCTCTTTGGACCTGCTACACAGGTGTCACAAGTTCGACACCACTTCTCCACATCACTGCGAACATTATTCTAGTAGAAACGCTCTCGAACCTTCTGCAAGGTCTTCATTACACCAAAATGACCTCCTGTGGGACTACCATGTAGTTCTTGAAGGACCATAGAAATTCTCGACTTAGGGAGTAGTAGTTGCCATCTACATGTCTTTCCATCATCAGACTCCCATTTTCGGTACAAGATACCGTTCTTCAAATGTAGGGAATCCCAAAGAGCCCAATAACGTTTAGTCGTAGGATGGTAATGGGCTATGTCTTGCCAGCTGGGCTTCCTGTTGGACTCCTTTTTCAGCTCTAGAATTGGCTTAATTTCAGGATCAGCAAGTTGATCTTTACGCAGGCTCTCGTCACACCACTGATCTTGCGATGATGTAGAACCAGCTGTAACTTGTCTTACTATAGGACCTTTGACATTAAATTTCTTCTCAACCCGGTCGCAGTATCTACAATTCTCTGAGCAGGGTCTTCTTGAGAGAGCATCTGCATTTCCATGTTATGAGCCTTTTCGATGTCGTATCTCCATATCGTACTCTTGAAGCTTTTGTATCCACCTGGCTATCTGGCCTTCAGGGTTCTTAAAATTCAATAGCCAAGTTAGAGAAGCATGATCAGTTTGGATCAGGAACTTTCGACCGTAAAGATAGTAGTGAAAATGGTCTACGGCTAGAAGCTCTTTTCTTGTTACGCAGTAGTTTCGTTCTGCCTTTGATAAGCACTTGCTGAAATAGGCGATAACACGCTCCTGGCCGTCGATTTCCTGGGACAGTACAGCGCCAATGCTTTCGTTACTTGCATCCGTATCAAGTATAAACTGTTTATCGATTTGAGGATATGACAGAATTGGAGTGGATGTTAAGGCCTCCTTAAGCTTTTCGAAAGCAGCGTCATATTCCTGCGTCCACATAAATTTTTGATTGGCTTCTGTTAATTTATGAAGTGGTCTTGCAATCATCGAGAAGCCTTTGACAAATTTTCTGTAATAGGTGCATAATCCTAGAAAGCTCCGAAGCTGGTGAACATCTGCTGGACGATTCCAATTTTTCACAGCCGATATCTTCTCTGGATCAGTCCTAACTCCTTCCGCTGAAATGATGTGTCCAAGGTAGGCGACTTCATTTCGAAACAAACTGCACTTCGAAGGGCTTAACTTCAAATTAGCTTCCTTCAATTTTTGTAGCACCCGCCTGAGGTTGTTCAGATGTTCATCAAAAGATTTTCCTATGATTATGATATCATCTAAATAAACAAGACATGCTTCATATGACAGCCCCCGGAGAACCATTTCCATAAGCCGTTCGAAAGTTGCAGGTGCGTTACACAGACCAAAAGACATTACCTTGAACTGCCATAATCCTTGTCCCGTTGTAAAGGGAGTCTTCTCACGGTCGTTCGGATGGATCTCTACCTGCCAGTAACCACTCTTCAGATCCAGAGTCGAGAACCAAGTGTTGCCCACAAGTGTGTCGAGAGTGTCGTCGATCCTTGGTAGAGGGTAACTATCCTTTTTAGTGACGTCATTCAGTTGGCGGTAGTCTACACAAAATCTTGAATCATCCTTCTTTCTTACTAATACAATGGGAGACGCCCATGGATTTGTCGATGGTTCGATGACGTCATTTTCTTCCATATCCTTAATTAAATTTTGCACCTCTTCTTGCTTGGCAAAAGGTAATCGTCTAGGGTGTTGTTTAATAGGTGAGTGATCTCCAGTATCAATTCGGTGTTGTGCCATTTTGGTTCGTCCAAAGTCTTCAGATGTTTGGGAGAATAAACTTTGGAATTCCCTAATTAAATTTTCCGCAGCATGCATCTGTTTTGGATCTAAGTCTGTATTTTGCAACAAATCCTTGATTAAATTATCTGAAGATTTCTCAGAGTGACTGGAATTTTGACTTATGCACATTACAGGAGCACATGATACTATCACCTCTCCTTTCTTGATAGTCCTCGTCTTATCACCTATGTTAGCAATTCTGACTGGAATGGTCTTTTTCGAGAGGTCTACTACAGAAGAAGCCACCAATACTCCTGCTTATGTACTATTGTCTTCGGGATAATCTATATGGCCAAATCGATAATTAGTTTCATTTTTAATTACAGCAGGAACTAAAAATTCTGTTCTTGGATCTAGACTGATGTCTTCTTTGGCTATTACTATTTGTTTACATTCAATTTCGTTATTTAATCCAAAAAGACTTATTTCTTCAAATTTTGAGAGCATTTTATTATTTTTGAAATCAAGTTTGAAGCCAAACTTCTTCAGAAAATCTAGTCCGATTAAGCAAGGATCTTTTATGTCAGCCACATATGCCGTATGGTAATATTTCGTTCCTCCAAAGTTGACGGTTAAATTGGCCTTTCCATATATGGCTATCTTGTCTCCCGTCACAGTTTGCAGGGTAACGCATGGTGGAGTCCAGATAAGTTTAGATCTCAATTTCCGAGCCAAATCTTCTCTTATTATTGTCACATTGGCTCCTGTATCGACAATCATACGGCACTGAATTCCGTTAATAAAGCCTATCACATATAATTCATTATCACCGCCACTCATTTTTAATATCTGGAGGATCTTCAGGTGGGGCTTTTCATTCTCTGACAACCTCCGCCCCGCGAGATGGCCAAAAATTAGTTTCCCTGCTGACTGTTTGAATTTATCTCACGTTCGTGGATTTTGGGGCAATTTCTTCGGAGATGCCCTGTATCACCGCATCCCCAGCACGTGAGATTCTGTCTTCTTGAGCTTGTTCTTCCATATTTTAAAGCTTCAATCTCTTGATTTAAATTTCTAATTTCTTTCAAGACGTCGCTCTCAGTGTCTGAGCTTTTGTTCACCGTTGCCCCTCGGACTGAATGACGATCTCTTCGGCTGGTTTGTGTAGCTGCTTCCAACTTTAAGGCATATAGTAATGCAGCCTTTAAATCCTGCACATCTGCCATTCGTACTGCTCTCTGCACTTCTGGATCTTTTATTCCGTCTACAAAGTACTGCAATGAGAGCATTTCCCGTACATTTGTTGGGCAGTCGATGAATGCTAAATTTGCCAGACGTTCTATTTCTGAGGCAAACTCTTGAAGGGTTTCACTCGATTTTTGATGGCGGCTCTTCATTTGTATTCTCGTATAATCTTTGAAGAATTTTTCTCCGAATCTCATTTCAGGTGCACAACTTAAAGTCTCAAAATTGAGTTGTGTCATATCGGGCAATGTTTGCAGCACGTCGGCGGCTTCTCCTCTTAAAGAGGCTGCCAGTTGACAAGCTTTCACCTCGTCACTCCATTTGTTCGCTTCGGCCACAATGGTGAATTTGGTCTTGTAAACTTGCCAGGAACTCTTTCCGTCGTATGTCGACAGCTTGATGTGCATGGGAGAAGCAGGCGGATTCCTAAATTCTTCATAATTACCACTGGACGCTTAAAGCTTCTTCTCAAGATCTTGTACTCTTTTATTTAGCTTTTCATCTACTTCAACTATTTTTCCTTCCATTTTCTCTTCAACATTTCTAACATCATTCTGAATTTTCTCTTCTACTTCCTCTATTTTCCTTTCCATTTTCTCTTCTACATTACTAATTTCATTCTGAATTTTCTCTTCTACTTCCTCTATTCGTCTCTCTACCGACGAGAACTTATCTTCTAAAGTTTTCTTCATTTCTTCTTGGCCTATATTAATCTTTTCGGTCACTTCTTCTTGGCATTTGTCAATTTTGTTTGTCAACTGTTCCATTCTTTCTTCGTTTTTATTCATTTTATCCACCAACTCTTCTTGGCCTTTATTCATTTTATCCGCCAACTCTTGGCCTTTATTCATTTTATCCGCCAACTGTTCTTGGCTTTTATTCATTTTATCCGCCAACTCTTCTTGGCCTTTATCAATTTTATTGGTCAGCTCTGTTCTTAATCCGTTAATAGCTTCTAACAGTTCTTTCAGTTGTCTGTCCATTGTTCTTGTTTTCGCCATAAGATCCCACTTCTGACACCAAAAATTTGTTGCGTATATAGGGTTCTTTCGATCTTATGGTTAGACAACTTCAAACTCTTTTCTATTAGAAAAGTAGAAAATAATTTATTTACAGATCTTCAGAACAACAGAGTCTTCGAAACTCACAAATATTACTAGATATTAAAAAATAACTGTTCAAATCTATCGTACAAGTGCAGATATAGGTCCCAGAGATTCTTTATACAACGTCTCAACAGTAAAATCACATTCAAAATAACGTAAATAAAGCTCAAGCAAATTTGCTTAAACAATACCCTAGAAGTTCACTCAATGACTGACTGGTAAATAATAATAATAACAGCTCGTATCGCTCTCCTTCTATAGGCTCTCAGCATGTGCTGGAAATTTCTACAACCTTCTCGAAAAATCCACGGAACAACATTCAATGTATCAGTATATCTATAGGGGGTTACCATAGAAAGGGAAGGGTTACCATCGCCAAGTTTGTCGCCAACTTGGCGATATATCGCCAAATTTGGCGACCAAAATTAGTCATCAAAAGTGACGCCAACTTGGCGATATCTCTATTATTTCGCCAAGCTGCCATAGACATTCACTGAAAATAATAGACAAGTTTGCTTGATAACAGAGACAATGTAACAAAAACTAATATTAGTAAAGGAATGGAGCTTAATAAGATTATTTACATTATTTTACAGTACAAACACTAACTATTTACAAAATTCGTAACAATATATACAGTATAATGACGTGCTGTAATCGCTACGTAGCGATTACAGCGGACGCGCTGTAATCGTTACGTAGCGATTACAGCGCGTCCGAATTATAGAAAATTCCGGATTACAGATGTTTTGTAGCTAAAATGCATGAAGATTAATGATAATACTAATATCAGGGATGAGATTCTTCAGACTTTAGTCTGAATTTCAGACTTTTCTTCAATTTTTAAAGAAATTTCACCAATTAAATTTTTGGGAAATTTTTATATTTTTTTCTTACTTTTTTACTTTTGCTTTTGTACTTTGATATAATAGTGCATTATTTCATGTAATATATAAATTTTAATAGCAATTATAATATTTATTCCACTTGAAATTCATAAGTATTATTGCTCAAATGCCGTTCGCACAGTTTTCAGATTTTTTACTTTTTTGTCAATCTCATCCCTGTAATATGTTTTAATAATATGGCAAAACAAAAAAGTAAGAAACTGGATAATTGAAAATATTGAGAAAAATCAATTCAAAATGCTCAAAAACAATGTAAAAAAAAAAAAAAAGAATGTATATTTTATGCAGTGTTGCCATCTGTTGCAAATTTTAAAAACAACAAACGTAGGACTTTTTTAAAAATTGCGATTTCTGATTTATGAATACTTAATAAATAATGCATATCACAAAAATAATAGACTTGTCATGAAAAATACTGAAAAACTAAATTCTAAATCCAAAAAAATTGCAATGAGAAATTTAAGACTTCCAATTATAATTTAAAAATCAACTTTATAATTACAGTAACGTATTTAAAACTGTGATACATAACACTAATAATATAAAAAATTAAATGTATAGTAACTATAAATATCGAAGTAAGTCATAAGTTAAATACTTATAATAAGAATAACACTTATAATAGAAAAAAAAAAAAAAAAAAAGTCCGATTTTGTGATATTTTCGCAACTTCTTATTATCTTTCTTTGCAAAAAGACAAATAAGTGAAATTACTATTAATAATGAATTTTTACAACTTAATATCTAAAAAGACACCTACATTTATTACAAATGTAATTTAGAGTTCTTAAGGTTTTGAAATTGAAAAAAAATGTTGTTTTACTATGTAATCTTTTTATTTTCTTAACCATTTCCTGAAAGTCATTTATATATGATCTATGGCGCCATCTATTATCTCTAATTCAAAAAAAAAAAAACGAATAAATGTACCAAAGTGTCCGGATTAAAGGTGTTATACTGTATATATGTAATAAATAAATTTTTTTTTACTGTTTTTTTCCTGCTTTGTGTTTGTTCTAAAGTTTTATAGGAACATACTTTCATTCTCAGTTTTCCGTAATTTATTAATATTTTTAACGGCTAAAGTTCCTTTTATTTTATTTATTTTTTAACTCAGCATAATCTATTAATTATTTTCTTAAAAAGAGCTAGAATGTATCTTGAATGTCAATATCTTATTGCGAAATCTTCAATTCATTACACAAATCCATTTTCCGTTTTAGAATTAAAAAACATATCAAAACTTTAATTTTGTTTTATTTATTTAATAATTGTCTGCTAGCTGAAATTCATCTGCATTTAGTGGGGCGTATTACTCTTAGGTTTACAACATTTGTTAAAGAGTTCGTGCATCTAGTCCCACCCATCAACCAATAGTAGAGCGCGAAGTAAGTTACCTTTACATTCCAAACAATTTTAGTGGATTTTTAAAAGCCTTGCGTCAAAAGGGGAGGGGCAAGGTTAGCCAAGAATCTTTGAGAGAGTCATTTTGGTTTTTCGGAGCGAGGAGAATCCTACTGATCTTCCCACCGTTAAGACTCACGGTTCTTATTCAGAATAATTTCGAATGTTTGTGGAGTGCAATGCATTTCCAGTTCAAAGACCACTTTGTATTTCTTTATTATTTTTGCGGTGATACTAAATTACAAAAAATGGCTTATTTGTTTTAGTGCATTTTCTTTAACGGACATATTGAATTAAGAACATTTTGTATTTATTATAAAATTACTAGAAGACAGCACGTCAAAATGACGTGTTTGCATTTTTAAAAGGATGATAAAAAATTACAACTGTGGTCAATCAGCAAGGGCGGCGCCAGAGAGGGGACCGGGGGGGCATATGCCCCCCCGTCGGGCATACCTGGCCCCCCCATCGGGGCCAAAATTCAATGTCTTCGGGGAAAATATTTTGACGTTTGAATTTCAGCCCGGTCGGGTTAAATCAAAATATGGAGCTATTTTTTTTTTTTTTTGAAAGTTGGATTGACTAAACTAATTCTTTTGGATATGAGTCGATTTCTGACTGAAATTTGAGTTCAGATAAACCCGATTTTTTTTTAATCATAATTTCTTAAATTGAAAATCTACATGGATTACTACACAGGATGATACACGAATGATTCTGTACATGTTTATATTTCAACAAAAATAGATAAGATTTATACTGTAGTTATAATCATGTATTATTATTTTTTAACTACAATAAATTGTGTATGAATTTCTGCTGCTTGTGGATTTACGGTCGGTTTGATATGAATAATTTTTGGTTCGGTTAAGAGAACACAAACGAAAATTATGTTGTCGGGGTTGTCTTGGGTGACAAGTAGAATACTGCATCGGGTTGGGCAAACTGAATCTGACCCGACTCGCAGTCTGGACATCAAAATGTGATGATGTCGGCATCGAGTTTCTGGTAGAGTTCTGCATTCACCTCGGGAAACTAAACCCAACTCGACAAGCAGTTTGAGTCGGATCTGGCTGAAGTTAATACAGTCGAAGATCTATAATCTGCACACCCATAATCCACTGTTTTCTATAATTCACGTTATTTTACGAATGTAAACAATGAAATAAACAGTTAAGAAATTTACAAATTAGTGATCCAAAAACGTTTTTTTTAGAAAATTTTTTAAAAAATGAGAAAACAATGAGGAAACAGTCAATTATGTGTATGCGGATTATAGATCTTCGACTGTATTTTTTCGGATTGAGTTCTATTTTTCGAGTCGGATTGATTTTAATTGTTTTGGCATATAGGTTCGATTCTACCTGATTTCTGAAAAGTATCCCCGAAACATATTTTTAAATGAAAAATTATATTATCCGGGTGTCAATGAGTGCATATACAGATATATTGATTTTTCTACATAAAAAATATAATTTATACTAGTGGTATTATTGTAGGCTAGTTTTCTATTATTGATTTACAAGATGGAAGTTTGTTTTTCATTTCGAGTTGGGATTGGGTTCGGATAGAATACTGTTGGTTTTAGGTGAGAGTTTGTTAAGTTCGGGTCATCTAATTTTTAAAAACTGGTTCAGGTTGAAATGGATATCGAATTAACTAGTTTAAGTCGGGTATAACCCAATCTGTGGAGGGCTCTATGCTCGAAAAATAATCCATGGATTCGATTCAACTTCTTTTTCCCTTGATTATATTCCGTAAAAACAAAAACAAAAAAATTGCACTTTAACTTTTCCATTTCTACTCGCCCCCCCCCCCCCCCCTTAAAAAATACAGTAAAAAACACCAATTACCTAAAATACTCGCACCTAAAGCAGCATGTTCACCTAATTACACGCATGTTCTGGCAGCTATGCTGCTTAGTACTTTTTCGTATTTAGAAAAGTAATTTATAAATTCATTTTATCTAAAAATACGTAAAAATCAGAAACCGACGATCAAAATTTTCAAAAAATCTCCAGTCAGAAGAAAGAAATTGCTTAAAATAATAGAAAACCTCTTCAAATGACAGGGATATTTCAGTCTTGTCGAGACGGACTTGGCGAGAAATTTTGGTCCACGCTGACCTCAGCTAGATCTCCTGCATAACTCGCGGTTCTGATCAGTGATATATTTTTAATTGCAGGTCACTTTTCGCTGTTATTAAAATAATGCACTTTAAGATTCCCAACTATTTCACAAGTTTTCACTTCATTTATATTTCTCTTCGGAATATTGTATTTAAGCTCTTTGTTTCAGATTTGAACCAAAATTTGGAATATCACGCTTGTTTCATTCGATCGATATACATTCTAAAACAAAATGGAAATCGAAGATGTTTTTCCCATTGTTTTTATTGTTACAGCTAAAGCTAAAAAAATTTGCTTTGATTAAAATTATGAAAAAAGTAAAACGTGATATTTATAAAGTCATAAGTTACGCATTTCAAAAACTGTAGTTCAACTAATTAATTTCACACCATGTAAATACATTGAATTCGGATAAAATAAATTAATAGTTAGTACAGTAACGTGTTCAGATAGGATGGAAAAGAGTATCGTTCTTAGCAAGTATGCTGTTTCTACATACATTTATTCTTATTTAGATTTGAATTTACCATGTTTAAGCCGCAGAGAACAGTTGCGATTCAGTAAAAGGAAATGCATGTCTGTCTGTTTTGACTAGTTTTCAAATTCTGTTCTGCAACTTAATATAAAACAAACTTTTCCAGTAATGGAATGATAAAGAGGTTGATGAGTACGTTGTTTAGCATCAGCAAACGTATTCCTCCTAATTGGTTGTAAAAATAATATTTATATTTTTTATTGTTGCTATGGGAATTACAAGAAAAACACCTGTTGTGATAGACTGGAAGGATGTTTCAGAGTTACCTAGATGCAGTACTCTATTATCGATAATTGACCATTGACCACATATAATAGGAGTTAATTATTTTCCTGATTTAGTATTTTTATTTTAAAATATGGAAATAAGGTTTTTTTTTTAATTCTTCTGTTTATTTATTTTTCCTTTTTTTTTACAAAATTTTATTATTAATCAGAAACCGTAAAAACAATGCTACAATTGAACTTTTAAAGGAAAACTTTGACAATGAAAAAATAGAGTTTACGACTTTGCAAATTTTGCATTAAAATTATTATTTCCACTAATTATAAACATTTTATGAGTTCCTTCTTTTTACGAAAGTACGAACTTTAATATTTTTTTGCTGTATATAAAAAGTTTCAAGACTTTCATACGAGTAAGTCCAAATGATTTCTTATTTCTTTGTGTTTATATGTGATTTGATATTTTTACCCGAATGCTTTAATTTTAAAACTGCTTTATACGCAGAATTCGTACTTTTGTTGATAATAATAATTTAATTTGTCTTAATTATGTAAGTTTTTCATTTGTATTTTTCCATTCAGTAATACACACAGTAGAACGCCGATTATCCAGACCGGTCGGTATCGAGGATAATCAAGTTAATGAAAAATCCGGATAATTGGAAAACTTTATAAACGCATAGGGCAATGTTTTTAGGCAACTTCCCTTCACATTTTTTCCAGGTTTCGGACTGGCAATTGTGGTAATGCACATTTTAGCATATTGAAAATGGCGTGTTTAGAAGTATATTTTTTTTTAATTAAAATTTTATTTTCTGCAAAATTGGTACAAAGTTGTATATAGAAATTATATACATACATTGTACAGTATATATATTTTAAAAAATCCCCGTGATAGGGAAAAGAAATTCTTGATAGTCTTCTGCTTCACATAGGCCATTCTTTTGTCTGCGTGAGACTCTCGTGCGTTAGAAGGGAAACTTCTAAGGTTCTAGAAAAAAAAAGTTTTATGCATTGCTGTCTTTGTATTTGTTGGTGATTTTATTATTGCAGGATTAGAAATTAGTTATTTAACAGTTAAATTGGGATGTATGAAATCTGCCCCCGTCCGCCATTTTGACCTCTACATTAGAAGGGGGTAGATATCCAGTGGTGCAGCATTTCACTTTCTACGAGGGCCTGATATCTGCCCCCAGTATATCTGCCCCCGTCCGCCATTTTGAGCTCTGCATTAGAAGGGGGTAGATATCCAGTGCTGCAGAATTTCACTTTCTACGAGAGCCTGATATCTACCCCCAGTATATCTGCCCCCGTCCGCCATTTTGACCTCTGCATTAGATGGGGGTAGATATCCAGTGCTGCAGCATTTCACTTTCTACGAGGGCCTGATATCTACCCCCAGTATATCTGCCCCCATCCGCCATTTTGACCTCTACATTAGATGGGGGCAGATATCCAGTGCTGCAGCATTTCATTTTCTACGAGAGCCTGATATCTACCCCCAGTATATCTGCCCCCGTACATCATTTTGATATCACAGTAGAGGGGACATACATGTGCTAGAATATTTTTTAGGTTCATCGAGAGCAGTAAATCCTGGATATATATCCTTTCTGCGTATAGTTTTTATTGTTTCCGCTAATAATCATACGGTTTATTTATCTAGAAATTTGTAGACAACACTTCAAATGTAACTTTAAAATTATATAATATATATGAGGACATAAACTTCAAAACGCACTTTATAGACATTTTTAAAAATGAATTTTCTGTGTGAACCTATTCTATTAATAAATCTGCGGAAAAGAAAAAAAAACTATAATTTTAGAAAAAAAAAGAAAAAAAAAAGAAAGAAAGTTTTAACGTGTGTTTTGGCATTGTAAAATCTTGGTGTTTACAATGAAAACTAATAGTTTTTATGATATTTATTTAAATCGCAAAAATTTTACTTTCTGGAAAAGGCAAAATTTGAACCTCACGCCCTCTTATATACATGCAAGATTTTTAGTACTTTTGTTGATTTTTAGCATTTTCCAACAAAGTTAAAAAGTGCTTTTGCATTTTGTTTGTTTGTCCGTCTGTCCATGCACTGACTCCCGTAAATACACTCGGATTTTTATACAATTGATAAAACTTATTTAGATTTATTAAAACATGTTTGTTATTGCATATGAAGTATGTACTGTTAATGTTTCAATTTTAGGGACACTCAAAAGAATTGAAGAGTATTTTAATGACATTACGCTATTCCAAATCTTTGAAACTGGCATAAATTCTTGAATCTCTTTACGATCACGTTAAAATAGAACATTTTTAACATTTTTTTATTAATTTACAGGGACACATAAAAGAAATCGGTTACGGTACTGTCTTTGCATAATAATTGCTGGAGTGTACATTTTAAAATTCGGTATACGCTTTTAAGTTTGATTAGTTTTTTTTTTTTTTTTTTTTTTTTGCATATTACTCTTTATATTAAATTCTATACCTAATACACAGTACCAAAGAACAGAATTCTAATTAACGTTTATTAAATCAAATAAAAAAATTACTTCAAAGTTTTAAATACTCGAAATGATAATAATAAAAATATACGCTTTTTTCCAACTTATTTAATAATTAAAAATGTGGTTTCAATATCTATATTATAAAGACCAAAAGTATCTGTGCGTAACGCATACGTCATTTTAAGAATGGCAACACTTTAAAGTTTGAAATGCATTTCCGGTTTTGCAATTTTTCCTACTGCAAATTTTTGTATTTCTTAACTGCGCACTTTTTTAATTTTTACACCATCGTATAGGGGAAAGAATGTACTTTTAAATGTAATTTATTTGAATACTGTATCTTATTTTATTTTTGATACATTAATTTTTTGTAGTTTGTAATACCGTTTTTCTAAACGTGGCAACAGAAGTACTCCATGCTTATTAAAAGCAAAGGGAAAAAAGCCGGAAAAAACAACAAAAGAAAAACAGATTACTGAATTTTTATGTTGCCATTTTTTTTATTAAAAGTGAAAAAAAAGTAATTAAACTACATTCTGTCAAAAATATTGTCTGTTATAAAACCCAGTGAATGTTTGTTTCTTTTATAAAATTTCATTTATACTTTAAAAAATATATATGGATAGTTTAGTATCTTTTTCAGTTAATAGCTATCGAGACTTCAAGTTTTGAATCAAATTGATCAAATTAAATTATCGATTTTCTTTAAAAAGTGAATACAGATATGAAAGGTGTATATTTAAATTTTGATATGGTGAAAATGACGTCAGATTTAGGCTTGGAGAAAATATTCTATGTTTGAGTAAAATTGCAATCAATTCTGCCTTTTTTCATATTGGAATACGAGCATTAAAACCTTAATAACTTTATTATAATAAAAGATCTTTATTTTTATTTATTTTTTATTTTTTAGATGCAGAATAAAATTTTATTTTAATAACATCTGTAACTGAGTTTTATAGAAATAGTATTTTGTTAACTTTAGATTGAATATAATTTCACATAAAGAAGTACTTTACAATTAAATTAATTAAAAAATATAAAATACAAAAACAAGTTAAAAAAGGACGTGTATACAGTGAAAAACTTCATAAGCTAAAAATTTCATGTTTTGAGTGAAAAGAATAGCATACAGTCATGGGAATACCCCCCCCCCCCCAAAAAAAAAACAACAAAAAAAAAAAAACACCTTACTAACGCCTCAACAAGTTATTGTAGAAAAAAGTTGTTGGTACCAAAGGATTGGAAATAAATTGTACTATTAAATGATACATATAAAATGTGCTTAGTGGGGGGAGGTGACATGTACATATTAAAACCAACCGAAACTTTTTTTTCAACGGCAATACCCAATTTTAACAAGATATTTCAAATTTTTGGTTTAAATTATGCCTAATACATATATATATATACATGTATTACCCATTTTAACGAAACATATGTCATGGCTATAGCCGAAAGATATAAAGCGACTAAAATGGTCTTATTGGTAAAAAATAATATACATTAATAGAAGAGACATAATCATTCTGTAGCATTCCAATAATTGAGTACATAACTTCAATTTAGATGCAGCCTCTAAAATATGCTTGTTTTAAAATAATTAATTTCTTGGAAACTAATTGTACAATAAGAAATTTATGAAAATTTGAATTTAGGCTAATTTAAGGGTGCAAAATCTATTTATCGTGGCAAAATTATTTGTTGGTATTGAATTAAAGGACAAAATTTGGATTTATTTTTATATGAAAATGGCTCCCTAAGCGATTTTATATACATCATTTAAAAGTAGACATTATTTATAATCTTTTGCTAACAGCAACTTTTTACTAAAATAATTTATTGCACTTGATAGGGGGTGGTTACCTTTTTCTTCTACGATTGTACGCAAAAGGTTCAAAATATCTCAAACTTAAAGAAAGGTAATTTTAGCAATTTTTTGAGCGAATTATTATTAGTAGTATTGTTATTTGCATTTGCATATGTTTGTTAAGATTTCTATATTATACTATTTACTTTTGGATTTTCCTTGTTTTGTAAATTTGCATATACTACAATAACGCTTTCAATCATTAACAAAATGAAGTGATAACTGAATGTTCTATATAATAATTCTGAACTATTCTATATAATAGTTCTATATATTCTATATAATAGTTCTGAGCTATAGTAGAACTTTCCTATTGTGATAAAATATATTAATAGGGTATGTATCTTCACTATTGAATTTTTTTAAATTATTAAGATTTTTAATGATTTATGTGAAGTGAAAATTCATGTGAAAGGTTATAGCTGTTTCTGCCCTCTTGAGTTATAAAAAGATACATATATATAGTATGTAATTCATTTTATAATCTGAAATCCCCCTCCTTTTTTATATAGTTGTAAATGAAACTATATTCAGTAATTTAAAGCAACATTTATACTATTTTTTTTTTTTGTTATTGTTTTAAATCAGCAGCTCTCACTGTTTTATTGATGTTAAAAAATTAAATTTAATCGACGCATTATGTAAAATAAATTCTCATTTATTTGAAAAAAAGGAAAATTCTAAAAAAAAAAAAAAAAAAATTCTAAAAAAACAAAATAAAGAGGGAATAAAACAAAACATTTAACATTTAACAATATTCGTTACATTTTGTAAACTTAAAATTTTCGAAATTTAGCTTTTGGTTTTCGCTTTAAATTAACATTGTTAAAAAGAAAAAAAAAAGAAAAAAAAACATTCTTAACAAATTATTTTGCGCTTAACAAAAGAAAAAAAAAGTTCTAACGAGAGTTATTTAATTGACACATTAAAAAGAATCAAAATATATAAACACATAAATACTAATGAAAATAATGATAAGTATCAAAATTCAACATTTAACAGACGATAGAGAATATGCAATCCATTTTAAACGTTGATTGAAAGTCTCAGTTCCTTATGTGATTGACAATTTATCTTTAAATGTTACTCATAGATTGTCAATTTTTAACACATAAAATATTAAATTAAGAATACATTTTGGAAAATATTTTGGCAACAAAAAGAACATATAATATTCATTTCCTGGGGTGATTTTTAAACCCTAAAACCTATTCCGGGATTCATTTTATGAGAAAGAACTTATATCCAAAATATGAAATACATCTGATAAATGTGCATAAAAACAATTTAACTAATTTAAGGGGAGGTTATAATCACTCGTCCCTTTTTAATTAGCAAAATAATACCATATCTAATCAGGGATACACCTTATCATAATGAATCTATAATCCAAAATTTGAAGCAAATCCGATAATTCTGCGTAAAAAGACATTAATTTAAGTGTTTGAGGGTTGTATTCGATTCACCTTCTATACTTAGCCATTAAACTCTTAGAACTATTCAGATATTCACCTTTTTAGAAAATACCTACATTTAAAAGAAATACATCAGGTAATTCTGCATAAAAAACGATTTATCTAATTTGAGGCGAGATAATTGCCCCCCCCCCCCCTTTATTAATAAGCAAAAAAAAAAAAAATCACATAACTAATCAGAGATACTTCATATCATAATTAACTTATGTCCAAAATTCCAAACAAATCGGATGATTCTGCGTAAAAACCTATTAATTTAATTTAAGAGAGATTATTCCCCCGTTCTCCCTCTATGCCAAACCATTAAATTCCCAAATCTCTTCAAGCATTATATACTATATATAAGCCTTATCAGAAAGAACCTATATCCAAAATTTGACACACTTTGGATAATTCTGCATAAAAACCGATTTATCTAATTTAGGACGGTTAAGTGAATTAAGTGATGAAAAATGAGCCACTGCCCTTCAAGGAGTTAATAAACATCAAATCTGTAGATACATGTTACCGAATTTTGTCAGAATTTATACTTTTAAACGAAAACCTAATCTCTTATCAGGATCTATGCAATATTCATATCTTTTCTTTATTCTACCTCTACCTGAAAAAAAGGATGGATTCATAAAAATTTTTGAATTTCGGTCTTCGTCGGATTTACATGTTTTCGGGGGTCAAAGATTCCAAAAAACACGTGTTTACGAAATGTATCTCTGTGACATAAATTTTGTGGACACTCTATCTCAAGAATTTATAAACAGAATTTCACAAAACTTTATATTCAGTTAGCCCCTGAAATACACTGGTGATAATTAGTTTTTGGTGTAAAATCTATCAATAAGTTGCGCTTTACTCAACATTGCATTTTACTCAACAGCTATATCTTGATAACTAATACGCACATTTCCATCAAACTTCCGATTCAGTTAGTCCTTGATATGAACTGATGTTTGTTTACATTTTAGTGTAAATGTTTCAAGAAGTGGCACTGCTATGCTGTATCTTTCACAATTTTTGCTATCGTTCTGTTTCAAGAATTAAGGGTGTATTCCAAACCAAATTTCTTATATTCCGATTCATTTTTAAATTCCTTTTTACTCTCAAGTGCATCAAACTGGCAAATTCTATTATTAAGAAAGTACACAATGTGCCGTGCTTATTGAGTTTTTGATAAATGGAGAAAATATTGCAAAAAAAAAAAAAGAAAGGTTGTCAAAGATAACGTTTTGAACCGAAGTTTTTGAAGCGGAAGATCTAAAACAAAAAACAAAATAAAATAAAATAAAATAAAATAAAAATAAAAGATCAGAGTGAGAAAATAATTGTTTATAAATCCAATTCTAATGAATTGAGGGGGAAAATAAATCACACGGCATCTTCAAAAATCATCTTAGCAAATTTCATGTTTCTACTTTTAAAAATGAGTCTGAAAATGTATCAGGAAATTTCGAGCTGTTGAGAGTGGGAACATATTTTTTCGAATCCACCCTTAATGCACGGAATTTAATAAAAGTTTACTTCAGGTAGTCATTCATATATATTGACGCTGATTAGTTTTGGTGTAAATCGCTCAATAGGTGGAGCTGCTATGCTGCATTTTTCACGATTTTTAACAACTCCATCTCAGGAATAAATACACGGAATTTAATGAAAATTTATTATTCTGGTAGTCCCTGATATAGATTGATGTTGATTAGTTTTTGGTTCAAATCGCTCAACAGGTGGCATTGCTCTGCTGCATTTTTACGATTTATACGACAGTTTTATCTCATTAACTAATGCACTAATTTCCGTCGTCGATTCCGTTTGTGATTTTTTTTCTGCGATGTTTAAAAATTGACATCATAAACATTGAAATCAAAAACATAAAAAAAATAAAGGTACCAAAGCAGCATATTTGCGTTCAATTTTCTGTCTGAAAATGCCAATCTATTAAAAAAAAATAATTTTTTGAAACTCACGCTTTTGTATTATTTATTTATTTATTTATTTATTTTTGAAATATTTAAAGTTTTTCACCCAGAATTTAAAATCTAAATACGAAAAGACAAATCACACACGTGTAAACATACATTCATCTTTAAGATTTCTTCAATTTTAAACGATATTCACATTTAACCTTTGAGGCAAATTCGTTTCCAGAGATCTCTTCAGGATTTTTTATAGGTAGATTTCGTAAAGAATACTATACCTATTATATTTTCCCCTATGTTGAAATTTCTGAAAACTTTTTGCAGATCCATGCCCATCATGAGTAATAGAATCCAAAGCCCCCCCCCCCCCCTACATTATATAAATATTTATCTGTTCATATTTATTTATTTATTTATACCGTATATACTAGTGTAAATGTCGAAGAATTTTACACAAAATTTGGGAGTTAAAAATAGGAGTCGGTCGACTTATACACGAGTTAGTAAGATTTTTTTTTTTCTTTTCACAGGGCTAGTCCTTTTATGGATCTATGTTGGAGAGACAGGTAAAAACGAACAATAATCAGTCCCTGAGATTGACAAAAAAAGCTCAACAAAAATGTCCCTCCAATTCTTCTGCACCCATTCCCGCATGCAATGCTCCTCAACGCAGGAAATTAAATTTCAGCATTTGTATACCCCTTTTAAAAAGAGTTCAATGTGAGAATGCTTGTAGACGCCTCTTCTAAAAGTCCTACAATACAAAGAAGTTTTGTACATTAGCAGTCTAAGGAACTTTTTACTCTGGTAAATAAGGCTTAAATAGATTTTTCAAAGATTTTTTTTCTTTTTAAATATTGAATTGATGGGAATGGGTTTCAAAATAATTTAAACTTCTGCGTTTTTACATAATTATGCTTTTTGCAAATATTACACTAAAAAAACTCTGATTAGAAACGCAGAAAAAAGTTATTATTGTTATTACTATTTTATTATTATTATTATTATTATTATTATATCTTCGATTGCATTTCATTTTTCAACATAAGTGCTATTGAAGTTTCAATGAGGAAAGCTTTTTTCTTTTAGCGATGAGAGCCGCTGGCGCCTAGATTTTTGCACTCCTGTATATCCACGTAATTTCTATAATTTTGCATAAATCTCTTGTAACCTCATACATAAAATCAAAGAGAAGAAAATCTCGGTCATGTTCGTTAATGGCCAAAATCAGACCAAGGAGGTTGGAAATGGAGAAGGGGTTTGTGAAAACAGAAAAACCCCATAATTTCACAATTGTGATGTACATAAAATCAATTATCGTCATTATTACTTCTAAGAAAAGTTCTAAAAATTTATCTGACAGATTTTTGACATCGTTAAAAATGGGCTCAAATTACGCAAAAAATAATGTTTTAACCCTTTCAGGGGCAAGGCTTTTCTGCTCCCAAACTGGTAAAATAATTAATTCAAACTGCGATTTTTGAACAAACTGATTTAAAAATAATCGAAAACTTTTCGTCATGCATATTATGCGATCAAAATTGCAGTAAAAATTTACTGCCACCTTTGTCAGTTTGAACCTTCAGATTAACCGTTTCCAGACTGCAAAAGACGTCCTTAAAAGGATTAAAATAAAACAAAAAAATCATATCTTCGTCGGTTTACAAGATATTAAATGCAATTAAATTTATAATAAATCTTCTTAATATTATCTATAACTTTTATATTGACAAGTTTTTCATGGGACCAAGTCCAACAGAAAAAGAATCATAAAGGGAGAGGAGGTTAGAGAAGAAAAGAAGTCACAGTAACATTTCTGATTAAAAAGGCGCTTATTGAAAATTGAATTAAAAACTCAACAAAAGTGGCTAGATGAAAATGCGTTTATTTCTAATCTTGATTTCCTTTTTTTTTAAATTAGTAATTAACTTTCAAATATACCTTACGGCTATATTCTGAGGCGGTAGGGGCTTTTTCTAATTATTTGCTTAAATCGTAAATTACGCATGTCAGTATTGCTCTTGATGTGCAGCACTTTTACCACTAAATATCAGCCTTTTTGCATGAAAATTAAACACGGAGTTTGAAATCACCACATTTGTATTTCATAAAATTTTTAAATCGTTTAGACAATAATAAATATCTTTTAAAATAATTTAAATGTATTTATTTGTAGTCAATAAAAAAGAAAAACAGAAGAATGCTTCTGCAAGCTTTTTATACTAGATTTCCGTTTAAAAATATAAAGTTGTTCAAATTAATGAACGGTTTTATTTCAGGTATTTTTAAAGCTAATATTTTGATCCCGACTAAAGCTTGGCGAGACGCCTGCTATTTATATGTTGTTAAGCATTGTATGTCTTTGCAAATTAGTTATAGGGAAAAAAAAAGAATCTTCCACGCATACATTTTTATCAAGGAAAATAAAAATAGTAATGTAATTGGAAAATTTTTACTTAAAATTTTATTAGTTTGAGGGAAATATTTCTAGATTTCGAGAAAGAATCGTAAATATTCCAAGCTAAAACATGGTTTTACTTTAAATTTTGAGTCTTGAGCAAATTTTAGCTTTGGATAGGAAATTGGAATCCACTCGCTCAAGAATTATTAAAATTATAAATATGTAACTTTATTTTGCACCCTGAATATTTTTTAACATTAGAGCTAATCATCCTAAAAATATTGCAATTTTTATACATTTTAGCAACATTTTCATTTTAAATATGAGCTTTGACATTAATAACCGAAAAAATTATTTAACTATGATTGCAGCCAAAATTTGTGCTTAAAAACTATTTTAAGGCCATAAGAGAGATTTCTCGCCAACTAGCAATTGATTATAATCAAAATCAAAGATGCATTATGTTTATAGGGACATATTTCTTAATTCCTTAAATTTGACTAAAATTAGCCGAAATTTTCGTTTACAAATGTATAAAAAGTATTAGGATTGTCAAGCTTGTAAAAAGTTTACCTTTTATATTAACACTGTTTCTAAAGCAGAATTTGATTCGATTAAAGAAGACGGTGCTGATTAAACAAATGACAAACGTTGTTTTCTTAACCTTCCTACCCTGAATGGGTCTAATCGACCCAGTCCTATTATGCGTTTCATTCGATTCAAACCAGAAAATTTTTCATAAAGTAAATTAAATAAATAACACAAAGATTTAAGTTAAATAAGTATGTTTAATGGATTTAAATAAAAATTCTGGTATTAAATATTTTAATCAAATTTGAGTAAAATTTCAACAGGGTAGGAAGGTTAATTAAAAAAAGTACTTATTCAATAGTACAGTGATTCAAATAAGCGGCAAATTTCCATATGTTTAATTGTAGGAAGGGGGCTGTATGTTTAGTCTGCCCAGGAGCCCGTGAAACCTGTTACCGGCCGTGCACACTAGAAATTCAAATTGCCACACCTCAGCCATTTTTTAAGATATGAACGAAAGAAAAAATGCTCCGACCCTTTTTTTATAAAGTTCAAACACATAAAAAATGCTTAATTTTTTCATTTTTTGTACCTCATTTTTATTTTTTAGTTTTTTAGTTTTAAATGGCCAGGGGGCCGGTTAGAGGGGGGGCACAGTGGGAAACTGCCCAGCGGCAAGGGCACTGGGAACAAGATGGGGCCCGCACCGTATCCAACAACTATAGAGATTACATAATATTACAAATCTCAACTTGCACACATTTTTTAATTATTATTCATAAGTTAACTGGAAAAATGTTTCCCAGAATTGTTGTGAGAATATTTTCACCCAAGACATAGAACCATTGGTAAAAGAATCCCTGCATAAGAACCATCACTAAAAGAATCCCTGGATAGAACATAGAACAAGACAAATATTATCTCTTCTTGTTTTGTACTGAGGTGAGTACTAATCTAAATCTGTCACTTCATTCATCATTCTTTTTACAAACAGCCAGGCACTTCCTGTTTTCCTAAGAAATTCAGAAAGAACCCTTCTTTGACCACGGATTGCAATACCCATGCCTTCAGGCCAAAGAGCCTGTGGACTACAACAGGTCTATCTGATACTGGCAGCTAGACCGACTCAATTATCGGACAAACGATGCGACAGTTAGGGCACGGCCCACGCTAATTGGGGTCTCCTAAGGAGTTCCGATTTACTGATTACCGAATAAGCACGAGAAGTACATGCTTCCCTTAGAAAGTTTTGAAGGGGCCCAAAATTGAGAACACAGGGGGCCCTGAATTTTGAATGGAATTAACTTAATTCTAAAATTTTATCTAATTTCTTTTCAAATTATTAATTATGCATATATGCATATATATATATAATTTGTATTATTTAAGTGCTTCGTAAATGCAAATAACAAATTAATTTTTCATGTAAAAGATCAGTTTTTGTACATTATTTTAGATAAATTTTTATTTTACATATTGAATTTAGAATTGTTAAATTTAGCTTATATGTACAAAAAAATAGCTATTGCCATTATTGAAAGAAGTATATCAAAATATTGACACTTTATGTTGTGCACACATTTTACATTACATCTTTTCATCCAATTATATTTTTTATATTAGCCCCATGCTAATCTCTTTTAGCATATTTTGCTTGATTGTATTCAATTTTAATGTAAAAAGAAAACAAGCTGGAAATTGCACGTGAAGCGTAGCAAATGAGATGCGTTCGTACGATAACGAAGTTTTAAAAATATTCAGATCTTGCTGATATAGTAGAGCGTACTTCGGATACAGTATAGTAGTCGAAATCTTTGTGTTTCTGTAAATATGCAGGAAGTAATTTTTATTGCACCTCAGCAACGGACATCTTATTCATAAAATATGAAATAGTTGAATATAATTAAAACACGCCCCAAACAATGTTTCCCCATATAGCATTATGTAGTAGAATACTTTTGTGTGGCCCTGTAATTTAATAATAAAAATTCTTTGCATCACAGATTGTACAGAATGCATATTTTAGTATATACTTCATAGATTCATGCCAATTCTATTATGTTCGAATGAGTGTAACATCATTAAAATGCATTTTAAACTTTATTCCCATTGACCGTAATGTAACGGAATACTTTTGATTGTCCCTGTAAATGATCTATGCATCCGACTTTCATAACATTTGAAATGACTCGACAAAATTACGTAATAATTATATGTTTTAAATTTCAAACGATTAAAATGCATTTGAAACTTTTTTCCTCATTGACCGTAATGTAACGGAGTTCTTTTGATTGTCCCTGTAATTGATCTATGTATCCGATTTTCATAACATTTGAAATGACTCGGCAAAATTACGCAATAATTATATGTTTTAAATTTCAAACGAATAAAATGCATTTGAAACTTTTTTCCCCATTGACCGTAATGTAACGGAACCCTTTTGATTGTCCCTGTAATTGATCTATCCATCCGATTTCATAAAATTTGAAATGACTCAATAAAATTATGTTATAATTATGTATTTTAAATTTCAAATGATTCGGTTGGGTAGTTTTTGCGCTGTTATATGCGGGCAGACAGACGGACGGACTGAGCGACAACAATAGGTGCTACGTATTCGCATAATTACGAACGCACCTAACTAGTCGTTGGGGGCCACCGTAATACTTACCCATCATAATATAAAATATGAAAATAAAACGCGTGTAAACCATGTATGGCAATTCCAAAATGAAATTTAAACGCATAAATAAATAATTTGAACATACATAATAATGCTCCATTAATGAATTGATGATGAGTCAATTTCGACAAATTATATAAAATGCCAAAATACTCGAGTAGTACCGGATTGCGTAAAAGAAACATCCTTATAACTCAAAAAATAATAATCATATTAACTCACAGTTTACTGCGTTGGATTAAGCGTCTCATTTCCAATTCAAATATATCTGTGAATTGAAATTTGAATTAAATACAGGGTCATAAAAAATCGAAGAATGTGGAAAACAGGATTACACATATCTCGGCAACTAATAATCCGATCGACTTCGTTTTTTATGCAAAATTTGTGTTATTTTATTGTCTTTTACATCCATTCCTTAAAATAAAAAATTTCGAAAATTTTTATATACCTTTCATTAGAACGAATTTTTCGAGAGTCCGAAAAAAAAATAGTTCCGGATAATCGAGGTTACTGATATTAAATAAGCTTTGTCCCATTCTTACATACTAAGTACATACAAAATTTCAAGTCTCTATCTCAATTTGTTCGGGAGATAGAGCGGTTACAGACAGACACACAGACGGACGGACGGCAATTTTTTTTTTTTTAAATAACGTTTTTTGGAATCTCCAGTATCTAAAACGTGTTGATCCGTCAAAAAAAAATTTTCGATTTTCAAAACGATTGCAAGACTTACCCTATACTACGTATGATGGGTAAGTAAAATACTGTTGTCTATTTAGCGCATCAACACATACTAAAACGACAGTTTTGTGGTTTTGGCTGACGCAAAATTGATGTTGGGTTAGTTTGTAGTGTCTCTAAAAATAATACAAGTTGGAAATTGCACGTGAACGTAGCAAATGAGGTGCGTTCGTACGATAACGAAGTTTTAAAAATATTCAGATCTTGCTCATATAGTACTCCGGATACAGTATAGTAGTCGAAATCTTTACGTTTCTGTAAATATACAGGAAGTAATTTTTATTACACCTCAACAAAGTATATCTTATTCATAAAATGTCAAATAGTTTAATATAATTAAAACACGTACCAAACCATGTTTCCCCGTATAGCATTATATAGTGGAACACTTTTGTGTGGCCCTGTAATTTAATAATAAAAATTCTTTGCATCACAGATTGTACAGAATGCATATTTTAGTATATATTTTATAGATTCATGCCAATTCTATTGTGTTCGAATGAGTGTAACATCATTAAAATGCATTTGAAACTTTTTCCTCATTGACCGTAATGTAACGGAAACTTTTTGATTGTCCCTGTAACTGATCTATGCATCCGATTTTCATAACATTTGAAATGACTCGACAAAATTACACAATAATTATATGTTTTAAATTTCAAACGATTAAAATGCATTTAAAACTTTTTTTCCCTATTGACCGTTATGTAACGGAATCCTTTTGAATGTCCTTGTAATTGCTCTATCCATCCGATTTTCATAAAATTTGAAATGACTCGACAAAATTATGTTATAATTATGTATTTTAAATATCAAACGATTCGGTTGGGTAGTTTTTGCGTTGTTATATGCGGACAGACGGACTGAACGACAACAATAGGTGCTACGTATTTACATAATTACGAACGCACCTAAAAAAGGGAAAAAAATATTGATTAATGAAATACATATGAAATCAAGTGAGCCACTCTTTTGAATAATATTTGTAGCAATGGTGAATTTCCAGGTATCTCGAATGTAAATTCTTTACAAATGAAAGGGGGGCTCCGAAATGACACTGTGCTTCACATAGCATCAGAGCTTAATCGGGCCCTGCCTTTTTACAGGGAAATACTGTTTTGAAATACCATTTCCTCTGTACAAAATAACATGTTCCCCATGATTTGTTTTTAAATATTTTTTTTGAGAATTTCTGAAAGTCGAAGTTGGTATAATTTTCAGAGAGTGAGTAGTTTTGACAATCTCGAAAATAACCATTCACACAGAAAATCTCAAATTATCTTATAAAATTGGTTCTTTAATTTATTAATGGTTTTTATAATCTTCGATTAACCCTTTATCTACGGATGGTACTTATAAGTCCATTAAAATTATTCATTATAAAATTCTTTTAATACGTCAATTAGTTGTAATACTGTTTAGAATGAGTTACAGATACATTACTTTATTTTGTTCCAAAAGCATTATTAGTTACACAAAACAAATATATTTTTAAAAGTATAATTTCTTTTCCCTTTGTATCTTTTCAGCTTTATTGGCGCTGAGGGAGGGGGATGGGGATTTTTCAATTTGGAAATACAGTCGGCTCTCGTTAATTCAAAATCGGATAAATCGAATCTTCACTTAATTCGAACTAAAAGTTAAGTTCCGAAATTTTGAATGGCAGAATAATGTTAAAATTTTCAGTTAATTTGAACTCATTTTCTCTTGACATCGTTTAATTCAAACTAACGGGAACTCCAATTTTTCATTTTTCCTTTTTTTTTAAATCTCCAGATCCTTGAAATAACTTGATTTCTTTCATTTTAGTAAAAATTGTTCTGAATTAATATACACATAATCCCATCCATTTGATATCCGCTTTCTAATTATCCGTATGCAGACCCTGACTATCGCACGGGCACTCGAGTTCTATGCCCTGGGAACGAAATTTCTGTGGAACACAAAACATTTCCTATTTCATCTAAATTTATATCATAAAAATCATAATTGCAGAAAAAAAAGTGATATTAATTCGGTAAAATGACAAAAGTATACCTCAATTTATGTTTAAAAGCACGTTTAAGTAAATAGTAGAATTTCTTTCTTAATTTTTATTTATGGAACTGTTTTTCAATTTTCCAGGAAACTTTTTTTTGGATAAGTGTATAATGTGTGAAAAAACTACTATCAGTAAATTAACTAATCTACGTAGGCACGAAAATTTGAAAGTGCCCTGGGCATAGAAACTTTTTAGTCGGGCCTGTCCGTATGTCTGTAAATGACACATCCACCTCTTCTTCCATTGCGATTGTTCCTAATTCCTTAATTGGTTTATGTATTTATATATTTTAATTTAATATTAAGTCACATTCTAACTTGAACAGCTACTACCAGAAATGAATTTAGAAAATACCATAATTCCTTTGTAAAAGAACTCTTTTAATTACGTTTTTCTGTCATACTTACCATAATTCGAACATTTCTTGTGGTCCCAGTAAGTTCGAATTAACGAGTGCCGACTGTATTTCTACATTTATATTGTAAGAACACCATATTTGTACATTTTATAATTCTAAAAAATACTAAGAAAACAATTTAAAATAAAAGATTTGAGTGGGTTATAAATATTGCACAAAATCCCTGTAAATTCAAATTTAATTAATCCTTCTACATAATTCAATCCTTCTAAAATCCTTCAAAAATTTATTAAATGATTAATAAGGAAACTGTCTTTTCAATATGGGCGTATATCCAAAAATTGGACCAAAACCGTTAATTCAATATGAAAAACCCATTTACCTAAATTAAGAGCCTCCGTCTGACCAATGAATCCCCAAAATCAATTCCTTGTCACTTTTTTTCCTTAAACTTTTTTCCGTGTCACTTTTCTCCGCTTTTATAGTTCATGTCACTTTTTTCTGTTTACCTACCAGATGGGGGAAATGGTATCCAGATGCACTAAGTAGCTGCCACTTGTTTCGTCGGTCACTTCGTGATAATTTAAAAGTAATGATATACAGGATGAATGGATATATGTTTATAATAATTGATTTATACTTGAAATGATATAATCACATGTAGAATTTTAAATTTAATTATAGAGAATTGTTAATGAAATAAGGTCAGGCAAAGTTAGTTTTAACGAGAAACAACATCATCACTGAATTGAATCGTGTTTAAAACAGCCATCACTTTAAAATAATCTAAAAATTTGTAGGAAAACAATTGATAAAACTAAATTACAAATACAATCAGTTACAAAAAAATCAAGCCTGTGGAATTAATATATTAAAGTGTTTTTTAAATATAATAATGAGTTTCTGCATTATGAAATTAATAATTTTAGGAATATATAATTATATTCGATTTATATTTATATCTATTCTAAGGAAACTTTAAATGTTGTTTAGAAAGCTAATATTTGCTCTTCACTGAAATTCTGTGCAATCAAAGTTGCATTCTCTTTAAATTATTTCTGAATGGAAAAATACAATTTAAATCAATGTCCAATGCATAATTTTATTTTGTTTGATTCTGTCAAGTTATCGGCTGCTTGAAAATTGTTTTAACTCTAATTAATACATTTTACTCATCATATCGATTTTAAACGAAATTAAGAATAATTTTACTTATGGCATTTTCCAAAATATGTTCAATAATATCAAAACAGCAATGAGAATCCAAGAAAATAATGCGCATGTGCTATCCACCAGTTTTCTTTATTAATAAATAAATCAAGTTATTATTATTTTTCATGAATTGAAGAATGCTATCTATATTTTACATTAATCATAACAACAACCTAAGACTAAATCTTATGGAATGGAGAAAAGTTCAGTTTTAAGTAGGGTTTCTTATCCCTTTATGTCCCGACGTCACTTTAAAGCACCTTTAAAATAATTTGTTTTAAAATGCATGTAATACTCGATTAGTAATACATTTTAGAATGCGTTCTAAATACTACTTTACTTCATCGTATCTCAAGAGCATAATTGGTTGAACAAACAAAAATATTTTTAAAAGGACGATTTCTTTTTCATTTGCATTTCTCAGCTTTCTTAGCGTTGAAAGATTGTGGGGGGAAATTTTCAATTAAGTATCATTTCTATAATTCTAGAGTAAGACCATTATGTTTGTACATTTGGTAATTCAATAAAAATCTAAAAAAGTATTTAAAATAAAAAATTTGAGTGCAGTTATAAATATTGCATAAAATTTCTATAAACACAAATTTAATTAATTAATTTTAATTGTCAAAACTCTTTTAAATTTTATTAAGAGGAATTTCAGTCATGAGAAAAGACCCGCTAGCTTATGCTAATCCAATGGAAAAGATTTATAAAGATATCTCGATTGAATTTCAATATTTTTAATATTTTTTCTTAGATGATCTGTATGCAGGCCGTTTCTTACTTTTTCGATTTTGATTATATGTTTTTTTCTCATGAATATGCTTTCATTTTCGAAACCGGTTCTGAAAATAAAAGTGTTTTCACTAAAATTATCTGTAAATAAAATCGAAAAAATCTCTAATATTCAATGAAAAAATCATTTAAAAACTTGTAAATTCAAACGAGATATTTTTTTTTAAATTTCTTCCACAGAATCGAACGGGCCTTTTCGCTTGACTGAAGTAGCCTCTTAATTAATTGAGTACAGCTTCTTATATAGATTCAAAAATTCACAAAAAATTCCTCAGAAGATGAAATTTTCATGAATTCATAATTTGGGAAATACAGGGTTCGGAGGTATACCGCTCTTAATTATTTTCCGGTGATCACGAATATTTTCCATTTAGAAAAACTCCATTTTAAAGAGATTTCGCTTTAATCGGGTTCCTTTATAAACAGATCCATTTTATCAGTTTTTAAAGTACTTAGTTTGCTTAATTACTGCATTAATATTTGCTAAAAGATGTTAGCCCCCCCAAAAAAATTTCGGAGTCCACCCTGACATGATTCGCTGGTTGGCACATAATTCGCGCCCTGCTCTGAAATTACAGTTTTTTTTCTTTTACGCAGATTTATTAAAAGAATAGGTTCATACAGAAAATTCATTTTTAAAAAATTTGATAAAGTGCGTTTTGAAGTTCACGTATGTAACTCTAAAATTATATATATTATATAATTTTAGAGTTACATTTTAAGTGTCGTCTACAAATTTCTAGATAAATAAACTGTATGATTATTAGCGGAAGCAATAAAAACTATACGCAGAAAGGATATATATCCAGGATTTACTGCTCTCGACGAACCTAAAAAATATTCTAGCACTCCATGTATGTCCCCTCTACTGTGATATCAAAATGACGTATGGGGGCAGATATACTGGGGGTAGATATCAGGCTCTCGTAGAAAATGAAATGCTGCAGCACTGGATATCTGCCCCCATCTAATGTAGAGGTCAAAATGGCGGATGGGGGCAGATATACTGGGGGTAGATATCAGGCCCTCGTAGAAAGTGAAATGCTGCAGCACTGGATATCTACCCCCATCTAATGCAGAGGTCAAAATGGCGGACGGGGGCAGATATACTGGGGGTAGATATCAGGCTCTCGTAGAAAGTGAAATTCTGCAGCACTGGATATCTACCCCCTTCTAATGCAGAGCTCAAAATGGTGGACGGGGGCAGATATCAGGCCCTCGTAGAAAGTGAAATGCTGCACCGCTGGATATCTACCCCCTTCTTATGTAAAGGTCAAAATGGCGGACGGGGGCAGATTTCAGCATTCCCGTTAACTTCCATGCCTTCTTGTCAAATTTACCTTACCCTGCCTGAAGAAGTTTGACTTTAAAATTTTTGAAGAAGATGACAAAAAAAAAAAAATAAATAAAAATAAATAAAATAAAACGTATGGTTTTTGATCGATTCAGTTAATTGGACAATATGCTTAATCGGAGTCCAGATAATCTCTACTGTACTTTAAATTTCGTATTCATTATTTCAAAAAGCACTGCAATCGAAAATTAGTATTCCCAAATCAGACCTAAAAAAATCTTGTGTAGCTGGGAAGTCTTATTATACCCCTTGGAGACGAGCGACACGTATACTTGCCGCAAAAAGACTTAAGAATTATTGTTTATCAATCTCATGCTTTTTCTCTCTCTTCCTCTTTTTGTACTGCATTAGATCTTGAAATACTATTATTCACAGACGTCTGTCAAAAAAGTCTTTCCAAGCATATTTCACTCTTTATTAGAAAACGGAAAAAAAGGAAAGAAAAAAAGGAAAAGAAAGTCTGGTTCAGCCAAAAGTTATAGAAAAATGTGCTATAATACCTGTTTTAAGAATAATAAATTTCAGGGCTGGCAGAACTTTCAAAAAATAAAATTTAGTCCGAGTCTTCAGATAAAATTAAGCTCGATTCGAGTTTAAGGAAAGAAAATTTCACCGAGCTCCTTCTTCTGGATAAGCCGCGATAGATGTTTGCATTGGCCAGACTCGAGCCTGTTTTCTTTTACTATACTCGGGCCGATCCATGCCTGGTTTTCACTCTTTTCATGGCAGTATAAGCTCAATATAGAGACGGCTCTTAAGGAGAGCTTGGACAGCGCATGCGCCTGTTGTCGGCTCCCTCTTTATTTGGCGTTCAGCGGCAACGCCTCGCCAACGCGCTGAAAATGAAATGAGCGGAGGTTTTCTCTATGCTGATGTAAACACATCAATTCTAAAAATATGTGTGTGTGTGTGGGGGGGGGGGGGGGGGGGTCGGGGTCGGTTTATTATTTCGTGAAGAAAAAGAGAGAGGGGGATGAGAATCAGTGTTTATGTTGTGAAAAAAAAAAGTGGGGAAAAATTGGATTTAATTTTTATTATGTCGTTTGATTCATGCAAACATTTCAATCAACATTAGTCATATAGTTAGTTAGCATAATGTTTTATTTCGTCCGTCTGTATCAGTGCTATTTATATAAAAATAATTCTTTTAATTTTATGATAAAAAAGTTCATCCATTCAAACGGTAAATTAATTAGAATCAATTTGTATTACGTTATAAAAAGAAGCGGGGGGGGGGGGGGGGGGGGGGGGGAAACATAATCAATTTTTATTATGTAATTTAATTCCTTTTAATCATCGTTAATCATGTTATTTAATATAATGTTTTATTTATTTCATCAATTTGTATCAGTGTAGTATATTTAAAAATACTTAATTTAATTTTATAATATAAGGTTTGAAAATTATTGTACATTACTAATTATTGTTAATTAATTTATTAATAATTGTAAATTAAGTTTTTAAATACAGTATGTAATTATTTGTAACGGTATATTTCTTTTAAAGGGAAAATTTCTTAGCACTTTTATCTAATATATTGTGAATATTATGTGTTCATAAGCCTTTTTTTTTATTGTTTAAGTTTTAAAAAATTCAAATATTTTTCTACTGTTTCTAACTTCAATACCCATTTTCGTTTTTGTTTTGTTTATTTATTCTTATTATTTTAAACTTAATTCTTTCAAAATAATTATCCTTAAAGCAAATAAAACGTATTCTCTTTATCTAATACTGGATATTTTCAATCTGTTCCACTCCATTTTTGAAGATGAAATAAGAAATTTGAACGGTAATTTTGGGTGGTAAAATACAATTAAAAGTTTTTTTGTTTGCAAGATATATTATTAATATTTTTTATTAGCAAAATTTATCGTGATTCAAACAAGTGTTATTTCATCGTTTATTTGGGGGGGGGGGGGGGGTGCATATATAGAGAGTGTAATAGTTTATTAAATGTTGGTGCATCTTAAAAATTGGTTTTAAACATCAATTTTGTCAGGAAATTTTGAAGTTCCTAGAAACATCAATAGAATTATCTAAAAAAAATAATTTACTATTTTTAATTTTTACTTTTAAAATGGTGAAATAAATAAATATTATGCTTTGTTATATTTCTGAAATCTAAAATCAGGACATTTATAAAAATATACTTAAAAATAAATTCAATTAATGGAAATATTATGCCTTTAATAATTACAATAATGATCAAAAAGACTTATAATACTCGTCTTACATCTCGAAACTTACTGCTATTTTTTTAAATTCTTTTTAATCAGTTTTTATTGCTATTTTTTTTAATTCTTTTTAATCAGTTTCTTATCTTAACTCTTGTAGTGACATAAAACATGTCAGGTAAAAAAACTGCTTTAAATTATAATTTTTGACGAGCAACCATGGTTTGGTTTGGTTTTATTTTGTGTCGGCCGATTATCTACTCGAGGGATATAAGCCCAGGGGGAGGGGTGCCTTTCGTGGGGGTCTTTATAAGGTAACCTAACCCTTAGTTACGCAAGGCTCGAAGAAAACCACGAAAACTCCGAACGGTTAGGTCGACGGCCGCGATTGGGTTCGAACTCAGCACCTGCTGTTTACCAATTGAGAAGTCAGAACCTCTCGGCCACTGGTGGGGCATGAGCAGCCATGACTAATGTCAAATAAAAATTACAAATTGAAAGTCTTCTCTACAAACACCACTCCCATGATAACACACTACAACAATCTAACTTTCAACAGTTTTCTTTAGAACCTTATTTTTTCTTTGTAGCACATAAAATTTTATTTGGTGTAACTGATACCCTTTTAAAAATCTTTCTAATCAATAATTCTCAATGACAATTTTTTTTACAGTCTCTGTTACGGGATATACAACACCTCCCGAGGGAGATTTGGAATTTTATTCTTATTAATTAATTATTTTAAAGTGAAATTTGTCTTGTAACTATTCAAATGCTTTGCCCTCACCCCCAAATAACTTTTTTTTCTGAGCTTCAAATTTATCTTAATTGAACATTGGAAATATTTAAATTTATTTCAATTCCTAAATTGTTATTATGCTTAGATTTTTTTATTCACCATTCTCTTATCAGTTATAACATGAAAACAGAAAAAACGAGATCTTAAAATATTTTTTTTTAAACAAAATTGCTAAAAAAATAATTTTTTTCCCTAAATTACATAAGTTATATTTTTACCTTGTAAATTTCAAAAAGACATATGCATATAAATTTTGCAAATTTTTGTTTAGATTTAGAAAACACGAAGGTCAGGTCTAATATTCAAATTTAATAATATCATAATTAAGTATATTTTAATTTTTGCATTAATACAAAACCAACTAAAATTGTTACATCGAAACGTAACATATATAACTACAGATTTTCTCGAATAAAATTTTATTTCGCAATAGTAGTAGTCCAATTCATCCATTAACTTTCTCTTTTCTCACCCGGAGCCCTCTCTACCAGATATTTAAATAGATAGCTAAGCAAGCGATAAATAGCCAAATACAGTAACCCTACTCCGGGAGTCCTCTCTATATTGAGACGCTAGTTTTTCATGGGAAGCGAAATATCTCACCACTCTGTACGATGTGGCGAGAAAATGCTTGGCGAGACTTCTGGATTTGTGAGATAAATACGTGAGGGTATTTTCGCTTACGGAGAGTGTAGCAGTCTTGTTTATGTTGATCGCGTGAAGAAGAGCGAGCTCGAGCAGTAGAGAAAAATTCTGTGTATTTACACCGCAAGTTCACAAAACTGTAATTTTTATTATGTAAGTTATGTATGTTTTTTTATGTAAGTTATATTTGAACTTAGAAGAATTGTAGAGAAAAAATACGTGCACAGAAATTATTCACAAAATTAATTACAAATTTTGCATTGTAAAAGTGCAATAATAACAAATTTGAATAATAAAAATGAACTCCAACTCCGTATAAATGGATTTATTTTATTAAAGTAATGAAGTTTAAAAATATTAAATTAAACTTTTTTTTCACAATACATTATTTAACGAGCTATGGATTTTATGTACTATACATAACTCAATATTTATGTGTGTTGGCCAATAAAAAAAATCACATTATGATTTATTTTTTATTAACTAATATTAAATTTAGAGATTACTTAAATTTTAGATTCTCAAATTCATTGTGAACTTTTATAATATGAATTATTAAAAGACGTATTACATATTTACATATTTGAATAAGATTTAAAAGTCTAAAAATTTACTAATTTCATTGTCTGATTTTTTTTTTTTTTTTTTTTTTTTTTTTTTTTTTTTAGAAGATTTAAACACATTTAAAATCAAGAAGCGTTAAATCAATTATTTGGTTGAGGGACTAACTGAACTGTATTGTAAAGATATTATAATTAAAATATGAGTGCATTATTAATTAAACATTAAATAAAAATAACAGTATATTATTAAAGATATAAAGAGTATGATTTTTCCACCCCTCAAAAATGTATTTTTAAGCTATATATATATTTTTTTCTGTTAAAGTCTTGTGAGATTGTTTAGTAATTAAAGTATAAATATTTATATTTTGTTTTGGAATATTAAATGTCATTTTAAGGATTCTTCCCCTTTTTAAAGTAATTTTATCATGTTTTCCCACAATCTATCCTTATAAAAATTGAATATGCAATAATAAAGACATGAATAATTATATTAGATTGTTGTTTTGATGGATGTCATACTAGGGGTTAGTATATCCCTTAGCCCTATTTTCTTCTAAATTTAATTAAATATATAATATTGGACTCTTTCTTATGAAATAGTTTTAATGCTATACATTCTTATGAAATAGTTTTAATGCTATTAAAACATTGGTAGTAGAAAAAACTTGTAATATTTCTAACAGTTGCCTTGATATTTTTATTACTATGAGTAACTGGTAACATTATTTCAAATAAAAATATTCCGGAATCTGAACAGCAACTATCATAAAAAGCACGCAAAAATAAATGCCAAGATGCTTGTCACATGCTTATCTGACTACACATTTTTTGTTATGTGCTTTTAGCTTAATGTTTAAAGAAATAATGTCAAAGTATCATACACTATTTTATTCATTTCAATGAATAGAATAGTGTATATTTTTTTAGTAATTTAATTGTTGGTGAATAGTTTTTGTTACAGGTCTGATAAATTATACATGCAAGGGTACTACTACTTCATTATCCTGTCGATTAAAAAAAAAAACTATCAACAAATTATAAGATTAAATGCCAATAATGTATGATCGTAAATGTCACATTTACTTGATATTAAACAGGGTAAATGCGTTTCACATCAAGTGATTTTTAATTTGACTTTTTATTTACATTTTTATTAATGGTTTACCAACTTAATTGTTTTTTGTTGTTGTTATTTAAAATAAAAATTATGTCAGTTTGTTTAACTTTTCAGAAACTTAGGGGATTTGTATAATTTGGCAAAATTAATCGACAGGATAATCAAATAATACCCATGCAAGTATTGAAAAATTGGTAATTCAAGCATTAGTTCCAGGACATTTTGCAAATAAAGATTCATTCAACAGATTTTAATCGCACCTAAAATCTAATTTCAGATTGAATTACATGTTATCTTTCGAAAGTGATATGTACTGCATTCTTCTTTTAAATATCTGGAAAAAAAAAAGTGGTCTCTACTTCATTTTAAAATATGATCTAGATTTGCAGAATGCTAGATTTTGATAAACATTGAAATCATTTTAATTGCACTAAACATTTAATTCTAGTTTCATATTAGTAATATTAAATTTATTATATTTTAATTATATTAATCATTAACAATTTATTATATTGATTTAATAAATATTGTTAAATATTAACAATTATAAAATGTTCACACATATTTCATTTATACTATACAATTAATTCATTTTTTAATAAAAAATATTTAGATTATATCCTAATTATAACTATATTCATGCTATACAATTAGCTTATTTTAAATAAATAATAATGAATTTTTATACTGAATGCTAAATTAATCTTAAAAATTTGGGATTTTCTTTAAATTGGTTTTTTAATTTGAAGTATTAATTACAAAATATATACACATAACCAATATTTTTTTTTTATCACTTTTTATCAATAATGATTATTCAAAGTTCATAGCTTCTTAAAAAGTAGGTATACTAATTATATTGCTATACTTTTTAATTATTAATTAATACTAAACCAATATAAAGTATTTATTTATAGAAAGCTATAATAGATTTTTCAATATAAATCATACATGATTATATTAATATTATTATATAACAATAAATTGATAAATAATATTATTAAGAATATGTAATAATTTATTAATAATAATGTTAATTACATTATGTAATTAATTGCAGCTTGAAAAACAAAATGCATGTAGTTTTAATTAAAAATGACAATTTTTTAAAAAACATAAATAACATAATTATTTTTATTATTGTGTAAATATATTATATACTAGCAGGCTATGCCCGCTTCGCTGGTCCATATTTCCGAACGAACCTTGACTAAAAAAAAAATGGCGATTTAAAAATTTTATTTTAAAGCAGTATAGACCACCCTGGAATGTTCTTCCGTATTGCTGAAAATCATGCCAACTCCATTGCAATATTGTACTATTGTAAGTCTTGGCGAAAATTTGAGCAATTAAGCACCATCCCTTTTATTTTATCATTTATAATAGAGTTTCGTATGAACATGAGACCGTTATGACAACATGAATCAAAATGTTCTCGAGTCATCACACTATTAGATTAGAGGGCATTGCAATGATTAGTGAGATTGATTATCAAACTCTATTAACTTTCGGATTGTACATTATCATTTCTTAGTTCTTAAAATCCCGACATCTGAACTGGCACTATGTGTAGTTCTGGTAGCCTACATACAATGTCATTTCATGTTACATTTTTTAATAAACGTCCTCTTTTAGCAGGTCTACTGTGGTTTCCTATCTACCTTAATCTGTTCCAGCAAGAATACATAGCGTAAAAAATGTAAAGAATTATTGACAGATAAAGAAGAGTTTTTGTTTGTTTGTATTTATGACGGCCATTTATCTACACGTGGGATATAGGCCCTAAGGAAAGGATGCCCTCTGTGGGGGTGGCAGACGAAGAAGGGTGTTTCACTTATATATTTAGTAGAACAATGAAGCATAAAAAGTATGTTTTAAAGCAGTATTATTTGAATAACATTAAAATTACATCAGTTTCACTGCCTCTTCCTTTTATAAAACAGTTGCTAACATGTAGCCACTAAATCAAAATAATCTTGATGACTAAATTTTGTAGAAAAATAAGTCTTTAGTTTGCATCTAATAAAATCTTTCTACCTTCTGTAATCGATTCCATTATGATTTTTAGTGTCAAACATTAGAAGTGCTAGAAACGATATTGTTACAAATGTACCAGACTTATTTCATGTTTGTCCTCAAATAAATGTGAAATTTACGATCATCCATTATTGGCATTTAATGTTATAGCTTGACGATAGTTTTTTGTTCGACTACTTGATTATTCCGTCGATCAATTTCGCCAAATTATACAAATGGACATAATTTTTATTTTAAATAACCAAAGAATCAATAAATTACTAAAATGTTAATAGAAATAGAAATAAACATCGAATTAAAATTGGTTGATGAAGTAACAATTACGTATAACAAATTTAATGTCAAATGGTCGATGGGATTATCAAGTATTACCAAATTATATAAACAAATTGTATAAACAATAATATTGCCAATAATATGTAGGGCAGATGTCATCTACGGATCCCGTTGGCGCGATTGCAGCTAATTGCGATTTTATGCCTCACGTGGTAATCCGGTAATAGTTGATTATTTTTGAGTAAATTATTTCATTATTTTTCTTTTCTCTTTTAAAATTATATAAATTGTTTTGTTCCATAATTATTTATTGACTTAGTTTATTATTATTATTTCCTTTTTAAAATAATAGAAAATAAATAAGAGTAATATAAATATAATTGGCATTTGAAAACGCAGTATTCTCCAAATTGGCATCATAAAAAAAATCACGCCAAGGTGATGCGTGTATAAAAGTGGAAAAATGTTTGCAATAATATAAACAAAAAAAAAAAAAAAAAAACGTAAACAAATAATAAAAAAATCGCCATTTCGATAGTTTTTTAAAATAACATCAAGCTTAATTCTCCAGTCGGGCAGCAATAGTAAATTTTCTTTTCTTCGTCTGTTTCATAATAAAAAAAACATAAATTTAATAACTTCTAATTAAATAATCTGACTAATTTTCTGTAATCGGATTTATGATCTAAAAGTAGCCTTAATACATAAACAAAACAGTGCAGTTGTCATGTACGCGCTGAGGTCGGCGCGATAATTTTTTACACTAATTTGGCGGAAAAATCGTTTTCGAATACCAGTTTCATATATATATTTAAATTATTTTCTATTATTTAAAAAATAATAACAATTAGTATTTAAATAATAAGTATAGAACAAAACAGTTTACATAATTTTAAAGAAGAGAAAGGAAATAAAAATTTTTTTATTAATAATTAAATAACAATAGTCGGGTTGCCATGCCAGGCAAAATAACATTAATTTAGTGTCCATTAGTTAGGGAAGCGAAATATCTCACCACTCTGTACGATGTGGCGAGAAAATGCTTGGCGAGACTTCTGGATTTGTGAGATAAATACGTGAGGGTATTTTCGCTTACGGAGAGTGTAGCAGTCTTGTTTATGTTGATCGCGTGAAGAAGAGCGAGCTCGAGCAGTAGAGAAAAATTCTGTGTATTTACACCGCAAGTTCACAAAACTGTAATTTTTATTATGTAAGTTATGTATGTTTTTTTATGTAAGTTATATTTGAACTTAGAAGAATTGTAGAGAAAAAATACGTGCACAGAAATTATTCACAAAATTAATTACAAATTTTGCATTGTAAAAGTGCAATAATAACAAATTTGAATAATAAAAATGAACTCCAACTCCGTATAAATGGATTTATTTTATTAAAGTAATGAAGTTTAAAAATATTAAATTAAACTTTTTTTTCACAATACATTATTTAACGAGCTATGGATTTTATGTACTATACATAACTCAATATTTATGTGTGTTGGCCAATAAAAAAAATCACATTATGATTTATTTTTTATTAACTAATATTAAATTTAGAGATTACTTAAATTTTAGATTCTCAAATTCATTGTGAACTTTTATAATATGAATTATTAAAAGACGTATTACATATTTACATATTTGAATAAGATTTAAAAGTCTAAAAATTTACTAATTTCATTGTCTGATTTTTTTTTTTTTTTTTTTTTTTTTTTTTTTTTTTTAGAAGATTTAAACACATTTAAAATCAAGAAGCGTTAAATCAATTATTTGGTTGAGGGACTAACTGAACTGTATTGTAAAGATATTATAATTAAAATATGAGTGCATTATTAATTAAACATTAAATAAAAATAACAGTATATTATTAAAGATATAAAGAGTATGATTTTTCCACCCCTCAAAAATGTATTTTTAAGCTATATATATATTTTTTTCTGTTAAAGTCTTGTGAGATTGTTTAGTAATTAAAGTATAAATATTTATATTTTGTTTTGGAATATTAAATGTCATTTTAAGGATTCTTCCCCTTTTTAAAGTAATTTTATCATGTTTTCCCACAATCTATCCTTATAAAAATTGAATATGCAATAATAAAGACATGAATAATTATATTAGATTGTTGTTTTGATGGATGTCATACTAGGGGTTAGTATATCCCTTAGCCCTATTTTCTTCTAAATTTAATTAAATATATAATATTGGACTCTTTCTTATGAAATAGTTTTAATGCTATACATTCTTATGAAATAGTTTTAATGCTATTAAAACATTGGTAGTAGAAAAAACTTGTAATATTTCTAACAGTTGCCTTGATATTTTTATTACTATGAGTAACTGGTAACATTATTTCAAATAAAAATATTCCGGAATCTGAACAGCAACTATCATAAAAAGCACGCAAAAATAAATGCCAAGATGCTTGTCACATGCTTATCTGACTACACATTTTTTGTTATGTGCTTTTAGCTTAATGTTTAAAGAAATAATGTCAAAGTATCATACACTATTTTATTCATTTCAATGAATAGAATAGTGTATATTTTTTTAGTAATTTAATTGTTGGTGAATAGTTTTTGTTACAGGTCTGATAAATTATACATGCAAGGGTACTACTACTTCATTATCCTGTCGATTAAAAAAAAAAACTATCAACAAATTATAAGATTAAATGCCAATAATGTATGATCGTAAATGTCACATTTACTTGATATTAAACAGGGTAAATGCGTTTCACATCAAGTGATTTTTAATTTGACTTTTTATTTACATTTTTATTAATGGTTTACCAACTTAATTGTTTTTTGTTGTTGTTATTTAAAATAAAAATTATGTCAGTTTGTTTAACTTTTCAGAAACTTAGGGGATTTGTATAATTTGGCAAAATTAATCGACAGGATAATCAAATAATACCCATGCAAGTATTGAAAAATTGGTAATTCAAGCATTAGTTCCAGGACATTTTGCAAATAAAGATTCATTCAACAGATTTTAATCGCACCTAAAATCTAATTTCAGATTGAATTACATGTTATCTTTCGAAAGTGATATGTACTGCATTCTTCTTTTAAATATCTGGAAAAAAAAAAGTGGTCTCTACTTCATTTTAAAATATGATCTAGATTTGCAGAATGCTAGATTTTGATAAACATTGAAATCATTTTAATTGCACTAAACATTTAATTCTAGTTTCATATTAGTAATATTAAATTTATTATATTTTAATTATATTAATCATTAACAATTTATTATATTGATTTAATAAATATTGTTAAATATTAACAATTATAAAATGTTCACACATATTTCATTTATACTATACAATTAATTCATTTTTTAATAAAAAATATTTAGATTATATCCTAATTATAACTATATTCATGCTATACAATTAGCTTATTTTAAATAAATAATAATGAATTTTTATACTGAATGCTAAATTAATCTTAAAAATTTGGGATTTTCTTTAAATTGGTTTTTTAATTTGAAGTATTAATTACAAAATATATACACATAACCAATATTTTTTTTTTATCACTTTTTATCAATAATGATTATTCAAAGTTCATAGCTTCTTAAAAAGTAGGTATACTAATTATATTGCTATACTTTTTAATTATTAATTAATACTAAACCAATATAAAGTATTTATTTATAGAAAGCTATAATAGATTTTTCAATATAAATCATACATGATTATATTAATATTATTATATAACAATAAATTGATAAATAATATTATTAAGAATATGTAATAATTTATTAATAATAATGTTAATTACATTATGTAATTAATTGCAGCTTGAAAAACAAAATGCATGTAGTTTTAATTAAAAATGACAATTTTTTAAAAAACATAAATAACATAATTATTTTTATTATTGTGTAAATATATTATATACTAGCAGGCTATGCCCGCTTCGCTGGTCCATATTTCCGAACGAACCTTGACTAAAAAAAAAATGGCGATTTAAAAATTTTATTTTAAAGCAGTATAGACCACCCTGGAATGTTCTTCCGTATTGCTGAAAATCATGCCAACTCCATTGCAATATTGTACTATTGTAAGTCTTGGCGAAAATTTGAGCAATTAAGCACCATCCCTTTTATTTTATCATTTATAATAGAGTTTCGTATGAACATGAGACCGTTATGACAACATGAATCAAAATGTTCTCGAGTCATCACACTATTAGATTAGAGGGCATTGCAATGATTAGTGAGATTGATTATCAAACTCTATTAACTTTCGGATTGTACATTATCATTTCTTAGTTCTTAAAATCCCGACATCTGAACTGGCACTATGTGTAGTTCTGGTAGCCTACATACAATGTCATTTCATGTTACATTTTTTAATAAACGTCCTCTTTTAGCAGGTCTACTGTGGTTTCCTATCTACCTTAATCTGTTCCAGCAAGAATACATAGCGTAAAAAATGTAAAGAATTATTGACAGATAAAGAAGAGTTTTTGTTTGTTTGTATTTATGACGGCCATTTATCTACACGTGGGATATAGGCCCTAAGGAAAGGATGCCCTCTGTGGGGGTGGCAGACGAAGAAGGGTGTTTCACTTATATATTTAGTAGAACAATGAAGCATAAAAAGTATGTTTTAAAGCAGTATTATTTGAATAACATTAAAATTACATCAGTTTCACTGCCTCTTCCTTTTATAAAACAGTTGCTAACATGTAGCCACTAAATCAAAATAATCTTGATGACTAAATTTTGTAGAAAAATAAGTCTTTAGTTTGCATCTAATAAAATCTTTCTACCTTCTGTAATCGATTCCATTATGATTTTTAGTGTCAAACATTAGAAGTGCTAGAAACGATATTGTTACAAATGTACCAGACTTATTTCATGTTTGTCCTCAAATAAATGTGAAATTTACGATCATCCATTATTGGCATTTAATGTTATAGCTTGACGATAGTTTTTTGTTCGACTACTTGATTATTCCGTCGATCAATTTCGCCAAATTATACAAATGGACATAATTTTTATTTTAAATAACCAAAGAATCAATAAATTACTAAAATGTTAATAGAAATAGAAATAAACATCGAATTAAAATTGGTTGATGAAGTAACAATTACGTATAACAAATTTAATGTCAAATGGTCGATGGGATTATCAAGTATTACCAAATTATATAAACAAATTGTATAAACAATAATATTGCCAATAATATGTAGGGCAGATGTCATCTACGGATCCCGTTGGCGCGATTGCAGCTAATTGCGATTTTATGCCTCACGTGGTAATCCGGTAATAGTTGATTATTTTTGAGTAAATTATTTCATTATTTTTCTTTTCTCTTTTAAAATTATATAAATTGTTTTGTTCCATAATTATTTATTGACTTAGTTTATTATTATTATTTCCTTTTTAAAATAATAGAAAATAAATAAGAGTAATATAAATATAATTGGCATTTGAAAACGCAGTATTCTCCAAATTGGCATCATAAAAAAAATCACGCCAAGGTGATGCGTGTATAAAAGTGGAAAAATGTTTGCAATAATATAAACAAAAAAAAAAAAAAAAAAACGTAAACAAATAATAAAAAATTCGCCATTTCGATAGTTTTTTAAAATAACATCAAGCTTAATTCTCCAGTCGGGCAGCAATAGTAAATTTTCTTTTCTTCGTCTGTTTCATAATAAAAAAAACATAAATTTAATAACTTCTAATTAAATAATCTGACTAATTTTCTGTAATCGGATTTATGATCTAAAAGTAGCCTTAATACATAAACAAAACAGTGCAGTTGTCATGTACGCGCTGAGGTCGGCGCGATAATTTTTTACACTAATTTGGCGGAAAAATCGTTTTCGAATACCAGTTTCATATATATATTTAAATTATTTTCTATTATTTAAAAAATAATAACAATTAGTATTTAAATAATAAGTATAGAACAAAACAGTTTACATAATTTTAAAGAAGAGAAAGGAAATAAAAATTTTTTTATTAATAATTAAATAACAATAGTCGGGTTGCCATGCCAGGCAAAATAACATTAATTTAGTGTCCATTAGTTACCTCGGTGTGTATATGATATCTGTGCAAACAAAACTTCCGATAATATAATAAATGACGTCATATTTATTTTCCTTTGAATTTTTTTTATTTTAATTTTTCACGTGGATACTGTTCAACTAAAAATTAATTGCCGAGGAGAAATTATTTTCCATATTTTGATTTTTTTTTGGCAACGGGAAAGAAAATGGTTATTTTTTATCGGAAAAATTTTAATTGATTCTGTATGAAAAATAATGAAATTTTGAATTATTAAGGAAAATATTTGAATAAATCAATTAAAAATTAGCCTATGTTCACCGGAAATAGTGTAGCTATCCAACGGTGAAAGAATTTTTCAAAACCGTCAAGTAGTTTCGGAGCCTATTCAATTCAAACAAACAAACAATCAAATCTTTCCTCTTTATAATATTAGTATAGATTAATTAATTATGTAATGTATTTATATAATTAATTAATAATTATATTAATCAGTAAACTTTGAAAAATACTTTTTTGTAACTTAAACATTCAAAAAACTAATTTTTTTTTTTTTTCAAACCCTCCAATATGATCCACGCGTGCTGTTTGTATAAATTTTATACAAAAACAATAGAAATAGCCTTCGCCAAGTGCGAGAACACGATAGATACGCATGCGCCAGTTTTGTGATTCCTAGAGATGCTGTTTAGACACTGCCGTTCGCTCCTGTGTCTGTTGATTGGCGCTAATCGTGAAGTCCCGCCAAGCATTTTCTCGCCACATCGCACAGAGTGGTGAGATATTTCGCTTCCCGTTTTTCATGGCTTAACTAACTTTTTCGATATTGAGCTGGAACCTGGAACTACGCGGGAAGAAATTTTCAGATCCGGTTTCGATCCGTATGTTGTTGTTGTTGTTGTATTGACCAAAATGTTGGCCCGGTGAGCAGCTTTACATTTCTATATAGCTGTCTTATTCTTCGATCCGTATGAAAATCACTTTCTCGGAACGACCTGGTCCGAGTAAAAGTTAGTAAAATTTGATCCGTTCCAAATATTTTTAGGAAAAATGTATATATTTTTATAAGTTTAACTCACCATTATTCTACAATTAAAATTTAAAATGTATTATTTATAAAGAATAGTAGATTTTTAGAATAAAATTTAAACACAGAAAAATCTGTGTAATAGACTAGTGTCTCCAGACAGACATCACGTGACCCGTACATTATTCCCGCCAATCAGGAGTCAGTATAAAGAAACCAATCATGTTGCTGCAGTAGCATGACGTCATAGGAATAAAGTTCATTTCATAAACAAGCGTGGCTCAATACTACACGTGTGTTAATTTACAGATATTTGAAGTATTTATTTGAATAATTTAATTTTACTGTTTAAAATGTTCATTACTGTAATAAATTAAGCAACAGAAATATAAATTCATTGCCAGTTATTTTTAGTTTTATAATTTTAATTTATGTACTTCTCATGTACATCGCGAAGCGCGGCGAATTTATTTGTTTATGTTGGACGGACTTGTATGAAATGATGGTATAAATGAAAATTCCAGTAATTTAATTAATTGGCCAGTTGGTGTCAGTTTTAAAGCAGCAAGTGATATTTCTTCTTCTGCTTTGAAAGTGATTACTTGCTAGCCAAACAAGAATTGTAAAGAAATGGATCCACAATCAAAGTAAAGAAATTTCAAGTTTGGTAAGCATAGTTTTTTCTGTCCATTTTTATATTTATTTTTATTGAGCAATTAAATTATTTATTGGGGGTATTATTGCCTAATAATGTGGGTGTGCATAGTTAATATTGTTACAGTGATTTAACATGCATTTAATGTGCGGCAAATCTAATTCTTTCATTACTTTTCTTATTAAAATGTAAAGACATTCCTGTTCTTGTCTGTCTGTCTGTTTATATTCTTGTCACCTCTCTGTTTGTTTCCTTTAGTACCTATTTGCTTGTTAATTTTTATCTGAAGAATATATTGAAAATTTTGGTCAAAATACATTACCCCCCCCTCTCTTAACTATTTGTTATTTATGAACTGTATGAGAAAGTAAAGTGCATATAATATTGATTGTACTACATATTTCATGTCAAGCTTTTACTTGTAAGAATTTCACAATTAATATTTTGTATACACATATTTTCGTGATTTATTTACTTCATATTTTTATATCGAAGATATGTTTTGAGTAAACTGTAATATATATATATATGTATGTGTGTGTGTATGTTGTATAAATTAAATATATCAGAGTATTAGTTACATTTGAAAATAGTTTAAATTGATTTTAAAAGAAGAATAGTAGAAAATGTATTGACTAATATTTTTATATGATAACAAGCTTAAAACAAAAGTACTATTTTATATAAGAGTTTCATTGGATTTTTTAGAAGAAAAATTTTATAATTTATAAAAAAAATACAAAACAATCTTTATTAAATGTTCCCTTCTATTGGAGAGATGAGAAAAAAGTTCATTTATTTATAATAATCTTTTCCTTACCTTAAGGAACATTTCATATGTGTGTGAATGCTTTTTCTCGATATATCGTAAGTTAAATCTATAATATTCTAATTTATTTATTGAAAATTATTTTTAATCAGCTTATATTAACAAAGTAGTTTTAGTTTCTAATATAGCTAATTTATTATTTATTTGTTAGAAGATTTTAAAAATAAGAAACATAGATATTTTTTTTCTGTAAGCCTAAAAGTACCATTTTTTCCTGAAAATTTTTGTATAATTATAAATTATTATAAATAAAAGATTATAAATAAAATTAAAGATAAATAAAAGATTCATTCTATTTGAATGATGAATTCAAAGAAATTTATCATTTACTTACAATACTTTTCCTTTCATACACAAATCAAGATATCAACTAAATTAATTTTAGTAATGTTTGTTTACTGTTAATATACATAGACCATGTGTATTTTTATTCTTTTTTCAAATGTACCATTTATTCATTAAATCTATAATATTCTAATTTGATTTATATTTTTTTAATCAGCTTATGTGTAAAAATAGTTTCAAAATAAGAAAGTATCAATTAATACAACAGCAAATTGGATAAGATTATTTAGGAAAAAAAAATGGTGAATGTTAATTCTTAAGATGATAAGCCTAAAATTAGCACACTTTTTTTTCTAAAAATGTAAAATAACTTTTAATGCTATTTTGATTGTTAAATGAGAAAAAAGAAAACATTTGTTTAAAGCAGTTAGTGTTCTTACTTTCACAAACAAATCATTTCATTAATAAATTCAAAAGTGTTTATCATTATTTGACCATGTGTATGAATGACTATTTTCATTATGCCATTTTAAATCTAATTTTCTAATTTATTAAACTTATTTCTAGTCAAATTGTTTTAAAGAAATAGTTTTAGAAGAATAACGAACAAATACCTATAAGGTTAGTAACAGTAAAAAATAATCTAAGATTAATTTATAGAAAGTAAGAAATATAACTTTTTTGTTCTGTTGTAAGACAAGGACTTTTTTAAAAAATTGTGCTGCAAAAGGTTTTAAATTTTGATTGAAATGAAATTAATATTTATAAAAATATTGATTTAATTAATGAATTGAATGACATGTTTTAGAATTTTAATGATTTATCAATTAGTTTTTTAAATACATCAGACTACCATAAATCTGCACATAATTTACAGATGTAAACAATGAAATTTTCAGTTTAAATATAGGGACATAATTTGACATTTTTATATAAATTCTATGCATATATTAAACTGTAATTTTTGTTAATATGTAATTTTTGTTAATACTACTGAATTCAGGCTGTTTCATGAAAGAAGAATAAATTTATTTTATGAAAAATTTAAAATATTAACTGATTTTACTAATAATCAATCTTGCCTGATGTATTTGTGCCATTAATCCAGCTTTTTTTTTTTTAATGTTAAGTCTATACTAAACCTGAAATAAGACTTCCTTATTTTATGTTTGTGATGTGAAACAGTTGCGCACTTTCAAGGCAAGTCTCATTGAATAATTTAGAAAAATGGCATCTCATCTTTTATAATGAATAGTTAATTATACATTATTGATTATTTACTTCACATTTGCTTTTAATAATAGAATCATTATATAAAATTATCTAAACGTTTATTATTTTATTACTTATTTTAATATTTTACTATATTGCGAGCATCCATTAAAATTTTGATTGCATTATTAATTACATTCAAATTACTATTTAAAAAACGTAAACAAAACAAAGACCTGCCTATGACGCATTGCTGTCTTAGGGGGACTCTTCACTCACTTCAAAATACCTGCTCCAAAATGTTAAACCAATGGGCAGATTGTTTTCGAATTTCTCGTTTTATTTTAATATTTTAAAACGTTTTTTGAATGGGATAACTGAGCTCAATCTTCAATATGACTATTTTTTACTTTTTCGATTTTGGTTGCAAATATTAAAGAGTAGAATATAGTAATATAAAAAGCACTTTCAGTTCCAAAGCTGGTTCCGAAAGTTAAAGTATCTTTTTTTTTAATAAACTATAACGCATTTTTTTTTTTTTTTTTTTTTTTCGTTCCTATGGAATTCTGCCTTAGAAGATTTTATGTGTGGCATTTTTTTCTGATTTTAAAGTCTCCAATACATGAAATAAGGATTAACAATAACTAAACCATTTACATGCAAATAGATATTCATTAAAAATAAATAAATATTGCAGACTAGAGCACTTCTAAAAAATGAGTTTTTTTAAATTAGAACTCCCCGTGCAAAACAGTTTATAACTATATCCAATTAAAATTTCATGTTTTGTAGAAATATAGAGTCGGGTCGGGCCAAGATTTTAACTTTTATTTATTTATTTTTGGCCAGCCTAATATATATGTGATATATATGTGTTATTGTATTGTTTTTATCAATAACGTTTTGGCAACATAGCTATATGCTTTTCAAATTAATTAAGATAGCCGGAATTTGTATGTGTTGTTTAATGTCGATTAAAGCCTACGTTTTCGTTATAAAGGTTATAAATGTTTCGCATACTTTTATTACATTACAATTTAATCGACATTAAAATTTACTATTCCTAAATTACGTACGATGGATCAACTTTTAAAACCTGAAAAGTTTGATATCGATCCCGCTAGTATTGGTGCGGAGGCTAAATGGAAACATTGGAAACAAACCTTTTCTAATTTTTTAAGTGAAATCAATAATATAACTGAAACAAACAAGTTGCCGCTTCTTTGCAATTATGTTTCTGCTAGTGTGTTCCTTCATATTAATGATGCCGAAAACTATGATACTGCTATTGCTGTTTTGGACTCTATCTATGTTACCAAACGAAATGAAATTTTTGCCAGACATTGTCTAGCCTCTAGAATACAAGAAAGTGGCGAATCTGTTACAGACTACTTACAAACACTTAAGCAACTCAGCAAGGACTGTAACTTTAAAGCGGTGACGGCCGAGCAATACAAGTGTGAATACATCCGAGATTCGTTTATTAGAGGTTTAAGGAATCCACGCATCAGAGAGCGTTTGTTAGAAAACTCCACCATTACCTTAGAAAATGCTTTTGATCAAGCTAGAGCTTTGGAACTAGCCGAATCTCACTCAGCTTCGTACATGAATACTTCACATCATATGCCTGTGGCTGCAACGGATCCTTCGAATAACGTTACTGAGGATAATTTTTCTGCTGCTCTTAAGCGACATCAATCTGGAAAATGTTTCTTTTGTGGAAATGACCGACATTTACGAAATCTATGTCCTGCAAAAGAGGTACTGTGCAGAAAATGTGGAAAAAAGGGCCACTATCAAAGAGTATGCCAATCAAAACCACTGCGCATCTCCCATAACACTTCTGCATCAATTCACACCTTAGCTTCAGTACCAATCTCACCTAGTTGCCTTCAAAAGTCTATTACTAAAGTGCAAATTAATGGGGTAGAATTGAATGCGCTTATTGACACTGGTAGCTCACTTAGTTTTATAAATGAATTCCACACTAGAAAATGTAAAATAAAAGTTAAACCATACTTAAGCACAATAACGATGGCTAATTCCTCTCTAAGCTCAGATGTTAAGGGTTGCGGCGAAGTTAATATGAAATTAAATGAGCATGTGTATAATAATGTAAGAGTACTAATCATGAGAAATCTCTGTGCAGACGTTCTTATTGGTCACGATATTCTGAAGGACCATTCTCTTATTGAAATCCAGTTTAATGGCGAGAGACCTCCTCTCAAAATCTGCTCCCTAGCTGTTGCTCAAGTGCCACCAGTCTCACTGTTTGCTAATTTAACTCCAGATTGTAAACCAGTAGCTACCAAATCTAGACATCAATCTTTGGAAGATCAAAAATTTATCGCTGCAGAAGTAAAGAAGTTGCTGGAAGAGGGAGTTATTGAACCCAGTAATTCTCCTTGGCGTGCTCAAGCGTTTGTGGTAAAAGGAGAGCATCACAAACCTCGTATGGTAATTGATTATTCTCAAACGATTAATCGTTTCACGATGCTTGATGTTTATCCTCTTCCGAAAATTGAGGAGTTAATCTCAAAAATATCGAGAAATGAAATATTCAGCACTATTGATTTGAGAAGTGCATACCATCAACTACCTATTAACGATGCTGAAAAGCATTATACTGCCTTTGAAGCTGATGGTAAATTATATCATTTCCTCCGCGTACCTTTTGGAGTCACTAATGGTGTTGCATGCTTCCAGAGATCCATTGACAAGATCATTCAAGATGAAGAGTTGGAAGGTACTTTTCCTTATCTAGATGACGTCACTATCTGCGGAAGAAATCCTGATGAACACGATCGAAATTTAAAAAGATTCTTAGCAGTTACTAAAAAATGCAACTTAACTCTAAATGAAAAGAAGTGCAAGTTTTCTACCAAGTCTGTAAATCTATTAGGTTACACTATCCAGAACAAGACTATCAAGCCTGACCCGGATAGGCTTGCTCCCTTGATGAACCTTCCTGTACCTGACAATGCAGCATCTCTCCGAAGAGCATTAGGTATGTTTGCCCATTATTGCCGCTGGATACCAACATTCTCAAAGAAAATACGTCCATTACTATCAAACAATGCATTTCCTCTTGCAGAAGAAGCTGTAAATGCATTTAAAAGTTTAAAGTTAGACATAGCGAAAGCCTCATTAGCCACAATCGATGACAATATTCCATTCAGAGTAGAGACTGATGCATCAAAGTTTGCCATAGCAGCAACTCTTAGCCAAGAGGGACGACCCATAGCATTCTTCTCAAGAACACTTAACAAATCCGAATTGAATCATTCAGCTGTTGAAAAAGAAGCATATGCCATCGTGGAATCTCTACGTTATTGGCGACATTACCTGATTGGCAGACCTTTTGAAGTATTTACTGATCAAAGATCTGTCTCATTTATGTTTGATAAACATCATTCTAGTAAAATCAAAAATGAAAAGATCTTGCGTTGGAGGCTGGAATTGTCGTGTTTCAAGTTTGATATAATTTACCGCCCTGGTAGTAAAAATGCTAATGCAGATGCATTTTCAAGGATAACTGCTGCAATTAACCCTGAAGTGAATTTAAAACAGCTGCATGAAGACTTGTGTCATCCTGGAATTGTTCGAATGCATCACTGGATTAGATCTAAAAACTTGCCCTTTTCCCTAGAAGATGTGAAAAGTCTCGTAAATTCCTGCCCTGTCTGCTGTGAAGTAAAACCTAAATTCATTAAAAACCAAGGAAAATTAATAAAAGCAACATCTGCATTCGAAAGACTGAACATAGATTTTAAGGGCCCTTTACCATCAAATTCAAGAAATCGCTTCCTCTTCACTGTGATTGACGAGTACTCAAGGTTTCCTTTTGCCATTCCCTGCTCTGATGTCTCCTCAACTACAGTGATTAAGCATTTGAGTAACATCTTTTCAATATTTGGTATGCCAGCATACATCCATACAGATAGGGGGCCATCTCTCATGTCTAGAGAATTAAAAGGGTTTCTTACTGCACTTGGTATAGCAACTAGTCGTACAACTGCCTATAATCCACGAGGTAACGGACAGGTCGAACGCTATAATGGTATCATTTGGAAAACAATTCAGTTGGCATTGAAAACTCAGAACAAGAAAATTGAACTGTGGGAAGAAGTCCTACAATCAGCACTCCATTCCATTCGTTCACTATTATGCACTGCAACTAATGAAACACCACACGAACGCATGTTTTCTCACCCTAGAAGGTCACATAATGGAAGTTCAATACCTACTTGGCTTACTCAGGCAGGACCAGTGTTGATGAAAAATCATTCACGTACTAATAAGTATGAGCCCATTGTACAAGAAGTTGAACTTCTGGAAGCTAATCCAGAATATGCTTACGTAAAGCTACCAGATGGACGTGAGACTACTGTGTCTATCAGACATTTAGCTCCAAGAGGGGAAATCATCGAAAATACCTATGAGAGTAACGGTGAAATGGAGCCATCCGTTAACCAGAACGAATGCTCAGAGCTTGATGGTCATTCGAAGCAATCAACAGAGATTTTGGAGGGGACCGAAAGGAATACAAAAAAAGGTGCAATGCCTGATGAAAATGTTTTACATGAGCAACCTGAACAACCTGAACAGAAGCTTGACCTTTAATATATATTATGAACTTGGCCCCCCTGTCGGGCAAATTCTGGCGCCGCCCTTGTCAATCAGCCACTTTAGGCTTAAACAATTTTTAAAAATACAGCAATTAAACATGGAGGGGGGGGGGAATCTATTAAAAAAAATTAACAGAAATTTGTATTTAAAACTATAACAAAACTATCTGCTGGATGGGGGAATTGTAATGAACAAATCGTAAATACATAAATTTTAAAAGAATAAAGTAAGGCAAAAAAGAAAGAAATTATAAAAGATTATATTGTGAAACTACAGCCAAAAAATATATAAAAATACTGAGAGAAAATAATAAAAATATCTAAAATGTATTAAAAAAATTGGCCCATTTTTTAACTAATAGACCCCTTGCACGTGACGTCACATGTTTCATCTGGCGCCCAAACATAAGGCAAATGCGGTGTTTTCACATTTATAAAAATAGTAATTTGCGCTTCATTTTTTAAGTATTTAGAAAAATAATGCAAGAATAAGAAAAATAAAAATTAAACAGAAAGACCACAGTTGCTTTAAACGGCAAACGGGCAGTTATGATGGTTTGTTTGGGCTCCAGATTATGGCGTCATGTGCACCAGATAAGATGAACAGCCGCTGTTGTGACGTCAATGCAAGGGGTCTATACTTAAAAGAAAACACTTGTGTGGACAGTGCTTTGAGGCCTATAGCTACAACGGCTGTCGCCTCGATTGATCCAGAATGATACTTTCCCGGAATACTTTTAATTTTATTTGAGTGGTCACAGGTATGTATTTCTGTTGCGAGAATCATGTTTTGAAAGGATAAAGGGATATAGTATTTGTATTTACCAATTCTGAACCATAAAAATAGTGCAATAATTGAATAACTTTAAAATTCTCTTCTTCGATAGTACCTACTCCAAGCAGAAATTTCTGAGCGCGCGTGCAAAAAAAAAGCGTGTTAAACACGCTCTTTGACGAAGAAGCTCTGACCAATCAGATTACAAGATGGCAAAACCTGGTTGGGGAAAAAAATATGTATCACAAAGCGGATTTAAACATTGCAAACAAGAAACCATCCATCCAACTATCCTAATGTGTCATACCGGTTTTTGTTTACAACAGCTGACTAATAACTTGGTTTCTTTCTTTCTCCTATGAAAAATTGTCTTCTTTGAATGTAAGCGAAAGTACTTCATGCATTTTTTTTTCTAAAATGATGGTTTACTTGATAACTTTTCTCATTTGATTATTTTGTGAATTATTTGGAAATTTTATATATTTCTTACCCGCCTGTCTACAGTGTGTATAATCCTGTTAGTCATAGCCTTCCTTTATCACAGAAGTTAAAGTTTAGTGACATTGATGATAATTAAGGGAGATTTATTGTGAACGTTGAGTACTTTTCGACTAGCCGGACGCCAGTGTTATATATACATATAGGGTAGTGCCAGTAATGGACACCGTTAAGGAATTTCTATAAAAATTGGCTTTTAGTTAATAGTTATTATATTCCAGTTTTTTCAGCATTATATTAACCTAAAAACAATATCTAACCATTCTATATTCTCTTTCTTAGTATGAATTAAAATTTAATTGGAAATATATATATCAAAGTACCTACAGTGCCAAAATTAATAAATATAATTACTTTATAACTATATTTAGAACCGGATTTTAATGAAAGAATCATAATAAAACAAAATGTATTTTCAAATAAATTTATAACAATTAGGATACCAATAATTAGTGAAATATTTTTAATAATCGTTCACTGTTTGCATCAATTTTTGTAATTATATCAGAAGATTATTATGTTTATTATTTTAGATGGATAGTTAAAATATTAAATATCGGACAGTTACATAGATATCAAATTCTGGTTGTCTGTTTTTTTTTTTTTTTTTTTTTTTTACTCTGAGGAAAAAATTGGTGGAAAAAGCCATCTGGGGCAAAATATCATTTTGTTCAATTTTAATGCAATAGACTCCCTTAAATCCGCAACTCTCTAAAATCCACACATAATTTACCGATGTTAACAATGATACATTCAGTTCAGATATAGGGACAAAGTTAGACTTTTTTTTAGCTTTATATCAATTCCATATATATTTTAATTGTAATTTTCATTAATATTACTGAATTCATGTTTTTACATGAAGGAAAAATAAATTTATTTTTGAAAACTTCAAGATATTGCTGATATCACTGTTAATGACAATCTTCTTACCAAATATATTTATATATTAATTAAGCTTTTTTGGTTATTAAGTCTGGCTAAACCTGAAATAAAACTTCCTTATTTTATGACTTTGATGTGAATTAGTAATGCACCTTTATGAGGCAAGTTTCATTGTATAATTTAGGAAAAATACATTTCATCTTTATAATGAACAGTATTTAATCATACATTATTGATTAATTAGACCTTGCTTTTAATATTTTAATCGTTTGAAAAATTATCTAAATTTTTATTATTTTAGTTTATTACTTATTTTAATATTTTACTATATGTAAGTATTCATCATAATTTCGATTGTGTTATTGATTACATTCAAAAACTGCAAACAAAGCTATGACCAGAAATTCGCAAATTTCTAAAATCTGTACAATCTCTGGTACCAAGCTGTGTGGATTTAAGGAAGTCTACTGTATATCTGTTTCAATTTTGATCTTATTAATGATATGGTGCAAGCAATAGTTTTGAGAATGACATAATATACAGCTAGCCAAAAAAGAACCAAACATTGTTTATTTAATTCATTTCCATCTTTAGCTCTTTCAATTCTAAATCTAATAATCATTTCAATGTTGCTGGAAATGTTATAGCTGCCTGTAATTTTGATTATGAATGAATTTGCTGAGGGAGGAGAGAAAAGAGACAAATGTTACATGTCAATAGTATTTGGAAACTTCAAATATTTTATCCTCGCTGTAGATAAAAATTATAGGAAAGCCTATTTTTCTTAAATTTGAATTGTTTTAAATATTATAGTAAATGTGTTGTATTGCTACCCCAAAATGGCTTTAGCGCACTTTCATCCATCCATAATTTATATATGCCTTAATTATTTTAAAAAATAATAATTTTGGTCATTTTCTTTTTCAGCTAAAAACAGGAAGACTACCAAAATTAGGCTTTGGTTTCAGTTTTGGTCTATCCTTAATTATCATACTCTCGTAAGATGGTGTCCCAACAGGCTACCAGACTGGTTGTGAAAAAATCACTGAAATAAAATTACTTAAGCATTCATAACATATTGAATATCTTCATCATTTAATACTGTAAAAGTGTATTACATTATTGTTATGTTATAACAACTTTCCATAACATTTCCGATTTAAAATTTAATCTAATTTGCTTTTAAAATTTTATTTCTATTTAATATTCCCATTAATAGTCATTAATTTAATTAATAATATTTACTTTTAGCAATATGCTAACTTGTTTTTATTTTTAAAGATTCGCGATGTTGTTTTATCTTTGCAATATTTACTAAGTCCTAAATATATAAATTTTAAAACCTTTATTTTTAATATTCATCTTAAAATCTATATTCATTCAATAAATCCTTTTTTTCTTAATACTCTGGTTAAATTTCAGCAAGATTAAGCCACTATTTAGCCAGATATGTGTCTTTGTATTTTTCTAGCTTTTTCTCTTTTTAAAATTACGCGCGCCATTTTTTTTTGTATTTCCAACATCGCCATTATACACCCGCACATATTTTTAGTGAATCTTGGGGAGAAACGGAAATTCCAATCTCATGATTCACCCTTTTCCACGAAATTGTAGCGTCGCCAAGGAGCTTAAACCTAGTTTAAGCTCCTTGAGCGTCGCTTAAAAACCCGCGTATTTCTTGTTGCCACTAAATAATACTTTTCACCTAACTCCCCTTAAGAATTTCTCTAAATTCAGCTAACAACCTCTTCTCCTTTTTTTTGATTGGCTGAGCGTGTAGCGATCGTACTAACGTCCGCTCGCGTCTCATTCAATTCTCTCTCATTTTTGCCTGGCTCTTAGAGGAAGTAGGACGTACTGAAATTTTGGGAATTTCTTGCCGTTGGGCCCTTGGGCCTGACGTGCGTTCCCTGTTCACTAAAGAAACTCGCTCTCTTGAAATGAAGTTCCAAGTCGGTGAGGGATATAAAATGTGCCCGTTTGCAATTACTTAATGTGCCCGTCTGCAATTACTTTACTTCGATGAAGAGGGTAACTGAATGCCCTAGGAAGGATATATACCTTTCCGAATTTTGCTGAGTTTATCCTGTCGGATGACCTAAAGGAGATGCATAGTTTTGGCTGTCTAATAGTGTTTGTCCCAGCCTGGAGCCTGCGTTCTTCTTGACGAGAATGCCTAAGTTATCTTTGGGATGATGTTTGGAGTCATGAATGCGGGACATCGGGTCTCATTCCGTGAATTGGACATCAGTGATCCTCTGCCCATACTATTAATCAGAATCCACTGTTTACAGGGCTTAAATTGTATTCAAGTGTGTCATCATTCTCCGTGGGCGTACCTTCTAAAATATAGAATTCTGATTTCTGAATTAACAACTTCTGTTTAAGTCCAATATAACTCATAAACTTCATCTTAGTAAATACTTAAACCCTCACTTCATATCTGATGTATAAAGGCTATTTTATCTCTTCTCATCGTCTGTAAAATAAATTGAAAATATTACTGGTACATGTGTAAAATTTAGTGCATGTTATTTTGCTACTAGGATCCTGAGCAATATAATTTCATATTTAATTCTTCAATAAACAAGTTGTTCTAATGTTAAACTAGTGTTATTCTTGGTGTAACCACATACATCATAAATAATTGGGGTGAGTACTCTACTGTTATTTATATGTTTTATTTTTCAGATCTGCAATTTCAAACTATAATTATTTTTCATGAAGCTTAACTTTTAATATTATAATTATTTTACCTATCTATAAAATTTAACTTTAATACAATTAATTTAAATTATTTTGCGGCACAACACAGTCAGGCAAGGCCACCTGACAATTATCATCATAAAAAAATATTATCTTGATAATTTTTTCACTTAATTTTAAAGTCAAACATTAAACAATTTGAAACTCTCCTAACAATGAGCATTAATTTCGGTTTTCAAACTTTTGATATGCAAATAAACATCTGTTTAGTAATAAATAAACTCTTTATTAGTTATAAAACTATATGAAATAATGTTTTAATAATATTTTCAATTTTATTTTAAACTAATGTGAGCACAGCACAGACCCACATATATATAATGATGTGCTTTTGTAAGATGAATGTGCTATTAATTAAGAACATATTTATGTATAAATATGGTTATTATATTAATTGAATAAAATTTCTATTTTATTTTTTTATTGAAACTCTAAAAAAGAATCAAAATAGGATTTTAGGATGAAAAATTTGCTCAGCTAATTACATTTTCACTATTTCAATTATTTCACAAACAATCTGTATTATAAAGCATAAAGGATGTCTGTGAATAACTCAAACGTTATATCCATAGTGACAACAACCTAAATACGAATTTTTTTCTTTTCTTTTGAATTCTCACCTCTGTGGCATGTCACACACCTAGTGTGGCTGTTAATGTTATTTAATAACTTGTTTAATTAGAAAAATATATTTTCATATTTATTATTTCTTCCACAAATATCTCAAATACTGAATATTTAAAGATATTTAAAATTTTTGTATTATGATTGACTATGTTTTAGTAGACCAATTAGTTCTGTTCCACAATAAATTTTCATTTCCATTACCTAAACATAAAATGGTGTTTTTCACTGATAGACTGCAGTACTGGCATCGCATTTTATTTCCCATGATATGCAAGTCATCCATTTTGTTAACTTACAGCTATAAAAAAGTTTTTAGATTTTAATTGAGAAACAAGAAGACAGATTTTGTTTTTAAGAATCAAGTGTGGCTATTGAAAACTCTCACCTCCGTGAACTTGAAGTTCGGATAGGTAAAATAGAGTAAAAATACAAGTTTGCTTGTTTTAATATGCTTAACATGTACAAATTGTAATTAATACCAAAAAATTTATTTCTTTTTTTGAAAAAAGTATTCATTAAGGTTATTTTTATAGAAGGTTTCTCATCTCTGTGAATAAGGTTATATGTATCTTTTTATTTATGAGTAAAATAATTAAAATTAAGCAGAACCATTGTTCATGATTTCTTCTAGTCAGTAAAAGTTTGATATAAAAATGAAAAAAAAAAAAAAAAAAAAGGGGAAAAAGTAAAGTTTTGAAATCGAAAAATATTTTTGTTCAAAAGATACACTTTCTGGAGAATGACCCATAAGAATCAGTGTAGTCAGTGTTGCTGAAATTGTAAAACACATAATTCTATACAAAGATTTAAAAGAAAATTCATGCATAACTATTAACATTAAGCTTAAGCATTATGTAATGTACAAGTTTAAAGAAATAATAAAAAAGAAATAGACATTATATTGAATCAATGCTATCAATAACATGGAATATTTATAAGATGCTCCAATTCCACAATGAGTCGTCACTGTTTTTCATTATAGCAAAATGGAATTATTCTATAGAATTTTACATAATTTAGTGGTGGTCATGATTTCTCAAAACCATCCACAGTGCTATTTTGAATAAATCAGTCTGTTTTTTATTATTTTTTTTTTCTCTTGTTTAGGTGCTGGATTTAATTAAAATTAACAATGACTATCCAATGGATGCTTGTTGCAGGTTTTTTGTATTTAGAACTTGCCTTCATTTTTTTACTGATGATACCTTTTATACCGCCTAAAGTGTAAGTAAAGATTTTACATATTCATCTTCAAAACTTGCCTGTTACATTTTTAAATTGCATTATGTAATTTTCAATTAACTCTTGATTTTCTGTGTATCTGGAATTGTAATATGTTACATGTTAATTTTATTTAAATTTATTTTTCATCTTTGTTATCTACCCGCATTAATGATCTGTGATTTGTTATGATAATATGTCATATAACATTTTTTTGTCTTATGATTATATAAACACAGTTACCCACTGATTCACTGAATATCATATTGTTGGACTATTTTAATAACTGTTTTTATTCTGCGGATTATGAAACACTTTTCAGTCAAGTAAGAAAAACAAGAAAAAAAAATCAGTTTTATTAAACTTTCAAAATATAAAAAATCTTTATTGCATAATTAAAGCTCTTGTACTTTAGATGAGATTTATAATCACTTCATCAATAGTATTTTAAACTTTAGGACAGGGTTGGGTTTCTTCCAGGACAGTGGAAGAAACTGGAAAAAACCCGGAAGAAATAGAAGAAACCAACAGAAAACAAAACATGCTCAGAATTAACTATGTAATTATATATACTATATTATAAGTATATATTAACTTTGTAAACTAATTAAACTAAAAGTATAATTATATAAAAGTTAAATTGGAAAATTTAATTAATGTTAAAAAATATTATTTTACTATGTTATTTTATTAATTAGTTATTTTTTTAATTGACAAACTTCAGGCTCAGCAGACATTTATGGATGATGGGTTTTTTAACTTTAGAGGTAGAAGGATGTTTTTTATTTATTAATATTTCATTCATGCAAAAAGAGAGAAAAAAAACTACTTCCAAAATGTTTATTTTTCATATAAAAATATGTTATTTTCACATTAAAATGCATCATTGGAAACTGTGCAACACAGTAAATATACAAGTTTGCAATTATTTATAGTAGCATCTAGTATATATATCTGAATGTTGATTTTAAAAGACTATTTTTCTCAAAATATCTATGGGCAGGAGTATAAAAAATCTGAGCATCAGTGGGTAGTTTTTCACCACTAAATTTTATTCTTTATTTTTCATCTAAATTTTGCAAGAATTCTAATGAAATTTAAGCGAAGAAAACAAATAAAATGTAGTGATAAAAGACTGCTCGCTGCCTAGACTTTTTATGCCTATGTCTATGAGTATGTCGAAATGCTTTTAAACTCTCATAAAGTTTTCTGTAGGACTTGAAAGTTTTTTTTTTCTTTCATCTTTCGCATTCATCCATTCTAAGTTGAGAAACTGATTGCAGCATTCCACTGCTAATTTTTTTTTTTTTTTTTTTTTATATTAATACTTTGCTGCAGTAAGGAAAATGAGGATTTTAATGAATTTATTTAATACAGTAATTATTGTACTATATTACTTACCTTAGGAAAATTGATGTAAATTCAAAGTACTGTCTTTTATTTAGAAATGAGTTTCATTCTACTGTTGGTAAATGGTCTGTACTATTTACTACTAGTTTCAAAAGTTTTAATAACGGAAATTATGCTGGTTAAATTAAAATGGATAACACTTAATTGATTTTGTGCATTTTAGATAAAATTTCTTTTCTTCATTTAGGCAATGGATGAAGATTTTTAGACTGGTGTCATGCAGGGTTGCATAAAACCCAGGTTTTTACTTAAAAAAAACCCAACCCAGGTGGGTTTTCTGGGATTTTATTAAGTTTTTTGGGTATTGTTGAGTTTTTGGAGGTTTTATTGAGCTTTTTTGTTTTTTAAGAGGTGAAAGCTGGGAAAGGCTCTTATTTCTAGAAAGTATGTATTATATTAAAAAAATCTTTTGTTACTTTTATTAATTAACTTAATATACAAATAATTTTCATTGAAATAGCACAAATAAATCAGTGCAATAGACTATTTTTTTTTTTTTTTTCAATTTCTGATATCATATATGATAACTACATAGCATATATTTAAAGGTAACTTTAATAAATTACTTTTTATCTACATTCCCCACTAAGAAGCATTTTTTAAATAAATCTTTTATCAATCAAAGGATGCTTGATAATATTTTAAAGATATCTATGGGTCAATGTATAGAAGCAGTTTATTCTTTGCATAAAATGCAGAACTATTACTAAAAATATTTTACAAATGAATTTCAATTATCTACATAACCGATTATAATTATTTAATTTGAATATTTTGAAATGAAGTTATAATACTTATATAATATCCAACAATGTTTATTTTTATAAACAAAGATGGACGGTACAGTGTGTAAATGATTTTTAAGGGTAAAAAAACACAAAAAACCTGATTTAATTAAACAAAATAACAAGTTGAAAAAAAGTTTTTTTTTTTATCCCCCCCCCCTCTCCTCCACACACACTTTTTTTTTTTTTTTTTAACCCAACCCTGGCCAAAAAGTAATTAGTCAAATTTGCATCCAGTTGGAAACTTATGTTTTAAAATTTATATTTTTAAATCTTGATATAAAAGATTTTGTCATCTTTCATCTATGCAAAAATGTTATAATCATCTATGTATATTCAGTTTGGCTTTTTTCATAATATCAACAAGCTTTTAAAAGAATTGAGCACAATATTTTATTTTGACAATTTTGGCTTTGTCATAGTTGACAGCACACCCACAATCTATTTTGATAGGATAGTGCTCTTTAAACACAAATGTTAAAAAACTAATGTAAAATCTGCTGGATATTAAACACTAATATCATAGATTCTAAAATAAATAAAACCCACTTTAACGTCAGTTTTATTGGGTTTTTTGCAACCTTGGTGTCATTGATCTTGGCTGAAAAACTGATGTAATTATTAATTTAGCATATAATTAATTAAATTTGTATAGATCTGATCACATTAATTTACTTAAGGTTATAACAAGAAACCATTTATTGTTTCTTACAAAATTTTAAAGTTATATGGTAAATTTATACAGAACTATTACTAATACTTCATTAAGGGGAAGGGTTTTTTATAAAATGCAGTGGAGTCCCTCCTTTATAAAGAGAGAAAATTTCCATCTTGAAGAAATATTGGTAGAAGCTTGCTTGTGTGTTTTAATTTTTTTCTTAATTGTTACAGTTCTGTATGGCTTTTTACATTGATATGTTTAAAAATGTTACATTAATATGCTGTCCAGAGAAGGTCCCTTTTACTACATGCAGGCAACAAAGTTTACAATCCTAAAAAATGTTTCTGATTCTGCTTTTATCTCACAAAAGAATAAGAAAACATACTCCCCTTTGGGATGTTTCTTCAAAACTTTACAAGATTTAGCTCTCTCAATTTCTTCTAGGGATGGGATGAATAGTGATTTGGCCGAATAGCCGAATACCGAATATTCGGCCAAATTTTAGGCCGAATACCGAATATTCGGCCGGCCGAATAGTAAAATTTTTTTTCCAATCAAGAAAATAAATTTTGGTTATATATAATTTAAAAAATAGGAGCTCATTAATAATTATTACTCTTAAATGTGCTTTTAAATGTATTTTTAAATTTGAAAAACTTATTTTAACAAAAATAATTATGAAATTGCATAATATCCTTTATTCTAATGTACATCAAATTGATTTTCAGTAAGTTAAGATGGGAAAATATTTCCATTAAAATATGAAGAATGTACTTCACTTTTATCAATTGATACTTCTTGTATCCAAAATCAATAACATTCTTAATTTCTCTCTATCTCAGAACTCACATGGACATATTTTCTGAAATAATCTTTAATGAAGTAAATTTGATCATTTAAAGTTTGTGTCCCTAGTGATAAGCAAATTTGTAAGAATGAGACTGTTCTGAAATCAGATGCTAAGCTTTAAATTACAAATTACGTTAAAGCAAAAGGTTATGCTTAAAGTAGAATGCATATGTTAACAAAATCTTTGACATTTGAATCGGCACATACAATATTCAACTTCAATATTCCACTTATTCAATAAGCATTAAAAGGATAAACAGAAAATTGATAACAACATGAAGGAAGGAAGATTAAATTAAAAATATATACATAATAACGTTACATATTTAAGTCAGTAATTATGCAAATAATTATTTAAAAGTAAAAACTATAGAATGAAAAAATTTTGTTGAGTATTTAGAATTTATATTAAAATATTTATATAATCATCTTCATAAAGCAAGTTGTGTCATCTAATGTGTATCGAGTTTGACACCAGTTCTGCTTTCAGATGTACCATTGTATTTGGAATGGTTATATATTATATTTGATTTTGAAAATGAATCTTCGTTAACACACCTAGTGAATAAATTTTTTCATTTCTTACTTTATAGAAAATAAGTTAATTTCATAAGAGCCTTTTTTTATATGTGCATGGAATTTGCAGACATTAATAAATATGCGAGCATTTTAGAATAAGGCAGTGTTTTTATATCTTGAATTGTAATATATCATTCTCTAATGATGCCATTTCCCGTACAATTAAATCTCCAGCTTGGGCAGCATTTTCTAGAATATCACTAACTTTTATAGGAAATACAGAAAGGCTGTATATTTTTTAGTATCTTAATAACTCTATATTTTGTAAGTAAGAGTGAGAATGACTTCATAAATGAAGTAGCCAATTTGGATTAGAGAAAAAAATTGCAAGAATGAAATTCTTTAAATCCAAAATTTATTTGGCAAGATATCTTTCACTATTCGGCGAGGTTTTAGCAATATTCAGCAAGATATCTCTAAATATTCGGCTACAGGTATTCGGCCGAAGTATTCGGTCAACAAACCTTCAATATTCGGCCAACCGAATATTCGGCAAAAGGGCCGAATAGGCTGAATACCGAATAGTGGCCGAATATTCGTCCCATCCCTATTTCTTCCATGTCATTCAAATCAAAGCCTTATATTTTTTGTAATGAAGCTGTTATTAAATTTAAGCCATTCTCAGGAACATTTTGACTTTTGTAACTTGAGGTGCAACTATAGTTTCAAACAACTTTAATTTTTCTGAAAATCTTTAAAAAAAACTTTGACTCTTGAAATGTAGTCTCCTTTTGTGTGATGTGCAACTGCATTGTTCAACCCCATTCTACAATATACAGTAAACTCTCGCTACAACGATATCCGATACAACAATAACTCCCTGTATTACAATAATATTTCTTGGTCCCGGTGAACATGCATACAAACTAATGTTAACCTTCCCTCGATATTACAATATTTTCTAGAACAATAAACCTCTGTAAAACGATTTTTCTTTTAAAATTTCAATGTTATTTTCTACCTTTATAACGATATTTTGGTTTTTGAGTACTGAGAAAATAAACTTTGTCATTCATCATCTTTGTCATTTTTTCGGTCTATTTTGTTAACAGAAGACTCACTATTGATTTTCAACATATCTCTATAATGAAAGATTGGTTATTGTTCAGATTTAGATGGTGGGGACCATGTAAAGCCTTTTTTGGTAATGGATAAGGAAAAAACATAACCCTTGTCACGGAACATGTGCCAAATCGCTTGGTTTGTCATTTTCTCGTTGCTAGAGGAAGAGGAAAAGTGAGGTATTTATAAATGACATTCTAATAAAAAAAGAATTTGGAACGTTTAGAAGGGATGAAAGATTTTAGAGTCTAGTAATTTTGAGTTCTAGACGAAAAAATTTATTTTTGATTTTCTTTATTTCATCAGTGTATGATCGCTTAAGATGGCAGAGCGAAAACAACTATCCTTTATCAACGATATTGATGAGAGAATGGAATAGGTTAATGCAGTTAAAAAATATGAATTATCGAAATCTACTATTACAATGTTCCCAAAGAAGAGGAAACATATCGAAGACATTATAAGTTCAAATACAATTAACGCACAGCGAAAACGATTGAAGGTTGTGACAAATGAAAACATTGATGCTGCTGTTTTAAAATGGTACCAAGAGGTAAAGGTACCAAATGTTCCAATAAAAGGACCTTTGTCATGTGTACAAGCACATAAATTTACAGCAACACTAAGGAACGAAATTTTTAAAAGTAGTAATGGTTGGCTAATGCGTTAAGGGATTGTCACGGAATAATTTTCCAGGAAATTCACGGACAGAAAAAGTCTGCCCCGATTAATGACGTATTTCAATTGCAGCAAAAGAAAATGAACAAATCTTATAAAAAGCATGTTGCAGAAGAAGTTTCTAACGCACATGAACCTGGGCTGTTTTTCCAACTCCGACCCGATTGGTCACAGGTGTTCAAAAGTGAAAAGTGTTATGGAGGGAAGAAATTGAAACAGAAATTTATTGTTCTTCTGTGTACAAAAAGCACAGGCACACATAGCATCCAAGGTGCTTCAAGAACCTGAAAAGTCTTTCCGTGAAATATAAAGCCAATAAAAAGTCTTGGATAAATTCTATTTTATTATTATTATTATTATTTGGATGGTTACAAAAATTACAGAAAGAAAAGAAAAAGAAAAAAATCGTTTTGTTGGTAGATAATTCTTGCACTCATGACTCATTTACAAAATTGCGAAATGTAGAAATAATTTTTTTCTCTGCCAATTGCACTTCAATTTTGCAGACTTGAGATATGGGTATAATTAAGTGTTTTAAGAGGTATTACAGAAAACGGTTGGCAGAGTAGATACTTATACATTTTGAAAATAAAATAGAAGACCTTTTTTAAAGCTGTAAATGTGAAGAAAGCATGTGACAATATTTCTGGAATTGGTGGGAAGTAACAGAGAAAAACAATCGTAATTGTTGGGAAAAGGTCGGTTTTTGTCATGAAGATAAAAAATCTGATTGGAATAAAAAATTCATTGAATGAGATCTTTCATATGATCAAGAATTTGTTTTGAACATCCAAAAATCTTTATACTAAATTGATAAAAGAAGTGGCAAAAAATCTGGAATTAGCGTGGAAGACTATTAAACAGCAAGTGATGACCTTATGGTTTTCACAGAATATGCTGATGAAGACATTCTCTCTTTGAAACTACTGACGAGAAAGAAAACAACAGGATGGTGATAGCAGAGGATAGTGATGATGATGATACGATACGGGTCCATCAAAATCCGTACTACTTTAATCCGTGTACTTTATCCCAGGAAGCTCTTCAACCTGCGAAGTCTTTACAGACATTTTTTTCAAGCCTTTAGTCGACAAATGAAGATAATTTTCGTGTACTAGACTCAACACATGCCTTTTTCGTTGACTTAATTGTTAAAAAAAGAATAAACCCACCAAAATATTGGATTATTTTCAATAAAAATAGCTTTCAGATTAGTGAATATTTCTTTGCTCATTTTCGGAATTTATTTAAATTTATTTTACATTATTTAACTATTACTATTAAAATTATGCTAACTATTTTTTCTAAATATAAATATTTAAGTAGTATATAACTTAAAGTAAAAAGAAATCCTAATTAAATGCCCAAAATATGTAGGCCCTCGGTATAGCAATAACCCCTCTATAACAATATATTTATTTGGTCCCTAAAATATCGTTGTAACGAGGTTTTACTGTATATAAATTATTAGGGATGCACCGAATAGTGATTTTGGCCAAATACCGAATGCCGAATATTCGGCCAACAGGTGAACCGAATACCGAATATTCGGCTAGCCGAATGGTAATTGTTGGGCCGAATACTGAATATTCGGCCAGCCGAATAGTTAACTATTCGGCCGAATATCGAATATTCGGCTTTCCAAATTCTTTTTATATTTTAAAATTTAAAGGTATTAAAATGTTACTTTTTAAAACAATTTTACATAATATTTAATAAAAGAAGCTTACATTTTGATAAACAAGAGTTTTTTATAAGAACATTTAGTATTGAAAAAAATTTGCCTTGAGTTATTTAAGAAGTGCAATTATGAAACTTTAATTAATAAAATTTTCTATGAATTAAAACAAACATTTTAAAATCAAATAATGGAAAAATGGCCAGTCTGATAATTGTCCTTTTTAAATAACTTGAAGCAAATTTTTTTCAATATAAAGTACAAATACTTTCAACCTAATTTTGAATAAAGGCATGTTTGGCTCATAGTTCTTTTCTTATGAATGGTGGTATTTTCCACCCTTCCCATCATATCATATTTTACAGAAATCAAAGCATGTGAGTTGAAAATATGTTATCTTATTTATTGTTAATGTAATAAATGAACACACAAGTTTTGACCTAGAGTGAGATGAAATACAATATACTTATGTCTCAATAAGTTGATTATGATTATGGTTTCATGAACAAAAATTGTCTGCCTTGATAGCTATTACTAATCTCAAAAGTTCTCTTTTTCTTTTAAAGGACTTTATTTCGGGGAAAGCAAGAAACAGATTATTTACTAAACAAAATTTAGAAACTTGTATCTGCACATAATTTATTCCTAAAGAGAATCCTAATGAATCACCATTTTAATCCTTCTCATGTTTAATTTTCTTAAGTTATACTTTACAAACAGCAAATAAATAATGTAAAAACATTCTATTTCATTTAAAAATGATTTTGTTTCTAATTGTTTTAAATATAAATTAAAAAATTGACAGTTAAAAGTAGAAATAATGAAAAGTTTTTATTAAGTATTGAATTCGGCCGAATACTTTGATATTCGGCAGGCCGAATAGTTTCATATTCAGCCAAGCTGAATATTCGGCTCAACCGAATAGTTTAATATTCGGCCTAACTGAATATTCGGTAACATGGCCGAATACCGAATAGATACCGAATATTCGGTGCATCCCTATAAATTATATATATGTTACAGGCCAAACCGGTCTATCCTAATGCCCATCGGATAAACTAGTTTTTTCTAGGCCAAACCGGTCTATCCTAATGCCCATCGGATAAACTAGTTTTTCCTAGGCCAAACCGGTTTATTCTAACACCCATCGGACAAACTAGTTTTTCCTAGGCCAAACTAGTCTATCCTAAGGCCCATAGGACAAACTAGTTTTCCTAGGCCAAACTAGTTTGGCCTAAGTCTTATAGGATAAACTAGTTTAGCCTGCTGTTTATTGGTATGAACTACTTTATCCTAGGCTGATCTAGAGTATCCTAGGCCAATTCAGTTTGGTGTGATTTTATAGAATTCAATGACCGCCTCAGCACAAACATTCTAGTTTGTCCTAGGTTGATCTACTTTATCCTAGGCCAATGTAATTTTACTTGTTTTTAGCTCACTGGTGCCAAAGCCTGAGAAATAATGGGCTCACAGGTTCTGTATTTATGTATGTACGCATGTATGCATGCATGTTTGTCTGCATGTAAGTACATATGTATGTAATGCGATAACTCTTGATAGAAATATTCGATTTGCTTAAAATTTTGGATGTAGTTTCATTCTGATAAGGTACTTTTCTGATTAGTTTTGGGAATTCATTGGATAAGATTAAAACTAAGTGTAAAACAAAGGGCAATGTAGTTAACCCCCCAATAATTTAGATAAATAGTTTCGATGCAGAATTTACGGATTTGCGTTAAATTTTAGATGTATGTTCTTTCTGATAAGCGATTCCCTGAATTGTTTTGGGGGGTTTAATGGTTAAGTATGGAAGAAAAAATAAAGGATTACCATCTTACATAGAAAAAACTAGTTTATCCTATGGATATTTAGATAAATAAGTTTGGCATAGGAAAACTAGTTTATCCAATTTGCGTTAGGACAAAATAGTTTGGTCTGGGATAATATAATTTGGCTCAAAATTGGGTTTGGCCAGTAAAAACATATCTTTCACTAGAATAAGCATAAATGTGTGTCAAGAGTCATTGCTTGTAACATCAATACAGAAATTTAACATGTCCACCGTAGAGACATGATGCTTATTTTTATTTTATTTTTTCTCCAGACTCAGGCCGTGCTGGGATAAGCTTGCTTTTATTATTATTATTATTGGAGCCAGATCGCAGCTGAACATAATTTGGAATCGAACAGCGTTTTCCATTTTTGAGAAAGTAATTGCATGTCGACATATAGCTATTTTTGTCACGGTGTCAAGTTTTTCCTTTTCCGTAAAGTCGCAACTGGAAATTCGACTCAAAACGTAGCTTTAATAGTATTTTCTCAAAGATACATCACTTTTATGAAAAAATGGTTAACGCCATTCGATTACATATTTTCTAAGTAAGAATGCCTGCTAATCTTATGCATTTCCAAAAAGGAATTAATTAATAAATGTGTTAGGATGTAGCTCTTTTGGATTTGAGAAAACCCTTAAGGAATGAGAGAGAAATATATTCACAAATCTACTTTTTACTAAACATATTCTACATTATAAAACTCCTTTTTTTCTTTTGTTCTAATCTACATTAACTACTTAATGAATTCCTATTCGAATACTGAAGGACTAAGAATCTATAATCAATAATATGTTGTGTATTTTCCATTCAGCAAACACATCGTAATTTAAAAATACATTGTAAATTTATCCATAAATATGTATGCAGTATTTTTTAAAGAAATCTTAAATTTACGTGAATTAAAATGTGACTTTTTTTGGCAGAAATTGAGTAGGGGCAGGTCGAGTCGGACTGAGTCTCTTTTCACTGATTTTTGTACAGGCAGGGGTCGGGCTGAACTTTTATTTTTTTTACGAGGCTTCGAAATCCAGCCCTTGCAAACCTCTATTAGTATTCTACTACCCTTCAAATAAAATGCATTATACATGGGTGATAGCAAAACCACTTTGCACAAGGTTATCAATGGAGTAGTAGTCGGGATTAATATTAAAAAGAATATTACCCTGTTAAACTGATGGCTTTGCATTCACAGGGTGTTTACACTAATTGTGTATTACAGACTTATTTTTTTGAAAAATAACGCCCTCGAAAAAACAAGTAAGGGGGATTACTTTTTCCCATTTCCCCTAATTATACTTAACCATTGAACCACAAAACTAATCACAGATTCGCTTTATAAAATTGAACAATTATCCAAAATTTGAAGCAAATCAGATAATTCTGCTCAAAATCCATTCATCTGATTTAAGGAGGGTAATACTACATTCCTCCTTTTAATCATTAAATCCTCAAAACTATTCAGGGATTCGCCTTATATAAAGAAAAATCCATGTTCAAAATTTAATCGGCAAATCAGATAAATCTGCATAAAACCCCATTTATTTATTTTAAGGAAGGCGATAAATCATCCACTACCCCACTATACTTAACCAAAAGAAAAATTAATTAAAGAAGCGTCTGATCAAAATGAATTCATGTCCAGAATTTTAAGCAAATTGGATAATTCTGTATTATAACTAATTTATCTAATTTAAGAAAATAAATTATACACTTTCTCTTTATACTTAACCAAAGAACCACGAAAATTAATCAGTGAAGCGCTTCATCAGAATGAACAAATCAAAGATTTCCAGCAAATCGGTTAATTCTGCATGAAAAACCCATTTGGCAAAATTAGGCGGGAGCCCCCCTTTCTTCCATTTGTTCTTAACCAATTAGCCCCCAAAACTAATTTGAGAAGCACCTTACCAGAATGAATCTATTTCAAAAATTTAAGCAAATTAGCAAATTTTGCTTGAAAAAAGCATTTACATAAATTATGGGGCATTACCTTTATTTCCCCCTCCCTTTATACTTAAACAATGAACATCCACTACTAATCATGGAGGCGCCTCATCAGAATGCTTCTATATCTAACTTTTTTTTTTATAAAATATGCTAATAATGCATGGAAACCCTTTTATTTAAATTAAGGGAAGGGGCGAATCAGCCTCTCGATCTTCCTCCCCCTTATTATTCTCCAATGACCTCCCAAAATTAAACAGAAAAGCACCTCATAAGAATAAACCTATATTGAAAGTTTGATGCAAACTGAGTATTTCTATCAAGAATTACTGCGTTACGTACTTACATACATACATAGATACAGAACCCACGGGCACATTATTTCCCAGGCTTTGGTAGCCTGATGAGATCATAACATGTCAAATTACATTATTTCTATCAAGAGTTATCGTGTTACGTACATACGTATGTACATACATGTGTACATACATGCGTCCATACAGAACGTGCAAGCCCATTATTTCTCAGGCTTTGACGCCTGTGAGCTAAAAACACGTAAAATACATTGGCCTAGGATAAATTAGATCAGCCTAGAACAAACTAGAATGTTGGCGCTGAGGCGGTCATTGAATTCAATAAAATCACGCCAAATTGAATCAGCCTAGGATAAACTAGTTCAGACCAATAAACAGCAGGCTAAACTAGTTTATCCTATAAGAGTTAGGCCAAACTAGTTTGTCCTATGCGTCTTAGGATAGACTAGCTTGGCCTAGGAAAAACTAGTTTGTCTGATGGGCGTTAGAATAAACCGGTTTGGTCTAGGAAAAACTAGTTTATCCGATGGGTGTTAGGATAGACCGGTTTGGCCTAGGAAAAACTAGTTTATCCGATGGGCGTTAGGATAGACCGGTTTGGCCTAGGCGAATCTAGTTTGGCCTAAAATCGGGTTTGGCCTGTAACATATATATATACAGTAGAACCCCGCAAATCCGGACCCTGCAAATCCGGATCGATTTGGTCAAGCGGTTGATAAACGATTTGGTTGATTTCCATAGCATAAACTTGTTTCATCGTCGTATTCTGAATTAAAAAAGAAAAAAAACTTTTTCTGAAATCTTTTTGGAAGAATACCTTAAGCTTTCTTATTTAAACTCTTACTTAAACTACACCCAACGAACTACTATTGCTCAAGCGGATGCATGACCGTACGGCTCAAAAAAGGTATAGAAAACTGGCACAGCAAAAAATTACAAACTTTTTTATTACAAAGTAAACATTTTTACTGTCTGTAAATAATCAATAAGTTAAATATAAAGGTGATTTTGTGTACGTATGTTTTATTTTATTTCATTTTTTTCTTATTCTCCGGATAATTCGGATTTTCGATAATCCGGATTGGGTCTGGTCCCAATTAATCCGAATTATCGGCGTTTTACTGTATAATATATTTTAAATGTTTATTTTTGGATTAATTTTATATTTGTTTTGTAGGTGGAAATATGTGTTTGATTCAAGATTCTTCAAGATGTTAGCCTCTAGAGCAAATGTATACTTCACTGTATTTATAATTGTCTTAATATTTTTCTTCCTAGGTAAATGTTTTTTTATGTTTTTTATCTGTAAATGATTATAAAGGAGCTTTCAAAAGTCTCTTTTCATCTAAATTGTTTAGTGATTTTTAACATATAAATATGGCAAAATAAATTTTATAAATTTGTCATGGATAATGTTACATATAAACAGTAATACATACCTTCTATATTAGTCATTATTTTAAAGAAAATTTCTGTCCATAACCATTCAGTTATTCATTCAGCACGTGGAAAACTTATTCTAATAAGTAATATCAGTCATACATGAGGTAAACATTAGATTTGCCAATATATACAAGGGAATTCCAGTTTTTTTTTTTTTACTGTTTTTTCTTTGAATTGGTTTATTTTAGGCTTTGGTTGTGGTCACATCATATATATATATATGTACTGTTTTTTTTGTTTTTTTTTCTTTTCTTTACAAATATTGTTTAAAAATCTAGGTCTTTATTATATATAAAGATTTATGATTTAACTATTCAACCTTTGAGTTAAGGCTCATACCCTTAATTTCCGGGGTCCACAAACACAAAAGAAATGCAAAAAGGAAGTCTGTGATATCTAAGAATTTAAGATCCATTGGATTAGACAGCATATCTTCCATTACTTGTATGAATTACTTTGAGAAAACTTTGAACTAGCCATACAATATGTTGCATTGACTGGTATAAATATTTACTTATCTAAATTTTATCTGTAAAAAATCAACATGTATTCAAGTTACATATAAGTATAAAAACATACAAGTATTTATATGTAAAGTTAAAAATCACCCATGTCACAAGTGTGTTTAATTTTTAAGCTTTTATAGGGTTTTTTTCTGTATTTAATAATGTTTCTTAGTATTAAAGTTATTTGTTTTAAAATTCAGGTTTTTTTTTTTTTTTTTTTTGTGGTGTGTGTATGAATGAAATTTCTCTGAGTAAGATAAGAATGTTGTAATAGCATTTTAATTTGAATTATTCCTTTCTTTTAATCATTCATCTTACTTTGCTTGAAAACACTTTTTCATTATTTCTATTAGATGTTGAAATTATAAAATAAAATTCTACAACTTTCAGCTATTCAGGATGATTAAACGCATAATCATTTGATTTAAAATGGAGATTTTCATTTTTAATGAGCTAGTAAGGAAGAAAAACTTGTAAAGTGACAAAAATCATGAGCAAATTTAGATAAGTAAATATTTATACCAGTCAATGCAACATATTGTATGGCTAGTTCAAAGTTTTCTCAAAGTAATTCATACAAGTAATGGAAGATATGCTGTCTAATCCAATGGATCTTAAATTCTTAGATATCACAGACTTTCTTTTTGCATTTCTTTTGTCTTTGTGGACCCCGGAAATTAAGGACTAAAATTGCTGATATTCTTTAGAATATTAAAAACAGGACTTATAAAATAATAATGCTATATATTTAACAATATTCATAGTTTTCCTTTTGATTTTATGTACTAGATTTTTCTCAGGTTTTATATAAGTAAAATTTTTTACATTGAATGCAAGGTCTTCACAGAAGCCTGAAAGCTCATGGTGAATCTCCAGAAGTCTATTGTTTAAGAACTACTAGCCTAACTCACATATAAGTAATTAAGACTATTACAGCAGATTCCCTGAAATCTGCACAGCTTGAAACCACAAGTTGTGTGGATTTTAGAATTTTCCAGCTTTCTAATTATTGATTTGTTTGCATTTATAAAACAGTAATTTGAATTTAATAATGTAAATGAAATTAGAACAGATGCTTACAATATATTAACCCTTTCCGGCACACTATGCCCAGTCTGGGATACCTAATTTTAATTCCACACTTGCAAATGGCACCAATAATATTTTAGTATAAATTTGCTTTTACAGTATAAGCTTAAATTAGGGGATTCAAAGTATTTAAAAAATTCGTGTGTGAATTCCGGTGTCAGTCGATAATTTCTTATTTTACTAAAAGATTTTGCCTGTGCCGGAAAGGGTTAAATAATAAAAATTTATTTTTAAAATTGACTCAATTATTAAAAGTAAAGTTCAAGTAAACAATTAATAATATATAATAAAGATGAGATTCATTTTCTTTGAATTATTCAAAAACTTTCTTCATAGTAATATCCTACTAATTCACAATCACGCATGTTGGCCTAACCGTTTCTGTGTTTTTCTTTGAACCTTGAGTAACCTTGTGTAAATACGGGTTAGAATCCCTTAGAAAGATCCCCATGATGATAATGGGCACTCCCACTCAGGCCTAAATCCATAGTGCAGATAATCAGCTGTCATAAATAGCACACCAAGACTTACTAATTCATATCAAAATCATAAAATAAGGCAGTTTTATTTCAAGTTTAGCCTGATTTACTAATCAAAAAAGCTTGATTAATAAATAAAGATTGCAATTACCGTAATTTCTGGAAGATAAGCCGCGGCTTATACGTGTTTAAAAGTTATTTTTTTCCAAGTGCAGCTTATACGCCGGTGCGGTCTATACAATGAACTTTTTTTATTTCCAACCCGGTGTTGCAAGCAAAATATTGCAAACAGCTGCAAAATAAAAAAATATTAAATTTTCCGAAATCAGTTAGGAAAAAGTTAGTGCATTTTCAAAAACTTAGAAATAACATTTGATTTTTAAAATGTGAATAGAAAGATGAAGTATTATTAACTTTTTTAAAGAAATTTCGACAAACAAAAAATTTAAATAAGATTTATAGAAGAAAAAAATAAGACATTTTTGTTTTTAATGGATTAATTCACAATTCATTCATACCAGTGATACTTAGGGATGAAGTTTAATTGATCACTTTTTAATAATTCTATAAACATATGGAATATAATGCAGACGTAATTTTTACTTTGTGGTGCCATCAAAATAAAAAAATCAATTAATAAATAAAATATTTTTCTTACAAATTGTCAATGTATTTAATTTGCAGTCATAATTCAGTCGCAGTATTATTTCTACATTAAATATTTATGTATTCCTTTCTATCACTTAGAAATCTTTCTCCTGTGACCTGTGCAATAAAAGAAGAAATCTCATTTCAATACACACCTGCACGTTCATACCAAAAGAAAGATGTTTCTCTTGTACATTTTGTAAAGGGATTTTCTCAGAATCATATCATGCCTGGCTCCAAGTCATTATCCACTTAATCATTTCAGAAAGAATATTTGAACTGTATATCTGAACAGAGAATTATTCATCTGCCCGTTCATACTAAAGAGAAACCTTTCATGTGTGTTGTATCTAACAAAGCATTTTTTGAGCAATCTAATTTAAATACTGACTGTTTACTTCATACCAATAAGTTTTCTGTTCCCTGTGATGCCTGTAACAAAAACTTTCTTAGAAATCTTTTTTCAATACCCACCTCCACATTCATACTAAAAAAAAAAAAAAGAATTGAACTGTGCAACAGGGGATTTAGTCAGAAATCTCATTTACATGACCACGTGCACATTTATACTAATGAGACAAAAGGTGTGCTTTTAAAATTAAAGGAAAAAGAAAAAAAATACGATTTTTTCTTAATCTATTTTTAACCAAAAAATACTGAAAAATTTGTTTTATTTTTAAATCGATATATTTTTGTATATTTTATCAGGAAACAGATTACAGTAGCGGAAAATCTTTATGTGACTATTCTACTTTTCATCAGTATCTTAATGTTTTTTAACCTATTTGTCTTCGGGTTAACGTCACATGAAAATGACAAATTTTCGGCCGATTTCAACAATTATTTCTACAAAACGGCATTTTGGGTGAAGGGTTAAAAGTTTTTTTCCATCGCACTTTCAGCTTTAAAATAATAAAAAAATGAGAGCAAGAGAGCTAATTTTAGAAACTGTAGTTATAAAATAGTTTTCTCTCTGTCATTTGAACTTTAGGTCACTGTTGCTTCGAGGAACAACAGATAGTTGTGGTTGATCAGCACAGTATCTTTTTGTGTTTTATCGCCCGACGCGCTGTTTAAGTTTTATTTATTTATTTAATTTATATGGTTATTTTAAAATTTATATTAATACTTTTCAGCTTTTTACAATTGAAAAAGCTTCTTTAAATATACATTTAGTAATTTATTACGATTTTCTTTATTAATTTTATATGGGCGCATACCTAAAAAGAAAGCGGATTAATTCAGCATAAATAAAAAAATACAAAATAAATAAACATTGGCAAGTTATATTTATTATTTACTAAAAATAATTTTTTTAGAATTTATTTAAAGAATGCATTTTTGTTTATTTGGCATTAAATTAATTAGCAAAATCGTAAGAGATTATGCACTTTTGCTTGTGCTGCATATAAGCCGTGGCTTATCTGATAAAAATTGAATTTTTATCTCTCGTTTTTCAATGGTGCGGCCTATACAATGGTGCGGCTTACCTACCGGAAATTATGGTACCAATGATATCAGCACTATCTTGAATTTTTTCAGAAATAAATTTATGCTTCCTTCATGAAAAAACATGAGTTCAATCATATTAATGAGAATTACATATTAAAATGCATACAGAATGATATAAAAATAAAAAAGCTTATAATTTAGTATCCACATCTGAACTGAAAGTTTTCATAGTTTACATCTGCAATGATGTGCAGATTTTAGGGAGTCTACTGGGTGGACTGAAAAAAACTTCTTTTCGATTTTCCATGATGGATAGTACAGAAAAATTGCCACTGGTAATATCAAGTTTGCACAAAATGTTTGAATTTATTTAGACAATTCCTTCATTTGCCACAGATGGTTTGACGTTTTCTTCAAATGTTGATTTTTGAGCAAAAATTTTAAAAATGTTCAGTTAAATTTATTTTAACTGATATACTTGAAATGTCATGTTTCATGTTGAAAGTGTTTGAATAAGCTCTAATTATGTATTATTTAATAGTTATGTGTATTTTGTATTAGGCTATTTTCATAGCCTTTTCACATATAAGTGAGCAAAAATTGTTGGTATTGTTGCGATCGTTTGTCGGTTTCTCTTTTTTGTCATTATTATGTTTCTTGCTTTTTTTCTGTTTTTCAATGTGTTCAGAGTCACATATTTGGATTACGGACCTGCAATTCTGGAAGGAGAGGGTAATGAGGAGCTAAAACTAATGAAAATGCAATCAGTCATCACGAGAATGAGGGAGTAAATAGGAGATGAAAGATGGTGAAACAGCGAGATGGGATGTTAATTATTTTTCTGCTCTAAAATATATATATTCTCGGAAGATTGAAATAGTGGGAATTTTAAGTAAGCAATTCATCTGAATCAGAATTTGAACCAGGATCTTCAAAAGAAGATCCCAAACACACATCCATTTTTCACACAACTGCATTTAGAACTGGTATACACTATATGGCCAAAGGTGGCTGGTCACTTTTGATTTTAGATGTTTTGTTTATTATCTAGAAAAAGACATGTGGAGTTATCCTGAAACTCCAGGTATGCAAACAAAATAGTACAGGTCATGTATTTCCACAAAGATTTTTTCACGAAACCCTGTAGGGGACTATCAACAAATTGAAAAAGAACAAATATCTTTTGAATAATCCTGTCAAAACTAATGTAGCAAAAGTGTTGAAAATGCAGAGTATGATTAAGTGATTTATGGGGGTAATACAGCATGTTTATTTTTATGAGAATAGCATGTATATTCATAGAGAAATTAAAGCTTTCATAAAATGTCCCAAATTTCACAAAGTTTTTTGCTTATAATTTGCAAAGTTCTTAACATTAAAAAAAAATTCTCTCTTTCTCTGAAAAGTTTTTTTTTTTTTTTTTTTTTTTTTTTTTCCCAGAAAATATGACAAATAACATTGTACACATTATTCTGTAGTCAGAATTAAAAAAAAAATATTAAAAATTGCTTGAAAAATGAGCAGGTTTACTAAAGTAATTTCACTGTGCATGTGTGAATGCAATTGAAATATAATGTGCATAATATCAGGAGTCTGTCCAGACTTTTTTCGCAGGGTCCTGTTTTTCTGAAATTATGAACAACTTTTTACATTTGTGAAAAATCTAGTAAAAATTTTGTGAATAATCGTTATATTCAGGTTCTTTCTTATAGATTTTTAAGAAGATATATGTATGTAAAATACACATTTTCTTTATGCAGGTAAAGGCGACTAGTCAGATTTTACTTTTAAATGATTAAATTTGAGAAAGATCAATTTCAAGATGGAAAAGTTTTGTGAAAGTCCTAATTTTAAGATAAAAAACTTTGTGAAGGGTCCTGTTTTAAGGTTAAAAGTTTTGTGAAAGGTCCATTTTTGAAAAGAAAAAATTTGTGAAGTGTCCTTTAAAAGGACCCAATCGTTTCCTAAAAAGATCTCTGTATGTGTTAGCTATATGTATAGAGTAACTTTTGTGCAAGTCTCAATTCTTAAAAATATTGTTGATAAAATACTCTCAAAATTTGTTGTTCCCAAAATGAAGCAAAAAGATGAGGAGCTGTATCTATATATCCATTGATTAGTGTCAATGTAGCATACACTATATTCTTCATACTACTATATTTGTATACAGATCAGTATTTGATTAAAACTTCAAATTATTTGTAGCAAATAAAAGAATTGTCGAAAAACTCAATTTTTTTCTCTAAGCTTAGTGCCACCAGTGACAACTTTTCAGCACTATCTATCCTTGAAAATAAAAATAAAGTTTTTTTTGGCTCAGCCTACTGTAAGATGATACTGCTTAAAGATGAGTTCAAGTTCTTTTTTCAGAGATGGGGCCCACCCAAGCCCGAAGCATTTTATGTTGTCAGAGCTCAAGCCCAATACCAAAAATATGCAGTAGAAAAGAAATTGCATGATATTTAAAAAAAAAATTCAAATTTAAACTACTTTTTACTTAAAAATGACTAAGCAAAAATTCTAATTTAATATTTAAAATGAAAAGTTTGGTATAAAATAAAAAAATATTTTATACTTAAAAGGATTCTTATATTTTTTTCTCTTTTAATAAGTAAATATTATGGACATGTGTAATGATGTGTGTTTCATAAATAAATGAATGGAACTTGTAGGAATTACTGTTAATTATCTGATGAATAATCGAACAACATTTATAAAAGGTCTGTAAAATGTGAACATTTTTAATTATAAATTTTAATATTCCAATGCTTTTATAGAAAAAGAGCAAATACTTTTCGATTATTTTTTATCAGAATGATATGGTAATTATATTTACTTACAATTGAAAATAACTTTGTAAACTGCACAGTGCAGCTTCAGATCTGCAGAGTTCATAATACGAGGGCATTTCGAAAAGTAAAGATACAATGGCTCACATTCCTTAAAAAAAACCATTTATTTAGAAAACGTAAGTTACATATTATTAACTGGATTATTTATTATTTTTCGACATAATCACCCCCGTTATCCAGACATTTTTTAAGTCACGGTACAAGCTTTTGTATCCCACAGTCATAAAAGATTTCCACCTGTTGAGAATCAACCCTAACTTGACAGTCACAACATCATAAGGAGTTGTCATTGACACTTCCGGTATTATCTGATGCAATTCTTTCAATTTGAGACGTCTATTCGCACAAATTGCTTCCTCCATTCTCTGAAGAAAGGCATCAGAGATCACAGGTGGCCGACCTGTTCTTTGTTTGTCATGAACATCGGTCCTACCTTCAGAGAAATGATGAACCATTTCATTACATTTTGTTGATTTTTCATGTTCCCATAAACAAAAACAATTTTTTTGTGAATATCCGGTGGTTGCTAACCTCTTGCATGAAGAAAACGTATGACGGAGCACACTTTGCATTTGGTGGGATTCTGAATCATTGGAACCATTATAAACATGACCTAGTCCAACCAGAATCAATGTTGAAATGCCGAATGACCGCGAGGAGAAAGCTAACGGTTCAAGGTTAACACCTGTGTTGCCAACTTGCTTTCCAAAACTTTTCTTTTGCTCTGGCATATGTTGTATCTTTACTTTTTGAAATGTCCTCGTAGAAATGATAATTGCTAAAATTATTTTCATATCAAGAGCGATTACGACTTGTGTATGTTGTGTATACAATAGAAATCTAAATTATTTGCAAACCTGAAGCTAAAAACAGCACAAAATATTTTCTTTGCATTAGATCGCTAAATAATAATAAATGATCCAATTGCAAAATAACCTCTGCTACAAATGAAAATCAAACTAAAGACAAATTCATTATCATATTCTTTATCATATATCATTGGAACTTCTTTGACAATGCAAACATAAATCTGTAGATATGACTAATCATTTTCTTTTAAAATAGCATTAATACTAAAATAGAAAAACACATTTTCTGTTTCCCATTCATTCTGATCAAGATGCCAATACAATGATTTGAAAATGAATAGGTAATTTTTAAAGGAAAAAAATGTTCTTTTCATTAGCGTAGCAATTTAAAAATTATTGGAAAGGCTCAAACAGTTCATAGCTCAAAATAACTGCAAAATTGAGAAAACCTATTAATAATAAAATGTCTCTTTATAAATAATTATGTTGATTAATTAATTAATTAATTTAATTATTTAATTTTATTCAGAATTAAAAATGTGTATGCATAATATTTCAAAGTAAACATCAAGGAATAAATGAAATTTTAAAATTTTGTTAAGTATAACAGCAGAGCTGGAAATAAATATTTCATTCATAGTACTTAAAAAAAGGAAGAAAATGCACTTACAAATTTTGACATCATAACACAAGCTAAGTGCACTTCGCTGACATTGCATTCAAAATGGATTCAGTATCTACTTGTATTTCTCAACTGATGTTCATTAATGCAAATCCAAAAAGCCAAGAATTGTACATAGTTTTCCTAATATTTATGCGATTCTTAGTCAAAATTTGCATTTTTTTAATTCCGAAATTTGCATTTTTTTGCGATTCTTTGACAAAATACCAGTTTTTTTGTGATCTTGTGATGGCATTTCCATTTTTTTTTTCCACAATCCTTTGCCTAAATTTACATGTTTTCATCATTTGACAAAATTTGCATTTTTGTGATTCTTAGACAAAATTCACATTTTCCCGCAATCCTTTGATAAATTTTGTGAGTTTTTCACAATTCTTTGATGAAATTAGTGTTTTTTCATGATTCTTTGACTTAATATGTGTTTTTTCTGCTATTCATTGACGAGATTCGTATTTTTTTGCGATCATTTCGCAAAACTTGCTTTTTTTTCGGCGACTATTTGTCCAATTTTGCGTTATTTTTTGTGTCTAAAATTTCAGACTAATTTACTGATTTTTTTAAAATTTGAAACTGAATGCCTTAAAGCAGAATTTTTGGAAAATTCGCAACATAATAACCCTTGATTTGATTTCTAATAGGGGAGGGGGCTTGAGCCCCTCCCTTTCCTATACCGCTGGTTCTTTTTAGAATTTTTTTAGTCATTGATAAATAAAATTTTGAGGTTTCAGAAAGAATGAGTTAGAGTCCGAAGATTACAATAAAAATAGAGCCCAAGCCCATCTCATCATACGTATACATTTCCTTGTGGTTGCGATTACAAGTGTCGGCAAGAATCAAGATGAAAATATTTATTTCAACTTTAGTTTTTTTTTTTTTTTTTTTTTAATTCTTAGAAAATTCCAACAAACTCATTGTAGGAAAAAAATTGTGTGCTTGTTTTACTCTTAAAAGAGCAGATGTTAAGGAAATAGGAGGTGGATGATAACATTGTCATCACCAGAGCTGCCTACACAGATATGTCTTTGTATCAGTAGAGTATCCAACTGGTATACATATACATTATATAACACGTATATTGTTGTAAATAGTAGTTTTATTGAGCACAAAGTTTCTTTCCTTCTTTAAAAAATATATATTGTGTAAGACAGTCCCTTAGTTTTGGAGGGTTTAAATATTGGAATAATTCAGTTATTGTCTTATCAATCAAAATATTTGCTAGCTTGTTAAAAATTATTTCATCTTAAAGTAAAATAGGTATAATTTAGAAAGACAATGAAGTAATGAGCCTAATTTGCAATTTGTGTTTACAGATATTCTTGTTTTTTATAACTTAGATTCTATAAGAGAAATGTTAAAATATTCTTCTACATCTTCTGTGGATCTTGGACAAGAACTACAAGTCCATCTAAAGCTATTTAGATCCCAAAGAAATTATTATATTTCAGGATTTACTGTATTCTTTTGGTTGTAAGTATTCTACTGATTTTTATTTTTTACATTATTTGCCAAATTTCTTTTTTATTTATTAACAAGATGAAAGCCTATTAAGCATGATGTTAAAAAAATAAGAAAATACTTAAAAATAAGTCAGATAAGAATATTTTTCTCTCATTATATTTACTAATAAAGATGTAATAAATATTATGTATAGTAAAATGCCAAAAATTCACAATCTTTGGAACTAAAGGTTGTGCAGACTTCATGATTTGTTGGATTTCTGGACATAAAATATATATATATATATATAACATAATTTTTAAACTGTTTAATTTACACCAATATATGGATATTTGTCTAGTTATATCTATAGTTAAATAGCTATATTTTAATTATCAAATTATTTTTAATGTTATTGATATAATTTTTGGTATTATTATTAATAATATTATTACTATTATTATTATTTTATTTTATTTTTTTAATTTTTATGCTTTTATTTTTATTTTATTTTATTTTTTAATTTTTATTATCCTATATTAAGATAATGAGTTTTTACCATGTAAAGTCACAATAAATGTTACTGATTAAAGTAACAATAATGTATTTTAAGTTATATGTTAATATGAATGTTATCTCTTAATTCTAATTTTAATCATTTTATTAATTTAATTTTATGTTAATATCGATTATTAATTATTTTCTCCGGTTCAATTATATTTCCATTCAGCTTTATCTTTTTTGTTTGTTATGGATACTATTATTTTTACTTACTTTCAACTCCTTTTTGTAAAATATCTTTGCTCCTTGTTTAATAATTTGGTTTTTGTGTGATGGTAGTCCCAAATTCGTATTGTTTTGCTTTTTCATGGCAAATACGAAGATGAAACCACACACTCCATTTGTAGTTCCAAAGTATTTGGGACCTGAAGATTCTGCTTTGGTTCTACAAATTTCATTTGTATTCAAATTGTTCTTTTTTCCTTCCATGTTCAATGTGCTATAAGTTATTAAATTCAATGGTTAATTTCAAATGGATAATATTGTTTACTATAATTCAATTTAATTCTTCGTTTTGGTTTATTGTTTTGTTGATAGAATCCATTGGTGAATCTTGTCTACTTTTAATGGTATTTTATATATATATATATGTTTAGATTGGGGGAAAAAAAAATATATATATAAATATATGAAGGCAGCATATGATAACAGCATTTCTCTGTAGAACTATACAAATAAGAATTTTGAACATGAAGAGAAAAAAAAGCTTGTTTTATAGAAAAATTTATTTTTAAAATCCAAAAGAAATTTTTTTTGCCTTTCGGCATTTTATTCAGTTTTGTTTTATGTAACTAGGGGGGCGCCGCCCCCCTGCTCGCTATGCTCGCCAACCCCCCGCGTAATCGCTTCGCGATTCCAAATTATTGGCTACCCCTGCTTGCTGCGCTCGCCAATACCCCATGGTATGAATAAGCAGTTGCAGACCTTTTAACTGATGTGTCACACGACTGGTGTTGTAAAGAAATTAAAAATGTGCCCCCTTGGGGGGCAGAGTGGGAGGCGACACAAAAGACATCCATGATATGAATAAGCAGCTGCAGACCCCTCAAATCATATGTCACACGATTGGTGTTGTAAAAAATTGAAAATGTGCCCCCCTGGGGGGCAGAGTGGGGTGACACACAAGACATCCATAAAATGAATAAACAGTTGCAGACCTTTCAAATGATGTGTCACACAACTGGTGTTGTAAAGAAATTAAAAATGTGACACTCCCCCTGGGGAGAGCAGAGTGTGGGGGTGACACACAAGACATCCATAATATGAATAAGCAGTTGCAGACCTTTCAAATCTTGTGTAACACGACTGGTGTTGTAAAGAAATTAAAAATTTGGCGAAATATTACAGCTATCGCCAAGTTGGCGTCACTTTTGACAACTAATTTTGGTCGCCAAATTTGGCGATATATCGCCAAGTTGGCGACAAACTTGGCGATTGTTGGCGATGGTAACCTTTCCTCTTTTTATGGTAACCCATACGGTGATGCATAGACGGAGCCCTTTCCTGATTGGTCTATTCGGCTCATGGAAGGAGTGGACAACCCGGATTCGTTAGTTCCGGAAATCTTCCACATCAGCATCATTCCAGGAGTCATTCCTTTTAAGGCTAGTTTTTTTTTACTATAGAAGGATTTAAGTGTAATCTTCCTCTCTCCTCACCACCAGCACAAAAGTTTAAAATCCTGAGAACCTGAAAATATTCTTTTGTCGTCTTTACTGCCCTCTACTAACAATAAGCAAAAAATCAAACATCTAAATTAATCATCCACCTCTCAGAAATTTAAATTTCCCCCACAACCCTCAACATACACAATTTAAAATCTTTAAAACTCTGTATTTAAATTTTTTTTTTTTTCAGTCTAGTAACAATAAATGAATAATGAGCCATGTTAATTATCCCTTTTCATGTAAAATGTCAGCTTCCCTCTCCATTTGTCCCCAAGCAGAAAAAGAAAAATTAAGACACTACTAAACATTTTGTTGTTATTGTTTGTCCTATTTGTTGCCTCCTAGTAACAATAATTATATAATTAGTCATCTAAATTACAAATTCCTTGCTTTCAAAATGAAATTCATGTTTTTCCTTCATCTCCCTCCCCAGTACATGAAATTTAAAATTATTCATTTTCAAAAATTTTTTGTCCTATTTGTTACACTCCAGTAACACTAAATCATTTTCTGTTTAAATTATTTCTTTATCCCAAAAATGTCCCCCCCCCCCTAGTCATCCAAATGTTAAAACCCCTAAAACTCTATTATGCTTTATTTGTTGCTCTCTGATGACAATAAATGGGTAATTATCTAAATTACTCTTTTTTCCTCCAAAAGTCCTATTTCCCCGTCTGTCCCTCTACACAGCAATTAATTTAAAATCTTCAGTATTAATTTTTAAAAAAGTCTTAGTTCTTATTAGTAAGGTTTAAATTATTTCTTATTAGTAAGGTTAAATGTCCCTCATCTAAAATATTCCTCCCCTGAAAAATTTCCCCCCTTTTTTAATCACTCTTTTTGGGAAGAAATTTTTTTATGCATTTTCATATTTATATTAGCATATTCTGATTTTTTTAATGACAATTAGAATGTTATTAGAAAGACTTAGAGGCACATCATCTATAAGGTAACCACTGCTTTGTAAGTCACTTTTTATTATTTAGGAAAAGAGTCTTTTACAGGCTTAAGGCAGATATACCTATGATATCGAGAAAACCCTTCTGCAAATTGAAGTTCATTAATATTTAAATTGGTCATAAGTTTCCTGTCTGGTGGCCCCACTTTGCAGACAAATATTATAATTTTAAATCCAATTTTTGTAATAATTGTTTTGGTTATCAGTTCCTTTGTTTCTGCTATTTCAAAATTACACACACACACACATATATATATATATATACATATATATATATATATATATATATATATATATATGTTGCATCCAATTTCCGAACTAAACTTCTTATACCCATAACTTATACATTATTATGAGGTCCCCTTATTATTTCTTTATTTTGATTAAAACGTTGTTTGCTCTTAACATCCATTTCATAAAAACTAAAGATGACATCTTTTTTAGCACTTTCCAACTAAGTCGAAAAGTGCTTATGCATTCGGTTTGCCTGTCTGTCTGTCCACGCTCTAACTCCTGTAAATGTACTCAGATTGCTATGAAATTTTTATACCTTATTGAGGTTTACCCTAGCACGAACCCTATTGAAAATGAAGTATCTACCATGATTAGTTTATCTACAGAGAGAATCAAAAGTTTCCCATTACATTACGGCCTATGGGGAAAAATCGTTAATATACTCGGATTACCATGAAATTTTAGGACGTTATTGAAGTTTACCTTAGCACGAATCCTATTGAAAATGAAGTATTTACCATGATTAGTTTATCTACAGGGCGAATCAACAGTTTCCCATTACATTATGGCCTATGGGGAAAAATAGTTAATATACTCGGATTGCCATGAAATTTCAGGACATTATTGAGGTTTACCCTAGCACGAACCCTACTGAAAATGAAGTATCTACCATGATTAGTTTATCTACAGGGCGAATCAACAGTTTCCCATTACATTACGGCCTATGGGGAAAAATCGTTAATATACTCGGATTGCCATGAAATTTTAGGACGTTATTGAGGTTTACCCTAGCACAAACCCTACTGAAAATGAAGTATCTACCATGATTAGTTTATCTACAGAGAGAATCAAAAGTTTTCCATTACATTACGGCCTATGGGAAAAAATAGTTAATATACTCGGATTGCCATGAAATTTTAGGACGTTATTGAGGTTTACCCTTGCACGTACCCTACTGAAAATGAAGTATCTACCATGATTAGTTTATCTACAGAGAGAATCAAAAGTTTCCCATTACATTACGGCCTATGGGAAAAAATAGTTAATATACTCGGATTGCCATGAAATTTTAGGACATTATTGACGTTTACCCTAGCACAAACCCTATTTAAAATGAAGTTTCTATTATGATTAGTTCATCTACAGGGCGAATCAAAAGTTTTCCAGTACATTATGGCTCATGGGGAAAAATCGTTAATATACTCGGATTGCCATGAAATTTTAGGACATTATTGATGTTTACCCTAGCACAAGTTCTATCGGAAATGAAGTTTCTACCATGATTAGTTTATCTACAGGGAGAATCAAAAGTTTCCTATTACATTACGGCCTATGGGGAAAAATCATTTCAAAGGAATTTTAAAGATTAACAAAAGATTGACAAACATATTAAAATACGCATTCTATAAAATATAAAGTGAAAATTTAGCTATTATTCATTTACAGGGCCGCACAAAAGAATTCCATTAGATAATGGTAAAAGGGGGAATTGTGTGTGACATATTTTAAATATATTAAGCTTTTTCATGCATAACAAAATTGATATATGTCACTGAAGTAAATTATACACTACTCAGTGTTCTCGCTGTCGCTCGCCTTTGCGCCAAATTGCGACTAAATTTTTCATTTTGCGAGTAAACAAGCGATTAGATTCGCCAAATGGCTAGTGCTCAATTTTTGCTTTTTCTTTCTTTTCTTTTTCGTCTTTCATACGTATGCACACATACGTATTTTTAATATATACATATTTTTAATATATTTGTAGCGGATAGTTGAAATTAGATTAATAACAATTTTTGTCGCAGATTTAAAAATTTAGGTTAGGGACCGTTCAAGTATTACGTAAGCATATTTTTAGTCATTTTGTACCCCCTCCCCCCCTTGTAAGAAAATATAAGCAAATGCTAGACTCCCCCCCCCCCCTTTGCTTACGTAAGACTTTATGACAGTTTATGCATCAATACTTCTTGACTTATAAAAAGTTACCAATCAACTACATTATTAATCCTACAAATTAAATATATTGTTTTTTATCACATTGAACAATAAAACAAGATATACAAGAAGTCTTAACTTACTTAGGCATCATAACTAAAATTTTTGACATGAATCATATAAATGTTGGAGTTCAATTTGGTGTTCATATTTTATCTGATATCCAGGATCCTTGAACCCATGTTTCAACATTGTCTGTTATAAAGTTTTCACTGGAACAGTGGCCTGGGGTATTGGAGGTTTCCGGTCCTTGTTCTTCCACTTCTTTCTCCAGCCACTCAATGTCTTCATCACCATTGAGGGCATGAAGAATGCACATCAGTTCATTGGCTCGCCAAGCCGCTATACACAGTGGACGCATTCGTGTCTGATGGACATTTTGTTTATCATTCCCATGAATATTTTTCTGTGACCATCAGCTGATTTATTGGACGCATTATAATGTCCACAAACCTGACAAATAGGTTTTGATAGCTTCGGTTTCACTGTTGGACAGAAATAATCGTAAGGTAACTGAATGAATCCTGCTAAAGAAATTTCTAAATCTAGTGTAAGGCGAAGACTTAGGTCTAGAAATTCTCCTTCATCATATACGATGAGATCATGTGATGTTTGATTCATTTTAGCTGGTGATGGCAAGTAGCGTGATTTCAGAATCTTAAAAATTCCACTTCTAGGTCGAAGACAACATGTTTCATTTTTGCATTTCACTATCTGAAGCAAATATTGACTTTCCCGAACAGATTGGAATACCATTTTATATGTTCCTCAACTGGAAGTTTAGGCTCACCAGAACTGATGTAAGTGGCGTGGAGTGGACAGGATGTCCATCGATGTTCATGGTGCTCCAGATCTCCGTCAACACCTTCCCAGCAAACTCGAAGTTTGATTTCTCCAAATCAACATTTATTGTACAGCCTTTTTTAACAATTTATAAGTAATTAAGACTTATATATTACTTCATAGCTAGAGCGGAAACGCTAATCTATAATAAGATTAAGAAATATAAATCATATATGTCTTTTTGAAATAAAAGACGAACCAACTGACATACAAAAGTAATATATTTTAAGATAGAATTTGATGAGATGAATAAAAAGACAATGTAAAAATTTAACATTTAAATAAAGGAAATTTTAGAATTTAAAATAAACAGGTTTATTTTTTTATTAACTAGAGAGCTATGTCAAGACTTTAGAAATCACTCTTGAGAATATAACGTAAGTTACTCTATATTTCTACGAACTTTAATATTTGTTTGATATAATTAAACACTTACCTTAGTAAAAAAGTTCAAAAAAGTTTATTTCTTTTTGGTTGCAATCTGCAGTTCTTCCTCAATTCTCTTTAAAACAAGCCTTTCAAAATATTTGTCGCACATTGCTTCATTTTTGTACCTTCACCAAAATCATTCGCCATTTTTTGGACGACTTGGGCAGGAGTATCATTTCGAGATTTTTTTTAAGCTCTGATAAAGTTTCTGATTTAATAAGAATTTGTCAGTGTTAGTCTCCATAATTAAATCCGACTAAATTCACTATGCAACTAAAATCAATACCCTTTCACTAAAAATTCACTATGTAAATTCACTATGCAACTGAACTAAAACAATAAATATCTGTACTGTGTATCCGAGACAAGAAAAACCCCAAGTAGGTTTTCTGCTTTCTAAAGTTCCAAAACCTGTAGAAAAGGAAATTCGACAATAGGAGCGGAAAGACAAAATTTTCCAGAAATTCTGCAAAAATTCCCGGAATTCCATGACCGATTGAAAGGGAGAAAAGAAAATATTGGACTTACCTAAAATAAAGTCAACTGACCAGTTACCCTGGCAACAGAGCTCAGCCACACCGGTTCCTGTGTTTTTCTAGTCTTGCAATGTACTTGACTTGGCACACAACTTAACAGACAACAATGAAGACGAAGGACGAGTGGATGATGCGGGTCACGCGACTGCTGATGGATAAGCAAAGGATAAAATCGAAAATAAACGGCAAATTTCGAACGGACTGTAGAACGCTCTTTCCCCATCATACTTTGTTTGCTTGTTGAATTTGAACTGCAGTTACTTCGTTGCTTAATGCTTACGTATGAATTGTCGTGACCCTCCCCCTCCCCCTTGTCAGGAAAAAAAAGCAGACTCTGGACCCCCCTCCCCCTTTAGTGCTTACGTAAGACTTGAACGGTCCCTTATTTTAGAATATATTGAAAAAAGGAGGCTACATTAAAGGATTATATATATATATATATATATATATATATTGTGATACACATCGAATATATTTTGCGAATACTTTTTTCATTTGGCGAATGTTTTTTAATTTTAATTAGCCAAATTACTAACGTTGGTCAAATGTCAGCGAGAACACTGAAGCTACTGTCTTGCATAATATGAAGTACATAGCATTTACAAGGCCATACAAAAGATTTCAAATAGTATATTCTTTCCGAAGTACTGTATATGTGTCCGATGATGGCTGATGGAGGGATGAAATGTATTTTAATTATGATATTTGCATTTATATTTCGCTAAATATATGCACATTATATGGTGTGTATAAATGTTATAGTTGATATACAGGGCTACCCAAAAGAGCTCACCAACGTTACTGAATATGAGCGTAAATTATTTAAACGTGGTTCTTAAATAAGCTATGCATTTTTACGCTCAGCTGCATTCAATTTACTGAGAAATGTTTGCAGAATATAGATAAAGGGATATACAGGGCCACGCAAAGAATTCAGTACATGGACGCCTATGAATGATGATTTATGAGAATGTGATTTCAGTTGTTTTAAAAGTGTTTTAGTTTACAATAAATTTTAGCCTAATGTTGACGTGTAATAAAGGTACAATGTAAACTACAGGGCTGAACAAAAATATTCAAGTTTGTTTCCATCTAATAGTATGAATTGCTGAAAAAGAAATTTCAAGCTACTGGGTATTTTCTTGCTAAGCTAAATTTTCCCATTATATGAACTGGCATATGAAATACAGGGCTGTTCTAATGTACTGGAATACATATTTGGGTATATTTGGCTATACACTATTATTTCCCTAAATAACAAAGTTTTGTTAAAGATTTCATTAAGTGTTGGAAAGTGCTTCATAATCTATGCTTAACGCATGATTTTTCTTACTTGTTTATATTCTCTAAACAAACTTGCTTGCAATTTTAAAATATCCTGACTCAATTTAATAAATCCTGGTGGAACAGAAAAACGTTTTTACAGTGCATCTCTTTACAGTATTTCTGCTAGGAAGAGGAAATTTAATGTATCTCTAATAAATGTCATAGTTTTATTTGATATGCATCTTAGAGTAATATTCATAACAATGGCTTCAGAAGTCCAATTTGAACACCTACATTTTACATGGATTGCCTTTATTAAGTAAGAGATGGATCACACAGTGACACATTTTATTGTTTATTTCAAGGTTTCAGCAATTTGTCTCCCTAAAAATCACTTAAATTATTCTCAAAAGGCATGTTATTATGTCATGCAGTTATTTGAATATAAAAATTATCTTAATCTATACTGACCAGATAAATGCAATCCATTAAGTTTAACTAGTTTTACTATTTATATCCAAGATAACTTTAGATCAGGTGGATTTTTAGGCTTTACTGTACAAGATTACCCATATTATTTTTCGAATTTTATTTAGATAATGTGCCAAATTTTAGAGTCAAATTTTGTTAATTTTACTTTATAATCATTTAAGTTTATTACCTACCTTTGATGTGGATTCTAATTAATCAGCCTCAAAATTTAAGGAATCAAGCATATGTGTTTTAAATAGTTTATGAATTTTCTACAGTATTTTCATTATATTGTATATAAAAAATACCTTCAATATTTGAAGTTAATACTGGTACTTTTCAAGGAGGAAGTTTTATGTTAAATTTATTTTTAAAAATACATATCTATCATACTTCTTAGAGTTGCATCTAGTTATGTAATATTTTCTTACATTATTTTAGAGTAATTCGAAGACTTCTTACACTTATTCTTTGTGAAGCTGATCTTCTTTCTGAAAATGAAGCTGCCATGAAACGTGCTCAAAATGCAACTGAAACAGTTGAGAAAATACTTAAGAAAAAAGAAGAAGTAAGTTTTATATCAAAGTTAATATAATAATCAATTTCATATTTTGTATTTATGCATAGAATTAAATTATGAATTCATGTACTGTATACCCATAGAATTAAACTATGCATAGAATGTATACAATCGAACCTTGTTAACATAAACATCAAGGGGAATCAAAATTTTGTTCATGTTTACACTAATTCATGTTATCAGTATTAATTATTTATATTCATTTTTATAGGGGACTGTGAAAACAATTCATGTTAAAAGTAATTCATGTCTTTTCCGTTTTTTTTTAAAGAAAATTTCATTTAATGAATGTTAAAATTTTTTGTTAAATTTTATCTTCAGTCATTTTTTAGCTCTCTTTTTAATTCATATTAAATTTATTTGATTTTAATAGCTGCATTACATTGTTGCCTACATTATGGTTTTGCATTTGATTTCATTTATTAAGTAAAATTTCTAGTTCAAAATATTTCTTTTTCTTTCCAGGCACATACTTTCAAAGCAAAATGTTTTCTACTATGCATCTACACTGATTTGCATATTTTTAAAAATTCACATATGTGCAGTGAATAGAAAGAAATTTTAAACAAATTTCAAGTAATTACAAATGACTCCCTCAAATCTGTACAGCTTGGTACCAGAGGTTTTGTGGATTTTAGAATTTTGCAGATTTTTGGCCATTGCTTTGTTTACATTTTTTAAACAATTAGTTGAATGTAATTAACAATGAAATTGAAACTATTATAGAGGCTAACAGTATAATAAAATATTAAAATAAGTAATAAACTAAAATAACAAAAATATAAATATTTTTTAACATGATTAAATTATTAAAAGTAAAGGTCAAGTTAATAATCAATAATGTATGATTAAATATTTATTGTAAAAATAAGATGTATTTTTTATATGAAATTTGCTTTATAAAGATATATTATTAATTCACATCAAAATCATAAAATAAGGAAGTTTTATTTCAGGTTTAGCCAGACTTAATAACAAAAAATGTTCGGTAAATATCTAAATATATTTGGTAAAAAGATTGTGATCACCTTGGTACCAGAGGTTTTGTGGATTTTAGAATTTTGCAGATTTTTGGTCATTGCTTTGTTTTTAAACAATTAGTTGAATGTAATTAACAATGAAATTGAAACTATCATAGAGACTAACAGTATAATAAAATATTAAAAGTAAAGGTCAAGTTAATAATCAATAATGTATGATTAAATATTTATTATAAAAATAAGATGTATTTTTCATATGAAATTTGCTTTATAAAGATACATTATTAATTCACATCAAAATCATAAAATAAGGAAGTTTTATTTCAGGTTTAGCCAGACTTAATAACGAAAAATGTTTGGTAAATATCTAAATATATTTGGTAAAAAGATTGTGATTACTGCTGTTATCAGCAATATCTTAATTTTTTCCAAAATAAATTTATTCTTTCTTCATAAAAACACATGAATTCAATAATATTAATGAAAATTACAAGTTAAAATATGTATGGAATTGATATAAAAATAAAAAAGTCAAATTTTGCCCCTACATCTGAATTGAATGTTTCATTGTTTACATCTGTAAATTACATGCAGATTTTAGAGAGTTGCAGATTTTAAGGTTGTGGATTTGAGGAAGTCTATTGTGTACTGAAATGTACTGTATCTATGTACTGAAAACAATTGTGATAATTAGTGATTTTGATTGAATTAATGATTTTTTTATTTAATACTTATATTAAATGTATATATAAACTCTATTTGCAAAATTATATTTACTTTCTCAGATATGGGTGCATGAATTTAAAAAATATCATTAAGAATGCTATGTCATAAACATATGTTGATCTCAACATGAAGAACAGTTTTACATAAGAACAAAATGTTAGACCATCAAACTATTTTTGCTGACATTTTCTTTCCTTTGTAGATTAGTTTATGATTTTATAATTAAAATAATTATAATAACAATCATAGTTGTAGATTAGTAGTTCCCAACCTTTTATTGACCATGGCCCACCAAAACATCTAAAAATCACAATGTCACCCCCCCCCCCCCTCCTCAAAAAAAAAAAAAAAATAATAATAACAACATACAGACAATACATTCTATAATATATCTTTCTTATTATTTAAAAGTGAACCCTATTTGTATGAAAGAAACCTAACATAGCCTCAACAATAACTATTTATTCGCATTTTTTAACTTACCAAAGAGGTGAATTTTGTGTCACAATTTTTTAAAACCGTAATTCTCCATACTAATCCATAAACAGAATGAGATTATACGCTCGTTGCCTTTAACCCAGAAAGAGTTTTGTTGTTCCTTTCCCATTTACCTCACTGTTAAACAAAACTGTTATATGATTTGCATTTTTATTGTGTAGAAATTCTTGAAGAGACACACATTTAGCATTAAAATTGATAACAGTGGTCTTTTTTTATAATTCATTTCAGTTACTTCTAAAAAGTTAATTGAAAAGCTTTGGATATTGTATTTCCTTTTTATGGATGCAGATTTTTGAAGATTATTTCAAGATTCTCATTTTTAACAATTTTAAATAGTCATTATTTCCCATCAAGCACCTTTCTCTGATTTACCTTTCCCATTATTGTTATTTGACTGCCATATATTATTTGAAATATGCATTTCATATATTTATTAACTATGCATGAGGCCTGTACTTGAGCCGTAGATATTTACAATTTGACTAATGTTATTCTATCTCATTTAAATATTTCTTATACTTTTTAGGTTAAATATGTTTGAGACAATTACATTTAAATATATCCTTAAATAAATTCGCCTGTAAAAGTTTCTTCATATCATGAATTGAAATACCAATGCTCATTTAATAAATAATGAAAAAAAAGAAAAGTGAAAATTTATAAATTTTCTGGTTATTAATATGTTTTACAATATGTATTACACATGGAAGGAAAAAAAAAAAAAAAAAAAAAAAAAAGATTGTTAGGATAAACAGCTTATAGAGAAGAAAAAAGCTGAAAGAAAGTTTAAGTAAAGTAGATAAATTTTTAGAATATTTTCAATTTTTTAATAGGATTTTTCATATTTTTATTACTTTTTGTAAAAATGTGATACATAAATGAGTGAGAGAGGTTATATTACATTTGTAAAATATTCTTTAAAATATTCTGATGGTTTTCCTTTTTTAAACTTTTGTTTGGGAATATTTGAAAGTGAAACTAAAAAAACTTGTCTACAACATTTTTTTTTTTTTTTTTTTTTTAAACCAAAACATTGATAGTGAGTGAGTGAATAACAAATTTAGAACTACACCCTATAAAATGTCAAATTGCCCACCTATGAGAGGTCTATGCTTTACATTGAGAATCACTATTGTAGATGCTAACAAGGAAATTTGTTCATAAATAAATTATGTTGACATGCATAAATTAGTTTTTGATCAGTCATTTTTACCCAAAAATGAGTGAATTTATATTTTTAAAATATTATCTGATATATGAAATTAAATTACATATTATAAACATATCAATATTTCTGAAATCAATTTTACCAAATATAAATTGATGGATATGTTTATATTAGATGATTATTCAATGCAATAGAATCCAATTAAATTTCTTTAAATGTGACAGTTAGTAGATTTAGGATTATATTTAAGTTATAAATTACAGTTAATGTCAAAATAAGTATTTGATGATTACATTTAAATCATTTTGATTATAAATAACAATTACCTGTCAACTTTAGAAATTACTATTGGTATTGCAGTTGAGTTGTGACCAGATCTTATTGCAGTCATGTAATTACACCAGTAAAAGCTTTTATCCAATTAAATCAAAGGTTCTATCTATTTTGACCTGTTCTCCCTCTGCTGGAAGAATCCTAAGTTCTTAGCAAAACTCATCTGCTCCAGCCATTTTTCACTTTCTTATTATGTCACCGTTTTAAAATAAATTAATCTTTAATTTTCAATTAAAATTGTACATGGTTTATAAATTACAGTTAGGCTTTTTATTCCCAATGGCTGATTAAAAATAACACAATCATCCATAAACTGGATGCAAAGTTGATGCCAACTTGGAAGCTCCTCAAAGAGTTTCACACTGTTAAGAGTTCAGTTCAGATTTTTTATAGATTTTTGCCTGCTCTAATAGATCCAGGATGTGATTAAAAAACATACATATATATATATATATATATATATATATATATATATATATATATATATATATATATATGGTTTCTTGGCAACTCTACTTTTGAATGTCATGTATAGTCAAATTGCGAAATAAATAAAGTTTCATTTTGAAGAGTGCTCCCAAGTCAAATTCTTTTGACATTTATGCAGATTTATAAAGAAACCTCCATGTGTGACTTTAAAGAACTCTGTGAATTAGCCCTTATTCTGTATACATATGTATATATTTCAGCTGTATGTTCTCTCATTTATTTTTGAAATAATATAGAGTTTAAATATGCTGATTTCCAGTATTTAAATTGTAACGAGTGTGTGTTATTTTCAAATTATTCATAAGTATGAAAATCCTAAATATTAAAAACAATATTAAAGCTTATGAATTAATTTTTTAGTTTAATAACATGAGAATGTTATAAAATACAAAAAATAAAATAAGTTTGCTTTCATATGAAGATTTTAATACCCTTCCATGACAAAGAATTCTCGGCTGCCTCAGAAATAAGAGTAACATTCTATTTTTTTAAAATTTCACTCAAATTAATTTATGCATGATTCTTTTCATTTTGTTCTGTATTGTTTGATGTTACTGATTTCTAGTGAGTATGAAAGTAAGTCTTTTATCTATATCTATATATATGTGATTTTATCAAGAAAAATAGTTTAGTATCAGATTTGCTTTATTTTTCATTACAGATTGAAATTGAAAAATCTATAATCAATCAGTCCTCAGTTATGGAGGCAAATGAGCTTCGTACAGCAATTGAAGATGCAAAGCATGGTATGACTATATTATTGTTACAATTCTCATCTATTGATGTGGAAATATTGATATATGCTGTAATCATAATTTAATTTTAATGCCAAATATATATGTTGCTTTAAAAAAGAAACTGAGTTTTTTTAAATGCTGTTTAACTACATTATTAATATTTTGCATTAATACTATAGAAAATACTTCTAACAGGTTATTTTTTCCATAATTTTGTATGAGCCATATTGTCCATTGTAAGAATTTCTGGATATGTACAGACTCCTTATGCTATTTAGAAAGGTAAAAGTTTCCTATGAGTACTTAGAATCTTTAAATAAACAAAATATTCTGTAAAAACTACTTATATGATTGCAAAGTAAAATTCAGCAACTGCAGGGAACTACTTGATGCACACAAAATTAGAAAATGGAATCTTGTGTATTATACAATGAATAATACTGTCAGTATAATCATCTTTTTTAACCCTTCACCTACCAGGCATATCCAATAGGCCTGACAGGCATATTCAAAATAATTTTTCTCATAAAAAAAAGACTAAATGAGACTATTCAATTTCATTGAATAGTCTACTATTTCATTTACTATTGATATATGTATATATATAATGATATTGTTTACAATTAATGGTCTTCTAAAACTGCCAATTCCTCCTTAAAGAGAGAGATTGAGTTTTGAATTACATATCTTTATTAAATAATTATTAATTATATGCTTTTATTAGTATAAACTGTAGTTTGAGGTTATTATGTCTAATATATCTATATTTTATCTTTTTGCAAAGAGCCTAATGTGTACATACACATAGGGTATTGAATATTCCTATCAGTAAATTTAGTTTTATTTAACCCCAGCATTTCTGCGATTGAGTTAAGTAAAAATTTCTATTTTTAATTACCAATGGAATAAGATAAAACCTCCATAAAGAATGCTCACCTCAAAGGCATATTGTTATACATTATTATTATTATATTTATAATTATTAACCCTTTCCATCATACAGTAATTCCGATTATAAAATGATGAAATGGTGAACTGATGCTGGAATTTACAAATGAATAAAAACTAGAAAACAAACTTCAAAAATAAAAACTAGCTTATTTTCCTGTACTTTATAAAAGGAAAATTTTAATTATATGTTCTTGGTGTCAGTAATCTTAAAATTAGGTCTCCTTTTTGTAAATAACGCCTGCTAAAGGGTTAAAAAATATTGTATAAATTAAAATAAGTCCACAAACATTCAGCATAATCTATTCATGAAGGAAGTTCAATTTTCACACTTCTTGTCTTTATGGTTAATGTTTCCTTATGAAAAATGATGTTAATTTATATATTAAAAATTTCTTCAAATGAATTGTTATACAGTGAAACTAGGATACTGTGAATCTACTTAAACTAAACTTTTCAAATTACAATATTTTATCTTGTTCTTTATTTCAATATTTCATTTGTATTTTTATAAAAAATATATATTATTTATAAAAATTTTTTTATAAAAGATCCTATAAAAATTTTAATATTGTGCCTTATGAAATCATAGAGATAATATACAGTTAATTAATATTTTTCAAAAAGTTTTTGGAAGTGCTTTATGATAAATTATTATAAAACAGATAAATAAAAAAACTATGCTAAATTTTTTTAAGATTTATAGATTTTGTAGATGAAAAATTCATTTCTTCCAAAATAGGGGTGAGTAAATTTTTAAGTTAGTTAAATAATCTCAACAATTTGTTTGCATAAACTGGTGAATTTCTGTTAAAATAAAATTCAGCACTTCTCTGTTAAACTGTATTTTAAACTCTACAGATTAATCCACCAGCTTAAAAAAAAGTCTGAACTAAAGAAAAAAAAATGCTGAAATATACTTTAAGTTTCTAGATTTATGTTATTTGTTTCATAATTTTCTTTATAAAGATATATTTTTCTTATTTTATGAAATATTGTTTTAGTAGGCTTAGTCTAGCACTTTTTTTTTTTTCTTCTCTAGCACCTAAGCTGTTTTTGATCTTGTTCCAAACAAAATCATATGTTGAAAAAATTCAATCCCCCTCCTATTCCTACACTCCTTTAAGACTAAATGTATTAGTTCCTGAAATCTTGTAATTCCATTAACCTATTAAACTAAACCTCTCTTACAGGAATTTGGCGATAGGAAAGTACATTAATTGGCTCAAACTGTGAGTAGATTTTTGGAGGAACAAGAACAAAATATTCAGTCAGTATATAAGAAAGGGGATGTTTACGAATGAACACTTCCATCAACCAGTCTACCTCTTCATTTTTGTTGTAGCAATTATTGCAGGAACTGTCATGGCGATAAGTTAATCATATCGTGTAGATCTATTAAATGGAGACCAATCAAATCACACAAACTAGTGTGTACAGTAGGAGTCAAAGAACAGACAGGTGTTTCTTGCCACCTCACAGTAATTTAACCCACAGTGACATTAGCTGCCCTTTTTTTTAAAAAAGAAATCCACTGAAGGAAAAAGTCTGTATTTCTAAAGATAAAGATAAATGAATATTAAACCTATGCAAATTAATTATTAATTAATACTAGCAGGGGTGACCGAGCTCAACTCGGTCAAAATTAACTTTGTGTTCAACTCGATATAGTATTTTCCCTGAATCATTCACTCTGAATTATTACTGTAAAACATGTTATTAATAATAGTATTATTTACAAAAACAATTAATAAGAAAAGTATGTATGCACATGTTCATAAATTTTACTTTATTTTAAAATTTACAACGGAAGGACATCAATCCAAATCACTTTTTTAGTTCGACTCTGATTAGTTTAACTATGCATCTCGAATACTATTAAGAATGTATAAGAAATTTCTTCACATTCTGAAAGACTGTATGTTTTGTCAGATATATCCAAATTTGGACACATTATTTCATTTGGTGCCAAATACCTGTTTTGGTTTCGTAATCTTAATAGTGGATTTTTCGGCCAAATTTAGCCAGTATTTTGTCAAATATCGCCAATTTATTGGATTTTGCCATAGTCTCATGATACTGACCCTTATTACCCAAATGATCCACTAATCAAATGTGATCAAACATATGACTTAGCTCAATGGTCTTCAAGTAATCAAAAACAGTAGAGTATAAAATGAATCAAAATCGTTTAAGCCATTTCTTAAGTAAAATTAGCTTGACAGCATTCAGCAATGAAGCGATAGGACCCACTAATATAATTTTGTTTAATATGCAACACAGCCCAATAGTCTTCTCGTGACAAAAGACGTTGCAAAATTTAGGTAAAATTGATTGAGTCGTTGTTATATATAATTAGAATAACCCGAACCCATTAAGACCTAAAACGACCCACTAATTGAATTGTTACGAGCATGTGTCCTAGCTCAATGGTTTTCTCTTGCTCGAAAACGATATAATAGAAAGTATACTCAAAATGGCGAGAACAATTTTCTAGATAAAATTAGCATGACCCACAATTGACCCTTATATCGAAATCTCTCCAAAATGTGACCTAGCTCATTAATTTTTGCATGCCGAAAAACGTTAGATACAAAATTTAGATAAAATCGATTGAGCCAATTTTTAGGTATAAATAGTTTGACCTTGACCCATTATGACCCAAAATGACTCATTAATCAAATTTTCTCAAACATCTGACCTAACCCAATGATTTTCTTGGGTCCGAAAACGATAGAATATAAAATTTAGTCAAGATTGCGCGAGATTATTGTCTTGATAAAATTAGAATAACCCAAAAGTGACACACTGATCAAAATTTCTCGAACATGTGACCTATCCCAATGATTTTCTCGTGCCAAAAATATGCTGTATACAAAATTTCCTTGAAATCGATTCGTCCGTTCTTTAGATATAGCTTGACCATGACCCATCATGACCCACAAATGACCCTTATAATCGAAATCTCTCTAACATGTGGCTTAGCCCATTAGTTTTCTCGTGTATAAATATTTTTACACACAAAATTTCCTTAATATTTATACTCGATCCTACCGTTCTTTAAATATAAATAGCTTGACACAGACCCCTTATGACCCAAAATGACCCATTAATCAAAATGTCTCGAACATGTGACCTAGCTCAGTGATTTTCTCGTGCCAACAAAATGTTGTATACAAAATTTCGTTAAAATTGATCCACATGATCTTTATATAGAGCTTAATATGACCCATTATGATCCATAAATGACTCTTATAATTCAAATCTCTCGATCGTGTGACTTAGCCCATTAGCTTTCTCGTGTCAAAAAACTATTACATTCAAAATTTCATTAAAATTGATCCAACCGTTCTTTAAATATAAATAGCTAGACCCAGAGCTTTTATGACCCCAAATGACCCATTAATCGAAATTTCTCGAACATGAGACTTAGCCCAATAGTTTTTTCGTGCCAAAAAATTTTGTATATAAAATTTCGTTAAAATCGATCCACCTGTTCTTTAGCTATAGACCATGACCCATTATGACCCATCATGACCCACAAATGACCCTTATAGTCGAAATCTCTCAAACATGTGATTTATCCCATTAGTTTTCGCATGTCAAAAAACTGTTACATACAAAATTTCGTCAAAATCGATCACGCCGTTCTTTAAATATAAATAACTTGACCCAGATCCTTAATGACCCAATATGACCCATTAAAATTTTTTCGCGAACATGTAACCTAGCCCAGTCCTTTTCTTGTGCCCGAAAACCATAGAATGCAATTTTTAGTCAAAATTGTGTGAGAAAATCTCTAAATAAAAATATCATGACCCACAATGACCCCAAAAATGACCCACTAACCGAATTTTCTCGAACATGTTACCTAACCCAATGGTCTTGTTGTAATCCAAAACGATAAAATATATAATTTGGTCGAAATCGTTAGAGCCGTTTTTTAAATAAAAATGGCTTGACCCACAATGACCCAAAAATGACCCACTAATCAAAAATTTTCGAACATGTGACCCAGCTCAATTGTTTTCTCGTGCCAAAAAACGATTGGATACAAAATTTCCTTAAAATCGATCCAGCCGTTCTATAGATATAAATAGCTTTATCCTGACCCATTATGACCCAAAATGACCCAGTAATCGAATTTTCCCGAACATGGGACCTAGCCCAACGGTCTTCTCGTGCCCGAAAATGGTAAAATCCAAATTTTTGCGAAAATCGTTAGAGCCGTTCTTGAGATAAAATTTACCCACACACACACACACACACACACACACAATTTTTGCTCGCATTATAGTATAAGATTTTCTTATTTTTGAACTAGGATGCTGCTTCATCAAAAGACTTTTTACTTAAACAAATGACTTATTTTTATTTATAGTATTGACACATTCATATATATTAGGGGCCATTGTTTAAGTATAATACTTCATAGACAGCTTCACTTTGTATATTATTTATTTAAATATAATTCTTACTTGTAACAACATGAAAATATCTTTACTAAGCAGGGGGAAATGCCATTGGACCTATAGTATAGGTTTAATTTAATCATATTGGCTAATTATGAGGCTTCTCTGGTATATTAATTATTAGTTGCCTATAAAAATGGACATCTGAAAAGTGGTTTTAAATAAATTTCATGAGATTTTAATTCTAATTTATACAAAAAAGCCATCAGCAAAGTAAATTAACATACATAGTCTAAGAAATAAATGTTACGATATGCACTGAAAAAAAGCCAATAAAAGCCAGATTTAAAAAAAAAAAAGACCATTTTATTTTCAGTAAAAGCCAGCCAGTCTTTCTTTTTTTAAAAAAGGCCGGCTTTTTTGCAGTTCTGGTTAATACAATAATTAGTCAAAGCCTTAATTATTTGTATACTACATACTTCATAGATAGGTTAAAAATTATGTTTTAAAATTATTATTTAACTCTTTCAGGTCAGTTTTTTTTTTTTTTTTTTCAGTTTTTAGACAAAATTACTTTTACATTTATAACATTAACGCTAACTATCCACATAGATTAATTCGATTTAAATGAGTATTTCATTGTCTAAAACATAATGAATGTTGTTATTTTGCATACTATTCAATTTGTATTCATATGACAATAGGCTAAGCAAGAGTTTTGGAGATGCTTAGAAAATATTATGTTATAACAAGATTTAATTGATATTACAACTTTCAAATACGTTTTGCACTTTTATTACACACGATTCTTTCAGAAAAGTAACCTTTATTTTAAAATTAAGCAGTTAAATATATTTTTAAAACAAAAGAATCAGAAATGGTGCAATGAGAATTAAGAAATTATTTATTATTATTATTATTATTATTAAATGCCTAAACATTAATGAAGTCATATAGTAAATGCATACACATACTAACATTACTACATGTTAAACAGTAGCAAAAGTATTTGTTAAAACAACATAATACTCGATTAAAAGACATGGACTATTAATAGTTCACCAGACTCGAAAGGGTTAAAGTGTGTAGCTTTTATCAGCATTTGAAATACTTTGAACCTTTTACTATAAATATTTTTATTTTATTTATTTATTTATTATTATTTTTTTAAATGTCATGTCTTTTTTTTACATCCAAGGATCTTTAGATCTATTAATTGTTGTTTAGATTAAATCATCACATTGCATAGCTATAAATGATTATGATGTTTTTTAAGAGTTGAAAACGAATGTTCTGACTGCATTTCAATGATTTTAATTATAATGATGAATATTTTTATGCTTTTTATTATTTATTTAATCATTACAGCCATTAACTAATGCACTTGTAGCATCAACTATTTATTAAACATTTTCAGATATTTAACTTATTTCTCATAAGTTATATAAAAGTTTACTAAGTTCATTTTAAATTTTTCTTAGAATTAGATGTTGCTCGACGAACACTGGAAGAAGTGAAGCAAAAATCCAATGCTGTAACGAAAGAATATGAAGTATTACTTGAAAAGCACACTGCTTTACTGGTAACAAAAAATTCATATAAAATTTAATTTTATTGATATGATTGCTTTCAAAAATCCTATAAAAGTTCTTTTTATGATTCTTGCATCCTGAATATATTTTTTGTATTAATAAATTTTCTCATTTTATCTATAATATCAAAATTACTTTGGTATTTAATTAACAGATTGTAGAAGTTCTTCTATCCTTTTTTAAATATAATCCTTTGTATCTGTAAAATGCGATTTCTTTTTCAATTTTAAAAAATTGTATATCTCTTAAATATTTGCTTATCTTAAGGCTAAAATTGTGCATGCAATTATCGGTGTTTTCTGCCATTACATTTTAATGGGATGGAATATTCCACATTATATCTGCCCTACAGTTGCAGAACCACATATGCAACAGACAGAAGAGTTTACCAAAATTTCAAATTAGACACACTATCCATAAACTCCTGTTTCATTTGATTTCTAAGTTTTTCTATTGTAAATTGTTGATTGGCCTTTATGCTTTAATGCAATCAACATTGACTATTTACATCCATAAAGGGTGGTTCCCACAGTACTTTTTATCCTGCATTGTACCATCTCATGCCTTCCATTGATTTACTTACCACAGCTGTTGATTTATTAGTAGAGAGAATTTTTTTTTAATTGCTTTCTTTTGAGTTATGCATGAGTAAAAACAATTACAACTTGAAACCTTTATGTAAACAAAAAAATGCTTGAGTTAATCTTTTTGCTATTTAATTTAAAAAACAAGACTTGTGATAGACTTTAGTAATTTGTATTCTGTTTAGGCCCTCTCTTTTTAAGCAGGCTTTTTTACAAATGATGCTATTTCCAAAATATTAAAACCTTCAACAAAAAGTTGAAAATCAACCTTTATTTTATTCTAATAAATCATTCCATGTTTTAATTACAGCTATGTATCTGTTGATGTCAAATATCTGGATATGCATATTAATGTAGCACAACTCTGTATGTTATGGTACTATAACTTTTTGTATTGAAAATGACATTATCTTTATTGTAGAACAAAGCAATTGAAGATGAAAAGAGAAAGTCGGAAAGTAAGAAACATGTAGAAAATGAGAAAAATGGTGACAGTGAAGAAGAAGTTTCACAAAGTGAAGATGATATTTCTAACAGTAAATAGAAGTAAATTTACTTTATGTGATAGTGCTGTTTTTAAATCCCAAGGATTGTTTGTTTTATATATTTCTTATGATTGTGATGTATTTTTAATATGTGCCATTTTGGTATGAATTTGTGATGCTTTAATAATTGTTTCTTAATTTTATTTTAATTTTAATTTATTTTATTTTTTATCACAATTAAAAATGAAGTCACTAATTTTTCATATCAGTATAGTAAAGTATATATTTGCTTTAGTAAAATAGCATGCTCCAATATTTTTGTTTTTACTTAAAATATAAAGAAATTGTTATTTATTTTTTGTTTTTCAGTAAATAATCTGAAAATTGAATTATTGATAAAAATGCTGTAAATTGTAACTAGATATATAGCAACTAATTTGTTACTGATAGTTAATGCTTTAGAATCATAATTTAAACAAATAATAATAATAATAATAAAAAAAAGATGGTAATTGTCTTTTGCATATTTAACACTTCAATGTTTTTGGATTAGTATTTGTATTATCTTATTATGTGTTATCTCTTGTGGTATATGATTTTGCTTCTTTTAAGTTCTTCAAGGTTTGTTACTTATATTTTCTGAATGTATTCTAAATATGTTTGCAAAGCATTTTAATTTCTTATTTTTCTCTGTTTTTGCTTTAAACTAAGTTAAATTGTAAGGTTTTACTTCAAAAACAAAAAATATATGAAAGAGTTGAGGTGCAAGAATTTTTATGTCATTATTTTTCCAGTGAAACAAAGGCATATGCTTAAGATATTATCTACATAAAGCATTATTTCTCTACTGACCTTATTAAATGTAAAAAGTGCACAAATATTTCACTTCTATTATGTTTTAATAATAATAGAAATAGAAAGTATTTATTATGTAATTTCTTTCTAACACAAGTTTGATTATTTTAATTGAATATAAGAATATCTAGAAATTGTGCATAAAATAAGAATATGCTTTAATAGTACAGCAGAAGCATCAAAATCCATAAATATTCTACACATAGCAATCCTGGATTTTATCTGTTTCTGTAATAATAAGTTGAATTTCAGGGAATAAATACCATATTCAGTTTTAAAACAAAGTATGACTAAAAACATTTAGTTCAGCATTTTTTTTCCCCTATAGTGTTTTATATACGTTAACTTTTTCTTTAATTCTGTATACAAACATTAATTTACATTCAGATATAAATGTTCACTGCTCAAGTTTTTTAATGCTTTATGTAATGTATTGTCAGCAACAGATAGTTGAAATAAATATAGGCAATGTAATGTTTTTTAAAATCTCTGAATTAATAGCATTTTAGCCATTTACCACACATCAGATTGTACCCTTAAGAGTCAAAATTTTCACAAAAACTGATCTAGATGTTCACAAATTTATTGTTAAAGTAAAAAGCAAATTAATTGGTTCTGCCATCTAAAATGGCAAAATAAAAGTAATAATGGGCAAAAATTACTTGTAGAATTAGCATTTATACATTCAGATTTTAGAGGCTTCTGGATTTTACAGACTTACTGTTCAGCACATGTATTATATGTAGCATTTTTCAATAATTTTATTGTTTAAAACTTTTGATAAATAACATAACCTTATTTTTTATTTTCTTTAAAAAATATTTTGCTGTTTACTATGAAAATTTATTTGTAATATAGATGGCAACTCAATCAATAATATTATGCCATAAAAATTTGTTTTCTTTGACAATAATGCTTTAAAAAATGAAAGTAAGAGAATAGAAACTAAATAGCATGTCTGGTATAGATTTATTTTTTTAAGGCAAAATTTTTAGAAAATCTTCATTACTAAACTAAACATACATTAGATATATATGATGCGATCACATTTATGTCATTAATCCGCTATTGTCTTCCTTAAGCAGGCATGAAAGAGTTCCTCCTTGGGGAGGAATTCCACACTTTTTAAAGCAATTTTGCGCCTTCTCTGGATTAATGCAAAAATGCAAAGAAAATTTTCGAATGATAAATAGGGTTGGGGGGTGGGGGAGGCTGGAAAATTCAGTAACTTGACATTTTGCCCACTCAAATCCTTAGAGTTTGTTCTTGAATTGGACAAAAAAGACATAATATAAAAAGCGAGCTTATATCATATAAGCATCTGAAAGTCATGCAAATGGAGTTTCTCAAAGTGTCTTTCAAGAATGATTTTCTTTTTATAGACTTTAAAATTTCAAAGTGAAAGAAAGTTTCTTTTTGGAATAGAATATTTTATACCATTTACACTACATTTTTGGGCAATTTCTATGATCTTTTTTGAGATGTATTTCTGATGCAAAGATCAATTTATTAGAGAGATTGTTTTCTTTTGAATAAAAAGATGGAGGGAGGGGGGATTTAAAAGCTAAACTATTCAGAATATTTCTTTTGGAAAATTAATGACTGTACTTCACATAAGTTGATCAGATATATTTGGATTTAAATCTTTAGCATTGTTAGTACTTTTTTAATTAAAAATCAATTATACATGCAGATATATTTAACTTTGTTCTGTAAGTAGTTGTTAAAATGACACTAAATTATAAGAGTTTGGCATCACTGTATAGATGGAAAAGTTTTTCACCTTTTTTCTCATTTCCCACTTTCATTCCTGCTTAAGAAATGGCTAAACAAAAAAATAAGACAATGGTCTTATTATTAATTTATCATTGTTGAAAAATAGGCAAAAGAAGTTACAAATTTGTGAAAATGTAGGGAAAATACATTAAAAACTGAATTTTAATATCAACTGTAAATTAGGTGGCGACGCTGTAAAAATTACTTTAGCAATGATGCTGTGATTTTAGTTAAGAAAAAAGCTTGCTTGTTTATCTTGGACAAAAAGTTCATGTGTATCAGTGAAATTGAATTTATGCTAATTGAATAATTTTCTAAACACTTTTTCTTAGATTATAATTTTGATTATCGAATCTCTAATTAAAAGTAAGATCTTATCTAACAGCATTTGAAAGAAAACGTAATATTACTGTCAATTTAACATTATTGTTTTATCATAAATAGTTTATGAAAATTTCTCATCTAATTTATTTACAATGGAATTAATGATAATAGTTAAAACTAAATTTCATCAACTAAAAAAGTGCCATTGTAGATCTAAAAATAAAAACTTTCATTTTCAATTAAAATACTTAAAATGTTTTACTATTTATTATATTGGATTTTATGACCAAGATCATAGATTTACAAATTTAAAAAACTTCTTTTAGTACAATGTACACATTTCAAGTTGAGATGGAAAAAATCAGCATATCGATTTATGTATTTAAAAAAAACAAGAGATTTTGGGTGATGTATTATTGTTTATTTCTGATTTTAGAATTTTTGAGTTTTAAAATGAGATTTCTTTTGCAAAATTTTCTGTGTGAATCTACAGCTAATCAAATTTTCTCTGCAACCCAATAATACTGGAAAATCTTACTGTCATAAGAAATAATAGTAACTCCCTATGATAATGAAACTTTTCAGTTACATAGGAAATATAACAAAGAGGTGCAATAATTCTTTAAACACGGTTTTTTAAGCCATTCAATTAATTTACAACATTTTAATTAATCTGCAGTACACTATGATTTGCTGTACTGTTTCTGCTATTAGTCATGGAATGTCTACTTTGATAAACATTCCTTTTAGTTTTGATATTTTAAGCAGGATGTATTATAAAATGTTTACTAAAAAATCATCTATATATATATAGTTTTAATTTTACATGCATGAGAGAACCTCTGTTAGTAGAAGCTATAATTAATATTTTCCACTTATTGGTGATTTACTTTATTATTCTATTAAATAATACATTTTAGTAAGATATTTATAAGAAAAAGTATGTGCATCATTGATATTTTGCCTAAAACTTGGAGCATTAAACTGTTTTAATGAATTGACTGTATGTTTAATTTTTATTAGATTTCTTCTATCAAATATATATATATATCTTTATGTAAAAGTAATTTTTATGTTAAATGATAAAAATTATTTATTTTTTGTTTAAATGTGATGAGAAGCTAAAAGAAAAGCTATGAAAACCATAAACAAAACATGCTTATATAATATAGTGAGGAAAGTTTCTCAAAGATTAATATTCTAAACTTTAAATTAAGTAACAAGATTTTGTTTTGAATTATAAATTTTCACTCTGACTATATAATCAAAAATTAAAAGTTGGGAATTAGAATAAGAATTTATTTAAAAATTTAGATAAATTAGAAAATAAGAAATATATAAAAATGATTAATGATAGTTTTAAGTTAGCGCTGTGTAAGTGAAGGAAAATCATTTATGCCTGAGAGAAAATTCACATTAGTTCCTTTTAGGCATTGTTAAGACCTGAAGAATGGCATATAAAAGAAAAGTTACTATAATTAATGAAACCCAATTGTTAAATTAAATTATCCCCCTCCAACACTCATCAAACTGAGAGAACTTAAAAACAAAAAGGAAAAAAAAAAAAAAAATCTTCAAAAAATGGTTTTATGTAAATTTTGTTAAATGTGCTGTAGGAGGGAGCTGCTTGACTTAAATTTAATCTGACTCAAGTTTTTTTTTTTTTTTTTTTTTTTTTTTTTTTTGTCAACTCTACAATTTGAAAATAAATATATACTTAAAATCCAAGCCCAATTTAAAATTGAAAAAAAATGAATGTCAAAATTTAATGCAATTATACATCTCCAATTTAATCTTTTACAAAGAAAAAGAACAATTATTCACATTCACATTAAAATCTATAGTTTTTCCATCTAAAAAAACATACTATATATATATATATTTTTTTTTTTTTAAATAGAAAATTAAGTATACTTGAATCTGACCTAGAACATAAACAAAATCCAAAATCGAAAAAATTAAAATCAACTCAACAAAAACAAACACAGCGAAAAAAAAAAAAAAAAAAAAAAAAAAAAAAGTCTGATTTGGATAAAATCAGATTACCAGATCTGACACAAATTTTAATGTGCATCAAAATGGATGCATGTAAATGTTGATAAAAATGCTTATTAGAACTTTAGATCTGATTTTATTATTTCTTATTATTATCTGAACATTTAACATCATTAAATACATGTAAAATTGATCTTCCAAATTAAATCCTCTACTTTTATGTTATGCTGTATATAAAGAATCAAAATCTTTGGACTTTTTGCATTATAGTGGGTGACCAGTTAAAGAACTTAATCCATTCCAAAACAGTGTTCGCTAACCAATTATAGGTTTTGTATTGATTTATATGGGAATTCAATTAATTTGTTCTTAAAAGCTAAAAAATATAAGAAAAGTAGCATAAATATTAATAAAGTTAACATATGGCCTTATTTAATATGGACAAATCATATTTTGATGATTTTGTCTATGACATGGCATACTAAAACAAGTTGGAATTGTGCATCAAGCATAGCAAATGAGGTGCATATGTACTATAACAAAGCTTTAAAAATACTCAAATTTTCGTGTAATAGTATACAGTACTTCAGATACAGGATAGTACCGAAAATATTTTGTGTACTCCTGTAAATATTATCTGCTTCTGATTATACAGAAAGTATCTTGTAGTAAAGCTCAGAAATGTAGATCTATTTCATAAAATGTGAAATAGTTTAATATAATTAAAATACCTCCCAAACAACGTCCCCTCCCCTATATCATTATTTATTGGAATACTTTTGTGTGAACCTGTAATTTAATAACAAATATTATTTGCACCACAGATTGTACAGATTGTATATTTTAGTATATACTTCATAGATTCATATCAATTTTATTATGTTCAGAAGAGTATGACATCATTAAAATGCACTTGAAACTATTATTTCCCGTTAGCCCTAATGTAACGGAATATTTTAAATTGCCCCTGTGTTCAAATTATACATCTGATTTTTATAAAACTTAAAATGACTTGGACAAAATTATGCAGCAATTATACATTTTAAATTTCAAATAATTTGATTGGGTAGTTTTGGCTCTGTTATATGCAGACAGACAGATTGAATGACGACTATAGGTGCTATGTATTTACATAATTACAAACACATCTAAAAATAAATAACATGCTCTTTGTAAAAATGTTTAGGATCAGGTTAATTGACTATGGCATTAAACAATATCAATTTGTCACATTGACCTTTTAAAAACTTCTTAGTTCTATAAAAGATTATATTTACTTCAGGGCCGATAAAGCTCAAGTTGAGTTTAGAGCCAGTTAATAATTTTTGAACTAAATTTTGATTAAAATAATTAATTTTAAATAATAAATTGAAAATATTTATTTAAAAAGGGATGCAAAATATAAAAATTAATGTTTCTGATCTGTTCATTCTAATTTGGAGGTCCTAAAATGTAAGACCTGAACTCCCGTTATCCCATGAATAATTAGGCCATATGTATGCAACTATTAAAATATTCTCTAAGTCAACAATATACAATTAAATAAGGCTCAGCAAATCTGAAACAAGCATAACTTCTTGGCTTTGTTTTGTGAGGTTCATTATTCGAAAATAAAAAAATTCTTGCAAAAGTATTCATTAATTGTTCCGTTCATAAATCAAACAGTTCATTAACCGATCACCCACTGCATATTTCTTGAAATTTTGCTCATATGTTTAAATTTTTGCATGGGGGGAGGAATGTCATGAGGAATATTTACAAATGCATGCATTGAACTTGATCACTTTACCAAATTATGGAAGAATATTAAATTCTCTGAGACTGTACAAAGATTTAGTTTAAAAATTTTCTTTTTGTAAAAATAGCAACTATTTGAATAAAATAAGTCACATTTCATCTTTTTTAAAAAGATCTTTTGTGAATTTCAAAAATAATTAATCGGTAAAAATCATACTTTTTGATGGTATAAGCAAAAACAATTAAAATTCTTTCTTTTTTAAATAAAGGATATCAGTTAAATTAGTTCTCTAAAAAATGGTTACACACTTTGAAATGCATAGTTTTGAGTTTTTACATGCTTTCAAAATGCATTTTTTTCTAATATAATTTCAAGATGCAATATTTCAAGTGCAGCGCAGCATGCAGAAAAAATTTCTTGACTGCTGCTTCATTATGTTTAATGTGTAAAAAAGATTGTAAGTAATTGGAATATTCCAAAGCAAAAATCTACATACTTAAATGATGCAAATAAATAAAATAAAAAGAAACTTTGACCCAAAGAAGTAGAACTTCCATCTAAAGACGGACATTTATTGTTATAAAAGTTATTCTATCATTTAAAATAATCAACTTTCATTCTTTCTATATGTTTTTTCTTTTTAATACAAATATATATGTATGTATAATTATCTAAGCTTTTAATAAGCTATAAGAATTTAAAATGTTTTATTTGTGTATAATCATTAAACAAATATTTTTACCATATTGTAAATTATGGCATTTGATCCGCTTATTTTTAGTATAGAACAAATATTTTAAATTCTTTGTATTTTATGATGACAATTTTTATATGCGATTGTTTTGCAGTGTAAATAAAAATATTTTTTATATTGTGTGATTTTTTTTTTTTATTTAGTCTAATATTATTTAAGAAACAGAAGGAAATGCCAACATGTTGAATGTCTAACATTTTATAGCTGTCAAATGCTAACTTAAGGAGAGACATAAGTGAAATTTTTTGAAAAATTGATTTTATTGACTTAAAAAATTCTTTGAACCTTCCTAAATCCATTAGTATACCCCTTTTTTATGATTATTAGAAATTAATGTAAAAATTCAAGGGAAGATGCAACTCAGATGCCACACCCATTTACATTAATTTTGCGTTAACATTTTGTATGTGATTCTATATTTATATTCTACTTGTACAATAAATTTTGTAGTATGCACATGTTGTCAAAGTACAAGTAAAAATGTTTCTTGTAAAAAGAAATATGTATATATATAATATATGCTAACCAAATAAAATTTATGTAAGATATGCTAGCCCTGAAGTCGTGTGGGAAGTGACATAGAACTGATAAGGAATAAACCATTACTTTGCTTATTATATGAAACTAAATTTTATCTAAGTGCTTGATAAAATTGCACAAGAAATTCACATAAGCTGGAAGTGTCAGTGTTTTGACTCACCTAAAAAATCATACTTTTCAAGTGTAAATCCTATTATCTCCCAATATACTTGAGCAATTTAGGTACAAAAACTTTTTGGTGGTAGACTATAAATATAAAATCATTTATGGCGGACAGTTTTTAAAAACTTTAATTAATTTTAGAAAAAAAAAAAAAAAAAAAAAAAACCCTGAAAAAAGGCAACTTTCTGAAGTTTGCTATTGTTTTAAAATAAAGTTTTAGTCACAGAAAAAACTGTGCACCATTGAGCATAATAATCTAGTAAATATAGATTCCAAATTTTACCAAAACCAGTCAGATAGTTTCTGAAAAAACAGGTCTTAAAGTTTGTATATTTTCTTTAGGATTGCACTCAGTCTTGTCTTCCCTTAAACTCCTTGTTTCTTCTCTAATTTTATTGATTCACTCTCAAGATAATATTAAAGATCCAAAATCCTGTTCTACCTTGAATTTTTATCAGACTAAAAATTAAATTAGCAAGTTTTTCTTCTGACAGGGTTCTTACGGGTCAAGAAAAAGTCCAGGAATTTGAAAATTATTCAAAAAGTCAGGGAAATGTGTAAATATTTGAAATGGTCGGGGAATTTTTGATGTACTAATTTCCATAAGAATCTCTATTATTGTCATAAATGAAGAAAAAAAAATTGGATTAATTATTCATTCATCCAATCTAAAATTTTTTATGTAAAATTTCTGCAAACTGTGTAACAATAACATAATATAAAAAATATTTAAAATCAGAAAATTTATAAAGCATATTTTTTTTTTTATAATTTATCTAGGTTAAAGTTTCTATTTTGAAGGTTTTATAACAAACAATATACAAGCCTAGTTTTTATTGAGAAGGGTCAGGGAATTTTTTTTTTACCAAAATTTTGTAGGAATTTTTTCATTTTCAAACATACTACAGATCAGAACTTTTATATGAAATCAGATTAAGGCTCTCGTTCTGCCAGGCAAAGACACTTGCTAACTAATGTTAAACATATAGGAAGATTTTTTTTTTTTCCTGTTTGATAGCTGAGGTCAATCTCTATATTTGTTCTCCTATTTCAATTACAATTGCTGTTTTTTTTTTTTTTTTTTTAAATATATATAAAGTTACTTTCACTTTCAGAACCAATTCCGATAGTGTCATAAAAAATCTGCAACCAATAAAAATTAAGGGAGCAAATGTAGGATCAATCTCAATACAAATGCAAACGAAATATTTGAAAAGAACCTTCCCGTAGGCTTACCATTAGTATGCAATTGTCTTTGTCTGATGGGACAGGAGCCTTAAGTACCACACAAGAAAGGCATTTTTTTATTTAAAATGTGCTTGACTGGAAAAAATTTTTGAAGTTGGCAACTATGTACTTCGTGAATTATGGTGTTTCTTTTTGTTTTCTGGCAAATTTATTGAAAGATGAAAAATTTTGAGAGGCCATAATGAAATTTATAATTTTGTGATACAGTATCAAAATAAATCCAATTTTTACTGTGATTAACGCCTTGCATTGTTGTAAAACTGTACAAAACTATGTTTATTTTATAATAATTTCAATGACGTTAAAAGGGGTGTAAAGAAGAAAATTCTGTATACAGAAGATTCCCCATACCAGCTATTGTTTTTATTTTGTACCCACTCAAAAACATTTAAAACTATTTCATAAACTATGTCAAAATACCATAAGAAATGATGAACAATAAACATCTATGACTCAGCACTAGCCACATAAACTAGCCAAATACCATAAGAAGTGATTACAGTAAAAACCTGATAATTCGGATTAATTGGGACCAGACCCAATCCGGATTATTGAAAATCTGGATTATCCGGAGAATTAGAAAAAAATGAAATAAAAGAAAACATACTTTCAGAAAATCACCTTTATGTTAAACTTATTTAATATTTACAAACAGTAAACATGTTTACTTTGCTTAATTCTTCCGAAAAGATTTCAGAAAAAGTATTTTTTTAATTCAGAATATAACGATGAAACAAGTCAATGTTATGGAAATTAGCCGATTGCTTCTTAAACTTGAAAAAAAAAAAAAAAAAAAAAAAAAAACCAGACTGATCTGGATTATCTGGAGATCCGGATTAACGGGGTCCGAATTAGAGGGGTTCTACTGTATTTGTAAAATTTTACAAGCTTATTAATGTTATCTTCAGTTTTTTATTTTGAAATCAGGTATAAAGAAACACTAGGTGTACAGACTGTTATAAAATCTTGAGATTTATATCTGACAGTTATGGTTTTAGATACAGCTGAGCTAGTTATAATGAGGATGAAAAGCCCTTGTTTGTTATGAGCCAGTTCAAGTCTCTATTCAATTTTTGTATTCAGAAATAAAAGAATATGTGAGGTTTAAAAATCAGCAGAAAAAGCTAAATTGTCAAAGTTGTATGGTTTATCCTTCAATTAAATGTACATAAGTAAATTGTTAATTATAAATTTTTGTGTAATTTCATGATTATAATTATTAATGATTTAAATAAATGAATAAAAGTAAATACATCACCCATACTATTTACTATTTTCAGATTAAAAAAAAACTTTCTTATACTCTCAAAAAAGATTTTTTTCACAATCTTTTTCATTGTATACTTTTTGTCTAATTAAACTCAATCATTTTTTAAAAACATAATTGCATGATTTTTTTTACTTTTTGAAGATGAATGAGACATCCAAATTTTATACTCATCTATATTACATCAATCCTCCTCCTCATCATCACCCTTGCCAATGTTGTATATGCACTGTAAAAAGTTATGTTTTCTCAAAGGAATTATTCTTTAATTATATTCTTTCAATTTCTTCCTTAGTTTGCAGATGTTTTGTTTACTGTATCCAAGTTTAAATTTTAATAATAAAGTTTCTTTCAATATCTTTTCATATAGTTTCAACCATTTGTCCACAATTTTCTGTTAAAATAAAGCTCTCTATAACGCAGTTCTTACAGAAGCCAAGTTTTCAGTTGGGTGGTTCATTAGAACCACCAAACACACAGTTTGCGGTTGTGCATTATATAGATCACAATTTACATGCTATAAGAAGAGAATTTTTTGAATTAAATCTTATTTTAAAGACAGTAGAAATTTTTTTGACCTACTAATTAGGTAATAAGTCATAACTCTCACTTCATTTTAAAACAATAGATTTTTTTTCTTTCCCTTCCATGTTATTCTACATGAATGACATCTTTGTTTGTGCATCTTCATCACACTGAAAATATCCAAAAGTGCATTAATAAAAGCATGAAAAGAGCAAAATATTCTATTGCTGGAAAAAAACCATATATATTTTTTTCTTTCATCTCTGTATCTAGATTTAGAGTCTATTACAGAAAACTATAATTGACCATGTCTTTATTTGTGCAAATTTGATTACGATTACATTTTTAATTATCTATTTTTTAAATAGTGGATTATAATTATGTTTACTGAACTAGTCAATTACAATTCGATTTCATAATCTGTGTGTTACAAATCTCTGTACGGCGACAAACAGCCATTTTAGCAACTTATCAGATTTCATTATGTACTTACGTTTGATTTTTAAATTTTATGTTTTATATATCTATTATGTATGTCAAATTAAAAGAAAAAGCTATAAATTTTCCTAAAAATATGCTAAATGCAAAAAAAAAAAAAAAAAAAAAAAAAAACACAAAAAACAAATGGATCAAGTCCATTCTACTAGTAAAAAAGCAACCCCAAATGCTAGAGATCACAACCACATCGATAATGCCAAAATGTTTGCCAAGAAATTGGAACAAGATATGGAACTTTTCTTTTTTCATAAATTAAATTTTAAATTTGAAAAAAAAATCTTAAATGGTCAGTTTATTAAATTAAATAGCGGTGATCTAGCTCCATTATGGAAAATTAATGCTTTTCAAAGGGAATTTTGCTAAATTAGTCAGCTATCGCCTAGTTGGCTTCATATATGGTAACTTATTTTTGTCCTCAAATTTGGCAATAAGGTGCCAAGTTGGTCACACTTTGGCGATTTTAATTGACCATCAAAGTTTTTAATCTGTTTAAGTAGCTAAAATATTTAATTTTCTTGATTTTTTTTCACTTTTAATAATTAGCCATTTTTATGCTATTTATAATAAATATTAATCATTTAAAAGGGAGAACTTAGAAGAATATAATCTGTCATTAGTATTTTTCAACAATTACTCATTATGTCATTACAATGAAGTGGTCCTACCGGAATTGTGAGACACATACAGAGACTTGCATTTTATATAAATTGATTATCATAATAATCCATCACATTATTGGCTAAATGAAATTTAATTTAGATAGTTATACATAAAACAAATCTCTTGTAATTGACATTGATTAGCTCAGGATCTCAATCATATACAGTGGTGCCAGCTTATATGGGCCCATGCCCACTCAATAATTTGTTTTCTCTGCCAACTCAATTTCCATTGATTTATTTCATTATTCATTTATTTATTTGTTTAATTGCAGAAATAAAATTTTGTTTTATTGATGTCCTTAAAATAATTTCCTTTGAAAAAGACTAAGGACATGAAATAGATTTACAGGAGAACGGAAATTCCCTACAGCAAATTTATAATAAAATTTCTTTCAAAAACACATTTCACCATTTGTTTCAAAGTTTTTAATCTATGTTTAAGTAGCTAAAATATTTATTTTTCTTGATTTTCTTTTTCACTTTTAATAATTAGCCATTTTTATGCTATTTATAATAAATATTAATCATTTAAAAGGGAGAACTTAGAAGAATATAATTTGCTCCTTGAGGAGCAGTGGGATATACAATATCCCACCTACGATTAATGAAGATTTGCATCAGAAAAATGTTATCAAATTTTTTTTTTCTAATTTTGGCAAAAAAAAAAAGTAGTGAAATTGCTCTTCTTTATTTTAATATAAAATTTTTGCAACTTTCTGCTGTGTATTCAGAATTACACAAATGCAATTTCGTGCCCCTCAAAGGGGTAATAAATATGATAAAATTATAATATCTGTAATTTTTTATTAAAAAAACCATAATTTGACTTTGAATTATTCTCTTTAGCCATTTGTTTCTCCTCTGCCTATCTCTCCACACAGGAATTAAAAAGGAAAAAATTATAGGTTATTTTACAGAAAAATTTTACGCCCATCCAATATTTTTCAAAACTTGGCACTACTGATCATATAAACATTATCAGGGGTGGACTAATACTCCATCAGTCCATGCCCCGGCATGGAGTAAAAATATCAAAGGGCGCAAAATTCCAAAAAGAGAGTGAAAGCAATAAAAGCAGAAAATTACTTCTCTTTTTTTTATATCCTGTGTATGAACTAAAAGATGTTTGTTCTTCTGTAATTATGGCCAATTGCAAAGATTCAGAAATCGTTTTAATAGATGAAAAATCATCGGTTATAAACAGCCTGCAATTTTGTGATGAAATATTAGTGACCCGTTTTCTATCAGAAAAAACTATCACTTTTTAGAAGTTTTGAAATAAATAACAAAAATGAATTTTGCCTCAAACTTGAACATAGTTCTGAGAATTTTATTAAATCTCCCAGCAATTCTGAGTAACGTAGTTTTTCCAAACTAAAATAATCAAAGACTACTGGCAAACAAATAGTCTTAACCTCCCTACTGCCGCAGCCTGATATATCAGTTCGCAGAAATCCTTCTCTATAATGCCTGCATCGGGTAATTTCACTTGACAAAAACCTTTCCGAAAACGCCGTGGACTTAAAATTGTTGTAGTCAGAAATGTTTCAAATAATGCCTCGAATGGAAAATTGTACAGTTCTTTCCCCCGGTTCTTCTACAAGAGATCAGTGGTGGTCTTCCGGCCAGAACTCAATTCCGAGAAGGCTAGCGGGGTTGATCATGTCTAGAGATAAAGGTGTTATCAGGTTCAGTTGGTTAGGTTGTGTAAAAAGAAAGTAATTGCGTTCTTTCGTTTACTACATGGTAAAAATTCATCATGAAAAAAACTGTAAACAAATCTACCTGTGTACGTATTACAAACCATTTTTCTGGAGTTTCAGTTTCTGGAATATTATTTCTTTGCAAGACTTAAAAATTATATTAAATGTATTACATTATTAGCATATTAATTGTATTACATTGCTTCCTTAACATGAGGAATGCATAGGTTTACACTATTTCAGATTTTCTCTTGAAAGCCTTAATTATTTTCTAATCTATTATCAAAAGACTTGTTAAAGGAAAACTCTAACACAATCATATCAATGTGGAAGTTTGGTTTCAAATAAAATTAAAGTAAACTTGTCTTTGGCGGAATAGATTGAAAACGAGAAAAATTTCCGTAGTAGACAATATTCTGCGTTAAACAAATTTTACCCTGTCTATGGACTTGCAACGACTTGAAAATCTGTCAGATTTACACAGACTACCGTCTTATACAGATTCCGCCTTACAGATAATTTACTCTATGTATTATATTTTAAAATATTGACATTTTTTTTCTTACTTTACAAGCAAATCCTATGGGCTAGTTAACAATGTACCTTTACTGAATAAAAGCGAGAATTTTTCAGAAATTATTATTTATATGCCAGAGAATCGAGTAATGTTTTTCAGTTCCTGTAAAATAAAAGGTGCATATTTTAACTATAATTGATTTCTTTTAGTTGCGTATATAGAGGGTGTGCTGCAGCCCTCTCCGAAATTTAAGGATCAAATTTAATTATGAAAGTTTGGCAAAATGTAATGAAACCTGCTAAGATGAAATTAACAAGGAACCAGAAAAAACTCTGTTTGAGATAGGTTTTAATCTTAGAAAATGTGTTATATTGCAGAGACCATGAAATAGCTTTTTAGCTAAGTTTCCGTCATACACAGGCTATTTTTATGTGTGTTTTATAACGTAAAATGTGACACATAATTATTGAAAGTGCGTTATTAATGTTGATTAGTTAAAAAGAACAATAATAAGAGGCTTATACTTACTATTTGCGATTAGAAAATCTGTGATTTAAGATAATGCATACATCGAGATGGTAAACGGAAAATAAGTGACTGGAAAACAGATTACCAGATAAAAGTTGACAAGTAAAAAATAACCCAGAAAAAAAGTGACAAGGCATTGATAAATATTAAACTTGTCGATAAATAAGTGCTAAAAATTAAAGTGGTAGTGGAGAGTGTATTTTTTATGTTCTGATCAGTGTAGGATTAGTATTTTCAGATATTTATAAAATAAATAATGAGAATGTAAAACAAAAATGACATCATTGATGTTATTATTGCATTAAAAAAGATATTTCTTTTTAATTATCAACCCATAGGTGATATTAAATATTAAACTTAGATTCATTAATAAGAATTGACTTAAAATGATTATATCTTTTATTAATTGATATCAAATTAATAAAAAGAATTGTTAAGATAAATAAAATTAAGTATTACAAATTAGTATCATTAACAAGAATTGATATTAAAAAGTATAATATTTTAGTAACTCATTGTAATTCATCTCCCTTGAGCCAGTTTTCTGTAACAAATTAAGGGATGCGGACAGAAATATGCAAAAGAAAAGAAATCATTTTAAAAATATTTTTGTTTTGTATAACCAATGATACTTTTGAAACAAGATAAATGATAGTGTTTATAACTCATTTTAAACTGTATTACTACTAATTGATGTATTAAATGAATTTTATAGGCTGTTATTTTAATGATGGCTTGACATATAAAGGGTTGAAGTATTATTTTAATTGTCAAGTTTCATATTTTCCATTTTCACGTTAAATAATGTGAATACGAAATATCTTTTACTCCTATATGTATGAATATTTTCAAAACTCTTTTTTATCAGTTTCTAAAGAATTGATTCGAAGCAAAAATCTTAATTTTCCTCTGAGACTTGGAATTACAGTAGATTATACAACTTCAATGTAACTTTTTTTTTACTGTTTTTAAAGTGACAACTCTTGTCCCCCCCCCCCCCCCCAAAAAAAAAAAAACAACAAGTAATACAACACCAAATTTTCTTGTACATTACGGACAAATTTTAATACAGAGAAACTCAGTACTTTCAAATGTAACTGTTGAAAGATGTTTTTGTTAATTTATCGATAAATGAATTATATCTTTAATCATAAACGATTGTTATCTCTGAACGCAATATTTTTTCTTTTTCAGTCCTGATTCAAAGCAGGATTACAAAACTTTGACTGCATTCTCTGAAAAATCTTCTACCTGTACCTGGCTTAATATAATATCTTCTAATATTGTTATTCATTTATCAAACATAATTTCTGATATTTTATTCTGTAATTCGAACGATGTTTAATAAGATATTGAAATAAAATAATTTTGGAGATTTTTTTGCCAAAATATTAAACATATATATTAAAATTAGACATTTAAGATTTCCTTGGTTTTATTAAATGTTGGACAGAAAGCCTGTTTTTATTCTGCAACTTTTTTAATAAAAAAAAAATAATAATTTAAATAATTAAGGGTGAAACAATAAAAGTCCTTAAAAAATTGATATGATGGTTTCATTTAAGGAGTTACGTTAGTCACGAATCAGAAGAGACCCATTTGTTAATGCTAATACCATGGAAGAAATTTATAAAAATATCCCGGTTGCATTCCAATATTTAATTTTTTTTTTTTTTAGATTGACCTCTGCAAAGACTTTTTTTTACTTTTTCGATCTTATTACTAATTTTTTTACAAGGATGCTTTCACTTTTGAAATCAGTTCTGAAAATTAAAGTAAGTATCCTTATTAAAAATATCTTTAAACAAAATCTAAAAAGTACAAAAAATGTTTTATTACAAAGTAATCTATCTATTACATATAAAATAAAATAAAATAAAATAAAAATATTGAAATGCAATCAAAATATCTTTACAAATTTCTTCCATAGGATTAGCATTAGGGAATGGGTCCACATATGGGAAGCCTTGACTCATTATTTTCTCAAGATTAAAATCAATCTTTTTTCAAATTTCTAATATATTACACTTATGTCACAATTTCATTCTGATAGCTGATTGCACAACGAATAAATTGATACATGAAACTTTGTTCTAGGTTCAATATTTAAAAAAAGGTAAAACAATGAAAAAAAAAAAATTTAAATTGGTGTGATAAAAAATAATGAGGTTTAAATCAACTGACGCATTTAAATAGTAATTAAAGAAAGCGAGAATGGCAAAACTTAAACAAAATCTGAAATCAAAACTATACAAGACGGAGTTAATCACCTAGAAACTTTTAAAAAGCATTTAAACGTTAGGAGCCCATCTTTGTTTAAAACTAAATGCACTTTTCTGCATCAGATGTTTTTATTTCAGTATTTCTAAACTGACGTAAGTCAATAACCTTTGGTTACGGTAATAGTCCTGCGAATTCAATAGTTTTTTAACACCTCACAAAAAAAAAAAAAAAAAAAAAAAAAAAAAAAAAATGCCCAACGCGCCGAAAGAAGTTTTTACCTCAGAAAATTTATTTTTAAAAATATGATTTGTTTACAAAAAATTGCATTTTTTTAAATTGCTATTTTAAATACTTTTATATTTTTTAAAAAATATTATTTAAAATGCTGAATCAAAATTGAAAATTAGACATTTTCATTTAATCAAAAGAAAAAAATTCCTTGCGACAAATAATATTTTGAGTTATGACAATTTTAATTTACTCTAAATTTTTTGAAAAAAAAAATATTTTATTAAGAAAGCTTATGATGTGATAATGCTTACAAATTATGTGGTTAACTATCACAAAACATTCCAAATTCTAACTCTAAATAAGTAAAATAAATGTTTTCTGGACAACTTACAGCAACATTGTTTCTTCAATTACACGCATTCAATTTGTGTCTGATCCCTTGAAACATCACGATTTATTAAAGTTGTCATAACTCTCTGAGTTTTGAAGATATCAAGATGAAATTTTTTTTGTTCAATTCAGGAATGGATAAGGAAATTTTTTCTAATTGGAAGTTTTATCCTCTAGGGGCCGTATAAAAATTTAATTTTTGTATTTTTTAAAACAGACCCCCCATGGAGTTGCAACTTATCTTATCAAAAAATTTACCTTTTTTGATGAAACTTTGCAATTGGAAGTATGGGTAATGTTTAAGGAGATAGCCTATTGTTTCGATATTTATGACTCACCCTGTATAAGTCTGCAAATGATTTTCCAGTCATGAATGCAATTATTGTAATTACGCATTAATTTAGAATTTTTTTTAAACTATTCCCAAAACATATTAATGAGTGTGATTAACTTTGCCATGAAAAATAGAAATAATTTCCAATAACTTTTTCAAAGAAAAAAGGAAGGATCAAATGAAAGATATAGATAACATGTTACTTAATCTTTAATTATTATTGATATATAATTTCATTTTAAAATATCAATATGAAAGTTTTAAGTAAAATTCGATACACATGAATTAAATAGGATTTTTTTATAGAAAATTGATAAAAGTAGAATTTGATTAGTAAAAAAATTAATGTGTTTCATCCAGACACACACAAAATTGTTATGTTTAAAATTTTGAGTTCAGTTTGAGAGACAATGAAATTTTATTTCTAAAGGATGGAAGCAAATAAGTCTATTTTTCTCAACTTTTGTGAAAGTGAAACTACAGACTATTTCTGACGAAAAAAAAGTTAACCGAAACGTATGTTCGCAGGCGGTCAAACATACCCGCAGGCAAATCTGCTCCCCTCTTTCTAATGAATAGTGTTGGCATCTCCAACTGTGCCATTGCGGGACGTGGGGGGGATAGCAAAAGATGCTGACCATTATTCAAGACACTTTCCTTACAAAAAGGCCATTTTTTGAAGCAGTCTTTTTTTTTATGCAAAAGCTGTAATAAATATCTCCGACTCTTAAGGCAGTCAGAAGGTTAAATAGGTGTTGGTGTTGTTTATGATGGCTGATTATCTGCATGAGGGATATAAGCCCAAGGAAAAGGGGCCCTTCATGGTAGCTTTCTAAGAGAACCTAACCTGTATTTACACAAGGTTCGAAGAAAACCATGAAAACTCCGAACGATTAGGCTGACTGGCACGATTGGGTTCGAACCAAGCACTTCCCGTCTACCAGCTTCGAGAGCAGAATTTCTCGGCCACTGGTGGTCATGTCTTAAACAGGATTAACAGACATAGATATTTTAGGAATTAGGCATGAACTCGTTAACAGTTTGTAAAAAAAATTGTCTGAATTTTACTGTTAAGTATTTTTTTAAATGAAATAAAGTATTTTTAGTAAAAAGTTATAAGTATTTGTGTCAATTACTAAGTGAGTTACAGTTTTTTTCTTTTTAAAACGATTATTAAAAAAATGTAAAAAAGACCAATTATCCTTTTTTGATACTTACTATACAGTGTGTCCACTCTCAACGGTTTCCAATGGCTAATTTCTAAACCATTAGTTATAGACATAGTTCCAATTGCAAAAATGCTTTAAAAAAGGTAAAGAATTGTTTTTTTAAGCAATTTAAGTCAAAAAAAATTTTTAGTAAAAAATTACAAAAATTAAATTTTTACCACTACTCTAACAAGTTAGACAAAAAAAAAAATCCCATTCCTCTGCGATTAAAGAGATGCCTTTCTCGATAAAGAGAATTTTGAAACTCAGTTCTTTAATTATTTTAACCGATTCAGAAGTTAATTAATTAAAATTAATGCTACCGTAAAACTTATATGGTGGCTGCTACTTCAGTTAAATCGCTTTAAAAATACTTCTTTACCTCATTTAAATCATTTTTTGTAATTGGAACTATATGTATATGACTAATGGTTTTGAAATTAGCCATTGGCCACCACTGAGAGTGGACACTCTGCATAGGGAACCACATAAAAAAAAAAAAAAAAAAAAAAAAAAAAAAAATTGCACGGAGTGGTTTAAAGGCTAAATCCGGCCCTGACATTATGTTCTTTTATTGCTGTTTAAATTTATTGATTTTTAATTAAAGAGTTACCTTAATTAAGAATTATCTTTAGTTCTTATTTTAATTTCAATTGCTTAAAACTTTTCATCATTACTTTTTAATGGTGTATTTCATTTTCAATACTTATTGAATAGAACACTATCAAGAAGCTTAAAATTTTGCACATTCAGTTTGTTTTTACAGAATGGGAGTGTAATTATAAGGGTTGCCGGCTTTTAGCCAGGCCAAAAAAAGCCGGCCGGCTTTTTTTGGTTTTATCCACTTAAAAAAAGCCGGCTTTTATTTTTAAAGTGTTAATTTGTATCGAATCCATATTAAACGTGGACTGATTTATTTTTAATACATTTTTAATTATTTACTACTAAAAAGTGATAAATTTCTATTTATTTTTTCAAATAAATATGTCTTTATAACTGCCAGAAGTCAACTGTGAAGGCATTATGCCTGAAAAATATAAATCTTGGAAAAAAGAAAATATACTCAAAAAATGTTTTTTAAACTTCTATATTCCATTAGTTCTTATATTACACATTCTTAAGAATTATATTTAATACAATTATGACAAAATTAAACTCATCAAAACATTCATGGAAACGTTCTTACAGGTCAATATGTAAAGATTACGTCATAAAATGAGCAATGTTGAAAGATAAATTAGGAAGGATTCAGTTTTTGAGGAGAGTTTAATACATAATAACATAAAATTAAAACAATAACAAAAAATGTTCTAATAAAATTTGTTGAATTAAAATTTTGAATAGCTCTTTGTTATTTAATAGTGCATATATGCCCACTTGCATGAATTAATATATTCATGCATATGCTAATTGAGAATAAATTGTGAATATATTATGAAATAATGCATAACTCGAAATACTATTTTCAATAGTGAGAAATGGTGTTTTTTTATATGTATGATTTTAAATGTTTATAGGGAATAAAACATGACATTTTAATAACTCTTAAAATCAGGGTTGTTTGGTTAAAACCACGCTGGTTTAAACCGTGGTTAAAACCATGGTTTAAACCAAGTGGTTTTTTAAAAAAAACTATGCTGTTTTTTTTTCATTTGGTTTTTTTTTCTTTTTTTTAAATGTTTTCATGTATTTTACGCATTATTAAAATATCCAAAATCCAAGTTATGCGGAAGCTACAAGCACAGCCTTTTTTTTTTTTTTGCTTTTTTAAAAAGACATTAATAAATTTTTAAAGTGACAAACACTTTTAATCCGCCCAAATTTTCTTACTAGCTATAAATCTACACGGCAAACTATTTTTTTAAATGTGAGCCATGGAAGAAAAAAAAAGCTGTTTGCTTTGCTTCTTCTTTAAGCCTTTTATTTTTTAAAAATAGCCTAAGATACAATTTTACCATTTAAATTGCATCATATATCAAAGCATTAATGATGACATAACATAAAAATTTTTCAACATGAGTCATTCTCTTCATTGGTTACTCTTTGTTTTCTATGCTAATGAACGAATGATTGTAAATTTTCTCTGTTCTGTACCTATTGGTTTTAATAACCTTTTGCTTTTCTTGCATTGGAGTTTTACTTTATGATTTTATTCTGTTTGTACTATATTTTACTTTAAGAAAGCTAGTTATATATATTGAAGTAAAAGGATGCCTAAAACTTGAAAAAAGAAAGATATAATCTGGTAGGAAAATAGAAATACACCAAGAACAGGCTCGAGAGCCAAATGTATAAATTGCATGCAATGCAATTGCTGTCAAATTAGTTCTCCCTTATTATATTTGATGGAATTGTTTTTCAAGATGCCTTAGATGTTTGCCTTAAAAATTACCCCACTTAAAATTTGTGATGGAAATGGGAATGTTAATGATAAAAATATTCAAAAGTTTCTATCTATGACTAATTTTAATCTAAAAAGAAATGTTGAAGATATGTTTGAATTGTTAAAGCCTATTGCAGTTGCCCTGGATAATATCTAAAGTAATAATTGTTCCATTGTTGATGTAGTTTATATTTGGAAAACTCCTCAAAAAATATTAAGAGAAAAAAGATAAGTAAAGAAGTCCCGCAGTGTTTTGAGTCCAGGTATAAAATGACTCTGACACCCATGCATGCTTGATATTGTGGTACAGTCAAAGTGGTCTGACCAAGAAAAAAAAAGGATGCATTAAATTTTGCAAAACTAAAATATCCATATAACTTTAGCTTACACTGATACTAAATTTTATGCCAATCTTCACCTTTTGAAGAAAAAAAATTTGAGCAGAATGCAGTAAAGGAAGTTACCCCATATAAAATAAGGAAGAGTCGGCAAATTCAAATCAAGAAATTTAATAGCTCCGTCTTTACTGAAGTTGTACAACTTATAACAGCAAAAGCCTATTCAGTGAGTGTTGAAAGAATATTTTCAACATTTGGACTGGTATTGACAAATATACGAAATAAATTGGGATTAGAAAAGGCCTCAAAACTTGTCTTTTTATTTTAAGCTTTTAATTAAAATTAAATAAATAGAATTGTTTTTATAAAGAAATTGTTCACCTAAATATATTTAACTAGGAAAAATAAAGTTTATATTAAAAAAAAAAGAAAAAAATAGTAATTTTTCAAAGCATATGTCTCAATATGTATATATATTACAATTACACTCATTGATAAATCAAGTATGTCAATACACATGTGATTTATTTTAGCATTAAAAAAATGCATATTGATGTTTTTTATTTAAATAAATATATATATGTATAGTAAAAGATTAATAATCATTTGTTGATGTTGATATTATTGATACAGTAAATGATTTCTAAATTAAGCACAGGAAAATGTTTTCTATTTTTGCTTATTTTTTGTTGATTTAGTGAAATATATTTGTTTATCCCTCATTATGTTCTACATAATAATTATTTCTTTAATTATTATCTAAAGGCTTATATGAGTATACTAATAAATTAGTAGTTCAACATTTTTTAAACAATAAATATTTCCCTTAAGAAAGCTAAACTTATAGTAATTTAATTATAATTTTTATATGCTTTAATTATATAAAAAAATTAAGTACCAATGTGAATGTTTAACATTAATTATAAAAGAAAAATCATGACTTTCCAAAACTCAATTTTTTTTTTCTTGCAAATGCTTTTTAAGTAATGATGGGAAAAAAACCCGGTTTAAACCAAAAAAACCGGTTTTTATACCAACCCTGTTTAAAATTAGTTAAGTAATTAAACAAGTAACCATACTCCTTTAATTTTATAAAGCAGTAAAAATAAAAAAACAAGGGTAGGATTAATGGTCAATGTAAATCAGAAAAAGCACTTGGTATGGCCATTTTATAATTTAGCTGACATGTTTGCAATTCTGACTATAAACCACCTTGGCAACTCCATCAATGTGTTATTCTAGTATTAATATCTTCATTATTGAAAAATTGGGTTATAATGTAACCCAATTTCTCATAATGAATCATAATTAAAATCCCAATTTTTCATTTTAATAAATAAGTTTATTAAAGTCAAAGTGAATTAAACATCATTAAAATTATTTAAAAGACACTTAAAAATGTATAGATTTTAATTAAAAGGCTTCACTGTATTAAAGCCAATTATGGCCAAAAAAGGCCAATTTTGGCCAAAAAAAAGCCGGCTAAAATCAATAAAAGCCAACCGGCCTGGCTTTTTTTAATTTTAGCCGGCTTTTTTGCAACCCTGGTAATTATCCATATTTTTTTTTGCTTTTCTTGTGTTTCCTTCTGTTTTATTATTCCAATGCAATATATTTGCAATGATAGATTATTCTTGCAAATATGCCAGTCTATTACATGAAAAAATGCATTTATTTGCATAAACTAACGATTGTATATCCATTTGTCGCTTTGGTTTCTTAAATGTATATCACCATTTGCTATTCAAATACAGTGGATCTCTATAACACAAACCTAAAAATACAAGGTTGTGCATTATAGGATCACCTTTCATGCAATATTAAATTTATCTTTTAACTATGGCCAAATATATCTTAAATGTATCAAAATATAGAAGAGTATATTGCATTTCTTGTTACCAGGAATTGTGCAAATTATAACATTTCGCATTGTTACAGATCATTTCCCAGGTTGTTAAATTTACTTTATAAACATAGTCCAAATATTCTTGGATTAAATCGATAGTGTTGACTCTAAGCTGTTTTAGCCTCAAGGCACAGCTGTTGGTGATCTTTTATATTTTTGTTTTTCTCGACAGATCTTTTAAACCCTTCTGATGCATCTAGAGGCTCTCTTTATATGTGCCCTGTGACAATTCAAATGATCCTAGGAAAATATCGCAAATTCTAGGGACCTAAACAAACCAGTTCAAAGTATTTTTGGTGAAATAAATTGGAAGTATTTTTGGTTTTCTTTTTTAAAAAATGTACCCTTTTTTAAAAAAATAGTGTTCCCTCATTTGAAAAATTCTGCCTAGAGGCATTTTTTTTCCATAGTCAACACTAATCAATCATTCATATTACTCATTTCCAAAAAAATTTATTGTATTGTAATCAGTGTTCTCGCTGACATTTGACCAATGTTAGAAATTTGGCTAATTAAAAGTAAAAAACATTTGCCAAATGAAAAAAGTATTAGCTAAATAGATTTGCCATGTACCACAATATATATATATCTTTAATTCTTTAATGTGTCCCCTATTTTTTCAATATGTTCCATAATAACCCAAGTTTTATAACTGTGACAGCAATTCTTATTAACCTAATTTCAATTATCCGCTACAAATATTAAAAATATGTATATATTAATATATATATATGTATGCATATGTATTGAAAAAGAAAAAGAAAAGAAAGAAAATGCAAAAATTGAGAACTAGCAATTTGGCGAATATAATCGCTTGCTTACTCGCCAAATGAAGAATTCAGTCACAATTTGGCACAATGGCGAGAACACTGATTGTAATATCAATTTTTTTATTAAAAAAGCCTTAAAATAGCAGATAAGGTTGAACTAATGTATCAAATTTAGTCTTCTAGAGAGTAGCAATTATTTTACAACCTGGGTATCAATGGGGAATCTAAGTAAAAAAAAAAAAATTCCTGAAATTTTTAGCAAATTTTCTGAAATATTACAGCAGATGGGATTGAGGAAAAATCCACTCACAGCACTATGTTTGTGATTCTTCGATGAAATTTATATATTTTTCTCGATTCCTAAACAAAATTTGTGTTTTTCATGATTATCTGAAAAATATGGGTTTTTTTTGCGATCCTTTTGACATAATTTGTATTTTTTTTTTTGGATCTGACGAAATTAGCATTTTCTAGTGATCCTTTGTTGAAATTGGAAATTTTTTTTTCAAATGATTGACGAAATACCCTTCTGGCCACAACTGTGTGTTTTTTCATGTGCTTTTGAAAAAATTTATGGTTTTTATGCAATCCTTTAAATTTTTTTTTTGTGATCCTTTGCTGAAATTGGCATTTTTTGTGATTTTTCAACAAAGTTTGCAAATTTTTAAAATTTCTGAACAAAATTAGCATTTTTTGCAATTCTCAGACGAAATTTGCGATTTTCACATGATCCTTTGAGGACATTAGCATTTTTACTTTGAATGATTGACGAAATTAATTCTTTTTGGTGACCAATTGTCAAAATTAAAAGTATATTTTATGTCTGAACTTTCAAATTTATGACCTATTTTTTTTTTCTTTTAATTTTTTGGAAATTTTAATTTTTTTAACTGCAAAATTCATTTTATGTGTGAAGTTGAGCATTATAAGGATTTTCTACTCTATATAACAAACATGTTACAGGCCCAGTAAATAAAAACTCAGACGATGAAATTTGTGTTTTTCTGCAATCTTTTAATGAAATTGTTTTTCGCGACCATTTTACAAAAATTGCAGTTATCCCCATGGTACTTTTAATGAAACGCATTTATCCATGATCCTGTAGCGATAAATTTGAATATTGTTATGTAACTTGTTCATGAAAATCATGTTTTTCCTGCAATACTTTGATGGAAATTGAGTCTTTTTCATGATCCTTCAACAAAAACTCTTTTCCCATAATCCTTTGACGGAAACCATGCATCTGTACTTCCCTCAATCTTTTGATGAATTTATAAGTTTTTTTTTTTTTTATGATTTTGGGAAGAAATTCTCAATTTGGTACTGTTTGCACTCACATTTTTTTTATATTTATCCCCCCCCCTCTCCATAAAAATGCCAATAAAATTTTAATGCATAATTGCATCAATACCAGGAGCTTGACCTTTCGAGATTTACACAGCAAAAGATTTTAGTAAAAATGAATTTTTTTTTTTTTTTTCAAACTGACATTTTTAAATTAATCATTAAATTACTTAATTATTAATTGTCAGTATTTCTCAAGTTAGTTTTTGTTATATTCATGAGACAATATCTTTTCATAATCTGTTACAAATGTCGTAATCTCCCCAAATTTCCAAAAAAAAGTCACACTGGAAAACATGCGAGTAATTTCTGTTTTATAGAAAAAAAGCAGAGTTTTCCACAGAGGGTTTCAGGAGGGCACTCCGCCCCTCCTGCCCTTTACATTAAGAAATAACGCCCCTCTTGCCCTTCCTCTAAAATCTGGCGCCCCTCTTGTCGCTCATTGAAAAAAAATTGCGCCCTTCTTGCCCTACATTTGAAAAAGCGCAGCCCTTTGGCGTTTTGATGCAGACGCTCTATAGCGCGTAAATTACGAAAAAAATCGCCGACGGAACACATATCTCTTAAGCATTTCACAAAACGCATAAATTCATCAAAAAAATCACGGAGAATCAGCAAATTTCATTAAAATATCGCTAAATAAAGATTAATTTCCGGCAAGATTCCAAAAAATCTTAAAAATCGGCAGATTTCCTCAAAAATCGTGAAAAAACGCCAAATTTCGTCCAAAAATTGCCATAAATGTCAAACAGTATGCAGAAAACGGCAAATGTCACCAAAAGTTAATGAAAAAACGACAACTTCTGTCAAAAAATCGCGATAAAATGGCAGATTTTATCAAAAAAAATTGCCAAAAATTCGCAAAAAAATGCAAAATTCTTCAAAATATCCCTCCCAAAAAAATGAGATTTCATCAAAAAATCATGAAAAAATGCAAATTTTGTCAAAGGGGCACAAAAAAAGTTAATGCCATAAGTGAATTTTTCTGTTCTAAAAACTAATTTCAGGCTTTAAAATTGTGTTTCTATTGCTCCAAAAGAGGATTTTCCTGTGCAAAGAAAAAGTTGCAACCGAGGCATAATTAGAATTCGTAAGTTGCAACCGAGGCATAATTAGAATGACGCTCCACCCTCCCAAATTTTTCTTCTAACAGCCTAAAAAAATGAAGTTTTTGTGATCTTTTAACAAAATGTCATTTTTTTGCGATCTTTACACGAAATTTGTCACTTCCCTCCCAAATTTTTCCGCAAAATCTGCTGTTTCTTAGCATCTTTCAACAAAATCTGCTCTTTTTGTTATTTTAACAAAATCTGCCGTTTTTTCATGATCTTTTAACAAAATTTACCTTTCTTTTTCTATTTTAACATTTTCTTCAGATTCTATAACGAAATTTCTGTTTATCCACCATTTTTTGAACCGCTAGATTCTAGATTCAACTCTATATAAGTGCCCTGAAGAATGTAAAAACTGCCTTTTTCAAAACAGTAGCGCTCTGCCCCTTTTAAAACCTGGGGAAAACTGATAAAAGAATACAATCAGTTATTTTCATTTCTTAATACCTTCTAGCCAGAACCCACTTGAACAACTTCCATTCATAAACAATCTTTTTTCTTGTCTTATTTGGGAATTGCAATAAAATTCTTAAAACCATTATATACTAAACTATTCATTACTTTTATTTATGTTACTAGGAAGCAAATACTCAAATCTGAAAAGCATATATGACTTGCACCAAGGCTAACTTATAATATAAAGGCTTGTCATTCACCAAGTTTCCTTTGAACGCAGTACAGGGGGCGCTGAACTACATGATTTTCACGTTGGTAGTGCCATCTAATGTTAGAAACTGAAATGTTTTCCATTATATCCTATGGGATTATTAGCAGTAGTATGCACCAGGTGGCGTTACATACGAGACAAAGTCATATAATAAGTTGGCAATTATAGGGACAATTTCAACAATAGATTTTCTCCTGAATGCGAGGCCTTGATATTATGATAAGGGGGCCTTGACTTGCACCTGGTACATTGCTGATTCAGAGCTAGTGTGCATTGAATTATGTGCATGGTATATAGAATCTCCCTTTTTTTTTCGCCATGCCATATACTGAAGTTGCATCAGATGCAAGTAAATCATGTTTGAAGACCATCACATTCTGAATTTCATGCCTGAGCACTGATACAAAAATGACAGCTGTCGTAGGTAGATTTTTTTTCTTTACTTGTATAGTCTGTTGAACTTCAATATCAATATTTAATAGGGACGTTATGGGCTTCGTTTTATTTTTCCAAAATTAAATACACCAAATAAAACTTTCAAAAAATACTGGTGTCTAAATTTAAAAAGGACCATACACTTAATATTTGCCTAAAAAAGTTGTCATTTTTGTGTCAGCACTCAGGTCTAATATTCAGGACTTATTTAAGACTCCTGTCCACATCAGGTGAAAACACTTGCGAACTAATGCTAAATATTTTGCAGATATCTTTTTACAAAACTTTCATTTCAGAACCGATTTAGAAAGTGAATGTAGTTTTAAAAATTACATGAAACCAAAATTGAAAAAGTAAAGAGAAATGTATTCGAAAAAATTTAATCTGAGTGTTGAAATACAAATGATATATTAGCAAATAACATGCCCATACGTTTAGCATTCACTCATGAGTGCCTTCGCCCAACAAAGTTTTCAGATACTCCCTCAGAGAGGACAAGACAAATTTTGAAGAAAGTTGTACAAGTTCTTTTTATTGTGAGATAAGCAACATTTAAGAAATCTGGAATAAAATGCAAATGATATAGCATATTTTTTGCCTATTGTTATTTGGCTAATCCATTAAATGTTTTTGGGGGTTAAAAGAACTTTTAGTTGGCTATTTGGCTAGATCTAGATTAAACCCTAACTTAATATTTCAGAAGATTGAGTATGAAATTTGCTCAAAGAATTGCAGATTCTAAATTTAAATGGCTACTGAGGATATTGCTATCATCAATGAAACCAAAATTAACTTCGACCATTAATTATCACTACAAAAAATAATTGTTGCTAGTTTTGTTTTCAGAACCGATTTCGAAGGACTTTGTGAATCTTAATTTACAATACATGGAAAAAAAAGTAAATAAAATGAAGTTATTTTTCTAAGTATTTTTTAGTACTGGCTCAAGTATCCCAGTGATGGGAAAACTTGAGCCATAATATAAAACAAAAAGTAAAAAATTAGGCATAGAAAAATAACTCAAAGTTAAAAATGGTTTTCAGTTGAAAAAAAAAGTATCAAATTTTCATGTACAATGTTATTCTAAAAAAGTATTAAAAAAAAGTTTTAAAAAGGATCCTTTATCCTCCCTATATATTACAGCCCATGCATATCAGAAGAAATTCATTTCATATATAAAAAATTAGTTCTCTTCATGAAGCCCAGATAGCATATGATAAACTGCAATGTCAGGATATTGGGATTAAAGGGGAAAAAATTAATTAGATTGGTGTTGATAGTTTTTTTCACAAAACAGCAGTTGGAATCTGAAAATAGTCTTTTTTTTCACCGAAATAATCACTTTTGAAGGATTTAGGGCTAAAATAGTAACTTTATGCTGAAAATAATTACTTTTAGTAGCAAGTGGCAGCCCTGAAATTTATAAAATTGAAAGATTAGAATAAAACAAAAGTAAAAAATATTTTGGAATATTGTAAAATTATATCTGTATTAGAAAATATACATTTCAATAAATAAATTAAAAAATAAAAATAAATTTCGATTAAACCTTTCAAGTTTTGAGTATACTTTGATTTCCAAAGTTTGATAAATGATATCAGTCATATACTACTAAAGTAAAAATTCTATTAATCTATAGACGAAGAATTCGAATTTACAAATATCTGAGCTAGATATGAACAGTACACAGAAAAATAATTACTGCAATTCAAAGCTGGATTTATAGATAATACAATATATTGAATAAGCAAAATAAATCATACAGATTTTTGCGAAGGTTATATTGTGGCTAAATATATATATGTAACAGTTCAGTGCATTAAATATATCAGTTATAAATGATTTGAACTCGTCAGGGTATACTTAGTTGCTAGGTCAGCTGTAAGATCCGCTGCATAGTTTCAGATACTGAGCCTACTGATACTAATAACAGTAAGATTTATAAAATACAAAATAATTAAAATAAACGCCTTTTAATAACACACAAAGAAAACTATACTAAACATTTAATTTATTACACCAATTACAGATTTGATTCTAGTATTTGGATAAAGATGTTACAAATCAAAAAGTTTCTATCATATAACAAATTAAAATGCGAACAACAGAAGGAATGCCATCATCAAACAAAAGAGACCCATGGCCTCAGAAAGAGCAAAACCTAGAATAGCATATGAGAATAGCTGCTGCTTCAAAGATGGATTCCTTGCATATCCGATGATAAGACTTCCAAATACTGACCCAATACCGGCTCCTGATCCAGCAACACCCACTGTAGCAGCTCCAGCTCCAATAAATTTTGCAGCAGAATCAATATCTTTAGTTACAGCAGATGTATGAAGAGCTCGAGGGAGTACTGGAAGCAATGATGAGGTTAATGAAACTTTAGGCAAAATTTTTGGTTGTTGGGCAGACTGCATGCGAAATGGCTCCTGAGCTTTTAAAGAGGCTGCAGCACTTAAAGGCCTAATCGATGACCTAACAGCAGAGGTCATCATGGCTCTGACGAATGGAGTAGTACAGGCGTACATTTTCAGAAATATAGTAAAAGATTTAAACTTTACTAAAAATTTGCAGCAATGAAAGTTTCAACGTGAGGAAGTGTGTAAATCTGCACGACTTCAGGGAAGGTCACGACACGGAAAATCAAGATAGATGTCGTTGTTGTCGCTCTTTAATGTTGAGTTGATGATTTGCTTTTTAAATCATCAGAAAATGAAAGATAATGAAAGACTTTAATAATTAAAAAAATATTTATAGTAAATTTTTTTATAATATGTACTTAAGTATATGGTATTTTTAATACATTAATATCAAATTTGTCCTTAGTTGTAAATTAATTTTAATATCAATTGGACATTTTATTACAGTATTCATTTTTATTATTATTTATTTTGAATTAAGCCTATAAGCCTATTAATTATTTTTAAATATTTAAGTATTTTTTCTTAGTCCAATTTTTTTCATCAATCCAACTTCATCGATATTCGATTAATAAATAAACAGACACTGAAAGCAGCTACTTGTCAACATAAATCCTTTCCTTTTAACCGAGCTTGATTCTATATTACTTTTAAAATCATCTCAAAATAAACTTAATAGCACTTTTTTTTGTATCAAAATTTCTGATTGTAACAGTATTAAAAATTTTCAGTTGTATTTGCTACCAAAATGTCCCATTCCAATGTTTCTGCTGAAAATTCGGGGTTTAAATTTGGTTCTGCCTGGTTTCAGAAAAAAATAAATATCCGTCCAGTTCTTCGAGGATGTCATTTGATAACAGACGAAATTCTAAAGCAAGTCCCTGAGATTGCAAGGTTTTCTATTGGCCTTCTGCACATTGAAAGTAAGTTATATCTCATTTGTTCCTTTTTTACATTGCAAAAGGTAGATTTTATTTTGCATGTATAATATATATGTATTTTTTTTTTTTCAGTCATGCACACCTCAGCTAGCTTGGCACTAAATGAGGTAAGGCACAGTAAATATATCTATATCAGCCTTTTTTTAAATGTTTCTTAATAGAGATAAGCATAAAGAATAATACATTTATATTGCGAAAAAATTATAATAATAATGCTTTATGTGTAATTTCTCAAAAACTAGAATGTTTCATAAAAAAATTAAATTATGATTTTATCGTTGTTGATATATAACTAAAATTTTTACTTTTTATAATTATTTTCATTTTTGTAGAAGTTTTATATGTGTGACTTAAAAAAGAAATTACCATAAAATCTTGTACAAGACGCACATCCCCATACCAACTTTTAAACAATTTTAATCTTTTCCATTCTCAAATATAAGCCTCCTGCCCCTGCTTGCACACATACTCACTTGTGCTTATTTTGCACAATAAAATTATTAAATATTCCAAAAGAGAGAATCTTTCACTTCATGGTGGATTTCCACATGTTTTGTTAAAGAATAATTTCAGTGAAGTCTTGCCCTCTATTCCCTTCTATGCAAAATATCCGATTCCCTTTCTGTCTCAAGACCCGTCCTAAACAAAAGCCAGGTCTGGTGCAAGGCCCTTTGTTTCCTAACTCATTAATTCTTGCCCATTTTTACCAATGTTGCCAATTTAACTGATTTTTTTTATTCATGTACCAGAAATTTTGAATAGTAATCTTTGCTTTATTCAATGATAGGCATTTTGTGATTAAATAACGTGTAAGGTAATAGTTCTGAAAGTCTAGTACGTATTTTGTATTAAAAAGTAAATTAGCAGCGCTACACAATCAACTTTTAAAAATGCTCGCATATTATACATCATGGCACAGACAGAATTATGCTAAAATATTATAAATAAATATGTTTACATACAAAAATTTATTATGAAATGCATAACTTAAAACAAAATGAATAGTAAATATTTGGCAATTTTGTATTAAATAGGTGAGAGTAGGGACAGATGGGACACCTGCAATAATTCTTAAAATAAGTTTTATTTTTAATTTATGACTTTCCCACCAGATGGAATAATCATTGCTTTATAATTGCTGCTATAGATCTTTTTCGTTGCAAGCAACTATGAGTTTGTGACTTAAAGGGGTTATTTTTATAATATCAAAAGTAAGAATTATTCAGATTTTTAATGTATATTTTCAATCTCATACCTTTGTTGCTAAATCAATTGTTTTCAATATTTTGTAAATTCAATAATATGCCTTTTATAAATAAACAGTTAAGTTAAATCTAAAAACTTTGTGCTTGTTGTAAAAGCTATTTATTTTTATGTTATTCTAAGGGAGAAATGAGACCTGTGCCATCCTTTCCATATGATATCTCTATCCAAATAATTATGTTTAATAACATGCAATTTTTTGGTATTTTATGTTTAAAAGACTATTTTGTTTTGAAACTGAGTAGTTTTTTCTATGAATTAAATAGTTTATTTTTCCTTGCCGATCAGTGAAATTTGCTCTTTTGTTTTCTGCACCTTATCAGCAAAATTCAATCATTTTTCTCCTTGATCAAGAAAATTCGTGATTTTTCCTAGCCTAATCAATGAAATTTGCGATTCTTAAGTGATTGACAAAATTTACGTATTTTGACTATCACACGAATTTTATTGACACAAAAATTGACTATCTTCATATTGTTAATTGATGTATTATATAAATTATGATATTTTATTTTTATGTTACAGTAGTAATGAATATTATTTTATCTTGTTTTAGAATTGGGATCCTGATGTTAGGTAAGATATTGGTTAAATTTTTCTTGCTGTTTATTATCATTGTTTTGCTTGAAGCATGCAACATTTTACCTTGTTAATTTATTTCTTCTACTATCCTTAATAAAATGTATTTTGAATTTAATTGATCGTTGCTCAGTATAATTTGACTCATGATACATGATTGTTATCTTTAATATCTTCTGAAATTACATAAATACTAAGGATGCATCAAATAGCGATTTTGATTGAATACCAAATATTCGACTAGTCAAATAGTAACCATTAGACTGAATACCAAATATATGGCTGGGCGAATACTTATATATTTCAGAATTTAAAGATATAAAATGGTCCAACTTTTAAAACAATTTTACATAATATTTAACGTAGATGCTTCCATTTTAATAAACAAAACTTACTTTTTACAAGTAAATTTTACACAAAAGAGTATTTAAGTAATTATTTAAGAAGATATTAGTTATAAAACTTTTTAATTAATAAAATTTTAAATTTCATGGCTTCTTTTGTGAATTAAAACAAATTAATAAAAGTTTCTTTATATTTTAAAACAGATACTATTTTAAAACCAAAGAAAAATTCTGAAAGAAATAGAAAATGTTTTTTTGTCATATATAACATGTAATGTTTATTCCTCACAGGGTTGGGTTTTTGACGTCAAAAAGGGGTTTTTGACATGACAAAGGTTTAAACCGGATTAAACCGTCAAAAACCTGTCAAAAACCCATAGTCACAACCTTCTGCCTTGCACTAGAGTTTGTTGTTAGATTTTAAAACTAGCAACAGTTTCCATACATTACGTTGAAATTTAATTATATCATGGGTAATTAAATGCAGGTCTTTAAATATTTTTAATTAATAAAAATTAAGGTAAAAATGTCAGATTTCAAATCTCAGAAATTTATCTTGAAATGGACATGCAGAAATATTTGCACAAAAATTATGTTTAAATATCTTGTTAATTTATTCTTATTATTTAATATTTAAAAAAATCTGAAGTTATTTAGTATGTATTTTGACATAGCTAATATTCATAAGTATTAACGAATTAAGTGTTGTAAATGTATTATTTTCAAAAGTGTGGAACTTGATACACATGTTTAATAATTTTTTTATGCTACATATATATAATATCCAGTAGGTTAGTTTGAATTTAAATATAATGCATATTATTTATTATGATTATTACACATCATTATAATCTATTTTTATCTCTTTATATCATTTTAATCTCTATTTTATATCTCTCCTCCCCCCGCCACTCCACCCCCACAGCACAGCACATACACTAAGGCCCGCCACACACTAGGGAGACATGCGTAAAAAATCGTGAAACATGACGCAGTCAAACTGGTTTTTTCTTTGTTATCAGGGTGAAATTGTCGCATGTCTCATGTTTTTTCGCTCAATGTCTCACAGGTCTGTGGCAGGCCTAATAGTATTAAAAATACAAATAATGTTTACTTTGATAAGTAAGTAAGACAACAAGTAATTATTCAACAACTGAATATTTAAGATATTTAACAAAATTTTACAGTATTCAGTAAGAAAGAAAAAGAAAGAAATTCACAAGTACTTGTATAAGTTAAATTTTCAGCATAGTAAATAAATAGGCAAAATGTTGTAAATAGATACTCAGATATTTGTAGAAAGGAGTTGATTTTTTAATTATCTTTATGTTAGTTATAAATTCAAAAAATGACTTGCGATTTCAAATTCAGAATTACTGATTTTTCTGAAAAACCAAATAACAATTGTAAAAGTAAAATATATATATATTAGACTGATCTATAAAATACTTCTAAAACACAAAATATTTTTTTTTATTATTATCTAATTCAATACATAACTTAAAATAATAAAACATACTTTAAACACTTCCAATTAATTTGATTACATAATTGAAATCAATCCAAAAGAAAATTGTCAAAGTAGAAATTTAGTTCAATAATACAGTTCATTTGCCCCAAGTAGCACACGGTAGCATTTAACCAGTTTTGAACATCTTTCTGTTCCTAATCGATTACGGAACATGTCTAATCTTTAATATTATTTCTAACTTTACATTAAATTTGGTTATAAATAAATTTCTTCATATATAATATCCTTGCATATTGTGAATAACACATTCAAATTTAATAAATAATATTACAAAAGATAAGTTTTCCAAAATCTAAGGTTTTGTTTATTATTCAAAATATGTTTCTTCAAAAGTTTAAATTTATTTTTTCTACAACATATTTTAATACATTTTCTTTATTAAAAGCAAATAAATTTTACTTATTAAATATAAATATAGGTTGATATATGTAAATAAATATTTTTATTTACATATAAATATAGGTTTTTGACAGTTTTAGCCATTTTTGACAAGGAGGTTTTTGACACGACGGTTTAAACCATGGTTAAAACCGTCAAAAACTGTCGCATGTCAAAAACTTGCCAACCCTGATTCCTCAACAAGTGAAATATGATGTTGTTGTTTTGACCCCCCCCCCCTTTCCCTGAGGCCAGTGAAGTAGCTTTCTATTACTGTACAGCTGTCTTAAACAAGTAAAATAAATAAATAATATAATTTATTTAAATGTTGGTAGCACAACAAGAATGAACTTTTCTACTCTTTTTGACTTAGAAAGGAAGTTTTTAAATGCATCTAAGATTAAGTTTCTGGAATAGACAATCATTTTCATAGCTTCTAAACACACAGCTCGTTTCTAAAATCTTCCAAAAAATTTCAAGGGAGATAATGTGGTCCAAATGAAACATTTTTTGAAAAAGAAGAATCTCAATCCACTTATTCCATCAAAAATATTGGTTGTGTGGTGGTTGCATAGGTTGAAACTAGATTTTTGTTCAGAATTTTAATCAATTACTTCAGTGAGATTTGTATCATATTAATTGTGCTTAGATTAAATATGATGATCAGAGTTTCCCCCCAGAGAGGTTTCAGGGGGGCACTCTGCCCCTCCTGCCCTTTAGTTTAAAAAATAGCGTCTCTCTTGCCCCTCATCCAAAAACTAGCTCCCCTCTTGTCATTCGTTCAAAAAAAATAGCGCCCTTCTTGCCCCACATTTGAAAAAACACAGACCTCGAACGATGATCCGAACACGCAGCACGTAAATTACGCAAAAAATCGGTGACGGAACGCAAAAAATAGCCTCATACGCGTCCATGGGACTGGTAATTTCGTCAAAAAATCGCGAAATAAGGACTAATTTCCAGCAACATTCGCAAAAAAAAAGGCTAATTTTGTCACAAAATTCCACAAAATGGCAGATTTCCTCAGAAAATTGTGGAGAAACAGTAAATTTCTTCCAAAAATCGCAATAAAATGGAAAATTTTGTAATATGAGTCACAGAAAATGGCAACTTTCGTCAAAAAATAGCAATAAAACGGCAGATTTCGTCAAAAGATTTTTTTAAAAAGGCAAATTTCGTCCAAAAATCACAATAAAATGGAAAATTCTGTGAAAAGTTCTGTTTTTTCGCAATATTTTCACAAGGTTTGTCGTTTTCCTGCGACTTTCTAGGAATATAGGCTGTTTTTTGCGATCTTTTAACAAAAACTGCTGTTTTTGCGATCTTTTAATAAAATTTGCCGTTTTTCACAAAATTTGATATTTTTCGTAATTTTTTAGCAAAATATGCCGTTATTTGCAATCTTTTAACAAAATCTGCTGTTTTTGGAAATTTTTTAAAATAAAATTAGCCTTTTTTTCGTGATCTTTTAACAAAATTTACCTTTTTCTTCTTTTTTTCAATTTTTAATGAATTTTCTGTTTTTTCAGAATTTTTTGAACCGCTGATTCTAGATTCATCTCTATAAAAGTGCCCTTAAAAATAAAAAACTGCCCCCAAAAATGTAAAAAGTGTCCTTTTCAGAACAGTAGCACCCTGCCCTTTTTTAAACCTGGGGGAAACTCTGATATCATTGGAAATGAGTGAATTTTGACTATTCTCTGTCTCAGTATTGTTTAGTTATAAATAGTGACAATTTCCAACATTTCTCATCATTGAATTGAAGTAATTCTTTAGAAAATACTGATGATATTATGATATTTTTGTTATTGTTAAACTAAAAATGAAAATCCAAGTTTGATCTGCAATGAGATGAGATACATTGTATTTTTAACTGAATAAGTGGATTGAGATTCCGGTTCCCTACACAAAAATTGTCTGTTTTGATATCAACTATCGTCTTTGAAAGTTTTTTCTATTTTGTTTAGAAACACTTTTTCTTGTTGTTGTTGTAGAAAGCTAGAAACAGATTATTTATTAAATAATATTCAAGAATGTGCATTTTTTACATCATTAATTCTTATGAAGGTCAATGGTTAAAATTTCTAAGTGATACTTTTCAAAAGGAAAGTGTAATATAAAAGCATTTTATTTAAACATTATTGTGTTTAAATAAATTATTATCATAGCAAACGCGGTAGCGTTTGGTATAATATGTTTAAGAAATAGGAAGTGCGAACGTCTTTTTGAAATTTCTGGCGAACCAGTTGACGTACGACAGTGATTTTTTTTTTAAACAACTAGGGGGGCCCCGCCCCCCTGCTCGCTATGCTCGCCAACCCCCCGCTTAATCGCTTCGCGATTCCAAATTATTGGCTACCCCTGCTTGCTGCGCTCGCCAATACCCCATGGTATGAATAAGCAGTTGCAGACCTTTCAAATGATGTGTCACACGACTGGTGTTGTAAAGAAATTAAAAATGTGCCCCCCTGGGGTGCAGAGTGGGAGGCGACACAAAAGACATCCATAATATGAATAAGCAGCTGCAGACCTCTCAAATGATATATCACACGACTGGTGTTGTAAAGAAATTAAAAATGTTCCCCCCCTGGGGGGGCAGAATGGGGGTGACACACAAGACATCCATAAAATGAATAAACAGTTGCAGACCTTTCAAATGATGTGTCACACAATTGGTGTTGTAAAGAAATTACAAAATGAGACCCCTCTGAGGGCAGAGGGGGGTTACACACAAGATATCCATAATATGAATAAGCAGTTGCAGACCTCTCAAATGATGTGTCACACAATTGGTGTTGTAAAGAAATTTAAAATGTGCCCCCCTGGGGAGAACAGAGTGTGGGGGTGACACACAAGACACCCATAATATGAATAAGCAGTTTCAGACCTTTCAAATCTTGTGTAACACGACTGGTGTTGTAAAGAAATTAAAAATGTGTCCCCCCTGGGGAGCAGAATGGGGGATAACACACAAGACATCCATTATATGAATAATCAGTTGCAAACCTCTCAAATGATGTATCAAACGACTGGTGTTGTAAAGAAATTAAAAATTTGGCGAAATATTACAGTTATCGCCAAGTTGGCGTCACTTTTGACAACTAATTTTGGTCGCCAAATTTGGCGATATATCGCCAAGTTGGCGACAAACTTGGCGATTGTTGGCGATGGTAACCTTTCCTCTCTTTATGGTAACCCATACGGCGATGCATAGACGGAGTCCTTTCCTGATTGGTCTATTCGACTCATGGAAGGAGTGGACAAACCGAATTCGTTAGTTCCGGAAATCTTCCACATCAGCATCATTCCAGGAGTCATTCCTTTTAAGGCTAGTTTTTTTTTACTATAGAAGGATAGAACTCGATGAGACGAATAAAATGATAGCATTCAAAAAATTATTGCAGTTTACTGTAGTTTTTTATTTAACTTTTAACGAAAAAATTAAGACGAAAAGTTCAACAAGCGATAGCTAGCGATCTTATGGATGGATTAACTTCGTTTTTGGCTTATTTTTATCGTCTTGATAAAACTTAGAACAGTTTTTTTTTTCATCTTTGTATTTTTGACGGTACCTGAGAAAATCGAATTTTTGTCTTAAAACTCCAGTTGAATATTACTTTTTGCTGTTGTGATTGTACTTTTTTTATTTATTCATTGCCACTAAATTTAATATAAAAATTGTAATGTATGTATCAAAATTCATTGAAATTAAACAAATCACGCGAAAAACATGGTTATTTGTTTTTATTGCGAATTGCGAAGCTTTCAATTTCAGTTCTTTAAATAATAAAGTTGTAAACTTTTTTTTTTTTTTGTTCGACTCCATGATTATTTTTTCAAATAGCATGCATTTTACATGACAATGGAATGATTTTCTCGAGTACCCTAACATTTTGAATTTTATTAGCAGGAAAAAATTGGGAAAAACACAAACACATCGGAAAAAACTACCTAGGAGAACCAAAATTTCTATTCAGGAACTAAATGTAAGCTTTTTAAATTAGTAAATCAAAAACTTCACATTCTGTCCATATCTTAACTACCATTCAATTGATTTTAAATAACGATGTGATGTCAAATACGCATCAGGGTACCTAACTGATATGATAGCCGGGCTATTGTTGTTTATTAAAAAATAACTTTTTATTTACCTTTATTTAATATTGTTAAATTTTATAAATTATTTCATTCTATAGTTATTACTTAAACTTTTCAGTACCACTTGATTATCCCGTCGACCAATTTCACCAAATTGTACAAATCATCCATTTAATCACCAAGTTATGCATATTGGCATAATTTTTATTTTAATTAACGAAAGAAGAAGTAAATTAGTAAAACATCAATAAAAGTACAAATAAAAAGTCGAATTCAAAATCACATTATGACATAACACACATGGGTACCCTATTTAATGTAAACTGAATGCAACATTTATGATAATTCGTTATTGGCATTTAATTTTATAATCTGGCGATAATTTTTTGGTCGACAGGATAATCAATTAGAACCCGCTGTTATTCATTATTATTTACTTTTTTAAATAATAGAAAATAGTCGATATATGTACTACTTGGTTATCCCGTCCACCAAAAAACCATCGCCAAACTATAAGATTAAATGCCGATAAATGGACGATTGTGAATATCGCATCCAATGACATTAAATACGATGCACGTGTTTAAAACGCCATTAAGGGATTTTTATTTCAACTGTTTGTTTGTATGTTTTATTAATATTCTACTAATTATTCGTTTTTATTTGCGTTCATAATTATGTAAATACGTAGCACCTACAGTTGTCGTTCAGGCCGTGCGTCTGCCTGTCTGTCTGTCCGTCTATCCGCATATAACAACGCAAAAACTACCAAACCGAATCTTTTGAAATTTAAAAAATATATTTATTGCATAATTTTGTCGAGTCATTTCAAAGTTTATTTCAAAGTTCTAGTTTCAAAGTTTAGTTTTTTCAAATCGGATGCATAGATCAATTACAGGGACAATCAAAAGTATTCTGTTACATTACGGTCAATGGGGAAAAAAAGTTTCAAATAAATTTTAATCGTTTGAAATTTCAAATATATAATTTTTAGATAATTTTGTAGTGTCATTTCAAATTTTATGAAAATCGGATACATAGATCAATTACAGGGACAATCAAAAGTATTCCATTACATGACGGTTAATAGGAAAAAATAGCTTCAAGTACATTTTAATGCTGTTAAACTCTTTCGAATATATTAGAATTGACATGAAACTATGAAGTATATAATATATATCATAGCAAACGCGGTAGCGTTTGGTATAATATGTTTAAGAAATAGAAAATGCGAACTTTTTTTTAAATTTCTGGCGAACCAGTTGACGTACGACAGTGATTTTGTTTTCAAAAGATAGAACTCGACGAGACGAATAAAATGATAGCATTAAAAAAATATCGCAGTTTACTGTAGTTTTTTATTTAACTTTTAACGAAAAAATGAAGACGAAAAATTCAACAAGCAATAGTTAACGTTATTATGGATGGATTAACTTCATTTTTGGTTTATTTTTATCGTCTTGATAAAGCTTAGAACAGTTTTTTTTTCCATCTTTGTGTTTGATGGTTTCTGAGAAAATCGAATTTACGTCTTAAACCTCCAGTTGAATATAGTCTTTTGCTGTTGCGATTGTAGTTTTTTTATTCATTGCCGCCAAATTTAATGCAAAAAGTGTCATATATGTATAATAATTCATTCAAATTGAACAAATCACGTGAAAAACATGGTTATTTGTTTTTATTGCGAAGCTTTTAGTGTCAGTTCTTTAAATAATAAAGTTATAAACGCAGTGTCTTTTTTTTTTTTTTTTTTTAATTCATGGTTAATTTTTCAAATAACATGCATTTTATATGACCATGGGGTGATTTTCTCGAGTGTCCTAACATTTTGAATTTTAGTAGTAGAAAAAAATGGGAAAAAACAAGTACATCGGAAAAATGTATCTGGGAAAAACAAAATTTCTTTTCAGGAAGTAAATGTAAGATTTTTTAATTATGATTATATAACGTCCTGATTTACATAAGGAAAAGATATAGAATAAAGCAAAAACTTCACATTCTATCCATATCTTAAATAGCATTCAATTGATTTTAAATTGGGATGTGATGTCAGATACGCATTAGGGTACCTAATTGGCACAAAAATTTTGTTATTTTGTCTGATATGATAACCGGACTAATGTTTATCTATACTAATATTATAAAGAGGAAAGATTTGTTTGTTTGTTTGTTTGAATTGAATAGGCTCCGAAACTACTTGACGGTTTTAAAAAATTCTTTCACCGTTGGAAAGCTACACTATTTCCGGTGAACATAGGCTAATTTTTAATTGATTTATTCAAATATTTTCCTTAATAAGTCAAAATTTCATTATTTTTCATACAGAATCAATTAAAATTTTTCCGATAAAAAAAAAAACCATTTTTCTTTCACGTTGCCAACAAAATCAAAGTCTGGAAAATAATTTCTCCTCGGCAATTAATTTTTAGTTGAACAGTATCCACGTGAAAAATTAAAATAAAAAAAATTCAAAGGAAAATAAATATGACGTCATTTATTATATTATCGGAAGTTTTGTTTGCACAGATATCATATACACACCAAGGTAACTAATGGACACTAAATTAATGTTATTTTGCCTGGCATGGCAACCCGACTATTGTTATTTAATTATTAATAAAATGTTTTTTTTATTTCCTTTCTCTTCTTTAAAATTATGTAAACTGTTTTGTTCTATACTTATTATTTAAATACTAATTGTTATTATTTTTTAAATAATAGAAAATAATTTAAATATATATATATAAAACTGGTATTCGAAAACGATTTTTCTGCCAAATTAGTCAAAAATTATCGATCATATAATTATTGATCTTTTAGATCATAAATCCGATTACAGAAAATTAGTCAGATTATTTAATTAGAAGTTATTAAATTTATGTTTTTTTATTATGAAACAGACGAAGAAAAGAAAATTTACTATTGCTGCCCGACTAGAGAATTAACCTTGATGTTATTTTAAAAAACTATCGAAATGGCGAATTTTTAATTATTTGTTTACGTTTTTTTGTTTATATTATTGCAAACATTTTTCCACTTTTATACACGCATCACCTTGGCGTGAATTTTTTTATGATGCCAATTTGGAGAACACTGAGTTTTCAAATACCAATTACATTTATATTACTCTTATTTATTTTCTATTATTTTAAAAAGGAAATAATAATAATAAACTAAGTCAATAAATAATTATGGAACAAAACAATTTATATAATTTTAAAAGAGAAAAGAAAAATAATGAAATAATTTACTCAAAAATAATCAACTATTACCGGATTACCACGTGAGGCATAAAATCGCAATTTGCTGCAATCGTGCCAACGGGATCCGTAGATGACACCTGCCCTACATATTATTGGCAATATTATTGTTTATACAATTTGTTTATATAATTTGGTAGTAATACTTGATAATCCCATCGACCATTTGACATTAAATTTGTTATACATAATTGTTACTTCATCAACCAATTTTAATTCGATGTTTATTTGTATTTCTATTAACATTTTAGTAATTTATTGATTCTTTGGTTATTTAAAATAAAAATTATGTCCATTTGTATAATTTGGCGAAATTGATCGACGGAATAATCAAGTAGACGAACAAAAAACTATCGTCAAGCTATAATATTAAATGCCAATAATGGATGATCGTAAATTTCACATTTATTTGAGGACTAGCGGCCCGCCCTCGCTTTGCTTCGGGTAGAGCAAGTCGCCCAGTCCTGTGTCACTACTGACACCGCAAACTTTTACTACCACTTCATTCCATTAAATTCAACTATTAAAAGCATTGTCCTCCTTTGAGGTATTCGGGTAAAAAGTAGCCTATATGTTAATCTAAGGTGTCAGATACCTCCATACAAAATTTCATAAAAATCGATCCATCCGTTAATGAGTTATAAATGGTGTAACTAACACGACTTTGTTTTATGGATATAGATTATAGCAGCCCGACCCGGCTTCGCACGGATGAAAAAAAAAATTCAAGTTATAAATTTTTAAACACATACTCATACTCTCTTCTTTGTGCGTGGGGTTACTAAAAAAGAGTAAAATTATAAAAGAAAATAGAATTATTTTTCATTTATTTGTAATAATGTTTGTAAAAAGTTTTACACCTACAAAACAAAAGCCATTAAATTTATTGGGTCAGAGCTTCCCTGTAAACGATATTGGATGTTGTTTTAATTTATGGCAGCAAAATAAATTGATTTACAGGAGCTCCAACCCGCGATAGGTCAACATACAGTTGGCCATGAGTAAAACATTCTTTTCGTAGGTCGATTCCTACTAATTCAAAGGTTTGACTTTGGGACTTATTAATAGTTAACACGATAGATGTTTTTACAGGACATTATCTCAATAACTTTTTGTTGCATACCTTTATTTACTGTATAATTGTTCTGTAATTAAAAACAAAAAATAAACATTGCTGCGTGAGGCTTCTTGAGCTCAAACTAATTGGTAGGCTTCCTCACCTGGCTGAATCTGGATCTATTTTTACAGGAAATTAAAGCCGTTTAAATGGGATTGGTAGATCAGTTGGGATCATCGGTATCCTCGGTATATGAGCTAGTTGACCAGCTGCTGGGCCGGTGATAATGGTTGCTACAGTTAAATTATCCTTCAATTCCTTTATAAGTAGCCTCGTCCGATTGCACATGTTTGGAGGGCTTAAATTTCTCAAAAGCATGATTGGAATTCCAATTTTTACGTCAGTTCATGTGGTGGCAGTCCAGAAGTGTTTAGTGAATTTAAAAATTCATCTGGATAATGAACTGCGTCTTCGGTATTAGTCACGGTGTCGATTGATTTGAAATTTTTTACTTGGCCGGGAACTTTTTGAATAATCAGATTGCTTATTTCGTTGACACTATCATTCCTAGGTGACACTATTGCCCTAGAACACAACCAATGAAAGTCTTTTTCGAGTAAACTCTCGATGTCAGGGTATACTGCATCTATTAAAAATTCTAAACTATGGACTATTTGGCCTAGAGATTCATCCAGAATGATGTTACAATTTCTGCTTAAATTTGGAGTGGGGAAAATTCCTTCCCCAAGTTTAAGCAGTTGCTGTGGAAAATCACTATCTGTGATTCCATGAAGATTAGCTCTAATATTTATCCGTAATTTTATATTTTCAATCGAAGTCCATAAGGGCGACGATTTTAAGCACGCTTTGATGATATCTGCTCGCGTACCTCTGTTAATAACAGAAAGAGTCTGTCGGAAATCTCCAGCAAATACAAAAGTAATCCTGCCCATGAGAGCAGAGGAGTTTCTAAGATCTTTTAAGGTTCTGTCCACGGCCTCTATATCTGCTCTATGGCTCATGGTGCATTCATCCCACATAACCTATGAGGCTTCTTGTAATAGTTTACCAAGAGGACCATTTTTGCGAATAAAACATATCGATTGTTGCTCAAGATTTACGGTTGGTGGAAGTTTAAAATTTAAAAGTTGAATGAGCAGTTTTTCCATTCTTTTGAAGGGTTGCAGCGATTCCTGACTAAGCAACTGCTATCGCTATCTTTCCTGATTGTCTTATCTTTGCAAGTATTAAATTTGCAATAAAAGTCTTTCCAGTGCTACCTGGCGCATCCCCCCAAAATTTTTGTTTTTGTTGATATTTTCGCTATCGACTATAATGTCAAAAGCATATCTTTGATCTGGGACTAATTTTGGCAGATTTTCATTAACAAAAGCGGTCAAATTGTTTGTGTTATAGTGCTGTGCCGTTGCTTTGGCGAATTATTTTCTGTACGAACTGAAGACGGCAATCTAAAATCACTTAGGTTTTAATCATTTAGTTCCAACGGTGAAAGAATTTTTTGAATCCGTCAAGTACTTTCTGAGCCTTTTCAAGTCAAACAAACAAACAATCAAATCTTTCCTCTTTATAATATTGGTATAGATGTGACGTCATTATTTACCAATTTGTATTAGTTACACATATCCATGCCTCTTGTTCTTTTAACAAATACTTCAAAATTCCTATGTTATTTAAACTATGACGTCATATTTTTCCAAATCAAATATTTTATTAATAATTTAATTCTTTCTCGTTCACTTTACTTCTATGTCTCCATTTTTCAAAGAGAACATCTTATTCACGTAACCGATATTTGTGCTTCTTATATAATAAAATACTTTTTTCCAAGTATGACGTCATATTTATTTTCCTTTGAATTCTTTTTAATTTTTCACGTGGATACTGTTCAACAGAAAATTAATTACCAAGAAGAAATTATTATTCCAGATTTTTATTTTCTTGGCAACGGGAAAGAAAAATGGTTATTTTTTATCGGAAAAATTTTAATTGATTCTGTATGAAAAATAATGAAATTTTGAAATATTAAGGAAAACATTTGAATAAATCAATTAAAAATTAGCCTATGTTCACCGGAAATAGTGTAGCTTTCCAATGGTGAAAGAATTTTTCAAATCTGTCAAGTAGTTTCGGAGCCTATTCAATTCAAACAAACAAACAATCAAATCTTTCCTCTTTATAATATTAGTATAGATAAACATGAAATAAGTCTGGTACATTTGTAACAATATCGTTTCTAGCACTTCTAATGTTTGACACTAAAAATCATAATGGAATCGATTACAGAAGGTAGAAAAATTTTATTAGATGCAAACTAAAGACTTATTTTTCTACAAAATTTAGTCATCAAGATTATTCTGATTTAACGGCCACATGTTAGCAACTGTTTTATAAAAGGAAGAGGCAGTGAAACTGATGTAATTTTAATGTTATTCAAATAATACAGCTTTAAAACATACTTTTTATGCTTCATTGTTCTATTAAATATATAAGTGAAACACCCTTCTTCGTCTGCCACCCCCACGGAGGGCATCCTTTCCTTAGGGCCTATATCCCACGTGTAGATAAATGGTCGTCATAAATACAAACAAACAAAAACTTTTCTTTATCTGTCAATAATTCTTTACATTTTTTACTCTATGTATTCTTGCTGGAACAGATTAAGGTAGATAGGAAACTACAGTAGACCTACTAGAAGTGGACGTTTATTAAAAAATTTAACATGAAATGACATTGTATGTAGGCTACCAGAACTACACATAGTGCAAGTTCAGATGTCGGGATTTTAAGAACTAAGAAATGATAATGTACGATCCGAAAGTTAATAGAGTTTGATAATCAATCTCACTAATCATTTCAATGCCCTCTAAATGCAATAGTGTGATGACTCGAGAACATTTTGATTCCTGTTGTCATAACGGTCTCATGTTCATACGAAATTCTACTATAAATGATAAAATAAAAGAGATGGTGCTTAATTGCCCAAATTTTCGCCAAGACTTACAATAGTACAATATTGCAATGGCGTTGGCATGATTTTCAACAATACGGAAGAACATTCCAGGGTGGTCTATACTGCTTTAAAATAAAAGTTTTAAATCAACATTTTTTTTTTTTTTTTTTGAGTCAAGGTTTGTTTGGAAATATGGACCAGCGAAGCGGGCATAACCTGCTAGTTAAAAATATATATTTATTTACCTTTATTTAATTTTGTTAAATTTTATAAATCATTTCATTCTGTTGTTATTAATTAAACTTTTCAATACTACTTGATAATCCTGTCGACCAATTTCGCCAAAATGTACAAATCATCAATTTATTCACCATGTAATTCAGATTGGCACAAATTTTATTTTAAATAACGAAAGAAGAAATAAATTAGTAAAACATCAATAAAAGTACAAATAAAATGTTGAATTCAAAATCACATTATGGCATAACAAACATGGGTAACCTATTTAATGTAAACTGAATGCAACATTTATGATAATCCGTTTTTGGCATTTAATTTTATAATTTGGCGAAAATTTTTTGGTCGAAGGGTAAACAATTATCACCGGTTTTTAGTCATTATTTTCTTTTGATAATAATAGAAAACAGTTAATAGAGGTACTACTTGGTTATCCCGTCGACCAAAAAACCATCGCCAAACTATATTATTATATGCCAATAATGGATGATCGTGAATGTCGCATCCAATGACATTAAATACGATGCAGGTGTTTAAAACGCCATTAAGGGATTTTTATTTCGACTTTTTATTTGCATTTTTTATTAAGATTCTACAAATTATTTTTTTGTGTTATTTAAAATGAAAATTATGTCTATATGTATAATTTCGCTATGCATTTGGCAATTTGTATAGTTTGGCGAAATTGGTCGACGGGCTAACTAAGTAGTACCTTAATATATATGCATGTAATTGAAGTTTGAAAACTAAGCTTTTGCGAAATTGGCGTCAGAAGAATATCGCACAATGTCGTGTATATATGGCATCTGTGCCAAGAAAGCATCAAATGAAAAAACACAAGGTGATGCAAAAAACTTTTGTGATGGTGTGAAGTGAATGTAACATTTACGACCAGCAATTATTTTCATTTAAAAGTACTAGTACATCGAACCCAGGGTTCCTGGGTCACAGTGTAAAGGTAATTTTTTTTTTCAAATTTAAAATTAAAAAGCCTAATAAAATTTTTCTATGTAATATGCTTTTTAAACTGCCAACTAATTCCAAACAGCAATTTTATATGAAACATATTAATTATGTAATCATAAAGCTTTGAAAATTATCGGTTCGTATTAGACGCAAGATAGAAATTATTAACCAAAGATTTTGCCAAAGAATAAAATCGCATTCGTTCAGTTTTTAAAACCGACTAAGAAAATATGACACACAGATATTCTTTAAAATATATTTTTGTACATGTTAATGTATCTTTTGTAAAATAAATTTACAATGAACTAAAAGTCATTAAATTGATAGATAAAAACTAAACAAAACCAACAACATTCACCCGGTTTTATAACCGACAATATTTTGTCATAACAGGTTTTTAATTTTTTTTTTTTTTTTTTTCAGTTGCTATGAAAAAATGACAACTAAAATTTACAGTGATCTGTTATTTTCCATGGAGATAAGAGATAGATGGAGGTGCAGTACGCGATTAAAATGATTTGATGGGCGTTATTCTTCCAATTTAAGTCTCTTATTCAACCGAAACAAAACAATCACATGAACAGAGACCGAATTATTTACCATAACTTATTCTCTAAATGAAAAGATCTGATTATATTTTAGCATTCTAAAATAACATTTCATTGTATTATGAATTAAAATTGTATCGCTAAAAGTTTTCCTTTTTTACGAAAGCACGCGGTTGTGTTTGATGCAATGCAGCGAGTTTCAGGGTTACATTTTTGGTTTCACCTCCAGCTACCAAACTGCGTCTCTATTCTTTTTTTTAGTCTATGGCTATTTTTCCTTTATTTTCCACATAAATGTGATACTCAAGTTGCCACCATTAGAGAAATTGAACTAAAAACTACAAAAAATTAATAACTCAAAAACAAATTGAGATGCAGTTTTCTAACAAACTGCATTTAAAAGTGCATTTTTTTCTCTAAACGATGGTATAAAGGTTGAAAACGTGCTATGTCTAAAAGTTTAAAAATTTGCAATAGCAAAAATTGCAAAAGCGAAATTTCATCGGAAAGTGTTGCCATTCAAAACATGACGTATGCGTTACGCACATATACGTTTGGCCTTTATTATATAGATTTTGCTTGAGATATTGTCCAAAAAGCATTGCAAAGATATACTTTCCCTCTCCCTTCCATTTCCAAATGTACTAAATTAAAAATTATGGAAAAAAAAAAACAGAGTTTACTTAAAACTGTGCATACAAATTATAGTAATTATCCAAATTTTTCTAATAGAAATTCTCAATTTTCTGATTTTAACAAACGCTATTTTAAAATTAAAATTAATCGGCTAAATCGCCAAGTTGCATAATGATCATCGCCACTGAATATATAAATAATGCCATATTTGCAAATTTATCGGTCAAAAAACAGTAGAACCTTGGTTTACGGCCGCCTCTGTTTTTGACAAGTTCGGTTTATGACCAACTTCCGTGTTCAAAATTTTGCTCTTTCGGGGTAGGATAACTCGATTCGCGACCAAAGCTGTCGAATAGTTCAGTTGGCAACCCTCACATAACTCTTGCTATAAGTCAAGTTTGGAGTAAAGTGCGTGTATCAGAGTGCTTTGTGATCTTCAGTATAGAAAAAAATTTAACTTATTGTTTTAATTTTAATCAATTTTGCGAAATTTTTAGCCTTTATTATGACTTCTAAGAAGGAAAAAGTGTTTAGTGATAGCAGTAGTAAGAAGCTTAAGCGAATTACTGATCAATTATGAAAAGAAGTAGTGACAAAACTTAAGAACGATGATAGTGTAATCAAAATAGCTAAAGAATACGGTGTAGATGAACCGTCGATTACTCCAATTATAAAGAACTAGTTGGATGTGGCAACCCCAAAACTATTTGCTATCTCATGCATTAAATGAATCAAAATTCATTATTACAGTGCCAAAATCAAATGACAATCATATGCTCACCGTGAGGATTCTAAAGGCATGAAATTCCAAACATTAGTTTTTGAAATTTGGAATAGGACTGTTGTGGACATCGGGAAAAATACAGCATATATGCGACACTTGTTAGAAGATTTACCCAAAACATGCAATCAGCAATAATATAAATCAAAGTGTGCCTAAATCTCAAGTTTGATGAAAATTTGTGCATTAATTCCTGCGATAGAGATATTGTGGTAATCGGAACAATTCAGCATAGTAGCGCCATGTGTTTGGTTATTGAAACTAAAACGTAAACAAAGCCAATTCATATAAAGATTAACTGAATTTGAAGTTTGATGAAAATCCGTGCGCTAATTCTCGAGATAGAACTATTGCGAAAATAATGAAAAATCAACACGGTTAAGCTATCTGTTGAACGATTTAAATCAAAATGTAAACAGCAAACAGCATCAATTTATATCAGAGATTACCTGAATATAATTTTTTTTAATCCCATGCATTAGTTCTTGGATAGAGCGCCCAAAAAATTTATATCACATACAGAAAGTCAGGTACAAGAATGGATTATGATCGTGAACTGAGGTTCCACTGTATATTATATAAAAATTTAATTACAGCTGGTGATTTCAATGTCAATTTTACAAATAATACTAGAAATGAATTTTCAGTATATTTTCATCCTTGGTTTGGCGCAAATCTATTAAGGCTGTATTTCGAGCGACTTTCTCCAAAGAAGATAATTTAACCAATAATTTTCCTGAAAATGTCCAAATAATGTCCTGAATAATGTCCTGAAAATGTTTTTCTACAAAATATGTATTATCTAAAATTAATTGAATCTGTCAATTTCTGTACGAACAAAATTTTCGTTTTTTCACCTTTTTTGTCCATTGATTAAATAGTTCAATATTGAGCGAAATAAGAAAAAGTACTGGGAATATTTAAAAGCAACTGAGGTTTTCTTATATTCAATATATAATTATCAAAAAATTTAAATGACTAGTATTAAAAAATGCTCTGACGAGCACCAAAAAAAGTTAATATGTTTTAAAGTATGAAAAAGTGTTTGACAAGAGCTTCTAATTGAGAATGAGAAAGGACAAGGGGTCCCTTCTTGGCTGCAATTCACTGTCAATGCCAAATTTGAAAAAATCATATTTGCGCTTTTTCCATAAAAGAAATCAGTCACTGTTACGATAAAATTGTGTAGTGTAAAGGCATAATTAGAAAAGACACCACGTGATTAAACATGAATGTAAAACAAAATAGGGCCAAATCCATAGTTCCCGCAGCAAGTGTTGAATTCAGACACTTTTCTCCGGGAGGGTCTTCTGTGGTTTCGGGGGAGGAGACACAATAGAGTTCTAAGGAAATTATACTTTTTTACCATTAAAAACACAAAATCTAAATTTTATTGGGGAGGGGGGGGAGCATTTGATACCTTCGGGAGGGAATGCCCCCCCGGCCCACTTCCTGCATTCAACACTGCCTGCAGCGTATCACATTCACGCAGTCGCACCACAAACTGTCGCAGTTTAAAACAGCCCAGAAATCTGATTTGTAGTGCAGTTGCAGTGCAGAGTCAACAATGCAGTTAACATGTAAATAGGGATTACAATCCCGAGACTAATTTCCGATTTCGGGATTGTTTAGATTTAATCCCGGGATTACGAAAATTAGAATTTCTCTAATATAACCAATTTTTACAATAGCTAAATTTCACAATATTGTAAAAAAAAGTAAAGCAAAAATACAGCCTAACTTATTAAAATATACCAAGTTCAAAATGTATTACTTTAATAATAAAAAAGTATAGGATAAATTACAACAATTGGAAATTAAAACGAATATGCTGCTAATGTTTGACAATGTAAGAAAAAAAGTTTGTTTTATTTTCCAAATAATTTTTTTCATTTGATGTTGAAAAAGTCTTTGAATTGTTAAATATTTACAATATGAAAAGATAATCAATATCAGTAATTAAATTTTGAATTATTCTCATAACCAAATAATTAAATATTACAAATTTAGGATATCGAAAACACAAGATTTTCCCCTACATAATTCTTTTTATTTTGCTTGCAAAAAAAATAAAATAAAATAAAATAAAATAAAAATAAAATAAAAATAAAAGTACTTAACACATGCACACACATAACAATAAAAAATTAAATAGATGTATTATTTAAATTTCTAATTATATGTGATCGTTGTTAAAATTTGAAAACGTTGCATTATATAAAAAAGTATTGCATACCAAGATAAAAAAGAAGATTAGTTTCAATAGCTCAGTGTTTTTTAAAATTAATCGGTTTTCCTTTGAAAATACGATCTAAGAAATATCAAGCATCTAAAGTATCCTCTCCAAGTTCACATCTAAGTTTGTTTGCAGTAAATTCTGCTGCTGAAAATGCTCATTCTATTCTACACTCGCGGGAGCAACTCTCAGCAAATATTGGTAAGCTAATTCTAGATGACTGCATATCCCTCCATTTTCAAAAACAGGCATCTCATTTCTAATTTGTGTTGATAAATCCTTTTGTTGTGTTTGAGGTTCGACAGTTCGCATGCTTTTTTCTATTTCTTGTAATTTTTCCTTATATGTTCGGTTATCCGTTTGCCGTTTCGCAGTGGGCTCAATATGCGTTATTTTTGTATCTTGTGAAATTGCCATTGTTAACACTCTTTACCCTTCCAATTATTGCTTTCACTTGTTTCTTAATAACAGTTTTGTTAGGAATAGAAAACAAACTGCTAGTTTCTGTACTCAGGCCATCTCGTTTAGGATTATGCAAGTAATTTAAAACACCCGATAATTCCGTACATCGTTCTTCTCTAATGTGTAGTTTTAGCGCGTCTGTCATTTTGTAAGCAAATTTAAATTTTGTCTCCAACAATTCGTTTAAAAGAATTTTTAAGGTTGCGTCTGCGGTTAAGAAATTAGAACCCTTACAACAGATTGCTTCTACTGTAATTTGTATCGGTTTGAGGACTTCAACAATTTCGTTTATAAGTAGAAAATCGGAATCGTCAACGCATATCTCATGCTTAAAATCGATTAAAGCTAGTTGTATGCTATTTTTCAAGAAATAAAATCGTTCAAGCATAATTACTAGGCTATTCCATGTAGTCATGCAATCTAGAAGAATGGAAAGTTCTTTCTCTTTTTCAGATTTAACATACTTTTAAAGAACTTCATTCCTTATTGCAGATCGGTTAAAATAAATTACTAATTTTCCAACTTTTTTAATAAGTTCATTGATATATTCATCAGAGTATAAAAAGCCCTGTTCATCTTCGGAAATTAAAACAAACCCCGATTCTAATTGAAGATAATTTCTACACACACAACAAAATCGAAATAAACAAACGATTTCATTTTTCCTTACTAATAGCTATGTGGGTTACATCTGTTTGCAAGTCAAAATATTTCAGCTGTAAAATATTTTATCACTTAGAAATGTATGTAAAAATATTTGAGATATATATTCTTTTTCAAATCATATATAAACTTCATGAAAATTGATTTTTTGTTCCCCAAAAGCGAAAGTTTATAAATATCTTTTTTAATTTCAGCTGAATATTATTCCACTAAAAAAAAACAGACAATCCCGAAAATCCCGGGATTTTTTTCTGATAAATCCCGGGATTTTCGGGATTAAAAATACACCGGGATCCCGGGATTGTAATCCCTACATGTAAAGCATGATTGAAAATTTTACTAAAAAGTAAAGATAGAAAGTTTTACGCAAATTTCTCTTATATGGAAAAAGCGCAAATATGATTTTTTCAAATTTGGCATTGACAGTGAATTGCAGCCAAGAAGGGACCCCTTGTCCTTTCTCATTCTCAATTAGAAGCTCTTGTCAAACACTTTTTCATACTTTAAAACATATTAACTTTTTTTGGTGCTCGTCAGAGCATTTTTTAATACTAGTTCTAAATATCCTTATAAATTGACAGTTAAAAGTAGAAAATTGCATAAGGTTTATAAAAGTATTTTTTAGAATGTTTTTTTTAAAGTACAGTGGATTCTCTCTATTCTGAACACTCATGGGACCGTCCAAAAATGTTCAGATTATGGGGGTGTTCATTATAGAAGGAGATTGAGAAATGCATTATTACTTCTACCATTTACGGTGACAGAACCAGTAATTGATCAAATAAGGTCGGCACTATGTTTTATATTTTCCTCCTTTTTAAGTTTTAAATATTTAGAAGTAAATTAACATGATTTCTAAAATCCTTAACCCTTTAAGCATCCTACATAATTTTACATGCAAGTTCAGCGATTCATAAAATAACAGCTATGAAATATATTGATATAGAGATATGTATTTTATAATCTTAGATATTTATTTATCATATGCAATTCAAAAAATTAACATTAATTTTTTTTTTTTATATATTATATTTTCCTCCTTTTAAGTTTTAAATATTTAAAAGTAAATTAACATGATTTCTAAAATCCTTAACCCTTTAAGCATCCTACAGAATTTTACATGTAAGTTAAGCGATTCATAAAATAGCAGCTACGAAATGTATTGATATAGAGATATGTATTTTATGATCTTAGATATTTATTTATCATATGCAATTCAAAAAATTAACATTAATATCAATTTTGAGTTAAAAAAGCCTTTGAATCCAAAAACTATGTGACGGAAAAACTCAGTTAGGCTGGTTAAAGGATTAATGAATGTTCTATCATGGGCAGAAATAAAATTTGCTAGAATTAAACCGCAACAAAATTATAAGCAAAAAGTTTCGTTAGTTTTCATTTTCTCAGAAGTTGATCAATTGAAGGAATTTAGTCTCTAACGTTAATATTTAAAATATCATCTTAGTGCTGTGATTAACAATAATTCATATAGAACAATTATTTGAAATAAGAACGATGGAAGTGGATTATTTTAACTTACCAGATTTTTCTCCAAGTAATCAAAAACTGAATTTTTACATTTTCTAATAAAAGAAGTCATAAAATGGCTTTTTTTGCAATAGACAGCTGACAAAAATGTGACAACAGGTGCTCCAACATTTAGCTGAAGATTCTATCAAACAAATTGCAACTTCAAGTACATGCTTAAAATCTAGCAGTGATTTTGTCTGTTTATTTTTGAATCGAGTTCGTTGAACTTTTTTATTCTCTTGTAACAGTTTTTCTGAATTTCCATGATCTTTGAATTCAGATTGCAAACATGTGCTCAGTTTACAGAGAATTAGAACAGAAATGGGGAACAAAAGTAGTGTTCATAATAGTGAGGTGTTCGGATTAGACGGTATTCAGAATACAGTTGAACCCCGTTATAACGAACTCCCAGATATAACAAACGAAAATTTTGGTCCCGCCTTTTTCCTATTGTATTTAATGTTATTTTGCCCTTTTATAGCGAACCTCCAAAATCTTAAGAATCAGTTATAACAAACTTTTTTCTAGTCAACCATGATTTTTTTTTTTACTTTTCCGATGATGTGAAAAAAGTTTTTCGACTCTAATTTTAGTTAGAAAATGCATGCCGGCTAATAAAACATTTTGCAAATTAACGATAAGTATTTTTATTAAAGAGTAGTACGACCTGCATTCTTTCTCTATTATGGTAGCCATTCTGCAGGTGTGATCACGACCATCTGTCAGTTACTTTCCATTATTTCTGTCATAGCAATTCAGTAGCGCATTTAAACTAACTTATTTAACAAATGTATTCAGGAATAATTCGAGATATGGCAGTATTGAAAAGAACGTCTTCTTTGAAGAAAGCAAAAATCAAAAGATTTTTTTCCCTTAAATTATACTCTCTGGAGTTCACAAGATGATGAAAAAAAGAAAAATTTAAATGATAAAAAAGTAAACAAACAAAATAAAAATAAAACGATATTTAACTCGCCAAGTGTTAGTCATCCTAAGCCTGGATAAACTTAAAGATTTTAGTATAGTCAGGATCATTCCTTAAATTGTTTGCTGCTTATTTAACTTAACATATATCCGAACCAGGGTTGGTCTCGAATGTTTATATAACCGGCCACTTTACTGTATTTCTGTTTGTCTTCCTTTTTAGTTAATTTATTTAGTATTGTGCCAGTTTTTAATATAATCAATTTTATTCAATTTAATTCATTAATGATCATATCTAATAGAATTTACATTTTTTTTTTCTTAATACATCATTACTGAACATATAGATATCAGGTAATTACATACATATTTTGTAAACTCTAGCATTTTTTAACGGTTTGGATATAGCAAACAAAAACTTCGGTCCCTTGAAGTTCGCTATAACGGGGTTCGACTGTACAGCAAGTTTGTCCTTTGTTAAGTCTATGAAGTTTCGCCAGTACCATCGGAATGTGTTCATAATACCGGGGTGTTCAGATAGAGAGAGACCACTGTATTCAGTTTTAACAAATATTTAAATATTGCCAAACCAATTATCCTACAGGTTGAATAGTTTGATATTTTACCTAACCAGATATTTGGTAGCATGGCTGAATGCCAAATAGATACCAAATATTTGGTACATCTCTAGTAAATACTTTTCTGAAATAAAATTTTACATATTTTTGTAGCTTAGTCTCTTTGCATGTGTATGTGAGGAAAAAAGGGGCAATTTTTAAACTTTTTATTTTTTTAATTAAAAATTGTGGGTACATACTATTTGTCATTTTTCTTGCTTTTTTACTCCATATATTTTATTTTTGATTATTTCTACAAATATATTACTTTTTTATTGTTAAATTAAAATAATCAAAGTATAATTTGTAATTTTTAAAAAAAATTTCTTTTAAATATTCCCTGTGGAGCTTGTGGTAAAGATTTACATAGTGGTGTATATCATATAGCAGCCTTCTGGATTTTATTTTTTTTTAAATCGCATATAATTTAGTTTTCAAACAAATAAAATGAATCAAATAGCTCACATGTTTAGTACTAGGGAGCAGTATTCCTATGAACTTGTCATTAAATTTCTTCTGTTGAAAAGTTTTTCAAAGAAAATTATTTCCACTACTCCAAAAATTGATAACTTAGAGTTTTCTCATTGTAAACTAATCATTATTTATTTATTTATGCTGAAAAGAAAATGGATTAGCATTTTATGATTATTAAAAAAAACTCTCATTAAATAACCTTTCAAAAAAAATTTCCATAGATTTTTTTTCCCTGTTATTTTCAATAGTAATGGGGATCGGAGGAAAGCCTTATTTTGTCCATATCAGTTGGCTGCATTTAACAACAAAAATCTATACTAATAAAAGAACAAAACGATCTGTCTGTCTGTGTGTGTGTCTGTGTGTCTGCGATGGCTAGCAAAATCTACAGCACGTACGAAGCTCAAAATTTTTTTGAGAGTAGCCCAATGTCTCTCCTGATGCACCTGAAGCTCAGAATTTCAAAATTCTATTTATTAACTGAGTAATTAATTAAATTCCAAAGCTCACTCTTATAAAAAATTGCCTTTTTTCGCTTTTTTTCCATTTCATTTTCTTATGGTTGATTGGTTGCATAAAATTTTCGCAGAGATAATTAAAAAAGCTGCGACAGACCTTTAAAATTCATAGACTGGCAAACTGGCAGTTTAAATGAGGATTTTTTTTTAATCACAGCTGCTGTACACCATGGAGAAAAAGATAGGTAGAGGTGAAGTAAACCGAAAAAAGGTTTGCAACACGGAATAAGAAGTGTCTTACTCCGTGGTTTGCAATATTAAACCATTTATCGCTGAAATTTTAATGTCTCAAACAAAAGCACGAGGAAGGAATTTTGTATTAATAAAACGAATTGAAAGAAACGAATTACAGCTGAAGCATATTTTACGAATAAATAGTAATTTTTTTAAATTGTTTTTTCTTTTATATTATTTAGGTTAAAGTTAAATTGCATTTATGTTATGGTTAGAATAAGGATATGTTACGTTACAATAAAGTGAATACATTTAGGCTAGATTACATTTCTGTTATATTTAATTTACGGTAGGGTACTGTTAAGTCGCTGTTAGGTTACAGACAGGTTCTGGTTACGGTATAAAAGTTTAAGGTTAGGAATTTATACACAGAGTGAACCTATACGCAAGATTTGATTAAAAATAACACTTACTTTTGTTAAATAGCTCTGAAATTATAGTACTATATACCAACCTTTTAGCTACCATCGTGTATCGATTTCATTCATGGTATAGTAGGATTTAAGAGTGATAAAATTAGTTTGAAATTCAAAGTATTTCACTTGGGATTTGTATGTGAAAATAATAATTAGTTACGTGACTTAACAGTGATTTTTACTCGAACTTTTTTACACGAAAATCATACAATCGTTGGATACATATTCCCTCCCGCGTTTTTCATTGCTCATTTTGAGTATTTTTAGAGCTTAATATTAGTTGTTTTTAAAACCGATTTTTCACACAGTCAGTGGCTACGTATTTCAGACAATGCATTTCTGCATGTAACGAGTTAATGATAAAATCATACAAATTTCAAGTTCGTTTAATATTGTTAATACGGACCCGGGCAACGCCGGGGAGGTCAGCTAATAAATAAATAAATAAAAAATTGTTTTTTTGGGGGAAAAAAATGATCTAGCTATTAAGGAAAAATTTATTTTTACTGAAAACTTAAAAATACAGTCAAGTCTCTATATAACAAAATCCGCCATTCCAGTAAAAAATTTGTTATATTGCGAAATTCGATGTATAGAGAATGATGTTAAAAATCGTATTTAATGTGTAAAATTTGAAAAATATTATTTTTGATCTTTTGAATTAAGAATTAGAAATGTTTAAAAGTAAATATTAACCTAACATTTTATTTCTTAATTATTTAAGCTGTTTCAAAAAAGAGAACAGAAATTTGTTTAAAAGCTTAATGAAAATCAAATAAGGAAGACTTGCATTAATTTCAGACGAAGAAATCTGTAATTTTTTGTTGTTTTGATTTTAAAATTGTTACGCTCTCAAAAAAAATGCTCAAATTTTAGCAAGGAATGAAAAATTTTAGTTAACATTTTCCCCCATTTGAAGGCCTCTCTTATGTGCCTCTCATTGATTCCTCTCTTACATGTGTATCAATCCAATTGACTCTGTTTTGAGAAGGATGTGGAAAGGTGTGTGGGAGGTGGGATGAATTCGTTGTATTTAAAGAACAGAGAGAGAAGTAATTAACAAAAAAAAAAAAAAACTCAGCACTGACGATAAATCAAAAATAAGTGATGGAAAATTGATTCCGCGTGATTTCGAAGCTTTTTTAAATCTGAATAAATTCAGACCAAAAAATTCATTATATGGAGAAAGATATTTCGATATATAGAGACTGTTTTTAATGTAATCATACAAAAAGGGGACCGTTCCTACTAAAAATTTTTTATATAGAGAAATTTGATGTATGGAGTTTCATTATAGAGAGACTCGACTGTATTAATATAAAGAAAGTTGTAGAGTGTTAACAAGATAAATAATTTAAGCCCATTTAATTGCAAAATATAACAATACAATATAAAAAAATCTAATTGTGTGTATAATGTACATGCCATAAAATATAAAAATTTAGCTGAAAATTTGAAATAATTTTTTTGTTTACTATTATTCCCATTATTAAATCGATTTATAGATTTCAAATAATTTTTTTCATAAAAAAAATCTCCATTGAAAGGTTTAAGTTGAATTAAACTTTTGCTATGTGGTGTTTACAAATGCTACAGATCATATTCAGAACTACACAAAAGAATTCATAATCATTGTGGAGCATTAGCGTGAATAGCTTAAGGGTGGCTTTTTAATTGAGTTATGTGCTTTCAAATTGAACTGTATTTAGTATATTATTAGATGTTCGTATAATACATATAAAATCATATACATGGGCTACACAAAGAATTGAATACATGGTTTTCTACGGTTGTAATGTCAGGAAGTGTGATTTAGTAATTTTAACTATGATTTAATCTAAATTAAATTTTAGTTTAATATGCTGCCAGGGATGTAGTTACAGGCATTTTTTCAGGGTGAGGGTGAGAGCATTTGAAAATTTCTCAACTTGAATCAAATAGGTCCAATTTTTAACTAAAATGATATATGCAATGTGTGTAATCAAGGTTCCTACACATAAAAAATTTCTTTCCAAAAAAAAATTCTGAATACTAAAAACATAAAAATTCCTGTAGATCATTTTACTAAGCATGGAATAAGACTTATTTTGTCCATATCAGATCCCTGCGTTTGACAAAAAAATTAGAGTTTATTTTTTGGAAACAAAAAAATTTTCAATCAAGCTATTAAGACAATATTTACTTTTATTATTTTTACTGAATGCTTAAAAATATGACAGTTGCAGATTATTAAGCAGATTAAATCAATTAGTAATTTAAGCCCATTTAATCGTAAAATAAGCAATGTAATATTCAAAAACCCCAGTTGTGTGTATAAGATACACACTATAAAATATAAAATTTTAGCTTCAAATTTGAAGTTTATTTTATTTTTTTTTTAACTATTTTTCCCATTATTAGACTGATATATAGATTTTAAATAATTATTTCTTTAAAAATAGAAAAAAAAAACATTTATTGAAGGGTTAACTATCTTCCTAAAATATTGTTTTTGGAGCTACAAAAACTATCATGGATTCTTCTACATGTAACTTTTAAAACTTTAGCATTATAAAATTGCTAATACTAATTGCAATTATCTTTGGAAAATGTTGGGAAAAAATAATATTTTGCATTTTTTAAAATTTGTACATAATTAAAAGTAAAAAAATGTATATTTATTTTGTCTTTATAAAGTAGAATAAACTGTCTAAGGCAAAATTGATCAAGACCACAAAAAGTTACCGACCTAGACAGTATTATACCTTGACAAAGTTTATTCTGTATCTATAGATACTCTAGGGTTTGATTTTTTTTTTTTTTTTTTTGCATTAGACAGAATTATATGTTATACAGAGTTTACTTTGGCAGAGTTTATTGTAGAAGTTAAATTAGAGTCTGCATATAAGAAAATTTTGTGTATTATAAAATCTAAAGATTGTCATGGAAGTACTGTATTAAATATCTATTAATTCATCAAACATTTGAATATAAAATTAAGCATTATAAAACTTAAAATATTTTTAATCTTGCAGGGAGGATATGGAGACTTTCCTGACTGAACTAGTACCTGAGGTATGGTTTTTCTATAAAAATTGGTATCCTTAAAATACTTTCTTCTCTTAGTTAAAAAAGGTTTAATGTTTTGCCAGTCAGTAAATATTATTTACATATTGTCCATAAAATATATAGATTTTCGTTTAATTTTATAGACTTACAGATGGACCTGAAATTTTTATGGGTTTGAATACAATAAAAAAATGAAAATGAAAATTTTAAAGAATGTATTTTTTGTTAATAAGTGGAAATTGAAAACCTATTAAAATTCTGTCTGTATGGACATAACTGATTTACTGGATCAGGAAATACTCTCCTGTGATAGTATCATGCAGCAAATGAACGAAAAAAAAAAAAAATGTTTTCTTCTGCTTTTTAAAATCTGGCTTTGAAGATTGAAACTAAAATTTCTTACTGTACATATTTGCTTTGTGCAACTGCCCCATCTGATGAGATGATATTTCTTTTGTATTTATGATGATTGCTGGCCGAAGATCTCTGTTCTTAAAGTTAAAATTTTCTACTGTACGCAATTGCTCTTTCTGATATGAGAGTTTTCTACCTAAGAACTTCCATTACCTTTCGTGTGTTAAAATCATCATGATTTTGTTATAGGAATTGCTAATACTAATTTAATTGAATGTTCAGAGTTAGGAGGAGCAGAAACTGTTTTATGAAGCAATAATTAAATATTTCAGGTCTTGAAATTCAAATTTTCATAGGAGCGGAGTCTTTTTTTTTTTTTCCTTACATTTATAAATTGAGGTGAGTTGAGCTGTTTGGGAGGGAGTAAGAGAAGACCCCGATGTTATTTAACATGCTATTTAAAGAATTACAATAATACAGGCATGACAAAATAGCACTGAATTAATTTAAATTAGCATTGAGATTAACTGGAACTGAAAAGTAAAAAAACCCTTGATTTGTTCATATTTATTAAATAAAATTAAACTTCCTTAAATAAACTCAACAGACTTTTAAATCATAAAAAGATAAAACAATTTCCACCAAACTTGTTCATTTAAACTAAGTGAAACAGCACCTTCTGAATAATAATAATGAATTGAACAAAACTCAAACCAGAATAGATGACAGAGCTAAATCAGACAATGAAAAGTTTTTTCTCATTTCCATGACCATTATAAAAACAAACAGCACTCAAATATAACAACACACTAGAAGTTGAAGATGACTTATGACCAGGGTTGGGTTTCTGACGTCAGAAACTGGTTTTTGACATGACAAGTGTCAAAAACTGGTTTAAACCGTCAAAAACTGGCTTAAACTGTCAAAAACGTGTAATGCGCTTTAAACATTTTAAGAACAAGAGAGAAACATTGAATAATTTTTTAATCAAAATTAATTATACTGTAATTTAATAATTACAAAAAAATTAAATTACTTTAATTGCAATAAAACATTGTTTTTTAGAATGTTCAAACAGTAGAAAATGATTTTGTACAGTAAATAATCTGGATCAATTTTACCCCACAGCATCTTATAGCACTTAACCAATTTAGCACATTTATTTACACCCAAATTGTTTATGAATTTAGAGTGTATGAAGCCAAAGTTACAAAATACTCTCTCAATTGGTGCTAAGCTAGCAGGGCTTGATAGCAGAAGCATTGCTAGTTGAGCAAGTTGGGAGGCAGGCCAAATTTTCAGATTTATGACAATTTTTTTTTTTTTCCGGAAATGATAATATACAATACAGTAAAAGTGAATTTTTAATATTACATCTAATATTGTATATTTGTGACAGATTTTTAATGTGAAATTTTACAGATCAGTGTAGTATTTGAGGTTTCTGACGAGGTTTTTGACAAGAGGTTTTAGCCATGACGGTTTAAACCACGGTTTTAACCGGATAAAACCGTACACTGTCAAAAACTTGCCAACCCTGCTTATGACTGTATCTCAGCAATTTAACGCTGAAAACTAAACATGCATGGATAAACAAATGCATCTGTCACATTAACAAACTTGTTATCTGTAAAGCTTCATTAATAGTAAAATAAAAATAGTATGATTACATGTATTCATATTTTATTTTCTTTGTTTTATCTCTGCTGCATGTAATTCAAGGGGTGATGTAAAATATAAAAGTTTAAGATTCGGTGATCTAAATAATTGATGTTTGTTGCACTTATACATTATCAATTTTCAAACAACAATTTCTTTTTCTTTCCAACATTGAGATAAATCTTATGTTAAAATTTAGGAAAGGCGGGGGGGGGGTCAGTTTTTAAAAAAATGTTTAACATATTTTTGTAAAATAGATTGTATATCATTTATGTGTTTGATTTTTTTGTATCTATTTTTCTATTTTTAGAGCACTCCATTTAAGCATTCTTGTGAAGGTCCAGATGATATGGTAAGATCATTCTGTTTTATTGTTTTTTCCTTAATTTTTTTTAATCTAAAGATTGCATGTGTTTTCCTTATCTGATTATTTTGAAATTAAAAAAATATATATTAGTTAAATAATATTTATGCAGTTTAAAAGTTCTAGCTAAAAATGACTGCAAAAAAGTATTAACTATAATATTGTGTAAAGCCACAATGTGATGGTTAATTGTTAAAGCCAATAAACATATTTAGTAAAGTATAGGATGATACTGATATGCTGTCTTTTTTATCAATATCTGACCGAACCTTGTAAAGAATCATTTGCAAAAGGTGAATGCAGTCTGTGAAGCTGTCGGCATCAGACACCGACTTTTTTGTTCTCTTTTTATTTTTTCACTGTGTTGTGATTCATGTTAATTAGTACAAAATTGGGGTTTATTTATCTTTTTTGTTTAGAATGCAAAAAAGAACCTTGTGTCTGTGTGAAATGTGTTGCATTCATTTTCTTGTTTTTATATGACACATACACTGAGGTGACATTTTTTCACCTCAGAATAATAAGGTTCTATCTGTGTTTTTGGAAAAAAAATGACTTATTGATATAGAAAAGTTCTATTTGTATCTATGAAGGCATTTTTGCATCAAAATGGTGTTATATATGATTTACACATGGCATTACAATTATATTATGCCATTATTTAGAATTATGCCATTATATTATATTATGCCATTAGAAACCACAAATTTTGTCAAAATGCCATAAAATCTTCAAGTTATGCTGAAAGATCGTGGAAAATATGCAAATTCCATTGAAATATTGAAAAAAAAAAACATGAATTTTGTCAAAGGACTACTAGTACTGAAGAAAGAAAACAATGTTAAAAGTTTGCAAAAAACCTGTAAATTTCTTCATAAAGGTGCAAATTTTGTGGGAAGATAGTGAAGAAATACAAATTTAGTCAAAAGATTGGATTTTACTGCTATAAAGTTGGATTTTTACTGCTCCAAAAATGGAATCTACAACAAAATGTTTTTTACTACTCCAAAATAGCTTTAGTGCATTTTCATCTCTGTAAATGCTAAAGTGTATCCAAATGTTTGAATGAAGTTAAAATGTCAAAACATTTGAGTTAATGTCTTTGTACCTTTTGAATATTGATAGGTTATAAACCAGAAATGAATGTAGGTTATAAACCAGAAATGAACGTAGGCTGTTATTCAATTACTTTATTCAAATAATTTTCTCAATAATTCAAGTTTCATTATTTTTCATATAGAATCAATTGATAATTTTCCTATAAAATTTAATCATCTTTCTTCTTTTGTTGTCAAAAAATGAAAAAAAGGTAATAATAATTTCTCCCCAGTAATTATGAAAATAAATAAATAATGATGTGATATGATATTTAAAATGAATAACATAAATAATTTTTGCTAATGTTGATTTATGAGTTTGAATGTATAAGTTAACATACAAATGATTTTTTTCATTCAAAATTCACATTATGTTTATAAGGAGAAAACATTATGTGAAAAAAATAGAGAAATAAAACTGATTTTTTTTTTTTTTTCCCTTACATTATTTTCTTAAATGAAAAAAGAATTTAAATTCAATATAGATAGTGGGGAAAAAAAGATGATTAAAATTAATCTTCCAAAAACTAAAAACATATTTTCATACATTAAAGTTTTATGAATCAATTTATTTCACAGAAGCAAAAAACATCAGCCAACAAATTGACATTTACAATCAAGGATGTGAATATAACTTCAGTACATTTAAGTGGATATATTTGTGGAGGTAAGAAATTGGTGAAGATTGAAGTATGTGCAGAATGATACCAGTATGATAAAATTGGTTTCTCAGCATTCCCGCTAAATTTTATTTAGAAAATTTTTTTAATTTGATTGCTACACATGCAATAGCTGCATCCATGTAAATTAGAATTTCAGAATTTTTTAAAAAGATTTTAAGTGGAGATAAATCTGATCACTGATGTTAACTGTAAATCAGTTTATATAGCCAATAGATAAATTGCTTTTTGGTGTTAATTTAAATTGTTATTTTAACTCAATTTAAACATGACAGGGAAATCTGATTTCTGGTGTTAGCTTTAATTTGATTTAAAGGCAGGAGATAAATTGGATAAATATATATTTTGTCTTAAATTGATTTAAAGCACAGGTCTACATGACATATTATTTTTCCCTCTTTCTTTTTCTGCCTGTGTTGAAAAAGACTTGCAGGGGCAAAAATAATTCCCAATTGTGTAAAAGTTTCTGTGATTCTTAGAAATCTAAAAATTTTAAGCATTTAAAATTTGTATTTTTATTTTATAGCCAGCCCACATCAAGTCCTGTTTCCTTGGATCTAATTTGACTATTCCTATAACTGATGGCCAATTAAATTTAGGTAGTTGGCAAGGAGTGTGGCTTTGTGAACACAGGAATAGAGCTGGTAAGATTATATTTTATAATTATTTGTGCAATTATTGATATTTATTAGCCTTTGATGCTATTTCTTTCAGACAAGCTAAAAAGTGTCGTGTCAAAAATTGTGGCCCACTTTTTCGTAAGTTCATATATTCGGTATTGCAATTTTTGCTACTAAAAGTTTTTAAACTTATTAAAGTCACACATTTTCAATTTTTACACCATCGTGTAGTGAAAAAAAATGTACTTTTAAATGAAATTTGTTTGAAAGCTGTATCTTAATTTGTTTTTGAAGTATTTTTTTTTTTTGTAGCTTTTAATACTTCTTTTCTAATTGTGGCAACAGGAGTACTCCATTTCTATTTAAAGCAATGGAAAAAAGGGAAAAAATTGAGTGCTGTATCTTTATGTTGCTATTTTCTCATTAAAAGGAAAAAATAAAAATTTCAATATCTTCTGTTATAAAAACCGGTGAATTTTGACTTTATTTACAAAATTTGAATTACACGTAAAAGAATATCAATGGTTTAATATCTATTTCAGCTAATAGCATTGAGACTTCCATTTTTGAATTAAAATTATCAAATTAAAATGCCAATTTTTTTAAAAACATGAATACAGATGTACATTAGTAAATTTTGGTATGGTGAAAATGATGCCAGATTTAGATTTCACGAGGAAAAAAAAAAATCTATGATTGAGTCAAAGTTGAATAAATTTTCTTTTTATCATTTTGGACTCCGATGCTATTTCTTTCAGACAAGCTAAAAAGTGTCGTATCAAAAATTGTGGCCCACTTTTTTGTAATCTGGCTGTTAAAACAAAACATTCATACAATTTTATTGTTAAAATGCATTTCCTTTTTCTCAGAGTCTGTAAAAAAGCATTTAAACTAAAGAAAAAATCAGTTTTTGATGAATCTAGTCAATGAAGAAGTAGCACATCAAATTGTATCTCTTTGTTATTCCGCAATTCCAATGTCTCAGAGAGAAATTGCTCATCAATTGGGTATTTCACACCGTTCTGTTTGCTATTATATTGATAAACACAAGAAAAATAAAGTTAGTTCATTGCATTCTAAGCGGAGCCGCCCTTCTAAGGCCTCTATCTTTTTTTTTTTTTTTTTTTTTTTTTTTTTAATTGGAAGCAAAACTGAATTCTGGAATGGCAGAATCTACATTCAACTTGTTTAGTTTTAAATTCTGTCTTAAAAAAAGTTAATTTTTAGTATTGCCATGAAAAATATAAATGAAAGGGGAAATTGATTATATCCTTTTTAATAGAAAAATATTATTTGATCATTATACTTTACTAGATGGAACCCGTCAATTTGACGGCACTACAGAAATAAAAGGTATTTTCCAGCTATCAAAGGATTTTTTAACGACTAATCTTCAGCAAAAATTTCAATAAATAAAAGAAAAACCTGCATTTTACATCCAGGCAAATGACCCGCAATTGACAGAGTTACATTCAAACATGCTGCTATAGAATTAGAATCTCTCTCATTTGATAATTTTCCATTTACAAATACAACACCAATAAATTGTACATGACATGAATAAATCATAAATTACCATCATTTCTCATTTCATACATACTTCACTTACTTTGCAGCAAAATAAGACTGAATTTATAGTTTGCCATTTACAGACATGCTACAGGCTCAGCAAGAAAAAAGCTGAACTTTCACGGCCTCACAGACTTTTGGAGAAATCTGCGTTTTTCTGCAATTTTTTTAACGAAATTAGCATTTTCCCGCGACTAATTGACGAAAATCGCACCTTTTCTCCTACAGCCTTTTTAATGAAATTTGCATTTCTCCAAAATCCTTTTGCGAAATTCGCGCTTTTTCGTCAAAATTTGCGTATTTTCCGCGATCTTACGTCAACATTTGCGCATTTTCCGGTCAAAATTTGCACATTTTCCGCGATCTTCAGTCAAAATTTGCGTATTTTCCGCGATCTTTCGTCAACATATGCGTATTTCCCGCGATCTTTCGTCAAAATTCGCGCATTTTCCGCGATCTTTCGTCAAAATTCGTGTATTTTCCGCGATCTTTCGTCAAAATTCGCGTATTTTCCGCGATCTTTCGTCAAAAATTGCATATTTTCCGCGATCTTTCGTCAACATTTACGTATTTTTCATGATATTTCGTCAAAATTTGTGTGTTTTCCGCGATCTTTTGTCTATAGGTGAAAACTGGGAAATTCGATTAGTAGCCAGTGGCCGGTAGACCCAGTTTCATTAGTGGCCACTTTTTAAAAGTTAGTAGCCACTTTTTAAAAATAGGTCAAAATGGGTTTTTTTTTATTTAGCGGCTAGTGAGTTACAAAGTAACACATATTTGGTTAAAAATAAAACTGCCATTCCACTGAATGGAAAAATATGAATTGGTCATTAATACTGCAGATAAAATTATAAGTGATAAACTATATTTAAATATATATTAATGCATTGTATAAAACAAACAAGGAAACTGTATTTTAAAATAATTTCATATCTTTCTTGGATATTTTATTCTTACTTAAAATTGGTGGTAATTATTAAGTTTGGTGAATGTACAGATAAATATAAAAATATTCTTTGCTTTGGCTGAGATTTCAAAACTCGAGATGTCTTATTAAGGCAAAATCAGAGAGTGTCAATGTGTTGGTGATGTGGAGGAAGTCTGCTTGGTAGCAGTAAAGTCAGATGCTAAATTTGCAGTATTACTCGCCTAAGTGGAGAGTGCTAATTTTGTCCTGTATTTTTAAAGTAATTGGCTATAATGTTTCAATCTTTCTTGACACCTACATAAACTTTAATCATAAATTTAAAAAAAAAAATGTACCAGCCAACTATTACTGGTACAATTAGTGAGCATATCTCCTTGCATCCAGAGGTAAAAATGGTATAACTTATTTGAAATGCATGTGGAATTAAAATTGATGATTATATTTTGTAGGAAAAAAAACTATTTCTTGAAAACATAATCCAAATAAAGAGTTCATGGTAAAAAGGCCAAAATATAGAAAATACAACAAAGTTGTTAAATATGCTTGCATCCGATAGAAAGCAAGAATTAACCAATTCACTAATTAGATGCAAACAAAGTAGCGATGCATATATTCATGAAAAAAGCTGTATTTCACAAAGCAAATAAGATTTTTTAATCGCCAATTGGCGACTAGGGTGGCCGATTTTTAATTTAAAGAATTAACCAATTCACTAATTAGATGCAAACAAAGTAAAGATGAATATATCCATGAAAAAAATCTATTTCACAAAGCAAATTAATAAAAATTTTCAATCGCCAAGTGGCGACTAGGGTGGCGATCGATGGCCGTTTTTTAATTTAAAGAATTAGCCAATTCACTAATTAGATGCAAACAAAGTAGAGATGAATATATCCATGAAAAAAAATCTGTATTTCACAAAGCAAATTAATAAGATTTTTCAATCGCCAAGTGGCGACTAGGGTGGCGATCGATGGCCGTTTTTTAATTTACAGAATTAGCCAATTCACTAATTAGATGCAAAGTAGTCATGCATATATCCATGAAAAAAGTTATATATCATAAAGCAAATTAATAAGATTTTTTAATCGCCGAGTGGCGACTAGGGTGGCGATCGATGGCCGATTTTTAATCGCCACTTCTACAACTTTAATCGCCACGTGGCGAGTGGCGACCGTTAATTTACACCTATACTTTTGTCGACATATGTGTATTTTCTGCAATCTTTCGTTAAAATTTCCGTATTTTCTCGTCAAAATTTGGGTATTTTTTGCGATCTTTCTACAAAATTGAAGCATTTTCCGCGATCTTTCGATAAAATACGATTATTTATCACGATTATTTGACAAAATTACAGTATTTTTCCGCAACCTGTACACAAAAGGCGTGTTTTCCCAGCAATATTTTGACGAAAATTGTGTCTTGTTCATGATCATTTAACAAAAATCGTGTTTTTTCTCGCGATCCTCTGAAGAAAATAGTATACTTTCCGTGATCGTTTGAAGATTTTATAGGTTTTTTTCGATCCTTTGGAGAAATTTGTGTTTTTTCCGCAATCCTTTGAAGAAATTTTCTTAATCTAGCGCCGTTTGACTCGCGTTTTTGTTGTATTATTTCATCGTTACCCCCCCCCTACATATAAATGACATCAAATTTTAATGCATATTTGCATTGATCCCAGGGATAATAAAATTAGTCGCCGAAAAAGCGGAATTCCGCGTTTCCGCGGAAAAGTAGCATGTCTGCATTTAGCAACAACTGTAACAATAATCCTCTCAGTGGTTAATTTGTTTTTACATTACCCACCCCATTCAACAAATAAATATTTGCATTTTCAAATAACTTTTCTATTACATTTTCATAAATCAAAAATACATGTCGATTTCACATATTAAAAAAATTAATGATATTTATTCTGGCTAGGTGAAACCCGTCAAAACTTGACGGCAACAGTATGAAAGAACCAAAGAAAAAAAAGTATTTTGCCGCTATAAAAAAATTAATATTTCTTAAAAATTTCAATATGCTTTTCCATTTGCCAACGTAACACCAACATGACATGATCCCAGGTGCAGAATCGGTGCAACGCTGCGACACACGTCACAAACTCTTGAAAATGTTTGAAGATTATTTTTCTACTGTTAAAGTTTTTTTTAAAAAAATGCTAGAAATCATTTACTATGTACAAAAATTTGTCTAGGTACCATAAAAAATGCAAATTTTGGCAAATAATCACAAAAAATATCTATTTTCGTCAAAATACTCCCCCCCCCCCCAAAAAAAAAAACATCACCCGGAAATTTTTTAAATGGATGTGAAAGAAAAAACAGCAAATTTTGTCAACAGATTGCAAAAAGCAACAAATTTTATGAAAAGATCTCTAAAAAAATTGTCAAAAAAATGCAAAAAAAATGCAAAAAAAAAAAAAAAATTGTATCCCAAATAAAACAAATTTCGTGAAAGTATTGCAAAAAAATCAAAATTATGCCAAATCGTCTAAAAAAATTTGCAATTTTCATGAAAAAATTTCGAAAAATAAAGCCAAATTTGACAAAAAAAATCCCTAAAAAATGGCAAATTTGTAAACATATTCTGAAAAAAAAATTCAAAATATTGTACGAAAACAAAAAGTTTTGACAAATGATTGTGAGTAAACAACAAATTTCGTCAAAGGATTGAAAAAAAAAGCAAATTTCATCAAATAATCACAAAAAAAGTAAATTTCGCAAAAAAACCCAAAAAATTTTGCAAAAAGATCTTCAATAAAACAGCAAATTACATCGAAAGAACTCGAGAAAAGCGATAAACTTCTCCGAAACTGTCCAGGTATCATAAAAGACACGAATTTCGTCCAAAGATCTCAAAAGCACATAAATTTTGTCTAGGTAATCGCAAAAAAAGGTAAATTTTGCAAAAAATAGCAAAAAAAAAAAAAAAAAAAAAAAAAAACAACAAATTTTTCAAAAAGATAACAAAAAACGACAATTTCTCAAAAAAAAAAAAAAAAATCATGAAAAAAGGATAAATTCGATAAAACGGCAAATTACATCAAAAGATTGTGAGAAAAAAACAACAAATTTCAAAAAACAACTTTCATTAATTGCAGGGGGAAAAGATGCAACATTTCTTTGTTCATCAGAAAAAAAAAAAAAAAAAAAAAAAAATCACAAAATTTCTCGATCTATCACATGAAAAATAGAAAAGTTGTCAAGCAATTGAAGAAAAAATACAAAAATCGACAGTTGGTCATGTGGGGTAAAAATTATAAAATTCATTAATGAATCATGGATAAAAAGTCATTTAGTTATGTAAAAAAGCCCACAAAAATCTTGTGATTGATCGAGACATTTCAGAATGTTTTTTCTGGGTAATCTTATGATGGGAATACTGCAGTTCAGTATACCTATTGAACTGTGTGCTGAGTGACATATGTTTATTCCCTCATTCTGTAGGCAATTAAATATATGTATGGAATTTTTTATCGCAACGTAATAAGTATATTTTCAACATAGGATCAGAGTAAATTAGTCTTTTCAACAAATAACCTGGCAAGTGAGAACTAACTTTTTTATTGATAGGCAATGTAACATTGGGTCGATCGAGTTTATTTTGATTTTACCCTTGTTTTTGAAGGACATAATTTAACCGTTTTTTCTATTGCATAACACTTCTTATTGTGTAATTTCTTATTGTTTTCTTCAGTTCTGTCATATGAAAAATTCATTTCTATTTTGCCTATAGCATTTACATAATGTTAATAAATTTCTGAAAAAAAAAAAAAAGAAAAACAACAAATTTCCAAAAAAAAAGGATAAATTCGATAAAACGGCAAATTACATTGAAAGATGGCAAGAAAATACGACAAATTTCACCGAAAATCCCTGAGAAAACAAATAATTATTTCCTGGTATCATAAAAGACATGAATTTCGTCAAAAGATCGTGAAAATACTTTAAATTTGTCTAGGTACTTCAAAAAATGCAAATATTGGTAAACAGATTGTGAGAAAACAACATATTTTGTCAAAAGATGAAAAAAAGGGGCACATTTCATCAAAAGATCTCAAAAAAAAGTAAACTTTGCAACAAAAAAAAAAAAAAAAAAAAAAAGTGAAAAAAAATGACAAATTTCTGAAAATAACAAAAAAACCCACAAATTTCACAAAAAAAAAAAAAAAAAAAAATACGAAAAAAGGAATAATTTGATAAAACGGCAAATTACATTGAAAGATGGCAAGAAAAAAACGACAAATTTCATTGAAAATCCCTGAGAAAACAAATAATTATTTCCTGGTATAATAAAAGACGTGAATTTCGTCAAAAGATCGTGAAAATACTTTAAATTTGTCTAGGTACTTCAAAAAATGCAAATATTGGTAAACAGATTGTGATAAAACAACACATTTTGTCAAAAGATGAAAAAAAGAGGTACATTTCATTAAAAGATCACAAAAAAGATAAATTTTGCAAAAAAAAAAAAAAAAAAAAAAAAAAAGGTGAAAAAAAAAAAAAAAGACAAATTTCTGAAAATAACAAAAAAATGAAAAATTTCACAAAAAAAAGGGTAATTTCGATAAAACAGCAAATTACATCGAAGGATCGTGAGAAAATAACAAATTTCACCGAAAATCCCTGAGAAAACAAATAATTTTATCCAAGTATAAAAAAAAACATGAATTTTGGCAAATAATCACAAAAAATAACAAATTTCGTCAAAATACCCCCCCCCCCCCCAAAAAAAAGGAACACCTGGAAATTTTGTAAATAGATGTGAAAAAAAAAACAGCAAATTTCGTCAACAGATTGCAAAAAACAACAAATTTCTTCAAAAGATCTCTAAAAAATTTGTCAAAAAACTGCAGAAAAAAAAATTGTCCAGGTATCTCCAATAAAACAAATTTCGTGAAAATATTGCAAAAAATCAAAATTTTGCCAAAACGTTTAAAAAAATTTCGAAAAAAAAAAGCAAATTTTGACAAAAAAAACTCTAAAAAATGGCAAATTAAACATATTGTGAAAAAAATTTTCAAAATATTGTGAAAAAACAAAAAATTTTGACAAATGATTGCAAGTAAACAGCAAATTTCGTCAAAGGATTGAAAAAAAGCAAATTTCATCAAATAATCACAAAAAAAGGTAATTTTGCAGAAAAAAACAACAAATTTTGCAAATAGATCTTCAATAAAACGGGAAATTACATCGAAAGATCATGACAAAACGACAATTTCATCGAAAGAACTCGAGAAAAACGATAAACTTCTTTGAAACTGTCCAGGTATCATAAAAGACACAAATTTCGTCCAAAGATCTCAAAAGCACAGAAATTTTGTCTAGGTAATCGCATAAAAATGTAAATTTCACAAAAAATAGCAAAAAAAAAGACAAATTTCTCAAAAAGATAACAAAAAACGACATTTTCTCAAAAAAAAAAAAAAAAAAAAAATCACGAAAGAAGGATAAATTCAATAAAACGGCAAATTACATCAAAAGATTGCGAGAAAAAAACAACAAATTTAAAAAAAAAAGCTTCCATTAATTGCTTGGAGAAAAGATGTAACATTTCTTTGTTCATCAGAAAAAAAACAAATCACAAAATTTCTCGATCCGTCACATGAAAAATAGAAAATTTGTCTATCAGTTCGACAGTTGGTCATGTGGGGTAAAAATTATAAAATTCATTAATCAATCATTGAAAAAAAGTCATTCAGTTATGTAAAAACCCCACAAAAATTATCAATCAGTAGAAGTCCCCACAAAAATCTTGTGATTGATTGAGACATTTCAGAATGTTTTTTGCATGTCCAAATTAAAATAAAATACTTTTATAAATACATCCAAAGTTATTCAGACAATACCAATAAAAGAACCAATGAAACCAGTATTTTTACATTCATATTATTAAAAACAGTTGAAGTTTGAATATATATATATTATTATTATTATTATTATTATTATTATTTTTTTTTTTTTTTTTTTTTTTTTGTAGCTGCAGATTTAAAAAAGGAAGTTATTTATAAGGCATCTATTTTGATCTCTTATTATTTTGTTTATTTTTTGCAAGACCTACGTTTATTTAGTTGAGTAATACGAATTTAGAATTTACAATGTTTTGTCTTTTGTTATTTTTTATCAATTTTCAAAATGATAATGCAACAAATGTAAATGCTATAGGCAAAATAGAAATGAAATTTTCATATGACAGAAATGAAGATCACAATAAGGAATGACTTTAGAAAAAAGAAAAAGATTGAAAACAAAATAAGAAGTGGTTAAATTATCATAATAAATAAAATAAAATAAAAACGGTTAAATTATGTCCTTCAATAAAAACGGGCAAAATCAAAATAAATAATATTATGAAATATAAAATTAAGCATCGATCGAAAAATACTATCCGAGAAAAGTTTTTGCGAACATCGTAAGGGGGATATTTTACTTCAGTGTACCCATGGCAAAATAGAAATGTATTTTTCATATGGCAGAAATGAAGATCACAATAAGGAATTACTTAAAAAAAAAAAAAAAAAAAAAAAAAAAGATTGAAAACAAAATAAGAAGTGTTATGCAATGGAAGAAACGGTTAAATTATGTCCTTCAATAAAAACGGGCAAAATCAAAATAAATAAACTCGATCGACCCAATGTTACTACATTGCCATTCAAAAAAAAGTTCTCACTTACCAGGTTATATTGTTGAAATCCTATGTTAAAAATATACTAATTACGTTGCGATAAAAAAAATCCATACATATATTTAATTGCACATTTTAAAAGCACAAAATAGAATAGATCCATTGGCTCTGCAACAACAAACAACGAATGCGGGCACACGCTAACATTTAGAGACAGTAATTATCTTTTCTCTCATTGGTTCTGTTGTCGGATCTGCGCAAGCAGGAATGCGCAGAGAGCAATAAGATTACGTTTCATTACTGGTTTGGATATATGAAATTCAATCTCACCGAATATCCTCCATGGTGCATAGAAAACTCGTCATGTGAATGAATCAAATCCAGCCTTTGTTTACATATATCCAGCGCTCGAACGCCGGAAAAAAATGACTTTATATCTCAGAAGATATTACAATTAGGGAAAAACCGTAAGCAAAAAAAGCGTTTATTTTTGAAAGCTCTTTCTAATGACATAACATTTAGGTTAGTGCAATTAAAAAAAAAAACACACCAAAATTTCTAAAACATGGCCGTCAGAATTTCTTCTTTAGCGGATGCGTACAACCCCGGAATCGTTCTACATACAGGGACAGAGAGAGAGAGTCACAACGGCTATTATTATAGAGGATAGAAAAATTGTTTTTTCTTTTGGGCTTTTAAAAATAATTCTAGAAAATTTTTAATTATCTTGGAGGAACAATTAAAATTTTCTTGAAAGCAATCATCTTTTGAATTAAATTGTGGCAATTTCTTCAGCTAAGTATCACCTCAGCAATTTAATTGCATAAATTCTACTAACTCTGATTTAGCCCAATTAGGTATAAATTTTTATAAAAATCTATCCCTAAAATAAAATGGGTTAATTTTAAAAAGATATGTCAAAAAAGCAAAACTACTGTGTTGCTTTTTAAATTAAAACATAAAGAAAGGAATAAAGTATGTCAACAGTACAATATCATCTATGATATAATCAAACATGCCCTGTGATCATGGAGAAAATGTGCTTGGGAATGGTGATGCAACTGACAAGGGAACCTTTTTCGGTGTTGCTTATACCTAACATTGTTACTTGGTGTATTTTAAAATCATATATTATGAAGTTTGGGGAAAAGAAAAAAAAATCTTTTATTCATAACATATGTATTAATTTTCATTTAAAAACTTTCAATTTTCACTATATTCACTGGGTAGTATGTTTTAAATTAGATAAATTAGATTAATTTAAATTTAAGCTATTGTAATCAAACATGTTTTTATTTAGAAAAAAATATTTTAGTAGATAAATCATTACAACCATTAAAAAGAAACCTGTCTAGCAGAAACAGAAACTGGACCTGTTCAATTTTACTGCATTTTTCTAGTATCGCAGCACACTATGTACACAAAATATATGTGAATTTTCATGTTTTTAAGTATGCATTTTTTCCATTCTAGGATCCAGGAAAATGATGGTGACAATTAATGGAGCTCTAAAAGATTAAATAATAGTCTGTGTTTCATCAAGCTTAATTTACTACAATCAATAAATAGATGTCATTTGCCTTTATGTTCTGCAGAAGTATTATTACAAATGTTCTTATAGTAAATATAAGTAATATAGATTAACTAATACTTAAATATGTAGCTTATTAGATGAGATGAATAGCTCATATAATTACTTATGACATATAGTTATAGGTAATGCAGAACTTTGATTGAAATTAATCCATATTTTTGATGAAATCCTCTTTAAATAAATCTTGGTTATTTGCATATCTTGCAAATTTTCAGAAATAATAAATTATATTTAATCGAGGATTATCAATTATTTTGTTATCTTAAGAAACTATATGTCATAGGTAAAGTTATCTCTGTTAGCAAACCTAATATATTCTTCAGATTAATAGCACTCTTCATAGGTATAGTGTATTATCTTCACTTAATATGCACTTAATAACAGTATTTAAAATCTAATTCTTCCACCAACTACAATCTTTATTATCAAAGTTTGTCATTCGTTTTTATCCTGTATGTTGGAAGAAGACAAAGTTGCATTTATTGTTGATAAATTATTGTTAATTTAGTGCCAAAAAGAGGAAAAAAAAGTTTTGCCCCTTTGTATATCAGTATTATGTAAATATTTCTTGGTTGTCTTCCAAAAATAAAATCAGTATTTTATATGGTAAGTATATTTACTAACTTCCATTTATAATACTTATAATTGTACTAATAAATTTTGTTACTTTTACATTGTTAACTTATTTAAAACCAATTTTTGGAATGATGAAAAGAAAATAAGATAACAAAAATACTTATTACAATTACATAGATTATCATTTGAGATTTATTTTAGTTATGTGTTAAGGAACAGAACAAACATCTTATTCTACAAAAAAAGATTTTTATTAGAAATCTGGATTGTTTCTTCATTGTTTAAAAGTTTTATAAGATTACCTTATATATGTTATTAAAATCAATATCAATTTTCATCAATAAGAGCAGTAGCTGTTGTGTGTTTAAAAAACTGATTCATTATTTCTGGCCTTTTCTCCCAACAACAAATTATTTTTATTTCGCATAAACTTTTTACATTACTTATGAAGTTACATTTGTGATAATTTTTTAAATGTTTTACTCATTTTTTACTTTGGTCACCAGTTTGAAAAAGCTGAAAAAATAAAATTACACTTGAATATTTTGGAATTACATAATGGAAAGCTAGTTTTATACTATGCTTTATTGGATATTTATTTTGAATTATCCAAGAGTTCATCAAGAAATTGTATGTTAATACGATTTCTGGCTCACCATTGATGTTGTCATAATAACTCTAAAGAAAATCAAAGATTTGGAACAAAACAAGACTTATAAATGCAATTTAATACTTAAATAAATTAAATCTGCTGGAACTGATTTTCAAATTGAAACTCACATAAATTCTATTTTCATTCATATTATCATTTTTATAAAAGAAAATTAACTGATATCCAGTGTTGAATCCAGGGGGTGGCCTGGGGGGGGGGGGGAGAGGACATTCTTCCCCCCCCCCCCCCGGAGCCACTGAAGTCCCTCCCAGAGAAAAGTGTCTGAATTGAACACTGCTGATATTACTTCCCCCTTTATTATATATAATAGTCATAATTAGCAACCATAAGCATTTTAAATCCTGATTTAGGAAAATCATGTTTTTCACCTTTGATGTCTTGCATTAATAGGAAATTGTGAATTTTAACTTAGTTGATGAGTTCTGGGTAATCCACTTGGGTTATTAATTTTAAATCTGTAACAAAATTCTGAAACAAATGCAACTCATTTTCTTTTTCCAAGAATTATAAAGGTGAGAACAATATGTAGGGATATATCCCCTCAAAAAAGAAATTTAGTCTTTTTTGTCTGGTACTTATTTAAATGTATATTCATGTATATTTGTGTAAATAATATTGTATATACATAAAATATAATTGTTTGTTTTTCATGCATCAAAAACCTTGCAGATTTTTTTTGTTATAACTGTTGTCAAATACTTCTGAAGAAATATTTAATGCTCAAATTTTGAATGGTTACATTATGCTTGTATCAAAGTTAAACTTAACTCTGCAAGGTTTTTGAAGATTTTTGCTATGAAATCTGCCACCTTTTTCTACGCACACTGCTGTGACAAAATGTTATATTTTGATTTTCTGCAAGAATATTTTTGTGGAAAGTATATTTGATATTTTGAAAGTAATTAATAAATAATTGGAAATATGTAAAACAATTGCTGTTTAGTTTACTGGCAAATAAATATGTTTGTAAATTAGCCATTAAATATATTTTAATTAGAGCCATATTTAGATTTTGCTTAGGTGGCTTCATTGTATACTAATGGATGCTTTAAAAAAATTAGAATTAGGAAGTCTTTTTAGAATAAAGTTTTACTCTTGAATTATTTTGTATGTTAAAATGCTTTGTCTTCTCAATAAATTAGAATTTTCTGGAAATGTAATTTTGTTTTACTTTTTACTCAATTACATTAAAAAATACTAAAATAAATTTATACTAAAAAAATATATTAGTTAACCAATCGGTATTAGAAGAATTATTTAAAATCCTTCTATAGTAAAAAAAAACTAGCCTTAAAAGGAATGACTCCTGGAATGATGCTGATGTGGAAGATTTCCGGAAGTAACGAATCCGGGTTGTCCACTCCTTCCATGAGTCGAATAGACCAATCAGGAAAGGGCTCCGTCTGTGCATCGCCATATGGGTTACCATAAAGAGAGGAAAGGTTACCATCGCCAAGTTTGTCGCCAACTTGGCGATATATCGCCAAATTTGGCGACCAAAATTAGTTGTCAAAAGTGACGCCAATTTGGCGATAACTGTAATATTTCGCCAAATTTTTAATTTATTTACAACATCAGTCGTTTGATACATCATTTGAGAGGTTTGCAACTGCTTATTCATTTAAAGGATGTCTTGTGTGTTATCCCCCATTCTGCTCCCCAGGGGGGACACATTTTTAATTTCTTTACAACACCAGTCGTGTTACACAAGATTTGAAAGGTCTGCAACTGCTTATTCATATTATGGATGTCTTGTGTGTCACCCCCACACTCTGCTCTCCCCAGGGGGTCACATTTTTAATTTCTTTACAACACCAGTTGTGTGACACATCATTTGAAAGGTCTGCAACATCTTATTCATATTATGGATGTGTTGTGTGTCATCCCCCACTCTGACCCCCAGGGGGGCACATTTTTAATTTCTTTACAACACCAGTCGTGTGACACATCATTTGAAAGGTCTGCAAATGCTTCTTCATATTATGGGTGTCTTGCGTGTCACCCTCCACTCTACCCCCCAGAGGGGTGCACATTTTAAATTTCTTTACAACACCAGTCGTGTGACACATCATTTGAAAGGTCTGCAACTGCTTATTCATGTTTTGGATGTCTTGTGTTTCCCCCCCCTACTGTGTCCCCCCCAGGGGGCACATTTTTAATTTCTTTACATCACCAGTCGTGTGACACATCATTTGAAAGGTCTGCAACTGCTTATTCATATTATGGATGTCTTGTGTGTCACACCCCCGCGCTCTTCCCCGCCAGGGGGGGGCATTTTTAATTTCTTTACAACACCAATCGTGTGACACATCATTTGAGAGGTCTGCAACTGCTTATTAATATTATGGATGTCTTGTGTGTCACCTCCCACTCTACCCCCCCAGGGGAAGACATTTTTAATTTCTTTACAACACCAGTCGTGTGACGCATCATTTGAAAGGTCTGCAACTGCTTAATCATATTATGGATGTCTTGTGTTTCACACCCCCTGCCCCCCTGGGGGGGGCACATTTTACTATTTCTCATTTTACTGTTACACATTTTACATTAATTTCTTTACAACACCAGTCGTATGACACATCATTTGAAAGGTATGCAACTGCTTATTCATGTTTTGGATGTCTTGTGTTTCCCCTCCTACTGTGTCCCCCCAGGGGGCACATTTTTAATTTCTTTACATCACCAGTCGGATGACACATCATTTGAAAAGTCTGCAACTGCTTATTCATATTATGGATGTCTTGTGTGTCATCTCCCAGTCTGCACCCCCAGGGGGGGGGCACATTTTTAATTTCTTTACAACACCAGTCGTGTGGCACATCATTTCAAAGGTCTGCAACTGCTTATTCATAATATGGATGTCTTGTGTGTCACCCCCACTCTGCCCCCCTAGGGGGGGGGCACATTTTTAATTTCTTTACAACACCAGTCGTGAGACACTTCATTTGAAAGGTCTGCAACTGCTTATTCATATTATGGATGTGTTATGTGTCATCCTCCCCTCTGCCCCCCCAGGGGTGGCACATTTTTAGTTTCTTTACAACATCAGTCGTGTGACACATAATTTGTAAGGTTTGCAAATGCTTATTCATATTATGGATGTATTTTGTGTCTCCCCATTCTGTCCCCCCCAGGGAGGCACATTTTAAATTTCTTTACAACATCAATTGTGTGACACATCATTTGAAAGGTCTGCAACTGCTTATTCATATTATGGAAGTCTTGTGTGTCACCACCCCACTCTGCCCCCCGGGGGGCACTTTTTAATTTCTTTGCAACACCAATTATGTGACATATCATTTTAAAGGTCTGCAACTGTTTATTCATATTATGGATGTGTTGTGAGTCACCAGCCACTCTGCCTCCCAGGGGGGGCACATTTTTGATTCTTTAGAACACCAGTCGTGTGACACATCATTTGAAAGATCTGCAACTGCTTATTCATATTATGCATGTCTTGTGTGTCACCACCCACTCTGCCCCACAGGGGAGCACATTTTTAATTTCTTTGCAACACCAATTGTGTGACACATCATTTGAAAGGTCTGCAACTGCTAATTCATATTATGGATGTCTTGTGTGTCACCACCCCACTCTGCCCCCGAGGGGGGTGAAAATTTTTTATTTCTTTACAAAACCAGTCATGTGACATATCATTTGAAAGGTCTGCAACTGCTTATTCATTGTATGGATGTCTTGTGTGTTCACGTTTTTCATAGGTGCACCAGATTTGCCGCAATATTTTCTAAAGCCCATTTGGCGAAAATGTCTTTGTGGTATAACGCTTGCATATACATTTTTAATTATTTTCTATTATTTTCAAAAGGAACTTACAGTAAATAAAAAAATATATAATTAATAACTTTAGAAAAATAATAACTTATATAATAAAAAAAATGAATATAAATAAACATTTTATTAGTAAAAAAACAATATTACCCAGGCTACTATTTCGGACAAAATAATGCCACTTTCACGCCAATTATGTGACATTTGTGCTCATTTTTCACCAAATTTCCTGTTGTAGATCTTTGAAATTTGGAATGCGTATGAATACCTGGGAGCAATACTGGAATTGGACATTGATTTTTTTTAATTCGACACCTAATTGGTAAAATGAGGGTTATTTTTTAAAGATTTATACAACTTTTTCTGCGCAAGAAAGACACTTACCTATTTTTGTATACAAGAAGAAGTAAATGGTATGTAAAACAATGATATTATCCGTATATAGAATGCTCAAAGCGATATAAGCACTGGGTTTGGCGAGATTTTTTTTATGTCAGTTTGGCGAAAATATCAAACAGGACATTGGTTACCATTGAATCCTGCTTATTCTTGTTCTTCCTCACAATGCATTCATTGTATATAAGTTTTTTTTCCCACTATACATTTCAGCTAATTATTAGATTATCTACTGTATTTAAAATGGATGAAACAGAGATTCATAGAAAAAGAAGATTATGCAATGAACGTCAAAACAGATGGATGGAGAAACAAAAATTTCAAAATAAAACAATTGAACGTATTAAAATCAGTGATCATATTGAACCTTCGGAAGATCCAAAGCTTCAGGTACATGTAAATAAGAAAGAAAACAAAACAAGAAACTTATTTCATGTTTTGCCTTTAGAAATATCTGGTGTAACATCCACAGATGAAACAAATACTTTTCCACTTTTTAATGAAACCGTTTCTTCTGAGGAAATAACAAAAGAAATGAAGATTCAACAAAAAAGAATATTAAACAATGAATATAAAAAAACATGGAGGGCAAAACTAACTGACAAATCTAAAGAAACAATAATGTACAAGTAGAAGAGTTTAGAACATATCTCAGAATATTTTAGAAAGAAAAAAAAAAGCTCAAGGTAAAAAAACACAGGCTCGGTATGCTGCCAAAAAAGAAAAACATATCTTTCAATCAATCTATTGAAAATCAAAGAGGGGGGGGGGGGTTATGCTATGCTTCGACTAATGAGGAGAGGGGTTGTTAAATTTGGTGTGCGTCATTTTTCACTGGCTGGTGTTTTCGGTCGACAACCTAATTAGAGTACATGGAGTAATTATAAAAAAAATAATAATAAAAATACGCACGCAGTAATACTGATGATCAATGAAACATTTTAAAAATTAATCAACTAGGAAAATAAATCTGTTACTTTAAAAAAAAAAATACTTTGATTTTGAGCTTTTGTGGTAATCTCTTAATAGCATTTTTTAATCACTAAAAGATTTTTTTATACTTCGCGTGTGAAAATTAGAAACAATTACGTGTTTTAATAAAATATTGCTTTTTATGACATCATTTTCTTTTTTTATTTATTTTTAGTGCATGTTTCGTTTTAACTTACATTTTGTTTGCGTGTGGAAGTCAATTCTTGTCACTTATTTTTCGTCACGTTTGTCATAGATGCACCAGATTTGGCGCAATATTTTGTAAAGCCCATTTGGCGAAAACGTCGTTGTGGAATAACGCTTGCATATACATTTTAAATTATTTACTATTATTTTCAAAAGGAACTTACAGTAAATAAAAAAATATATAATTAATAATTTTAGAAAAATAATAATTTATATAATTAAAAAAATGAATATAAATAAGCATTTTATTAGGAAAAAACAATATTAGCCGGGTTACTATTTCGGACAAAATAATCCCATTTTCACGCCAATTATGTGACATCTGTGCTCATTTTTCACCAAATTTCCTGCTGTAGAGCTTTGAAATTTGGAATACGTATGAATACCTGGGAGCAATACACGAATTGGACATTGATTTTTTTTTTTCTTAATTCGACAACTAATTGGTACAATGGGGGTTATTCTTTAAAGATTTATACAACTTTTTCTGCGCAAGAAAGACACTTACCTATTTTTATATACAAGAAGAAGTAAATGGTATATAAAACAATGATATTATCCATAAATAAAATGCTCAAAGCGATACAAGCACTGGGTGTTGCGTCCATGGTTTGTTTATCGGCACGCACTTCTCTTTTAATATTTAAGTTGTTTTCCTTGCATGGCAACTGACTTTTTATTTTTTGTTGTTCTAAAGAGTCATCCATGAGAGAGGTGGCTATTTTTACGTCTGTAAGTAACTATAATCCTTCTATAGTAAAAAAAAACTAGCCTTAAAAGGAATGACTCCTGGAATGATGCTGATGTGGAAGATTTCCGGAACTAACGAATCCGGTTTGTCCACTCCTTCCATGAGTCGAATAGACCAATCAGGAAAGGACTCCGTCTATGCATCGCCGTATGGGTTACCATAAAGAGAGGAAAGGTTACCATCGCCAACAATCGCCAAGTTTGTCGCCAACTTGGCGACCAAAATTAGTTGTCAAAAGTGACGCCAACTTGGCGATAACTGTAATATTTCGCCAAATTTTTAATTTCTTTACAACACCAGTCGTTTGATACATCATTTGAGAGGTTTGCAACTGCTTATTCATATAATGGATGTCTTGTGTGTTATCCCCCATTCTGCTCCCCAGGGGGGACACATTTTTAATTTCTTTACAACACCAGTCGTGTTACACAAGATTTGAAAGGTCTGCAACTGCTTATTCATATTATGGGTGTCTTGTGTGTCACCCCCACACTCTGTTCTCCCCAGGGGGGTCACATTTTTAATTTCTTTACAACACCAGTTGTGTGACACATCATTTGAAAGGTCTGCAACTGCTTATTCATATTATGGATGTGTTGTGTGTCATCCCCCACTCTGCCCCCCAGGGGGGCACATTTTTAATTTCTTTACAACACCAGTCGTGTGATATATCATTTGAGAGGTCTGCAGCTGCTTATTCATATTATGGATGTCTTTTGTGTCGCCTCCCACTCTGCACCCCAGGGGGGCACATTTTTAATTTCTTTACAACACCAGTCGTGTGACACATCATTTGAAAGGTCTGCAACTGCTTATTCATACCATGGGGTATTGGCGAGCGCAGCAAGCAGGGGTAGCCAATAATTTGGAATCGCGAAGCGATTAAGCGGGGGGTTGGCGAGCATAGCGAGCAGGGGGGCGGGGCCCCCCTAGTAACTTTAAAAAGGACTTTTGCATTTTAAAAATATTGTGTCTCAATCCTATTAAAATCATGTATACAGGGTGTCCACTCTCAATGGTGGCCAATGGATAATTCCTTGAGGCCCCACACTAGGCACAGAAAAAAACCCGGATGATAATGTAAAGTCTATGGGAGTGTTCTTTTCAAATATCTCACTTAAATTTTAATATTTTTGCATGTTTTTTTTTTGCATATGATAGCTGAGGACGATCTACAACCGGCCTAGTTTTTATTATTTCGATTTTGCTTATATATTTTTTATATTACGATAGTTTCAATTTTTGAACCGTTTTAAACCAATTTTAAAAGTTGAAGTAATTTTTTTTTTTTTTTTTTTTTTTTTTTTTTTAATCTGACACCAAAACTAAAAAAAGTAAAAACTAGGCTGGTTGTGGATTGTCCTCAGCTATCTTATGCAAAAAAATATTAAAATTTGGGCGAAATATTTGAAAAGAACGCCCCCATAGACTTTACATTAGTCTTAGACATATAGTTCCTGTTACAAAAATATCTTAAATGAGGGAAAAAAATATTTAAAAAGCGATTTTGGTCAATAAAAATATTTCTTAAAAAATTATGAAATTTAATTTTTTTTAAAAACTCTTTCCCAGTTTTATAAGTTATATTTAGTAAAATTTTCCTGTTACACTGACAAGTAAGACAAAGTTCCTGTTCATATAACACTAAAATTGACCAAATTATAAAATTTTAAAAATGCATGACTTATATCACTTTTCTGCATGTGAACTTAAATGAGTTCGGCCTGCTTTCAGGAGTCATATTCTAGAAGTTTTGTAGATTTTAGAATTTTGCAGATTTTTGGTCATTACTTTTTTTACATTTTTTAAACAATTAGTTGAATGTAATTAACAATGAAATTGAAACTATTATAGAGGCTAACAGTATAATAAAATATTAAAATAAGTAATAAACTAAAATAATAAAAATAATTTTTAACATGATTAAATTATTAAAAGTAAAGGTCAATTTAATAATCAATAATGTATGATTAAATATTTATTATAAAGATAAGATGCATTTTTCGTATGAAATATGCTTTATAAAGATCATGGAGATAGAATAGTAGAAGGAGGACAGATAAGATAGGCTTTTCCCTAACAGAACTTGGCTCCAAAGTATTGCCCGGTGCATGGCGTGGCAGTAGTGATGCTGGACTGACTTTTGATCACATGACCTGTTTCACTAGTCTCTCGAATAGTCTGCTAGCGGGATGTTGGGAGCGCCAGATTTCATCTTCTCCCAAACTGCCGGGAACGTCAGCCAGACTCGGAAAGACTTTAGGAGCAAAAGTGGAAGCACAGTGTTTGTTCTCCTTCTACTATTTCTATCTTCATGATAAAGATACATTATTAATTTACATCAAAATCATAAAATAAGGAAGTTTTATTTCAAGTTTAGCCAGACTTAATAACCAAAAAAAGTTTGGTTAATACATAAATATATTTGGTGAAAAGATTGTGATTACCAGTGATATCAGCAATATCTTAATTTATTCCAAAATAAATTTATTCTTCCTTCATGAAAACACATTAATTCAGTAATGTTCATGAAAATTACAAATTAAAATATGTATGAATTGATATAAAAATAAAAAAGTCAAATTTTGTCCCTACATCAAAACAATGTTTTATTGTTTACAAATATCAAATTATATGCGGATTTTAGAGTTGCAGATTTGAGGAAGTCTACTGTATATATATGTTGCGGCCAATACCCGGAGCCTGGCCAATTCTAGAACTGGCCAAGCTTCCTGGCCAAAACCCGTAATACATGAAATGAATGGCGTATTTCGGGTTTTGGCCGGCCAGTTCGCGAACTGGCCGGGAAGCATTGCCCAACTTCCGAACTATGATGCATAGGTACCAATTTTTTTGTAATTAAGATAATGTAACATTAAAATGTACAGTAAAAAAGATTTCCATTGATTATATTGAAACGAAATATTTTTGTGTACCCAACTATATTAACCAAAAATAGTACATAATTTCCTTTCAATATCGAAATTAATTGATAAACCAAATACAATGACAATTACAAGTTAACCGGAAACTTTACTCGAGTTAGATCACGGACAGGCTGGCGTCTAGACTACTTGAATTCTAGACACTTTGAACTATGTTAGAAAGTATGAAGCCGAGTACTTATATCTATTTCGCGAATTGGCCAGTCATTTTTTAACGTTGCTGGCCAATTCGGGAATTGGCCAATTTCGGGTATTGGCTGCAACATATATATAACTTTGGTTCCATAAGCCAGAAAAATGCTCTAGTGCACTTTAATCTCCATGTTTGATAGTAAGCTGTAAGTTTTTGCTAAGTAATAACTTTTTCTTTCAACTAAAAATATTAAATTTGATTTGTCAGCAGCATGATACTCCTGCTTTATTTTCATTTTAAAAGATGACAATAAAACATCAACTACTAAAAAAAAAAAAAATTCATTTTCATTGAATTTTAAAAAAGGAATTTATTATTTTTTTTATGTTCCAAATATATTTCTATAATAAATCTTTACATGCTTAAATAAGATTGCATATAAAAAATATATATTTGTAGTTTATTCTTCAGCATTTATTTCTCCCCAAAGAAATTCTTAAAATGAAAGTATATCAATACAAATGTGACCTACTGTAAATGACTGCAGAATAAAAAGAACCTATTATTGAAATACATTTTTTTTCCCTTTTAGATATTTTTTGGCAATTTCATTACAAATAGCAATAAAGAAATTCACTTTAATTATTCATTTTGAGGTCTCTTTGAATTATTTAATTTGAAATTTTGTTACTGAAATTTTACTCTTAATATGTTTGCATCCCTTATTATTAATATATATATAAATTAACAAAATGTTTGGCTTCATTCGGAGATTATATTATACTGATCAGACAATTTCTAAATAAATTAATTGAATGTTAGCACTTAACATTTTCCATTTTATGTTTCTTTTTATAAAAAGGACTTCCATTGTTAAAATAATAATAATAATCAATTTAAAAACAAAATGGATTAGATTGTTCTTGCTTAACTTATAAATAACTGCTCCTGATTTTAAGGATTCTTTTTGTTGAAAAGTTCTCGCTTTTCTATGCTAATTGTATTAAGATATGCTGTATTGTCATAGGAACGACATTTATGTACATAACTTTTTATATTTCTAATGTATCAGGAGTTGAGTAAAAAAATTCACTTATTATTCAATTAAAAAAGAACAAAATTATTACTGTTTTTCACATGTGTGTGTATATATATATATATATAAAAGAGTAAAAAGACAAATTTTTCACAAAATTTTTAATTTAAGTGAATAGCAGTATTTTCTTTGTTAAATATAGTTATTATAGCTTTTATGGGTTCTTTTATTTATTTATACAGGGATATATACAAATTTGCTCTATAGATCATCTAATGTCTAAATAAAACGAGTTTAAATTTCTTTAAAATTTTAATTTGTTCAAATAAAGATTGAAATTTTTCTATCTAAAATTATTTATCTCATTAAACATACAATCTTTTGTTAAAGGCACACATAAAAAGTAAATAGATATTTGTAATCAATTTGCTAGTTTAAAATTTGATGAAAAATTTTACAAACATTGAAAAACTTAATGGAAACAGATGAATAAACATGTATATATATTCAAAAGAAAAAAAATTGCCTTTTATATTAATAAATATGATAGTTTTGCATATTTATAGGTTTCTAGCAGTTCTGTTTTCCCATTATTATTTTTTTTAGCAGTTGAATTATTGTTAAATTTCTTAACTATTCATATATACACACTATATTGCCATTGATTATGGGACACTTGCGATTTTAGACATTTTACTAAATATCTGGAAAAATACATGAGGAATCATCTCGAAATTCTTAGTGTATACATATAATAGTTTATGTCATACATCTCCGTGAAGATTTTTTACCGAAACTCCATAGGGGACCGTCAACAAATTAAAAAAGAATGAACATCTTTTGAATAACCCTGTCAAAACTAATGTAGCAGAAGTGCTCAAACTCTAGATTATGATTAAATGCCTTATTGTAATACACTGTGTTCATTTTTATGCAAATAGCATGCATACTTGCAGAGTAATTAAGATTTTTATAAAAATGGCCCCAAATTTTTCCAAGTTTTTTTCCTTATAATTTTCAGAGTTCTTAATATAAAATAATATTTTTTTCAGAAAATATGACAAACAACATTGCACACAGTACCCTGTAATCAGAATTAAAAAATAATAAAAATTGTATAAAAAATGAGTTGGTTTACTAAATAATTTTTTACTGCGCATGCGTCAACGATATCAAAATTTCATTTGCATATTATGTTAGCTAAATGTATAGAGCAACTTTTGTGAAAGTCACAAAATCATAACTTGAAAATTCTGAAAATAATCGTCAATTGAATAAGTTGAAAATCCGTTATTCTCAAAATGAAGCAAAAACAAGAGGGGTTGTATCCATATATTCATTGATTAGTGTCAATATAGAATACACAATACGGGATGTTACGACTACTTCTGGATAAAATCCCTCATTTTTTTGCTTCATTTTGGAAACAACGGAATTTGTCCTTTTTCTATAGACGATTACTTTCAGAATTTTCAAGCTATAATTTTGAGACTTTTACAAAAGTTGCTCTATACATTTAGCTAACATAATATGCAAATGAAATTTTGATATATTTGACGCATGCGCAGTAAAAAATTATTTAGTAAACCTACTCATTTTTCATACAATTTTTATTATTTTTAAATTCTGATTACAGGATATTGTGTGCAATGTTGTTTGTCATATTTTCTGAAAAAAAATATTATTTTATATTAAGAACTCTGAAAATTATAAGGAAAAAACTTGGAAAAATTTGGGGCCATTTTTATAAAAACCTTAATTACTCTGCGAGTATGCATGCTATTTGCATAAAAATGAACACAGTGTATTACAATAAGGCATTCAATCGTAATCTAGAGTTTGAGCTCTTTTGCTACATTAGTTTTAACAGGGTTATTCAAAAGATATTCATTCTTTTTTAATTTGTTGACGGTCCCCTATGGAGTTTCGGTAAAAAATCTTCACGGAGATGTATGACGTATACTATTATATTTATACACTAAGAGTTTCGAGATGATTCCTCATGTATTTTTCTAGATATTTAGTAAAATGTCTAAAATCGCAAGTGTCCCATAATCAATGGCAATATAGTGTATATATATATTGGTATTTTTTTTTTTCAAACAGTATTTAAATTAAAAATAAGAAAATTATTTTTACTGCTTAATGGATTAAAATAATATGAGTATATATTGAAAATATTGCCATATTAAAAAAATATATATCCATAAAAATTCCATATTGTTGACTTCTTCAATAAGTTACAGTAAAGGCTAGCTAAAGAAAGGTTACCCCTGTAATATTTGAAAAATAAACATGCTATTTTCAAATTTCATTTTTGAGCTATAAATATAAATTTCTTTGATATTGCAAATTTTTTTAGTCATGACAAACCATTCAAGTTCATAATATAAAAGTTCATGGAAATTGCAAGTGCCTCTGTATGTGATCTTTTAATTTAAATTAGATTGAATTATGTTAGTCATTCAAAATACTTTTTATTTTCTTGAAATATGTGCTTGCTTCTCTGACTTCTCCTTGTATATTATGTCATACTGCAGTGTGTAGATTCTATTATCGATATAATTTTTTAAAATTAAGTTACTTATTATCAAATATAACCTGTGATTGAGAATATTCTTGAAACCTAAATAATATCATTTAGAATACGTTCTTAACTGTTGTACTTTTAAGTTCATATTCTATAAAATAAAAATAAAATTTTGTGTATTTTTATCATTTTATACACATATTTCACAAAAACAAAAAAAAATTTTCCTAATTTTTTAAGCTATCAAGACTGTCTGAAAGTCACAAAATTAGTTCACAAATTAGTGAAAACTCAATTTTTTTTAAAGCTATATTTTACAAGCGACTACATTCTTTTTTGCTGTGCTACAAATGGAATCCAATTTTCAGAAAAAACTGAAATCCCTTTGGATTTTTTTTTTTTTTTTGGGGGGGGGGGGGGGAGTGAAATTTTGGAGGAAATGAAGGAGTTGATTTGCAAAAGTTCAGAAATTCAGGTCTAGTAGATATATTTTTGTAAAACTGAAAAACACAATAATAGATTTAGTGCAATTGGTTTCTTTTGATAATTTAACATGTTTACTGTTAAGGTTACAGAAACATAATTACCAAAACAAGTTTTTTTTTTTATTATTTTGTAAAAAGAAAATGTATCAAAAATAGAATTTCCTAACTCTCAGCTCCAATTTCTCAAGTTCACATATATCACATTCAGCAATGTAATCGCCAAAACAATAAAAATTTCGCTACTTTTTTTACTGTTATTTTATAAAAAGAAAATGTCTCAAAAATCTAGAATTTCCCAAGTTCACATATACACCAGGAAACGTACACATCAAAAACATAAAATGTTCACTATTTTTCTAATATTATCTTTTTTTTTTTAAGTTTCTAAAATCAAGAATTTCATACATTGGAGAAGGGAAGAGCCTCACCCCCATGACAACACCTCTGGCTCTCAGTGTCTTTAGTATTTTAAGACATTAACTATAGCCTGAAACAAGTCAATATATTATACAGGGCTCCCAACAGATTTTAGGTCGCAAAAAGGGGGAAAGGGGACCATTTTTCTTTAAAAAGGGGACTTTGGGGGACCATTTTTCTTTAAAAAGAGGACTTTGGGGGACCATTTTTTTTAAAAAAGGGGACTTTGGGGGACCTTTTTTTTTTAAAAGGAGATTTTGGGGGGGCATTTATTTTTACTAAATATGTTAGCAATTTTTTTTAACATTACAATAAACATGTTAGTTAACTTTATAAGGATATCATTAAATAATTTCAAATATTGTTGCAGAAATTGTACAATTGTATTTGAATACAATTAAATATTCTACTGCAGGAAGTGAAAAAGTAGTTTAACACTTACCTTGAAAATTTTCTTTTAACCCTTTAACGATCATAGCATTTTCATTGCTAAGATGTCGAAATAAATGAATGACACCGGTAATAAAGAACAAATATATTTCTAAATAAGAAAACGTGATTTTTCATATACAAAATAAAAGGGATATTTTTAGATAAAAATACCGGTGTCAGTGTTGCGTATTGGAATTAAAACTTTGTGGTTTCGTGGCGAAACCAATGAACGTTAAAGGGTTAAAAGAGCCTGTACTTGTAATTCAAAGTCTTGATTTTTTTAATATTTACAATAGCAAACTGATTTTCATTAAAATAAAAAGTAATCTTAGCTAAAATGTATCTAACAAATTTATTATCACAATATATTTAGCCATTAAGTATTTAAGGCAAAAATTTCTTGAAATGCTTGAAATAAAAAACAATCTGTTCTAAAATGTCACAATATTGTAAAGATCAAATATTTACAAAAAAAAAAAAAAAAAAAAAAAACAATGAAAAATGAAAAAAAGAGAAGAGTTTATAAAATAACTATATACAAAACACCAAGCAATTCCAAAATGTTACTGAAAAACTGATTCTTCTGACAAAAATACAGAGAGAGAGAGAAAAAATAATGTGTTTTGTCAGTCTGTCACGAAAAAAATATTAAAAATTTCGATAAATAATCGCCCTCCCCCCACCAAATAAATAAATAAATAAATAATCGCAGAAAAAATATCTAATTCTGTTAAAATATCCTGAACTGAAAGGGGGGGGGGAGCAAATTTTGCAAAAAATTGTGGAGAGAAGGAAAAAAACTTTGGAAATTTCAAGATCGCAAAAAAAAAAAAAAAAAAAAAAACTCTTGTTTTCCTATTGCATTCAAAGGTTCTTCTCAAAGAAACAAAACAAACATCCTCAACGTCGTCAAATGTGCGCGTTAAGGTTAAAGAGCAATGTGCCACTAGATTGATCATTCTGTTGGAGAAAGAGCAGGTGTTAATAGACTGATTATCAAGTGTGTTTATCTTTTACTTCAATTAAAAGAAAACCAAGTTTCATGTTTGCTTCTTTTGTTATAAATATGTACTTGAGTGATTTTATTAGAATTAAAATATATGAAGCTTCAAGTCATAAACATATCGCGCCAACTTTTTTTTTCTTTGTTTTAATGCCGTTTTTTAACTTTCCAGTTTTTGTAATAATTAAAATTTTTAATTAACCGTCAATCATTATGTAAAATTACAAGAATATATCGATATACATAATGTCTAGTTAGTTAAAAGAATTTAACTGCATTTGATAAAATTTAAAGTTACTAAAATTGACAAAATGTCCGGATTTTAAAGATTTCCGGAATTTGAATGCCCGGAGTTTTGAGGTTCAAATGCACAGGACAAAGTCTTAAAAATCCGACATCCGAAATTCGGAAATCAAACAAAGTCCGGACGTTTTGCTAACAATTTTTATTATTATTTTTTTAATATACATTTTAAAAAAGCATTTTTAAATTAGGAATTTTTAAAACCGGATCTAAAACCTCTCTACTCTTAAAATTATTTTTAAAGAATAAAGATATTCATACTTTTTTCATACCACACGTCTGGTTTCGGCAAAATGATCTTACGATCTGTTCTTCCGTAATGCCCGCGATCCAGTGTTGAATTCATGGGAGGAGGAGGGGGGGGGGGTATTCCTGCTCAGAGCAATGAAATTTCCCCACTGGCAGATTTGAGTTTATGTTTTGAATAGTCAAAAAGTACAACCCCCCCCCCCCCCCCCAGAGTCGCAGAAATTCCTACAAAAAAGTCTGAATTCAACACTGCGCGACACCCGCATCAATGCAGCTGTGATGATTCACAACCATTGTTTTTTTTCTTATTTAACTATTCAAATTTTATTCTTTTAAATATATAAAAGACTCCGTTAATGTGTTAACAAATTTACATTGCTTAGGTGCGGAAAAAAAAAATCTGTTAAGATAGTTGAAAGCAAACAAAACAAGAAATGGAATGAAAAACCAACATTTCCCCCCCCCCCCCACACACACACACACTTAGAGCTTACAAAAAAAAAAAAAAAAAAAAAATCCATATTTCTTAAGTAAATTGACAGATTTCTTTCAAATTTTCAACAGGTTGTAATAATAGTAAATTAGGCAGTTTAACAAAATTTTATTAAAATATAACTAGTTAATAAAAAGTTACGACGCCTGCTGAAAATGCCCAATTAACAGAAGCTGCCAAGAAAAAAATAACCATCTGTGGTTTGTTTACTTTTTTTTTTCCCCACCTCATTAAGTGAAATCCGAAGTCGAATATTAACGCAATCAGATCATTTTCTTTAGGTGGATAATATGTTTTGCCATGCAAAGTAATCAAGGATAGATTTATTATTTCTTTTTAGCTAACGATTTTGGGAGGGAAAAAAAAAAGAAAAAAAAAAAAAAAAAAAAAAAACTACAGGACAGGAACTGAAGTCCGTTTATATAATAAAAGAGAAAGGTTATCGCCGAAAAATCGAAAATGATGAAGCAGCGCAAAATAACTGACATGTTCAGTGCAAAATGCACACAGAAAAATTAAGTTTGTTATCTAAAATTTGACGCATTGGCTAGTTTTTATTTACTTTATATATATAAACCCTGAAATACCTACTTTTGTTTTATTATTTTTAAGTGGGGGTATTGATTTTTGATTGGTTGCCGAGTTTAAAACCTAATAGCAGACAGCTATAACTTAGCGAACATTCCATTTTTGGAGAGAAAATGTGAATGTTTTTCCACACCCCCTAAAGAAAAACAGATGAACGCAACTCCAATGTTTGTTTTTTTTTCAGATAGGAGAAAATTAATATTAATTAAAATAAATCTGAAAGCAATGCATCTTTAAAAGTTTAATTTACTACTCTTGTGGAATTATTATAGTTAGAAAATAATATATTTTTTTTCAATCATGAAATTAATAAATCTTGATTATAATTTTAAAAGAATGAAAACGGAATTTCGCGAAAGTAAAAAAGTTATTTCGCAAAAATTAAAAAGGTATCCCTTTGTCTCTCTCCAGAAGGGTATCTACATCTTACGATGCAAATATGGAAAAAGAAAGTGCGATCTGCATAGTTTATTTCGTTAATGTAAGAAGCATGCTAGTCAAAACATGCTTGTCTTAAATAAAGAAAAACAATACTTACTTTGATCACGCTTTTTCTTCTGTTTTTTTTTCTTTCTTTTTCATCAACAATAAGAATCCATGAGACTAATTAATCCAATTGCAGCCTATTGTTACTGAAATAAGGTACTTAAAAAAGTAAAAGCACCTGCGAACGGGTCACGTGAACATATTGGGATGAAACGGTAACGATTCCAATCACAAGAAAAGGAGGATTAATGAAACCACAATATGATGAGTTGCCGGTTATATTTGACTTCAAAACGCTAATTGATTGCTTACTAGGGAGGGGGTGGAAGTGTTCTTTACTTTATTTTCATGCCTTAAAGAAAGTGTGAATTTAGATATTGAAGGATAATAAAACATCAGCATGCAGTACAATTTTACCGTTTTCTAAAAAAAAAAAAAAAAAAAAAAAAAAAAAAAAAAAAAAAAAAAATTTGTTTTTTAAATGATTTTTTTGTTTTTTAGTCATTAAAAGCGGACTAAGCGGACCAAAACAGATAAAAGCGGACCAAAGCGGACCTTTTTCTAAAAAGCGGACTTTTGCGGGAAAAAGGGGACCATTTGGGAGCCCTGATTATATGGTAGTGACAAAGGTATTTCATACGTTTAACCCTTACTCTTATTGATCTGATTTCCTGTCAACATGTATTTTCAGGATTTTTGCCACTATTTTCCAGGAGTAGTATTTGCCTTATTTAATGACAGAAATTTACAATTAAATGAGGCAAAAATTATTTCAAAATAGTAGTAGGGGAGAATAATAACGCCATAGGGTGGGCCAAAAAAAATCTCCCCCCCCCCCTGATTTTTTATGATGGTTGATGTGAAAAAGTTGCTACTGGTAGCATCAGTTCACACAAAAAATTTTAAATTTTTTAGACAATTATAACATTTGCCACAAGTAGCTTGAAGTTTTGCTCAAATGCTGATTTTTGAACTTATTCAGCAAAAATTTGAAAAATGTTAAATTTATTTTAGCTGAACTTACTTGAAATGTCATGTTTGGTTACGAAATGGTTAAAAAAGCTTTGATTAAATGGTTTGTTTGTCAGTTTCTCTCTTTTGTTTTTATTATGTTCCTCACTCTTTCTTCTGTTTTTTGATGTGTTTAGAGTCGCATATTTGGGTAATGGATCATAGCACGTTTTGACAGCAATTCTGGTAGGAGAGGAGAATTTGGAACAGAAACCAGTGAAAACGCAATCAATCATCATGAGGAGAGGGAAGAAATAGGAGATGAGAAAAGCTGAGATGAAACAAATTTCACCATGTTGTCTGAATGTAGTTTGGAATATTTTTGTCACTTGACATCTACTTCTGGTCAATGCAGAGAAATAGTAAAATCATATTTTTTTAAGCCAGAATAAAGCCTGCTTTGTGAAAAATTAGAAGATATCTGCAACAGTTGATGCATTCTTTACATGAACAAGCTTCCACTCTGACACCAACATAAACTAAAAGTTAGAACCACTTGGCTTAAAACATTTACCAACCCAATTGGAGTTAGATTAATAGAATACTCAAATCTTGAGCCATTTGCATTTCTGATGTCTGATACAAGAATAGGCTCATAGTAAGAAATATATTCATTTTTTGCATATGATTAGTGACATGTGATTTGTTTATTTGATTGTTCCGCTTGTAGCTTTCTTCCTGTGAAGATAGTTTTTTCTTTTTTACCATCAAAGTATATTGTTGTAATTTTTAGTCTTCAGGGTATTTCTCCTCCTATACATTCCTTCAAAGTTTCTTCTTCTGTCGCCTAACCTTGTTTTTATCGATGACAAGATTCTTCTCTTCTATTTCCACAATTTCTGCATCTTGAAGCACAGGTGAAACTCTTAATGCAATTTCCCTATTTGATATACTAGTTTTAAATGTGCCAAAAGCTATGTGAGAAAAGTATATGGATTTTGGAGTATATGCTTTTGAAGGCCCTGGTTCAAATTCTGATTCAGAAGAACTGCCTACTTCAAAGTTCCTACTACTTGAATTTTCTGAAAATCTGTATTTTAGAGCAGAAAAGTATTTAACATCCCGATTTTACAGTTTCTCCCATTTTCTATTTCCTCCCGCATCCTCATGGTGATCTATTGTGTTTTCATTAATTTCTGCTCTATATTTTCTTCCAGAATTGCTGTCAAAACATGCTATTGATGCTATTGTCCATCATCCAAATCTTTGACTTTAAACCAGGCATGAAAATCAGAAATAGGGATCTATAAATAAACTGTTGATTTATATAATATGGCCAAACATGCATAATTGACACATTTTAATGATAATTTAAACAATAAAATGAAATATAACAATATATAAATGTTATTTTCTATTTGTAACTTAGAAATCATTTTTAAAAAATTAACTAATAATAAATGTAAAGATTTATTAAATTAAAAAAAGAAAGTTGAAGATAGTTTACAGTTTGTTAAAAATATAAATGCAAATATATCTGATGAAGTTATGTGAAATACAGAGATTAATTTTTCAAAATAAATATTTTGAATGATCTGACTGTTTCATCACTGAAATTACCACAATTTACAACAGATTGGAAATTAGTTTAATAAGTAGAATATCAAAATATACTATTCTAGACAGATTTTTATAGATACTTCCGTTCCTTTTTATGCAACATTAAATAAATTTATCTACATGAATTTCAGATGCTTATAATAAAAGCTTGCCTTTGATTTGATGACTCTTCGGTACAACAATTCAGAGACAAAAACTCAAAAAATTTGAGTAGACAAAATATCGGATTATTTAATTTTTCAGACTCTCACCCTTTTCCTTACACACACATGCCATATGCTTCTAATATTTTCTTTACATTTTTTCACAAATCCAGAGAATGTGCAAAACTGCTTTTAAAAAGGTAGAATTCTTTCATGCCTGCTCTAAATGCATAAAAAAACAGAAGAAAGAGTGAGGAACATAGTAAAGGCAAAAGAGAGAAACAGATGAATATACTTAACAATACTTACACTTTTTGCTCACTTATGCGAAAGAGCTATATGCATCACCCAATTCAAAAAACACTATTAAATACATAATTGGAGCCTATTTAAACATATTGTTAACTAAACATGGCATTTAAAGTAAATTCAGCTAAAATAAATTTCATTTAAATTTTTTTTTTTTTTTTTTTTTTTTTGGTTAAAAAGCTCAAAAATCAGCATTTAAGCAAAACTTCAAGCCATTTTCAGCAAATGAAAGAATTGTCCAAAAAATCTCATATTTTTTGAGTAAACTTAGTGCCACCAGTAGCAACTTTCCTGCATTGCCCATCATCAAAAGTTTTTTTTTTTTTTTTTTTTTGACTCACCTTAGTACACAGTGAGACAGCAGTTCAGTTACTTTGACATATAGTTGTGACTTTTTTGCCTAGATTTCACTCTCGCATAACCACCTCACTTTATTCAACACGTAAATATAGTTTCTGTTATGTCATAAAAGCTTCATATAACATTTCCTTTTTAAAATAAACATTTACATAAAATAAATATTTTTATACTTTAGTTATTAAAACAAACAAAACTTAAAATTCAATCTCAATTCAAAAATTTCTTCTCAAATAATAAATTAAATATTTCTAATAGTATCGTCTATTTAAAATTAATTTATATTATTTATCAATATTTATTAACTCAAACAATAATATCATATACTTTGAAAAATAAAAACAGAGTTTGTAGATTGCAGTGTGAGAGTGTGTAAGTGTAAGAGTTCACGATGTCAGCTGACAGCAGCATTTACTAAGTTTTAAGTACAAAAAATCTAAAACCTTTATTTTTAAATATTTGAATTTCAAATCATGTTTAATGACTAAAAACATTTACAGAAATCTCATTTCTCTGGCAAAACTTCAGCATAATTGCTCTTCAACTTTTGCTGAATAAACGTCAAAATATATTTCTAGCTTTTCCTATCTTTAAAATTACACAGGCATCTGTTTCCCTAATCCATACATCATTATTACGCCCATGCAGCTTTTTCTTCCATATTTGTATGCTATGTTGGTGAGGCAGTGAATTGCTTAGGACAGTTTAATTGTGTTATTCATTTTCCTGCTCAACTATATTCAGCATACTAATAGAAGAATTTAAAAATTCATATGCAGGACTATGCAAAGAATATACTGTTTATGGTTGTAAATGTATTAATAAAAATGTGTGTACAAAATTCTTTAGATAGTAAACAGACTATACAAAAGATCTAGAGTACATCCCCATCTATTGGCAAGAATTGCTAAAAATGAATTTTCTATTTGAACTAAATCTTATCAGGTCATGTAGTAACATGCAAATGTATAGGTCATATACAGTCTTATGGAAGGTAATTATTAAAACTGAATTTTGAAGTTTGTTATGAGTTTTCTGAACTGTTACATACATATTGTCTTTCACCTTATTTAATGGAGAAGTTTTGTAACAGTTTTCTAAGTGTGTTGGAAAGTATTTCATAATGTATGCTTGCTTAACACATATCTTTTGTTATATCTATTTTTGTTTTTATTATTCTACTCTTTCAACAGTTAAAAAAAAAAAAAAAAAAATATATATATATATATATATATATATATATATATATATATAAGGGTGGTCCTTAAAAGTTGGTAAAAATTGTTTTTTTCAAGATTTATACCAGGGCACCTGTCATTTTGTTCTACTCATTAAAAAAGAATTACAGCAATTTTTAAAAATTTTTTAGCATGATTTTAGGGGTTGCTACCATGATTTAAAATTTAGACATTCAAAAATATCGAAGGAAAAAACATAATTTTTCTTAATAACAAGTAAACATATTTTTATTAAATATTTTAATAAATTCTACAGCAACTAAATTATTATATACATTTAAAGATGAAGAAAAAAGCTATCATTATTATAAAATCTTTACATTTACTTTTTTAAGACATCAATGTAGATTTTTTAGAGTCTGGATATTTGCTTCAAAACAGCTTGACTGACAACAATAAGTACTGTTTTTGTTCTTCATCTTTTGTATGAAGTTTATTGTATTCATCAATAAGTGCTACCCCACATTCGGCTACATCATTAATATCTTTGACTGAAGCCGTACAAGATTTGTAACATTCATTTTTATTCCAGTTTGTCACTTTTGTTTCAAAAAAGTCTGATGGTAATTCCATAATTTTAAAAAACCTCAGAGTGTAACTTGTTATAAAATCTTGTAAGTTCTTTTTGAGGATGTCATCAGGATTAACCTGTGCACATTTCAACAGTTTCTCATTTTTAAAAGCACACACCATTTTTCTTTTAATTTTAAATGAGACATTGTCAACGAAAAATGCAAAAGTAACTAGTTCTTCTGACAAGTACCACAAATGTCCTAGGAATTTCTTCATAGCATACAAAGAAATGTCTTTATTTACATTTTCTTACTCTTTCAAGTTTTTAAGGAGCAATAAATTGTTTCTAGGTGAAGAATGAGCAGATGTTGCCTGATACCAACTGTGAATGTAGATTTTTACCACAAACGAACAAAATGAACTCCAGATTCTTTGTGCCTAGAGAGTTTGAACTGATCTCTAAATAAATAAATCTTCAGCGAATATATGGTTTTTGCCATCCATTGTGCTTGATTCAAGCGACCAGGGGCTCTAAAATGAACACCTCTTTCGAGTACTCCTCCTACAAAAATGATGGCAAGCTCTAACTGTACTTTGTAATCATTAAGTTGATTTTCAAATGCTGAAATATCTTTAAATTTTGCCATCTCAGTGAACAGTCAATGGAACACTTGCCGAAAACTCATTTTTAAAATATTTGGCTCTGCTTGTGTGACTTTTGATTCTAAGATGCCAAATAGAGGATTCAATAACATTATAATTGGCAAGATCATACCCAGACGTTTTAGTGTTTTAGTCAAAACAATAGCTGCCTTTCTATCACTTAATTTTGCTGCATCAAGGCTTGCTGCTATGCTATTGCTCAAAATGTTCATTCTACCTTTTTTTTTTTTTTTTAGGAGGTGGATCACTGTGAGAGCATGAAGCTACATCTTCCTGATTGGAACCAATATCATTATCATATAAGCTTGCTTCTTCAAATATGTCTCAAAGAATTGATGCTTGTTCAATAAGGAATGATTTGTTTATTTCTTCGCGCTTTTTCATTTGTTCAAAACGTTCTTTTCTGTTGATTGATTCTGTTTCTTTCATTTTTTTTTTCAACGTTTATCAAGACTTCCTACTTTACCAGGTCTTCCTTTTTGTCTCTGAACAAGTAAAAATTCCTTATCCTCTTCGATTTTTATCATATTAACCACCTGACTGCCACGACCTGATTTTTCCGTTCACTAAGCTGCAGGTTTCACTGCAACATAAGTAATATTCAAATTAATATAATTTTACAAAGAAAAGCCAGTTTTGAAAAATTAAGTTATGATTAACTCTCAAAATTTATACACCTATATGTAATAAAATATTTTGTATCAGGTTGGAAAAAACATATTTTTTTAATATTTTTAATAAATTAAGGAGAAAACATTGTTACAATTTTGCCCTTTTGCTCGGCGGTCAGGAGGTTAAGGGCATTCGCATGTGCAATATAAAAAATATCATCCAAAGCCATCTTCCAATCCTCTTCTTTTTTTCTCAAACCTGAGCGTTTTGATTTGTTTTCTTTGTTCTTTTTAAGCTTTTGCCATTCTTTAAATAGTCTACTTTCAATTTTATCCACAGCATGTTTTTAATATAGTAGGTATGTTAGCTGTTCTCCAAACTTTAAGGATTTCACTTACAGCACAGTGCGCTGAATTTCTAATATTTAACTTAAGTTATTTTTTGTAATAGAAAGAAAGACATAGCACGTCTCTTTTACTTGGCAGCTTTGCTTGGCTTAAAGATGATGAAATATTATCAACAATCCAGATATCTGTAGATTTTCTTGTTACGATATCTACTTTAGTGTTAGCTGCCATGCTGTTTCATTTACCAAATAAAAATATTTACATATAAAATCAAAATTCGCCAAACATACAGAAAAAAAAAAAAATTAAAGAATACGGTCTTACTTTAGATTGAAAATCATCTTTTCTCATCATCTGTACATTTACTTAGGGACAAAAAAGAAGCCTAAATGAATTTAATTAACATTTTTAAAATTTCATTCTTGTTCAGATTAAAAAAATGTTCAAGTTGTACAGTAACACGCTGCATCTACTCAGTTCACTAGCTAGCAACACCCTGAGAAAGAGACAGGAAACAATACAAAAGAATATTGTCTAGATTTTACATATAATTATACAAAAACATTATTTTGTCTAGTCATTAGCCGAATTGCAGCTGTTGCCATAGGAACCAAGGATTACACTAGTAGAGGATTATGGACTACTAATAGACAAGAAAATCAGCACTTTGCCCCCCCCCCCCCCCAAAAAAAAAAAAAAAAAAAAAAAAAATGTTGCGCACACAAAAGTCAATCATTTTAATAATAAATATTTATCTAGTGATTATGAAACAGATTTTATTACACAATCATTTGTCAGCATTACACATACCCTTAACACTCTATAAGCACATATACATATTGTAATAGAATAATATAGCATGACTTACTGGGTTTTATTTTATTCCAATCTTATCTTAATCTTATTTCCAATACCTTTATTTTGTTTTTCCTGGTTCCATGGCATATTCCATTTTTTTAATCGGTTACTTATTTGTTTACTTTCGATTTGAACATTTACATGTGCGTTCATGATCGTTTTCTTCCGTCTGATCGCGATTTGCGATCTTCGCAAATCGCAACTTACGTGTAGCCGTATCTCCCTTTCGCAAGACAGGATCGCATTCGCTCAACTTCGGCAGACGCAAAGGGGGCGTTGCTCTCTGGCGATGTCTAGAATAGCGAGGGGTATTTAAAGCAGTTGGTTTGTTTTGACTGCCGGTTGTATGACAATGTTTAGGCTGGCAAATGCTGTTAGTTGTCTTAAATGTTAGTTATGAAAGTTCAGTTTGTAGTTTATTTTAAGTGGTGAAAGATGGTGTTGTCTTATGAAATGAATCTTAGTCGATAGCGGAAATATCGTGATGAATATTTTGTGGTCATGAATTGTTTTAACATCCAAGGTTTTTTTTTACTTCCTTTGAACATTTTCCGGACATTATTTTTCGTCATTACCTGAATTGAGAAGCCTGTTTTCTTCCAGTTATGCTATAGTGAGTAGTTTATTTTGCAACCTGTACTGGTCACTTTTTCTTTATCTTACGTCATGCTGTTTAATTAATTATTTTTTATTGTGTTAAAGTATGACTTTAGTTTTATAGATAATATAATTTCGGAAATTACTTTTTTGGTTGATTTTACCAGATATAGTTTATCATTGTTTATTATTTTATATATACATATATTTTATTTTGAATATGTTTTTCTTGAAAATAAACGTTAGATTATCTTTTAATTAAATGCTTCTTTACTGACTTTATGACACTACCATAGATTGCCAATATTTATTTCAGGTCACCAATTTTAATTTTTCTATCTCTGCTTTAGTTTTATATAATTTTTAGAAAGGTTCTGGCTTCAGAACCGATCACGGGTTATGGGCCAAAGCTACTACGCTTTTTAACCTGTTATGGTGGCCATAACCTTCGTTGGCAATATCATAAACTAGTGGTAGCATGCGGCCATTAGACCTCCAAGTGATTTCTAGTGGGGAGGGGGGGCCGCAATAGCATTTCTTTTTGATAAACACATTTAATTTCTCTGGCCTGAAATAGAAAGGTTTTTTTGGTATAATTTTTTTTGTAGTACTATCTGACTGCTTTAGAGTACGTTTTTTAATAAAAAAAAAATTCTTTTTCCTTTCTGTTTAAATTTAATAAAGTCTAGTTAAGAGCATGGCAATGACCAATGTACAGGTTAGCATAAACAAACTAAATTCTCACAACTATGCAACCTGGGCAGCGGACGTAAAATACCTGCTGCTTGATAAAAATGCTTGGGGCATCGTGAATGGTACTGAAGAGGCTCCGAATACCACTGATGCTGTAGCCACTAAAGAATATCAGGCACGGCTCAGGTCAGCACTGTCCATAGTATACTTGAACATCGAAAATGAGTTCCGGAGAATCATAGAAAACATCAACGACCCACATGAAGCATGGACAAAGCTGAAAATCCATTTTCAACCTGACAACCGTGCTCGCCATATGCAGCTCTTCGACGAGATCCTTTCCTGCAGAATACAGCCTGACGAGCTGGTAGACATGTTTGCCGCACGTCTACAGAGACTAGCTGACCAACTGACTGCCATGAATGAGCTGATAAAAGAAATTTATCTGACATTCCAGTTGCTTCGATGGCTCCCAAAGAAGTTTGATAACCTTGTCCAGGGAATTTTGCGATGGCCAGAACAACAGTTCAAGCTTAAAGATGTCCTGACCGAGTTGGTGGCTGAAGAGTCCCGCATCAAAATACGAGAAGAGGACAGAGGTAACCTGGTCCAGTCCCATTTTTCCCGAGCTCGCACAACCAAGAGGTCTGCCTATAAGCATAAGTTTAAGGGAAGATGCCACAGGTGTGGACAAGCCGGCCATGTGCTTCGACAATGCAAATTGCCTCAACAAGCCTCCAGTCCCGAATCTTGCCTCCATACTACTTCGAGAGACTCCTCAGACTCCTCATTCCAGAACTCCTCAGTATCCAGAGGTTCATTGGTGTCCAGTCCAGTTCGAGTCCAACCCAGTAATCCCAGATCCAGCAGAAATGTGTCTCGCAATAGAACCAGAAACCAGCGTCAACGTAAGCCAACAAGCCAGGTAAATTACCTCATTTAATCTAATCTTAGTAACATTAAATGTGGTGGAGACGCCTGGGTCTTTGACACAGGTGCCTCACACCACTTCTGCAAAGATAAAAATCTATATATAAAATTTAAGCCTTTGCACAATGAGGAGTTGGCTGTTGCCGTTGACGGAGCGACTTTTCCTATTGAGGGAACCGGACTAGTGGACTTGGGAGATGGTTCGCTTCGGCGATGTTACGTATTGCCCAAGTTTAAGGCACAATTTGATATCTGGCCGTAGGCTTGATAAAACTGGTGCCAAGTTCAGAGGAGGTGTGGGTAGGGTTAAAGCATATCGTGACAGCGGTACCCTATTTCGAGCTTTTCTAAAAGATGGCATTTACTGCCTGTACCCAGATCCTAACCCTAAAAATAAAACTAAAACTCAAAATAGCCAAAGTCCTAAAAAGGTGCGTTTTCAAGCCTCTACTGTCCAGAAGGACGACTTTAAGTTATGGCATAGACGTTTTGGACACATTAGCTCCACTTTAATTGAACACACTGTAAAATGTAATGGTGTAAGGGGCTTACCACCTATTAAAAGTAAAGACTTTGAATGTGAGACATGTAAAATTAACAAACACAGGCAAACTTCCTTCCGTCCTATAAATCAAATAAGATCCAAACGACCCCTTGAATTACTTCATACTGATTTGTGGGGACCGACACAAATAACAGGTAGAAATGGTGAGAAGTACTTTTTAACCATAACTGACGACTCCTCACGAAAAGTATCAGTCTATCCATTATGTAATAAATCACAAGTATTCAAGGTATTTACTAATCATGTAAAAAGAGCTGAAAGATTTTTAGGCACTAAGGTAAAAGAGGTCCGTAGCGACAATGGGCGGGAGTTTGATAATGAAGCCTTTACAAGATACTTTGAAGAGAACGGAATACACCATGAGTTTACCAATGTGTATTCTCCGGAACAGAATGGGGTCTCGGAACGTTTAAATCAGACTATAATGGACGGGGCCCGCTCAATACTTAACGAAAGCAAACTCAGCTTAAAATTCTGGCCAGAAGCAGTTCTATACATCGCGTACACACTAAACAGGATATAACACAGAAAAAGACACCCTTTGAGTATTACTGTGGCAACAAACCCTCAATAAGACATTTACGTCCTTTTGGTACTGTGGCATACGTGGGGGTGCCCAAACAATTAAGAAACTCAAAGTTTGATCCTAAAGCGAAAAAGGGGGTTTTAGTGGGTTACGCGATGTCAACCAAAGGCTACAGGGTATGGATCCCCGATACAAACAAAATAATAGAAACCATAAATGTTAGATTTGGGGATGAATCTGTACCAAGAAATGTTCACAGGCATAGCGAGCAAGGCCCAAGTTATTCAATAGGCACAAACCCTTTTACTACTTCAGAGCAGCACAACGGAAGCGACCTGGGACCCACATACATTTTGAGTTCAGAACAACCAGAAATTGACCCTTTGACCGACCTTCAACCTGACAGATTTCCTTTAGAAAGATCACCATCTCCATCACCTAAGCTAGGCACCTCAGAATTCGTTGAACCCGCCTCCGTTCACTCATCTGAGGATGAAAGTGACGAGGAGGGCGAGGAATTCTCGAGAACACTGAGGGATGCTGTATGGTTCCGTAAGGCCATAACTAGGCCTGATAAGTCGAGAACCGACATCTACTATTATGAAATGGGTGAAACGCAACGTTTAAGATCACTCAGAGAAGTGCGGGAATACTGTCAGTCTAATGGTATTAAATTTGATCCAACTATGTTCAGTTTCAAAGGGGAAAATAAATACCAGGGTATTGTAAAATCTACTTCCAGTGCTAGTTCAAGTCCTAGTTACACACCTCCACATTCATCTTTATCAGAAACACGTAAAACCAATATATGACTAGAAGACTCCATACCAAACACATATAAGCAAGCCTTAAAATCCCCTCAGTGGGAACTCTGGAGACAGGCAATGCAGGAGGAAATGGACGTAATAAATAAAAGACATGTATGGGAATTAACATCATTACCACCCAACACTGAACCTCTAGGCTGCAGATGGGTCTTCACCATCAAACGAGACGATAAAGGGCATGTAGCAAGATACAAAGCGAGACTAGTAGCCCAAGGCTACAAACAGGTCAGGGGTGAAACTTATGACGAGACATTTTCACCAGTTGTAAATTTTAGTCTAATCCGCTTTTTCTTTGCCGCCCTAGTCTCATGTCTCGGATGGATTCACACGCAATGCGATGTGAAAGGAGCCTATCTGTACGCCCCTCTCTCAGATAACATTTACATGAAACAGCCTCCAGGTTTTGAAATAAAAGGGAAAGAGCATTTGGTCTGTAAACTCCAGAGGGCATTGTATGGCCTCCACCAGAGTGGCCGGGTGTGGTTTTATGAATTACATAAAATTTTAATTTCTCTTGGTTTTAACAAATTGGATTGGTGTAATTGCGTTTACACATTCTCTAATTACGTTGTTTTATTATTATACGTTGATGACTTCGTTGTTTTAAGTAACCATCAGAAACACATAAATGAAATTTTAAAATTACTAACTGAACATTTTGACATCAAAATCCTAGGGAAAACACGTAAACTTCTTGGGGTTGAGTTTGAGGAAGATGGGGAAGGTGTAGTGACAATTCATTAAATGCAATATATTGATGATATCTGTGCACGTTTTAAGGAATTTAACTTTCCCATCACATCACTTCCCATAAGTAAAGGAGTAGTGTACTCCAAGTCACAATGCCCTCAAACAGATACTGAAACCCAGGAGATGTCAAAATATCCGTACAGAAGTGTTTTGGGATGCTTATCTTTTCTTACAAGCAGGACTCGCCCCGACATATCCTATGCTGTAAACATCTTCAGTCAATTCCAGAGTAATCCTGGTATCATACACTGGAATGGTCTCTTAAAATTACTAAGATATGTCCAAAGCACCAAACACTACAAACTGAGGTTACCTTGTCATCATATAAATCTAATAACATACTCAGATGCTGACTTCGCCGCCAATCGCGATGACAGGACGTCAATGGGGGGACAACTTCTAATGCTAGACAGATCTCCTATCATGTGGAGGGCTTTCAAACAAAAATCTGTCTGCTTGTCTACCATGGAATCAGAGTTTGTGGCTTTAACAGAAGCAACTAAAGAGCTTCTTTGGTTCAGTAGAATCATAACTGAATGTTATGGCAAACACATTTTTACAGGCCCACAAACTAAACCAACCCTGTTAGTAGACAATATGGCCTCCATTGATTTCCTCAAATCTCCCATAGAAAACTATAGAACAAAACACATTGACGTTAAATTATTTTTTGTTAGAGACCTTTTAAACCAAGAGATATTTAATGTAAAACATGTATCTAGTGAAGCTAATCTCTCAGACATTTTTACAAAACCCTTAACGAAGTTTGATCTTAAAAGGTTCGAAGTGATCTTTAGTTATAAGTAATTATATAATGTTTTAAATAAGTATTATTTTAAAAGTAAAAAGTATAAAAAAAAAAACTTCCCCTCCTTTGGACTTGGGTCACGTATTAAAATACTTGTTTAGTTTTTTTAAGTTAAACCCTGACTGTATATGACTGAAATTTTTGTATATTTCAGTGTTTTCCTTTTATAATGTTTGAATATGTGATTATACACTTGTTTTCCCTGTTATTTCATATTTTTGTCTCATATGCATATGTTCTAATGTCATACATAAGTTTTTCAATACCCTCATTTCCAACATTGCGGACAATTTAACTCCCACTGGAATGTGATCAGACCTCAGGATGGTTCATCCTCCGGGGTCCGAGCAGCCCCAGGAAGCGGCTCGCAGGGGTGCAATTGTAAATAGCCAGAGTGGCCTGCAGGGGGTAGTGGCCTTCTTGAGTGTTCTGATCACAGGAAGGCCTGTCGCGGGCATCGTTTCTTTTAAGCTTGTAAGTCCCTATTTTTGAAAAATGGAAATGTCACATAGGTCCCGTCCGTGGTGTTGAAAATTGAGCTGTATATTTTTTGCATATATATAAATATGAAAAGGGTTGTTTTACTTTTAAGAAATTGCATAACAAGTGTCCTTCACTTTTTAAATCTTGGTTAAAACATTTGCAAATGTGTATTATTACAAAAGCCTAGGCATGCATGTTGTTGTTGTTTGTTTTTATGTGAGCGCTCACCGTCCCTATCATTATCATAATCAGTCATTATCATGATCAAGGCCCCCTTATCATAATATCAAGGCCTCGCATTCAGGAGAAAATCTATTATTGAAATTGTCCCTATAATTGCCAACTTATTATATGACTTTGTCTCGTATGTAACGCCACCTGGTGCATACTACTGCTAATAATCCCATAGGAAATAATGGAAAACATTTCAGTTTCTAACATTAGATGGCGCTACCAACGTGAAAATCATGTAGTTCAGCGTCCCCTGTACTGCGGTCAAAGGAAACTTGGTGAATGACAAGCCTTTATATTATGATAAGTTAGCCTTGATCATGATCATGATCATTAGTGTTATTATCATTGAATGTGTCTGTGTTATTATCATTGAATGTGTCTGTGTTATTATCATTGAATGTGTCTGTGTTATTATCATTGAATGTGTCTGTGTTATTATCATTGAATGTGTCTCTTTTGCATATCATGAATTTCCCATACATTTTAAAAGTGTTTTTGCATTGTAATCCATGTTTTGCTATTCTACATGTTCGTAATGTTTATGAATCCATCTTATGGTTATCATTTACTCTAATGTAATTATACAAATGTATGTAAATATAATCGTGTATTGTCAAGGCCAAGATCAAGAAAATCAACATGCTAAAGAAAGTTGTGGTATGTACTGGTAATTGTAGTCACTTGCACGTGACGAGGTAAAATGGTAACAAATTTTCATGAACTCTTTTTTTTTTTAAATGTTTGTGTACCTGAAAGACTTTCAAATTTTTAAGTTACTATGGTAACTAAAGACTCTTGTGCTATGAAAAATTTTTTTATTCTTGTTGTTGTATAGTTATTAAATTGTTATTCATATTGTGTGGTTATTAACATTGTTAAAAAGTTGTTCATTTGTTTAAATTAACTTTGTTATAAGATATTGTGAATTTGTTGCATTTATGCACGATAATGTTGAGTTGTTCTTCACTAGTAACTGTCAAAGTATGATAGTAGATATACTGATATCCTATGTTGTTCAATATAACCTTTGATATTATTTATGTTATTTGGTAATACTTGGTAATTACTTAGTTTCTTTTGAGTGTGAATGTTAAGGGGGGGAGGGGGCGATTGTCAGCATTACACATACCCTTAACACTCTATAAGCACATATACATATTGTAATAGAATAATATAGCATGACTTACTGGGTTTTATTTTATTTCAATCTTATCTTAATCTTATTTCCAATACCTTTATTTTGTTTTTCCTGGTTCCATGGCATATTCCATTTTTTTAATCTGTTACTTATTTGTTTACTTTTGATTTGAACATTTACATGTGCGTTCATGATCGTTTTCTTCCGTCTGATCGCGATTTGCGATCTTCGCAAATCGCAACTTACGTGTAGCCGTATCTCCCTTTCGCAAGACAGGATCGCATTCACTCAACTTCGGCAGATGCAAAGGGGGCGTTGCTCTCTGGCGATGTCTAGAATAGCGAGGGGTATTTAAAGCAGTTGGTTTGTTTTGACTGCCGGCAGAGCCCGATCAAGCTGAAGTTGGGCCCAGGTCCTGTTAAAAAATTGGGCCCCCCTACCTACCCATTTTTGGCGACACTTTCACAAAAAAGAAGGTTTATGTGATGAGTTGACAAAGCTGTTTGGGTAAAAAGTGCCTAGGATAAAATCTTCTAAAAAATTTATTGAGAAATTATTCAGAATATTTAAATTTTACACTTCATATTTTATAAAACAATATTATTTGAAAAGTATTTGATTAGGGGGAAAAATCAGCCACATAATTTGTGGGCCCCTGAAATTGGTGGGCCCAGGGCCAAGGCCCCGGAGGCCCGTGCATTAATCAGGCCCTGACTGCCGGTTGTATGACAATGTTTAGGCTGGCAAATGCCGTTAGTTGTCTTAAATGTTAGTTATGAAAGTTCAGTTTGTAGTTTATTTTAAGTGGTGAAAGATGGTGTTGTCTTATGAAATGAATCTTAGTCGATAGCGGAAATATCGTGATGAATATTTTGTGGTCATGAATTGTTTTAACATACAAGGTTTTTTTTTACTTCCTTTGAACATTTTCCGGACATTATTTTTCGTCATTACCTGAATTGAGAAGCCTGTTTTCTTCCAGTTATGCTATAGTGAGTAGTTTATTTTGCAACCTGTACTGGTCACTTTTTCTTTATCTTACGTCATGCTGTTTAATTAAGTATTTTTTATTGTGTTAAAGTATGACTTTAGTTTTATAGATAATATAATTTCGGAAATTACTTTTTTGGTTGATTTTACCAGATATAGTTTATCATTGTTTATTATTTATGTATATACATATATTTTATTTTGAATATGTTTTTCTTGAAAATAAACGTTAGATTATCTTTTAATTAAATGCTTCTTTACTGACTTTATGACACTACCATAGATTGCCAATATTTATTTCAGGTCACCAATTTTAATTTTTCCATCTCTACTTTAGTTTTATATAATTTTTAGAACGGTTCTGGCTTCAGAACCGATCATCATTTATTAAAGTTAAAGCTGAATTATTATTTTTTTGCTATTTTTATTAATTTTTAAATTGATTTGACCACTATTTTATGTTAAATTAGCTGACCCATCGGCATTGCTCTGGCCCATTAAAAAATTTACAAAAACTTGAATACATTTAAAAATAGCTGAAAAATTTAAAAACTCAGCATGAATTTTGGAAAAAAAAAAAATTGAAGCATTCGACAGCCTATACAGCCTAATGTCATACTATGACTCAATTTCGCGATGATTTTGGATAAGTAATAATAACTTAAAAATTAAACTAAAAATATGTCAAATTTTCTAATTTTTCAAATATTTGAACCTCGGTAGCATCCCTTAAATTGTTTTAAAATTCTGAAATTTCTGTGGAGGTCTTTAATACATAGAACAAAATAAAGGGGTGCCCCATACAAATTTTAAAAGTTTATTTTTAAGGTCCACCCTAATATATATACATATGTAGTAAATACATGAATTTAAGGGAAAAAAAACAGAACAACTGCATTTTTTATTTAACTTTTTATTAAAAGAATTTGGATTATAAATCAAAATAAAATTTATGGAATGTCGTTAAATACACTGAATGCAAATTCCTTTTTATAGTAAAAATAATTTAGATTATTAAAAATTACAATAAAACCATGAACAAAAACAGAAAAAGTTCATGCGAGAAACATTTGATGTTAAAATATTTGGTAATTTTCTATGTATATATTAAAAACATGATTCCATTATATTACATGCATGATGGAATGCAATAAATTAATAATAGAATATCATATAAGATAAAAATATGATTTGTGTTGATTTGTACTTATGATTCATTCAAAAATAATTTAACAATTTAAAATTAATCATCAATTCCAGGTACTTTCCACTGCAACTGCCTTCCTATTTCATATAACTCTTTTAAAGCTTCTTTTATTTTATTGGCCCGTTCTAATTCTAAATATTTCTTATAAAGCTGCAGTGCTGTTTTGGCATCTTCAATAGAATCATGTGTTTCTGCTTGTATTTTAAGACCTAAAGTAAAGTACAGATTTTTTTTTTTAAAAAAACACAACTAGGATAAATTATGTAACTAAAGAAATAAAAGATCAGAAAAGTCAAGATATATTAGAAAACTAATTATTGGGGGCCACTGTAATACTTACCCATCATTGATATGTATAATATAAAATTTGAAAATAAACCATCTGTAAACTATTTATAAAATGCATTACAGTTCAAAATAAAATTTAAACTTATATTTAAATATTTTTAATGCATACTAATGCTCTATTGCTGAATTGTGGGTACTACTTGATTACACCGTCGACATATTTCGATAAATTATATAAATTGCCAAACTACTCGCCAAAAATAAAAGTACAAAGAAAATGTTGAATTAAAATCACTCAATGATGTAGCAAACATGCATAATTTGTTTAATGTCAAATGAATGTGGCATTCATGATAAGCCATTTTAGGCATTTAATCTTATAGTTTGGCGACAGTCTTTTTGATAGATTTCATAATCAAGTAGTACCGAATTACATAAAGGAAACATCCTTGTAACTCCAAAAATGATAATTATATTAACAGTTTACTACATCAGATTAAGCATTTCATTTCCAATTAAAATATTCCTTTGAATTGAAATTTGAGTGAAATACAGGGTCATGAAAAATCTAAGAGTGTGGAATATATGATTACAAATATCGACAACTAATTATCCAATTAACTTCATTTTTTATGCAAAATTTATATTTTTTTTATTTTTTTTTATATTCATTCCTTAAAATTAACGATTTCAAAAAAATTTTTATACCTTTAATCAAAAATATTATTTCAAGTCTGAAAAGAAAAAGTTCTGGATAATTGAACTCACTGATATTCAATAGGCTTCTTCCCTTAATTACATATAAAATTATTACATATAAATTTCAAGTCTTTTTTCAGAATTTTAGTGTTTGAAACATGTAAACTAAACCTGTGGCTTAACAATCCATGAAAAATCAGGGCCTAAAGCACCCAACTCTGTTTACTAGATCTTAAAGCATGTAAATCCGTCAATTTTTTTTGTTTTAAATGATTACAAAGATTTATCCTATACTATGTATGATGGGTAAATAACATTAGTGAATTATATGTTAAGAAAATTTATATTTTAATTTTGTTGGAATTTTTCTATTGTAAATTTTAAATGCTTTTTTTTTTTTTTTTTTTTCCCAGAACACTTTTTTTTCCCCAAACTAGGTAGTAACTTTTCTTCTAAACAACTAAGATGACCATAGTTTTTTTTTTTTTTTTACCGAAAAGGGCCTTTTTTGTTAAAAGTTGCATTAAAAATATGTATCACTTTTAATGTTTAAACTAATTTTTATATTGCACTAAATTATAAAAATAACCAAAAACTGTTTTAAATTTTAACTTTTAAAATTAAATGTTACTGCAAAATGAAGGGAATATAAATCTTTCAGAATCTAACTCAAGAATTGGTTTTTGATGACTTGAAATGAGAGAAAAGTGTATGCCTCAGAGGTGCAAGGCACATACTTGGACATATAATATGAAGCAAAATTTTAAATATTTCAGACGAAAAAAAAACATGGAGTTTAGCTAATGTTAATAAAGATATTGTAAAAGCTCGAGTTGATATCTTTATCCTAGTTCGAGAAAATTACCAAACAATTGAGAATTTTTCTTTCCCTCCTAGTTTGAAACCTTGATAAGGACACCAATTTATAAAATCTGCAATTTGAAAATGAAGTGGACAAAGGAAAATAAATAAATAAAACTGTTCAACAACAAATTATCGATATAAATCTATTTTTTTTTCTTTTTTAAATTTTAATTAACACCAGACTAATTTATTTTCCTTGCTAAACATTTTGCAACAATTTTAAATTCTACCATATATCACTTTTTTTGATTTACCCATTTTAATCTTCTTGTCTTCGTTATTTATTAAAAGCATTTTAATTAAGAATATTCCGTATATGTTTGTTGATGGAATGTCAGAAACAATCATTTTGTATATTTTTCACATAAGACCAATTTAACTCAAGTTTCGACTTTTATAATTTCATGAAATATAATGTACCGTATTTTCGGGTGTATAGTCCGCGGCTTATACAAGAAAAAAAACCTTCCAAAAAGCTGCTGAGGCTTATACACGGTGCGGGTTATACAAAGTTTTTTTTTTAAATTGGAAATTGTGATATTTTTTCTAGTTTTTAAACCTCAAAAAAATTGAAAAAACATTGAAATTTGTAAATTTTTTTCGCTATGCCACGAAATTTAGAGAATTCTCCCATGTTTGTAAAGGCTTTTTTTACTGCTTAAATACAGTTATTTCTGGGTTTGGAAGAACTGTCGCCAAGTATTGCACTGATAAATCTATAATAGCCATTGTGTTTGTAGAGTACAAAATCCGGAACCCTTCCAACCTCGACGATTCTGAATGTAAGATCATTTTTAGTTTATTTTTCAAAAAAATAATCTACCCTACCCTGTTACAAAGAACAAAAAAAAAGTGCGTGATTTATGTGATTTTGGAACGATTCAGAGCAGTCGCTCTTTTTCGTAACAATTCCGAGGAATCGTTCCTTTACAGAGTCGTTTAATTTTGGAAGGAGTTCAAGGAATCTAACTTTTCCGGAGTCGTTTCATTTCGGATAGAGTCCAAGGAATCGTTCCTTTTCGGAGTTAGTGCATTTTGGACCGATTCCGAGGATTCGAACCAATGACCTAAGATACCTAGACATCACATTGGCAACCTTTTCTTAGGCTGACATCTTTGCCTTCCGTCACATGACGGAGGGCAGATTTAACGCGCCAAACTGGTTTTTCTCCTGCTGAAACTCATATTGTTATGTTTGTCTTGAGTTGACCGCACTTCTGCTTTTCTCTTTGTGAAATCTGAAAGATGCCAATAAAGCGATCACCGCCAAAAAACGGCATCTTTTCGCCAAAGATGTTGGATTCGAAACCATGCCGAGAGAACAATGGGATGTGGCGTCTACGTATATTAGAAAGTCAATGATTCGAACTTTTCCGGAGTCGTTTCCTTCCGGATAGAGTCCGAGGAATCATTCCTTTTTAGAGTTGGTGCATTTCGGACCGATTCCAAGGATTTGTTCCTTTTGGGAACCAATGACATAAGATACGTATACATTTTAGGTCCGAAATTTTGAATTTTTCATCGATTTTTTTTTTTTTTTTTTGATTTTTGGAAAAAATATTACGCATGTTTGGAAAAAAAAAAAAATGCATAAACGCCGCATCGCTTGAAATTTTATCTTTAAACACAAACACTGCGGCATTTTTTCCGAAAATGGTACTGATAATCTTAAGTTTTTAGCCGAATTAAAGTAGATATTATGCATCACGAAAAAATTTGGTAAATTTGTGTTGAAAATTATGACTAATGGCTTCTAATTACGAACACTGATTGAAATACACGTTCGTAAATGGTGTATAGCCCGCGGACTATACACCGATGCATCTCCGCGGGTTATATGCAAACTTTTTTTACTGCACTGCTCGATTTAGGGGTGGGGGTTATACACTGGATGCGGGCACACCCGAAAATATGGTACAATACTGATTAAAGATTTTTACAGTTAATTAGTTTATGAAACATCTTATTTTCATTCCAAATATTCAGAGCATGTGAAACTTCCTACAGCACTCAATTGACTATTTCTAAATTTGTTATTTACAAACTAAAAAAAGAGAAAAGGGGAAAAAAAAAGCTGAAAACACAAGTCATAATTCCAATTCTAAAAATCTATATAGTAAAAGTCTAAGTCATGTGACTGTCATCAACATTTACAGGATGATCGCTTCACTTTTTATATGCCTTTCTGGTCACTTGGTCTTTAATGTTAGGTGCAGGTGTAAAGTCACCGAATATTATTTTATTGCCATCATTTCAACTATGTATAATAGTCAAAGACATGTTACTATCAAACAATTATGAACTGATTCCATCACTTTTCATATACAAAATTTTCATTTTCATTAAAAAAAATGAAAATTATTTTTTCAAATAAAACTACATAAAAGTTGTCATGATCGCAAAGAATTCTTGATATTTTTATGTTAGTCAAGAGCAAATCTCACTAATAGCATTTTAATCAAATAAAACTATATAAAAGTTGTCATGATCGCAAAGAGTTCTTGATATTTTTATGTTAGCTGAGTGCAAATCTCACCAATAGCATTTTATAACTCATAAGTTTGCATTTTTAAAAATAATTTTCTCGTTGTAAACTAAGACTATGCTTTGAAGTTGAAAATAAATATCATGGTTTGGGGCATTATTTAGGTAATATTTTCTTTTTTTTTTTTTTTTTTTTTTTTATTTAAAGAGAAAAAAAAATGTAATTTAACAAATTACAAGAACTATTTGGGAAATGATTTTTCCAAAGACTAAAGTTTATGGCTTATAAATTCTATATTTAAAAACTTATTTTATTATTTTATCATTTATTTTCAATGACATCAGTCATCAGGTATGGCTTGGAAACACTCCAAACAAACAATTGCTACGTTGTATTTTCTATTTTTTTAAATATGTTACAGCTAAATTTTATATCACACTTATTTTTTCTAATACTTCATAAGCAGTAGTAACATTCTTTATGATTTGTATTAAATAACAAATGTAGCATAGCAATTGTTTGTTTCTCTATCAGAATTTTCCGATTTGGTGAAAGATTGAGCAAATAAAGTGAATTATGAATAAAAGTAACATGATACATTGCTTAGCATACATTTAAGGGTGACTAATCTGGTTGCCAAGGGCCGGTAGTCATAGGAGAAATCTATTTGTACAAGTGTTTTTTATTTTAATTCTAATGTGTGTTATTCTGATAGGCTGGCTATATATTTACGGATTTATCTTTTAAAAAGTTCAATACAAGCTAAAATGTATTTATGGATTATGACTATAACAAGAAAAAAAACTTTGAAAATTGGAGGACTGACTATTATCACTATTAAAATACAGATATAACTATAACATAAACCACATGTATTTATGAAAAATTTTATGCCTGAAAAAGGTATTTTTTTTTTACCATCAATTAACTAAAGTCTATGATTTTTTTTTTTTTTGTGTGTGTGTGTGCACTGTACATAATATGATATTGGCACATGAATGAAAGAGAGGTGTATCCCTACCTAGAAAATGCCACGCAAGGAATCTCAGAGAGATCATTCTTTTATTTGGTAACTGGAACAAATAAACTGTATCCAAAACTTGAGCTGGGGGAACCTAAATGGGAAATAAAATTAAATGATGGTGACTTGCAATTTATTATTTTTTTATTGAAAATTTTAGTTTAAATTTTAAAGTTAGAATTTTTAAAATAAGCTCTTACCACTAGATTAATAACTCTAAAGTCATTTTTTAATCCATGTCCCACAAATATTACACCACTGTCAATTAAGAAACGTAATTTTCGATAAGTTGCTTTTAAAGTAGTGAGATGTTTAGATGAAATAGAGGCATCTAAATCTCCAGGTTGTATTCCAGAAAATTTTGTCAGATAATCTACTACCTGAAAAATAATTTATATTATTAAATTCACAACAAAAACATTAATACAGATAAATCTATTCAGAAAGCATTAAAACATGTTGTAGTCTGTCAATTACATTATTTCACACAAATTTTCATAGATTAATTTATGAAAAGACTTTTTTATACAGTGAACTCTCGTTAAGATGAATAGTCAAGGGCAAGTGTTTTTTGTCCTTATTAACAAGAGTCTATTATAACAAGAGTTCTTAAATGTGACTTTTTATATTTCTGTAAAATATACTTAAGTACATATGCATTGAAATATGAATAAAAATTTATTTTCTCAAACCACTTAATGCTATTTTACAAAAAATACTAAACCAACAACAAGAAAAAAAGAATGCATGAGAACAATTTTAAAATTCAAAAAAGTATTTGAAACTAATTTGCATTGAAGCATATTTACATTATTATTTGAAGGTAGTATATGAAAGAAAATGGTTGAGAGTACATAGACTGTTAAAAAAAATAAGTAATCTTTGTTTTTTCTTGGTTAAGTGACCTTGTTTTGATATCATTCTCAAGTTTAGCCAAATGTTCAAATTTGTTCTCAAAAACATTTTCAGTTGATTCATCAAATTTCCTGATTGTCACTAGCATATCACAAACATCTTGCAATTTTGGAGGAAAGATTTATTGTTCCTTTTCACTATCGCAATAGATGTTTCTGGATTTTTTTTTTTTTTACTTCATGATTATTTCCCGATAGGTCAATTTTTTAAACAGTTCTGACGTCATTATCAACACTTACAAAACTGTTAGTGTCTATTTCTGCCAGAATATCACATCCCACAGATGTCACATCAACGAGCAATTTCTAAACAAATTCAAGGCGATTCAAAATTTCTATTCTTTTCATATTAAAAATAATTTTAAAAAATCTTGGGATTATGTTGTTCAGACAACTAAATAGGACAAGTATTTGTCCATCTTAACAAGTGAACTCTTAAATTGTATGTATTAAATGATGTCTATTACACGCACTTCCTATAGACCCTAACCGAGAATTTTGTTTTTGTATGTAATAATGAAATATCAATCTTAAAGGGGGCTGTCTTAATGAAAACTCACAGTATAGTTTAAAAAAAAAAAAAAAAAAAAAAAAAAAACAGTTTAATAGAGAAAAAGTTCATCATATTAAAAATATATAATTATTAATGGTTTATCGTGCTCTGAATTTAAAAAAAAAAAAAAAACATTTGCAATACAGCATTCACAATACATTTTAACTAAACATGTATAAATTGTGAAATTAAAAAGAAAAAAAAAAAAAAAAAAAAGAAAATTAACTATTTCTTATTAAATCAAATTTAGTAGAACTATTCATCATCTGTAATTTGGACAGTTAGCTAACAGTTTTGATTTAACATTTAATTGCCAACATTTGGTATTCCCCATAGCTGCCTGTTAAATGTAAATCTTAGGTCTATTACAAATGATTAAACTGTAATTTAGTTATAAAATATGCAGTATAGATAGATTGCTTTCATTTAGAAGCCTAAAATGGCTTTGATAATTATATTTAGCATTGAACTTGATTCCTGAAAATTTTATTAAAAACAGCAATATATGCCCAAAATATCTTTTCTGAATATGGTTTTTTTTTAAAGATGATGCACTTCTTTAAATAGATTGGAGATTGGCAGCAGATCACTTTAGTCAACAAAAAGCTATTTTTAAAAAATGCACATTAAAGACACAGAGTGTTCTAATTCACATTTCAAATAATAAGATATGAAACAAAGAACTTTACTGCTAGTACAAAGTTCAATTAGATTTACTTTAGCAACTTACTTCATTAATATTTTTTAGAAAATTTTTATTTTTAATTATTATTCCTTTTTATTTAGGAAAAGAAAATCTATATTCATTTTTACATTACTAGTCTAGAAAATGATACTTTCTACATACATGATATACTGAAAAATATACAAGAGAAAAATATTAAAATATGAAAATTACTGTGGTGGTGCAAAGATTATTTTGGGGTATGATGATAAATCAGAATCTTAATTTTAAAATTGACTCTGAACCATCTTTATCAACCAATCCATAACTTAGGAATATAATAAAAATGTTGTTTTGATGTTACTAATATCTAACTACCAGACAAGATGATAGGAAAAATATAGAATATGATAGGATTACAGAATGTAATATGTATATATTTACTTAAAGGATAATGGATTGGTTAACAAATTTGTTTTAGAAATTTACTGCTTCATAGTAAAGAACCACTGCAAAAATAGTAATTCATAATTTTCAATTTATTTTACAGATAATTTGTCGCTATTTTTTTCTGAAGATTTTCAAAAGTAAACATTTTGTTTTGATACTTTAAGAATACAATAATGAATACCAATAGTATATGTATCATTAAGAGATATAAAGGAATTTATTTAAATTATTGCTTTCATTTTTTAAGATAAAAAATAAAGTGTGAAATTATTGAAGTCAGACAGCATTTCATGATTAATCCTTTTATTGCAACATACCAAAATACAATGGTTAATATATCACCAATCTATAACAAGAAACAAATGTATAATGCAACATAATACTATAACAGTCTTTAGTTTAAGCTCTTATATTGACAATGTTCTTTGGTAAATAAATGGCACCAAGACTTGTATAAAGTCAAATAGGAAATGCAAATCTTCATCACAAATTAAACAACTATAGAAGAAATCCGCTCAATCCCCAGTCATTCATTAAGCTGGTATTCATGAGGAATAAATGGCTGAAAATAGGAAAAAAACCAAAGATACCAGATTTCAATAAGAACAAAGGGAAATGGTAATAAATATTAGTAAATTTAATTTAAAGAGAAATAGATATGTTAATAATAAACAGATCCCATTTTGAGAGTTAACATTAAGATAATAGAAAAGGAAATTCGATTCAGAATGACACACAGTATTCCATTTATTTATTACAATTATATGGATTGTAAGTGGAAGTTATCAAACTAAGTTACAAGAGATATATATATATTTTTCTTTTGCATTTCACTCTGATCTCTAAAATATTTTTCAGCAAAAATATAAATACTTAAAGACATAATTCGACTGAAAAAAAAAAAAAAAAATGTTTCTAAATATCTCACAACTTTAGAAAATTAAAATATATATAAGTGTTTTCAAAAGAAAAAAAAAATATGCACATTTTCACATATTTTAATTCCAAGTCATTTATACATTAGAAAAAATATATATACATGATTTCTGTTTGAAGTTATTATAGATAAATATTCCTTTTTAGGATATAAATTTCTTTTGATATAACTTAAGCAGAGCACTCCCTCCCTCCCCATCCTCTAAGAAATTGTACATGTTTCTATAACTTTAATATTGGAGTACTATTTCTTTTAAATCCAAATGCATTATCTTTAAGGATAAGAGATACAGTTTGTATGTCTTCTGTAAGAGAAGACCCACAGCTATGAAATTTCTGTTTGAAGTTATTAAAAGTTATTATATTAGTGAAAAAGCATTATTTAATTCTTAAAAAATTTCTAGTAAATGACACTTTAATGGTTATGTAATCCAATTCTGTGTATAAGAATGTCATTTCAACCCAAAATAAACATTAAAAACAGGCACGTAACTTCTAAATTATTATAGATAAATATTCCTTTTTAGGATATAAATTTCTTTTGATATAACTTAAGCAGACCACTCCCTCCCTCCCCATCCTCTAAGAAATTGTACATGTTTCTATAACTTTAATATTGGAATACTATTTCTTTTAAATCCAAATGTGTTATCTTTAAGGATAAGAGATACAGTTTGCATGTCTTCTGTAAGAGAAGATCCGCAGCTATGAAATTTGGCACAAAGGTATTCCAGGAAGAGGCTGAGAATACCTCGAAAATAGTTTTTCTTTTTAAAAATTCTATTAGGCATTATAGAACTCCATTTAATTTTTTTTTTTTTTTTCTTTTATCAATGTTCACCAGACTTTTGTACATTGTGGACTTTGTTTTCATGGTGCAAATTTGCTTTTCATTTAAAATGAAAATGAATTTGTTATTTAAGTATAATTTGTTTCGTTTTTTCTAGTTGCAAAGAATGAGTATGAAACTAGTATACTAAATAATAAAGCAGTTTCATATGAATCTAAATGCTAATAAATCTAGTTTCATATTACAACAAATACAGCTTATACAAGCAAAAAAGCTGAAAACTGTCTTTTTAAATTTAAGTGTATAGAAACATAAAAAGTAAAAATGATATTGCATATAAAATAAAAAAAGAAAATACACATTGGTTGTTTGAGAAGCCATTTACTGGATGCAGGGCTTCAGCAAAACATGTGTAGCAATTACCCTGATCAAATCTCAAAAAATTCTATGACCAAATGGCCATACAGCAAAACTTACTAATTTTTTTCTGCAATCCTTTAACAAAATTATCAATATTATTTCTGTGATAATTTTTCGAATCTCTTAAATTTGTTTTGCAGTTGTTTGATGAATTTTGGGATTTTTTTTTTTTCCGTCAAAAACCATTTTATAAATTTTACATCATTAAAAAAAAAAAAAAAAAAAAAAAAAAAAAGATTTTTTAGAAATTATTTGTAAATTTTCTGACTTTTCCTACATATTTTAAATTTTCTGACTTTCCATGTCACTGGAAATCCTGGGACCTTAGGTATAGTATAGCACTACAAGATTGAAAACAATTATTTTTCCAAAACAAAGGCTTACTGCAAAATTCTTTTAAATTTTATGCATACATACAAGCTTATTTTCTAAACACAAATAAGTTTACAAAATAAATTTATTGTTGCATTATCTAGAAGGGATTAAAATTTATTTATTTAAAAAAATCCAAGAGATTAAAAGAATAGAAATGAATTTTTATTTACCAACTTGTCTGATTTAGAACTAGAAAAAACATTAATATTCACACAAACAATCTTTAAATTAGCTTACAAAACAATTAATTTTATGATTACCTGTATCATTTTCAGAATTAATACAGTAGACTCCCTCAAATCTGCAACTCTCTAAAATCCGCGCATATTTTATGGATGTAAACAATGAAACTTTCAATTCAAATATTGGGACAAAATTTGCCCCCTCCCCCCCCTTTTTTTTAGCATCAATTCCATATATTTTTTATTTTGTAATTTTCTAAATAATACTCTATTCATGTTTTTTTCATGAAGGAAGAATAATTTTTTTTGGAAAAAAAATCAAGATATTGCTGGTATCACTGGTAACACAATCTTCTTACCAAATATATTTATGCATTAATCAAGATTTTTTGGTTATTAAGACTGGCTAAACTTGAAAAAAAAATTCTTATTTTATGACTTCGATGTGAATTAGTAATTTATTTTTATGAGGCAAGTTTTGTTGAATAATTTTGGAAAAATACATTTAATCTTTATACTGAATATTTAATCATACACTATTGATTATTAATTTTACTTTTGCTATTAGTACTTTTATCATTTTAAAACTATCTAAATTATTATTATTTTAGTTTATTACTTATTTTAATATTTTATTATATTGTAAGCATTCATTATAGTTCCAAATGCACTATTAATTGCACTCAAATTATTGTTTTAAAAATGTAAACAAATCAATGACCAGAAATCCGCAAAATTCTAAAATTCGCACAACCTCTGGTCCCAAGCTGTGCAGATTTGAGGGAGTCTACTGTATCAGTAAATGAAAGAAAACACCAGAGTCATACCAGGAAATAGATAAAAGGTGAAAAAGCATTATTTAATTCTTAAAAAATTTCTAGTAAATGACACTTTAATGATTATGTAATCTAATTCTGTGTATAAGAATGTCATTTCAACCCAAAATAAACATTAAAAACAGGCACGTAACTTCTAAATTCACATTAAATTAACCATGCCCAATCTACTGCAACCAACAGTGCCTTTAGTTACACAGAATTTAGGAAATAACTACTGAAGATCGGAAAAAAAAAAATCTGATTTTTATTCTAGTTGTAGAACATCAATTATTCAGTACAGAAGAGCATTTGCTTCACACAAATTATCTATAAAGTGCTTAAAATAAATATAGATCATTTTATAATAAAAACCAGAATGATAAGTTATGATAATGAGCAAAGTCCGCATTTAATCTTATCAATATGCATTCATGTGAAGACAGTTTGATGACATCAAATAAAAATAAACAAAATAGATAAATTAGCTTATGATTAATGTTGAGCATTTTAAATAAAATGTCAATAGCTTTCTTCCTTTTTTAAATAAAGCTTAATTAAAAGTGAAATCAAGTTATACTTTTTAGAACACATAGTACAATATATCACAATCATATTAATATAACTAGGCTGTCTAAATCCACAGAGAAACATGCAAGATAGAACATTTTCATAGAGCATAACTGCATTGTTATTGTGGCGTCTTTAGTGACAATGGGGAAGAAACATCCCATTCTTCTAATATTTTTGTTATTGTTTATTTACCATATTTTTTTTTTTTTTTTTTTTTTTTTTTTTTTTTTGTGTGTGTGTGTGTTTACATTTTTAGTAGAATCTTACATTGATACATGAACATAAAATAGATTCTCTATTCTATATATTTAATATCCATTCTATGTTCATGAACGTATATATATATACATATATATTGAAACGTATCGATACATACATGATGAACATGTTGACATAATTTAAACGCAACTAAAAACAAGCTAAAAAAATTTCTTCAATGTTATATATATATATATATAAAAAAAATATGATATAATTTGATTAAAAACCGCACAAAGTAACAGTGTAACATAAAATGCACAAAATATTGCACAAGTTTCAGAAAATTTTTATAGCTGATTTTTAATAATTTATGCTGTTGTTTTTATGTGTTATTTACATTAAATGTAAATAACACATAATCAGTTCAATAATATTTATTGAACATATACATTGATAGTATTAACATATAAGAAATAATAAAATTACAGATAAGAGAAAAATTCAGTTATACAAATTTTAAGAATAATATAGGAGATACTGATATTACACTTAATAAATTTTGTTGGATGTGAATAAATGTAATTACAGTAAAATCTCCATAACGGACACTCCCGAATAGCGGACACCTCTATTTAACAGACAGTTTTCCAATCCCCACTCCCAAAACCTAAATTTTTGTATGTTTAACCTCTGAATAACGGACATTCCGAATAGCGGACACTTTATTCGGCAACAAAGGATGAAAAAGTATGTTTTAAAGAGAAAAAAGTATAAAAAAAGGCTAAAAGGCCTCTGAATTTATCAGGACAACGTGTCACAAAGTTTGTGATCACAGATAAATGTAGATAAAGAGCTGGGGAAAATCTCCCCTTCCCCCCACGTTCAGTGCTAAATTCAGGGTGTTGCCCGGGAGGAATATCTCCCAGAGCATTGAAATGTCACCCAAGAATATCTTGAGATTTTATGCTTTTAAAGGTAAAAAAATACAATCCTTCCCTTCCTGTCCGGAACTCTACAATGTCTAATAACGTCACATAGAAAAACAAATTACATGTAATCGCAAGCAAAAGTAAGCTTTTGTAACCGATTATTTCACGATAATATAATAAACAGTGGATAAAAGTGTACAAACATTTATTTCAATTTTATTTATTAAAAATATTTTAAATTTCTGATTAATTACATAATAGGGGTTTTAGGACATATAAAAGTAAATTAATGAAACATTAAGCATTTCTTAGCGATTTTTTTAATCTCTAAGGTTTTCCCAATAGCGGACACCTCCGAATAGCAGACAATTTTTGTGTTCCCGAAGTGTCTGTTATTTAGAGGTTTTACTGTAATATCTGAATTTGATTATTTACAATTTAATCTCATAAACTTCCATACTTACGTTCTTAACAGAATTTTCTGTGATTTTTCTTTTATATTATTAAAATTATCATTTTATAAATCAAAGGTGAATGAAAAAAATATGGAAAAAAAAAGAAAAAAATAGCAGTTAAATAAATAAAATACAATATCACTTCTTCTGATTCATTTAGGAAAGAATAGACATTCAAAACACAGAGCATAGACATATCTCATCAACATAGGTGAATTTCAGAGGCTTGTAAATTCTTTCCTCTTGCAGCAGTGAACTACTGTTGCCATTACAGATTTTGCTGTAAGTGACTTATTTTGTATGTTTATCTATGATACAACCTAGGACAGGCTTCCTTTACAGGACATAGGTGAAAAAGTTTTTAAAGAAGTGTTTGCTTCTATAAGGCTTACAAAAATGTGTTTTTCAGCATTCCTCCCCCTCCCTCCTACATAGGAATAAAGATTTTAGTTACAAGTTACATGCATATTTTATCATTTGAAAAATAATAATAATAATAATAATAAAAGTTGATAATGTGGCTTAAGTTGCATGGGTGATGTCCTAGAGTGTGCATCATTAATTTTTAATTGGATGGGATCTGATAGACAATCAGAGTCCTTTGCAATGAACTTTCCTTCGTGATTGTGAAAGTAGATAATGTTGCTTGGAGCTTGAAGCACTTTTAGGTCAAAAAGTTGAAAATTAAGAGGGTAGCCATTTGAAAGAAATGTATATTTCTGACTTCTTTTTCATACTTTTGCAAGCTTCTAAAAATATATATATATTTTTTTTATAAAAATGGCTGAAAATAATTCAAGCCCAAAAAAGCCCCCCCCCCCCCCCCCAAAAAAAAAAAAGCTTTTTTGTATTAAAAATTTTAATTAGATATTTAATTATCAAAAGAGGTATTTTCTACTATCTGAATGTCAAAGATTAATAATTTAAAATCTGAGAAATAATGTATAAGTGCATAGTTCAATTACATGCCAAATTTGTATACTAATTTTTTATTTATTTACTAGCTAGCATGCCTTATATTCCCCCAGGCCTTTTTATGTTACCAAAAAGTTGCAAATATTTAAAATCTCAATTCATACTAAAAGTAAGGAGGAAAAAAATCTGAAAATGAACCATTGGAATGGGTTACCTGCTGCCTCAAGGTATGCCCAACAGTATGTTCCAAACAAAACTTTGACACGGATCCAAGCTGCTTATGACACAGAACAGCAAATGTGCAGTGCACATGCCAGAAAAATAGAAGATGTCAGAATCATAAGATGAATAGAAAGAACCAAATTTTGTTGAAGTCAAGCACATAAAACACAAGAAAAAAAAACAACATATAATTTAAGTTTGAAAATGGTGGTTAGTGAAGTCTAAGACAAAATTTTATAATGTGGAAAATAGCTGAATCATAAAGCAAGTTGAATGAAAGAGAGGAAATCTTGTGGACAAATTCTTAAGTTCTTATGTAATATTTATAGTTAATAAACATTGGTTGAAGCTGAAGAAGAACATAGCTTAGATCTAAGAAAATTATTAGTTTTTAGTTGTTTATGAAATAGATGGATAATCCAAGTTTTATGTTAAAAATTTAGGGAACATCATATCCTTTTTAAAAAAGATGCATGTCCAAGAATGAGATTAATGATCAAAAATTTTAATAGCTAATAACCAACAATTTTTTTTGTAATTCATATAGCAGCTAGATGACCCAAGAAGTTAACAGTAAAAAGAGTTAGTGAACTGAACAATTTTAAGCAAGTTATAGTACAACGATTTAAAGAGGCTAACTGCCAGTTGAGAGCAGGGCTTCAAGACAGAAACTTGTTAAAAGGTTCTAGTACTTAGTCCTTTAGATCTAGAAGGTACTTTGTAATATTTATAGTAAATAAATATAAGTTGTAGCTGAAAATGAAGATTAATTTTTGAAATATACAGTTACTATACACTCAATAACAAAACCAATTGATGTATCAAGAAGTTGCCCAATGGGGACAAAAATTGGCAGATAGGGAAATTATATACAGAATAGAAAATTATTAAAATTTCAGAGTTACAAAGTAATACACTCAATAGAGTGTTGACCCAGCTCCAGCCTGAATGCAAGCTGCCAAACACTGTGGCATAAATTGATAAAGTGTCTGGATGGTTTCCTGCAGTATTTTTAGCCAAATTTGCTCCAACTGTCAGACTAGTTGCATTTCCAATGCCATTTTAAACCAAACCGGCTTTTTATAGAAAAGTGATATGCAGCTGTCATACCGGCTTTCATTTTGCACCCATTTCCATACACAAGCATAAAATCTATCCCTTCAAAAAATCCGGAAACTGCTCAAATTTTTGTTCTTTCATTGGCTGACTGGTGAAATTAGGCACAAATTTCCGTGTAAACACAAATAAAAGGAGTTTTGTTACATTTGGCATGCTTAAATCTTCATTTTTTCCCCCCTCTTTTGCTTCTGTTTGCATCTTGTTCTTGTTATTATAAACTTTTATCGACTTGGAATCAAAATGCTAATTTAACATTTAATGCAAAATAGGTAAAACAAAAATAAAGTAAGAAGTTTTAAAGACTTTAAATTTTATGGGCTTAATAAGAAGAAAAGGGAATGTCTGTGGAGTATTGGAAGATGGGATTATAAATGTAATTTTAAAGAAATTAATGTGAATTCTTAATGAAATTTATCATTAATCATTTATTGTAGTTACAAAGAAAAAATAGAAAGAAAAGTAAATAATAATAATAAAGTATTTTAAAGGTGTTCAATTTTATTACTGTGTGAGTAATAGAGGGGGATCAAATGACAAGCAAAATTTCAGAAGAACAGGGAAGAATTGGTTAAGATGACTTTTTTTTTTCTTTTAAGATAGAATAATTCCAACTTTGATTAATAAATAATACAAAAATAAAATAGAACTTTTTTGCAGATTTTGCATAAAAATAAATACTTTTAAGAACCAAAATTACTTTAAACTTTTAAGATCGTTTAAAGCCCATACAAATCCTGTAGTAAATTGTACCACGTTTTAGTAATTTTTATTAATTTTATTTTTTGTTTTATTTGCAAATGTATTTTTTCTTTCTGAATTCACAATTTGGAAAATTTAAATTTTGATAAGTTTATAATTTACTTACAACTGTGATTGATGTGATAATTGTGAATTATCATTATTTTATATTTTGTTATTATTAATATGGAATACTTATATAATAAAATTTATTGTTATAGAGATTGGAATGTGGGGTAGAATGGCAGCAATGGACAGCCTTCAGTGTTTTTGATATATATATATATATAAAATAACCAATGAAAAATTAGCTTTTACTTTTTTTTTTATACATAATTCCCTCTTGCATGTTTTATAATATGGGTTATTGCTGATACCCTTAATGAAACCAACCACAAAGCAGAAAACAATGTTTCGAAATTTCACTGCTTTTCTGGTAATAATCTGAATGAACACGCTAAGAGCTGACTTCTCTTAATAAATATATATTCTTTATTTTCATGCAAAATTTGAATGTTTTTGCTTTAGTAGTAATAGAAAACTTTGAATTTTATACACTAATAGTCATTTATATATTAGAAAACTTTGAATTTTATACACTAATAGTCATTTATATATAAGATTTTAAGACTTGTCTTCATTACTGGAATACTCAGTTGGTCAATATTCAGCAATGGACATCCTGAATTCCATGTACACATTTCTAAAAATGTAATTTGAGTAATGTTCATAGTGTATAAAATATTTTGCCAGAAAACCCAAGAAATCAAATTTAATTTTTAAATTGCACTTACCAGAATGTAATAACACTAAAATTTTTACAAACTGCTGCTTTAATTTTCATATGGTTAATAAAATTTTCAGTATTTTAATCTTTTTTTTATAACTCTGTCTTGCGTATTTTATAATCTAGTAGTCAGTAAAAGAAATCATGTAGCAGAATGTTGATTAAGGGAATAGGGGAAAGAGAGGCTGAATTCCTCCCCCATTTAAATAAAAACATTAAGTTACAGAAGTTGTTAAAGATTTATTATTTTCTGTTTAAAATGTTTGCTTATTCATGTCTTGAGAAAAAAAAAATTGTAATATTAATTAAATTTATAGTAGTAATGAAATGAAACTAGTAAATTTGCTGATCAGTGGTCTGAAATATCAGTTTTGCAATTCTATTTTGAAATCATTTTATTTAGTACTAAAAACGTTCAACCCGGATATTGTTTGATATTTGTAATTCTTATTAGTACAAGCAGTATATCAAGTAATTTCAGGGAGTTTAACTGTTAAAAATAGTATGAAATAATATTCTGACTAATACTGGAAAATGAGGTACAAGAATGGTTAAATATTGTTTCTAAATAAAATATTAAAAACAAAATCGGAATATAATAATATTCTATTAATTAGAAAATAGTTTTTAATCAAACTCATGAAGAATATCTATTACTGGCCCATTTACCCTATATAGCATGATTTAGTTTTAAATATCTATAAATTTTGGTTTAAAAAAAAAATTAAAAAAATCTTCGCCTATAACCAAATAAATTTTATATTATGACTATAAATGAAAATTTTCATATATTATTTACATTAATTACATTACAATAAATAACGCATAAAAAATAAAAATGCAACATTTATCTAGCATTGTTTAAACTAAATCTCGAATTCCAAGTAGACAAAAACAAGAGTTCATTTATTAGAGATGCACATGCATTAAGTTTGATTCTGTTGCTGCAATGACTGACCCCCGGTAAATAAATGCAATTGCAGAATCGGACAGTGCCAACAACACAAGAAGTATCAACAGTGCTAGCGAAAAACGTGCAATGTACTGAGGATAAGTAGCAACCCGAACTGAATTGTGAGTAAAAGTCTAATTACTGATCTAATCACTCGCAGGTCTGACTTCGGGGGAAAAATAATCTTTACTAGTTTTATCTTCAAACGGTTTTATGTATTGGAAATGATGTAGGGGGTAAAATGATCGTTCCGAGGGGTCTTGGAAAAAAGCATTAAAAATATGGCTAATAGTTCAACATTTTCTGGTAGATGCAGTTGCCTTCTCATTATATCCCAGACATGCTCGATGGGAGAGAGATCTGGTGACTTGGCTGGCCAAGGAAGCGTTCAACAAGCTTGAAAGCAGTTCATAGCAACATGTGCTTTATGTGGTCTGGCATTATCCTGCTGAAAAATAAGCCCAGTGTATTGTGAAAGGAATTGTAGCAAAACAGGTCTCAGAATGTTGTAGAAATACCGCTGTATTGCAAGTGTGCCTGTAATGACAACCAAAGGGGTCCGGCTGTCAAGGGAAATGACACCTCAGACCATAACTCTTTGTTGAGGGCCTGTTGATTTGTAATGGTAAAAGCAAGATCGGCACATTGGTCTAGGCATCTTCAGACATGTGAGGATGATCGTCAGGAAACAGTTGGAAACAGGATTTGTTGCTAAAAACTATACGGCCCCAGTCTGTTATTCCAACGTAATCGAGCCAAACACCACTGTAATGCGGCTTGACAGTGTGCAGGACTGAATGGTAGGTGGCATAATGGTCGGCAAAAGCATAGATTTCACTCCCTCAGCCATCTGTGAATGGTTATGGTGGACACTCGTATGCAGGTTGTGCATCTGATGGTTGATAGAGATGAATCAAGTGCTGTGACAGTTGATCTGACAATCACTCTGTTCTCCTGATATGTTGTGGCTCTAGGTCGACCGCTACCATCTTGATGATGAAAATCTGCATTTGTTCACCCATTCTTGTCAGCACCTGCTGATTGCCACATTGTTTGATTCTTTGGGATTCTTTGATTTGTCCAACCTGCCTCTTTCAGTCCAATAATATTACCTCTTTTAAACTCTGGAAGTTGCCTGTAATGAGCTTGAAACCTGCAGCGGGGCATTTTTACAGTTGTTGAAAGGTCTTCTAAATTGTAATCAGACAGAATTTTTTAAAGATTGAGAATAGCTCCTTATATACATTTGCTAGATGCACAGTTCCAATGTACTGGATATTGCACCATTCATTCATTGGATATCAAATTTTAATCATTTGCATGTTTGATTGAAACATTTATGCATGTAAAATTTAAAAGAAATGAAATTAATCCTTCCAAGTGTGTCTTTTTTTGTTGTTATAGTTGTATATATAGTAACTGAAGTCTAAGAAAAGTTTCTGTAATCCTAGGGAAGCCACTCAGAAAATAACAAAAAAAGAGGAAATTAGACAAAGAAAAAATCATGACATTTAAGCACGAATTTTGTAAACTTATTGTTTATAATAAACTAAATATAGAAGAAAATTTATAACAAACTATTTTTAACTATCTTGAAAAATGAAAGAAAACCAAAACTTTCTTTCTTGTGAACACTTAACACATGTTTTTCTAAATGCACATTTTTTAAACAGTTTGAAATATGATGTGAATTAATTATTCTTCAAAATTTTTATGAGCAAATAATTGTTTTTCATTAGTTTGTGGTATATTTTGCATCAATTAAGATAACCTAGCAATAGATTTTATGATTATTTCATGAGCAAATAGCAAAAATTTGATAGGTTTTTTTCGAGATTAGAAAAAAGAAAAAATCAATTATATTTCACAATTGTTTGATGAAAATCAGTTTTATTTTATGACCATTTGATGAAAATTGCCATCTTATTTCACAATTGTCTGACAAAAATTGATGCTTTAATCAGTGGTCATTTAACGGAAATTGCAGTTTTATTTCGAGATCGTTTGGTAAAAATCATCATTTTATTTTGAGATCATTTGACAAAAATTGCTGTTTTATTTAGGACTATTTCTCAAAAATCGACATTTTATTTAGTGATTGTTTCATGAAAATCACTGTTTTATTTCGCAATCATTTGGCAAAACTCATTGTTTTATTTCCCGATTGCTTAACAAAAGTACTGTTTTATTTCAGGATCGTTTGACAAAAATCACGGATTCTTAAAAATTAAAAAAAAGTAGAAATCTGCCATTTGGCAGAAAAGTGGCATCACTGAGTTCACATAGTAGCTGGAGAACTTCAGAAGTTGTATGAAAAAAAAAAGCTACTGCATCAGACCATTTAAAGGAAGTTATAGTAGAGAGCCCTAAAAGAAACAACTGATGGTTGAAAGCAGAGCCCTAAGATGAAAATGTTAAAATATTTTAGTTCTTAGCATTTGGATGAGACAGGAGTTCAATTTAAAATATGCATCAATAAGGTGACACAATTAGGATAGAAAGGTGAAAAAGGCATGGGGCACAAATATTTCAAGATTCCTGGAACCCATGAAAAGCTAGATCCGACTTAATTGAAATGTAGAAAAACAGGTAATAAAATAAATGGAGAAAGGACCTTAAAAATAAAGATTAAATTGGAAGAAGGCAAGTGATAAATAATTTAGTGGTTAGAAGCACTCAGTTTTTTTTCCTTATAATGTGATACATTATCAATATACTCCCTGCCCTTCATCTCTCGTTCTCATCTTTAAGTCTTATATATGTTTAATGATTTTCAAATCTATATCTTACTTATATTTATTTTCATCATTAATTTGCAATTACTTCCTTTCATTATCAGAAAGTAAATGGAGGGACTGGCTGGAAGATTTCTTTTTAGATCAATTTTTAAATGGACCAGCCACCCTTGGTGACCAATTTGGTCTCCCTTTAAATGTATACTATGCATTAAATCATATTGCTTTTTATTCATAATTTATTGCAATTGCTCAATTTTTTGCCAAATTACAAGATTCTGGTAGAGAAATAAACATAAATGTCATATACGCACACATTGGCGCGATTGCAACAAAATGGCAATTATATGCCTCACATAGTAACCTGGCTATTGTTTATTAATAAACTCTTTATGTACTTTATTTTCCGTTCTTCAAATGATTTAAATCTTTTTTTTCCATAATTATTAACTAAACTTTTTTTTATGTATTATTATTTCCTTTTTAAAACAATACAAAATAGTTTAAAAAAATATATATATGCAACTGGTATTTGAAAACTAGGTTTTCACCAAATTGATGTCAGAAAAAAAATTGCGCTGATGTGATGCATATATGCTGAGAAATCAGGAACTCAGTATTTTTATGTTAGCCTGGTGCAGGCAATAAATCGTCAAAAGTTGTACCCGTAGCATTGTTTCATATTTCATTAATTTCATTTAAAATATAATATAATCCTTTCACTCATTTCATTTATAATACATAAATTTAACTTGAAATGTTTCAAATACGTGATTTTTATTTATTTTTTTATGTAAAAAGAACAGAAAAAACAAAAATAATGATATTTTGAAGCTCCATAATTGCAGCGAAAGAACAAAACAAACTAACCAAATTTACCACGACCTAAATCCTGCCCAAAGACTTTTATACAATAACCAATAAGATGCATTTTATTTAGATGTTGCCATTAAACAATTAACAAATAATCGCGATTTCTGTTCCACATACAATAGTGTAATATATACACTATATTGCCATTGATTATGGGACACTTGCGATTTTAGACATTTTACTAAATATCTAGAAAAATACATGAGGAATCATCTCGAAACTCTTAGTGTATAAATATAATAGTATAAGTCATACATCTCCGTGAAGATTTTTTCCCAAAACTCCAGTAGCAAAAGCGCTCAAACTCTAGATTGTGATTGAATGCCTTATTGTAATAAGCCTTGTTCATTTTTATGCAAATAGCATGCATACTCGCAGAGTAATTAAGGTTTTTATAAAAATGATCCCAAATTTTTCCAAGTTTTTTCCTTATAATTTTCAGAGTTCTTAATATAAAATATTATTTTTTTCAGAAAATATGACAAACAACATTGCACACAGTACCCAGTAATCAGAATTTAAAAATAATAAAAATTGTATGAAAAATGAGTAGGTTTACTAAATAATTTTTTACTGCGCATGCGTCAAAGATATCAAAATTTCATTTGCATATTATGTTAGCTAAATGTATAGAGCAACTTTTGTAAAAGTCTCAAAATTATAGCTTGAAAATTCTGACAATAATCGTCAATTGAATAAGTCGAAAATCCGTTATTCTCAAAATGAAGCAAAAACAAGAGGGATTGTATCCATATATTCATTGATTAGTGTCAATACAGAATACACAATATGGGATGTACTACTGCATTTGGATAAAATCCCTCATTTTTTTGCTTCATTTTGGAAACAACGGATTTTGTCCTTTTTCTATAGACGATTACTTTCAGAATTTTCAAGGTATGATTTTGAGACTTTTACAAAAGTTGCTCTATACATTTAGCTAACATAATATGCAAATGAAATTTTGATATCTTTGACGCATGCGCAGTAAAAAATTATATAGTAAACCTACTCATTTTTCATACAATTTTTATTATTTTTTAATTCTGATTACAGGGTACTGTGTGCAATGTTGTTTGTCATATTTTCTGAAAAAAATATTATTTTATATTAAGAACTCTGAAAATTATAATGAAAAAACTTGGAAAAATTTGGGACCATTTTTGTAAAAACCTTAATTACTCTGCGAGTGTGCATGCTATTTGCATAAAAATGAACAGTGTATTACAATAAGGCATTCAATCATATTCTAGAGTTTGAGCGCTTTTGCTACATTAGTTTTGACAGGGTTATTCAAAAGATATTCATTCTTTTTTAATTTGTTGACGGTCCCCTATGGCATTTCGGTAAAAAATCTTCACGGAGATGTATGACGTATACTATTATATTTATACACTAAGAGTTTTGAGATGATTCCTCATGTATTTTTCTAGATATTTAGTAAAATGTCTAAAATCGCAAGTGTCCCATAATCAATGGCAATATAGTGTATATAGATGGTGGCTACTACCTAGATAATTTTTTTAACTCCCTTGTCAGTTTTTTAGAAAAAATTAAGAAAAATTACTGACCAACTTTTTCAGAAATTAGATATTTGAATGCAGAATTCCTTTCTATATATGTATAAATAGTTTTAAATTGACACTTGAGACAGTTTCCTCAATTTTCACAATTAGTTAAAATTAGAAAATGATTTGTCTGTATTTCAAATAAAAAATAATTTTTAAAAACATGGGTGATTTATGAATGGCATACTGTGTATTAAGACTGAGCAATAATAATAGTAATAATAATATAAGAAGGGTATAATGAATTTTTAGAATGATAATCTTTTCCATTTGTTAAATTTTTTTTTTTTACACAATTTGTCATTAAATTTATTTCATATCAAAATCTCTGGTCCTAGTAAGTGCAGTTTGTAGACTCTACATACATACAGATATAAAAAGTCATAAAGCATAATTACAATGCAATTAAAATAGAATTACAATGCAATTTCTATTAGTCAATATTATCAAGATATCACCAAAGTATCAAAAGTAATCAGGGTTCTAGCTAACTTTTGACAACCATTTGCCGTTTGGGGAATAAGCAATGAAAAACATTAGCCAAATGAAAAGAAATGTTAGCAAAATAGATTCATCATGAAAAACGGAAACATCTATCTTTAGCTTCTTATTGTATCAGTTTTTTTCAATATATTCTAAAATAAACTATTTTTTGTAACTGCTAATAAAACTATTTAAAACAAGTACATTTTAAATGTCTCCTAAATGAATAAATACTTCAGACTTTTTTTAGCAGTCTAAATAAAAATTAAAGACAACTATCATTGACTTACTGTTGTGAAAATATACCATAAAAATTGCTATGAGATTTCGTCTCTAAAAATAGGAAAAAAAAAAAATTTGATGGTCAATGATAATTTACATAAAACTAATAAAAAGCATGGTAAAAGTCTATTTTGAACAATGCATTCAAGCAAAAAAAATTTCCACTTTACACTTGATGAGTAATATTTTTGTGTTTTTACCAGTGCCACTGGGGCATAACTGACAATTAAAAGAAGAAAAAAAAAAAAAAAAAAAAACCTATTGCATAATCCTTTCTGTTTCTTTGTTGCAAACTGGATTGAAGATGAACCAATATATTTATAAATAGCTCAATGTAAATGGCACGGTGGGACAGAATATGTAAAGAGGCATCAATCATTCAGCAACGTGGTTGAGAATCTCAACTATATTGGGCTACACACACACACAAACAAAAATTGAGCACTCGCAATTTTCCCTATTCGTTTACTCACCAAATGAAGCATTTTGTCGCAATGGTGAACGGAAATGAGAACCCTGTAGGTAATACATGCTATTTCACCTTACTACAATTTTCTTATATATTACAGTGCTCAGCAAAGTTTAGACAATGGTGTTTTTTAACCTTTAAATAAAAAATACGAACATGTGAGTTTTACAAATGGCTATACTTGTTTTCAAATGTATTTTAAACAATGTGGAATAAAAAGAATGGTTATAATATAAGATAATATTTAACTGAAAAAAATAAAATTTGCATATTGCAAAAGTTTAGACACTTTTTTGATTTTTAGCCAACTGTTCATGGAAAAATGCAAATTTCCAATTTATGATGTCACATGTCTGAAATATTTAATTATACCTTGATATAGCATCAGTTAGAGAAGATGCCACAAGCTAAACATATTCAGTTAGATGAGGTAATTGAATTAGGAAAGCTGAAATGGAAAGGGAAGACTGTTGCAGAAATTTCAACACCATTGAATCGTCCAAAGTGGTATGTCTATAAAGTATAGTCTAAGGATGACTCCTTCAAAACAAAACATAATCTGGAAGACCTTGTGTGACGAGAAAATGAGATGACAAAAGGATCCAGAAACTGACATTTACACAAATAATGTCAGCTAATCACATTAAAAGTAAGTCAGGACTTTCTGTGTCGACGGACATGATTCATTGATGAATTAAAGAAACAGGTAAATCAATTTACATGAAAATGATAAAACAATCAGCTTTAAAATCTTGCTACAACTTGTCAAGAATGCAATGAACTTTCAAACATACGTCATATGGACCCAAATGGTACGCTATGATATTCAGTAACGGAAAAAAAGTGAAATTGAATGGCCCAAACGGGTGGGTATACTATTGGCACGACTTGTGTAAAGGGACTTTAAGTCAACAACAAGAAGGGGACTTTTTAATGATTTGGTCCTCACTTTGCTTTAATGCTCGAGTATCTGTGGAATTATTCATTGGTTGCCAAGCAACACAAGACTGCTGTGATATAACTATCACATTTTTTGTTGTAACGTTCCACCCCTGTGTTTTGTTTTCCTGCTAGGCACCGATTGTCACGTTTTTCTCTCGCCGCATCTCGTGCCTGTATGGTGTTTTCTCGGCTTTACTCCGGTTTCCCTTACTTCGTTGGCGCAGCAGGATATGAATACATGCAGGTGCTCGGTTGTACGCATGCGTCAGCTTTTTCTTTGCCTCTGGTGCGCTCCGGGAGGATACGTAGGAAGAGATGCGCCTCTTTAAACCAATGAGATTGCAGTTCAGTTTTCGCGTAATTTAAATAATCTGGTTTAATTTTTTTATACGCGCGTTTTAATTTACGTCATCTTAATTTAACTAATGGTTTCAAATCTCTTTTGTTTTAACTTCTGAAGACCCCGTTTGTGTGATATAAAAAGTAATGCAACGAATTTTTAAGGAGGAGAACGAAAAAGTTTTGCGTAGGATTTTGACTGTGTGTGTTTTGTCCCGTTAAAAAATCCGAGGAGTGCGCTTAATTTTGAATATCGGAATTATGTTTTGAATATCGGAATGATATTATTCATATTCTAGGTTAATGTCATCGCAATTCTAAAATTTACTTTCGGCACATCGAATGTTAAAGGGAGAATTTTCCGTGGATTTAATTGCAGTGCTAATGTACAGTGTCCGGCATCGATTTTGTCCTTCTCTCCTATGCTCAAAGGAAGAAAAATAAAGTGGATTTTTTTATTTTAAAGAGAAGTCATCCTTTTATTGCCTGGTTGTCATTCCTTGAAATTTTGGTGAGATCTAATTTATTATTATGTTTTTGTTTTACCGACATTTTAAATTGACTATATTTAATTTCACGGCCTCATCATCCACTTTTAATAGTACAAAATTAACTGTTTAACACCACAACTGCGTACATACATTGAAGATTAATTTTTAGTCATTTGGGGAACTTTTAGCTGATCTAAAGTATGGATTTTAGCAAGATAATGTGTCTATTCATGTTGCATACAAAAAAACTTCATTTAACTCTGAAAATACTACTGATCTCAACTGGCCGGCACGTAGTTCTGATTTGGATCCAATCAAAAACTTTTATAACATCATATGTCGTAATGTTTATGCAAATTTTTGCTAAACTTTTCTTTTAATGAGCTTCGAGCTGCTGCTGAACATGTTTGGAACAAAATAGACCCCCAAGTGACGCAGCATTTAGTTTTTTTGATGAAAAGTCACATTCTTGCACTAACTGCAAACAATGTGGGTGCAACTCGATTTTAATTTGTAGTTATTTTTCTGTAAATATACAAATTGTCTATACTTTTGCCACAATGTTAATTTCATTTTTTTGTCATATTTTATGTAAAAGGTAAAATTCAAAATTTATTGTTTGTGAATAAAGGATAAGTCACAAGTAATGTATGACAGATGAATTATAAATATTTGGTACATACTTCTGAATATATGAATATAGAAGCATAATCGATCATTGTCTAAACTTTTGCTGAGCACTGTATCACTAATGCCTAACATTTTAATAGAAAGCCCCTAATAGCAGGCGTTGTCAATTTTTTTCATTCTCCCCCTCCCCCCTTCCCCGATCCAGTTATTCTACTTCCCTCTACTTTCCTCATATAGGTCTACATACTACATATGGATGGTCCAGAAAACAAAATTTGTAAATCCACAAATATCAAAACTAAAGTGTTTAAGATTTCAGAAAGTAAAAAAAAAAAAAATAATAATATAGAGAATACAAAAAATTTTTACATAATAAATTCACCGTAATTCTAGAACTCTTGACAAAAATGGCTTAAATAAAAATACTAGAAATGTCTAAAATTACTACCCCTTATTTGGAATAAAAGCAACATACAGTGGGACCTCTTTTGCAAAATTTTACTTGTACTCATAAAATATGAGAATTGTCAGGTGATGTGACCATCTGTCTATGTGTAAAGTGATCCGAGAGCCTGTCATTGTGAATGTTATTTGAACATGTAAAATGTGACCACCCAATTTTCTGCTTTTTTAAACTAAAAGACATAATTGACCATTTTCCGAAATTTTTATTTCCATCCATAAAAAAATACATGAATTATTCAATCATCAGGAGTTTTGACAGCGATATCCCAACATTTAATACTTCCGTTGATCAGAAAAGTTTGAAGCAAGAAATTTGCAATATTTTTGCAAAAAGTTTATGATATGAAAAAGAAAATGAAGATTGTGTGAATGAAGATGAAGTTGAAATCAAAGGAAACAATGAAATTTCTGATGCAGAAATGTTAAAAATGTGAAAGAAAAAGTATGAAAATGTATGTCCTAAATAACTGTCCAGCTGTGAAAACACTCTTCACGAAGACTCCCTGACTCCCTGGCGCCAGTAGCCGATGATTTTCAGAACATTCTTTTTTTATTTATTTTTTTTTTTCTTTCTTGTGCAAACTAAAAGCTGATTGGTTATTTTACGATCTTTTTTATTAATGTTCTTTTTTGTACCTTTCAGATTTCGATGTAGTCTTATTAAGAATAATGATCAAGAAACATGTAATATCTGTGCGCGCGTGTGTAAATAATCAACTTTTCTTTTTTGTGTGTTTTTGTTTTGTCTCTTATTTTTTGCTGTGGATTTTCTGTTTTTGAAGACTGTCAAGAATTAACATTCTGACCACCGTACATCCCTCAAGAAAGGTAGGAAAATTTTATATTATTATTTTAAGAATATTTTTTTACTGAAATATCGAATTTGAAATTAACATGGCATCCCTGTCGCGGGATGTACGGTGGTAATATATTTTGAAATAATTAAGAATTTGAATTTTGAAATTAGCTAATTAAGTAGAGAAAAAGAAAAAAAAAATGGCTGAAAATTTAGAAACACTTAAAAAAAGAAGAACGATATTTCGATCGGCTGTTACGAAAATTCTAAATAAAATCAAAACTTCCATAAAATCAGACGATGTGTCTATCGAAGAACTGCAAGAACATGTTGAAACATTGAACGACAAATTTAAGTCACTTAAGACAACAGATAATTCAATTGAATTATTAGTCAATCCTGATGATTTAGAGAAAGAATTAGAAGCCGCTGAAAAGTATAGCGAAAATGTAATATTATGGAAGTCACGCGCAAATCAGAAAATTAGAGAATTAAATGCCGGATTTTTAAATTTAAAATCAAAACAAGAAAGTAACAAAGAACAATTTTCAGACAGTACTAATGAAAAAGTGGATAATTCTGTAAAAGTTAAGTTACCGAAATTGCATATACCAATATTTGATGGAAATATAAATGAATGGCTGTCCTTTTGGAGCAGTTTTGAATCGGCCATTCATGATAATAAGTCGTTAAATAAAGTTGATAAATTTATTTAAGATCGCATTAAGATTGACCGCTTTAAACACAATTGAAGGTTTTCCTGTTTCCTAAAAAAATTACGATGCGGCTATAGAATTGCTGAAAAGTAGGTTTGCTAATAAACAATTATTAATACACAATCATATTAGTAATCTTTTAGCAATCAAGCTATTGAGAACTTCGAATGATATATATGCTTTCCGACAATATTTTGATAAATTATCAGTAGAACTGAGAAGTTTGCAAAGCTTAGGAACAGATTTAAATAACATTTCAAGTGTATTATGTACAACCATTTTGAAAACAATTCCGAAAGATTTGTTAATAGAACTTAACAAGTCCGATAATGAAAAAGAATTTTATGAAATTGAAGAACTAATGAATTTTTTATCTACTTGTTTAAAAGCAAGAGAAAAGGCTAATTTAGTAATAAACCCAATGAACGAAGATAGAAAATTTTTTATTCCTCCTGAAAAGAAAAACTTTAATTCGTTTCGAAATAACAATAAACAAAAAAATTATCCCACAGCTAATGATTTAGTGTCAACGAACAAAAAAGAGAATTTAAACGTAATAAACTGCGTTTTTTTGTGAATCATTTCATCACTCATCAGTTGATTGCGATAGAACTAATGAGTTATCTATTGATGAAATTAAGAACATTCTAATGAAAAATGGAGCATGTTTTAAGTGCCTAGAAATGAAAAAACATTTATCGCGTTTTTGCAAAAAAAATATAAAATGCCAGATTTGCAACGGGAATCATAACACATTGTTTTGTTATAGAAATGTAAAGAAAGAAAAATCTAAACAACAGACCAAAGTGTCGGATACTGCCCTTTTTGTGAATGAAAACTTGCCGAAAGAAGTTTATTTACAAACTTTATATGTTTATGTAAGAAATAATGGTTGTGAATATATAGTACGCGCATTGTTAGATACGGCGTCTTCTAAGTCGTATATTTCAAAGTTTGTAGCCAATAAGATGGAATTAAAAAGTTTAAGAAAGGTCAGAATTACTCACAGGTTGTTTGGAGGTACCGAAACAACGGTAGATCATAACTGTTATTCTGTTAATTTAAGGGGTTTAAGGGGAGGTAAAAAGATTAAAATTGAGGTAATGGAACAAGAAAAAATTTGTGCTAATGTACCCAAAATTAGAGACATTCGTTGTATTGTGGAATTAAAAGGAAAAAATATTTTTTTGAGCGATATCTGCCCTGAAGGTAAAAATTGTTTATATGAAAGAAATTTAAATGAAATACATGTACTTTTGAGAGCAGATGTTGTGGGAGAACTGTTTACAGGAAAAATAGAAAAGTTATCTTGTGGTTTGGTTGCGATGCAAACAAAACTAGGTTGGACTACTATGGGCAAAATTGGCGGAAATGAAAGGGATAGTTCTCTTTTGGTCCTTTCATTATATGTAAACGATGCCAAAATTACAGATTTGTGGAATTTAGATTCTTTAGGCATAGTAGATCCTGCGGAAAAACAAACTAAGGAAGAAGTCCAGAAATTAGTTTTGGAGCATTTTAAAGAAACCGTAAGACGCGAAACTGATGGTAGGTACAAAGTTTGTCTTCCCTGGTTAAGTGACCATCCTCCCATTCCAAGTAATAAAGATTTAGCGATAAAACGCCTGCAAAATAATATTAAGAATCTCCAAAATTGCGGTTTGTTGAAAGATTACGAAGCAGTTTTAAATGAGTGGGAAACGGAAGGGATTATTGGAAGAGTGAATGGAGAGAAAAACTTAACACCAAAGTCCATTATCTCCCTCATAGAGCTGTAATAAAACCTAATTCTACGACCAAAATTAGGCCAGTATTTGATGGATCAGCACATGTTAAGGGTTCTGTTTCCATAAATGATTGTATAGAGAAGGGACCTAATTTAATTGAACTAATTCCTTCTGTTCTAAATCGATTTAGAGTGGGAAAGATAGGTATTGTAGCAGATATTCGTAAAGCTTTTTTACAGATATCACTGAATGAAAAGGATAGAGATGATTTATGTTTTTTCTGGTGGAGAGATGGGAATTCAGAAAACTTGGAAATTTATAGACATTGTCGGGTTGTCTTTGGGATTAGTTGTAGCCCCTTCCTTTTGGCCGCTACTCTAACACGTCACTTAGATGAAGCACCTGAGAACATTAAAGATGTTGCTATAAAACTTAAAGAATCTTTCTATGTAGATAACTGTGTAGCTAGTGTAGAATCGTTAGAAGAGTTAGAATATTTTCGCAATGAAGCACGGAAACTCTTAGCTTCGGCACAATTTGATCTTCGTGGTTGGTGTCATAATCGGTGCGAAGAAATTGGATTAGGCTTTAATGAAAAGGGTCATTTGAGTGATGCGGCTGAGGATAAAATTCCCTTACTTGGTTTAATGTGGGACACCAAGAGTGATACATTGTCGTGCGATTTTCGGAATTTTAAATTGGAAAATGAGTGCATCACTAAAAGAACAATTTTGTCCTTAACTCATAAAATATTCGATCCCATTGGTTTCACTTGCCCCGTGACCTTAATTCCAAAATTACTGTTACAGAAATGCTGGAAAATAAAGGCGTCATGAGACTCCAAGCTGTCCAATGAGATAGTTAAGGAATTTAGAAAAAAGACTGAGGAAATTAATGATTTGAGAAATCTTGAGATCCCGCGAAGATTGTCTAACTTATCTCTAAAAGAGGGAAACTTATCTTCACATATTTTCTGCGACACTAGTAAATTTTCTTACGCTACATGCATTTATCTAAGAAATGAAGTAGAAAATCATGTAACTTGTCAACTTATTCAGGCTCGTTCTAGAGTAGCTCCTCTAAAGGACATTTCCATTCCACGCCTTGAGTTATTGGCCTGTTGTATTGGAGCTAGATTGTCTAATAGTATTAAAAACGATTTGAAATTAGAAAATGTTGATACTTTCTATTGGTCAGATTCAATGAACGTGTTGTACTGGATAAAACGGGAAGGTCCTTGGGCTACATTTGTAGAAAATAGAGTTAGAGAAATTCGAAAGCTTACCCCCAACACTTCATGGAATTTCGTACCTGGACATATGAATCCAGCAGATTTACCGTCACGCGGTTGTTGTGCAAAATCCCTTATTAAATCTCAGTGGTGGTTAGGGCCATCATGGCTTTCAGAATCAAAGGAAAATTGGCCTAGTACTAATATTTTTCCTAATATGGATATAGTGAATTCTGAAAAAAGAAAAACTATTGTGACCACTCCTAATGTAGAGAGTGATGAGGCACAATTTTATAATCGCTATTCTTCTTACAATAAAATTTTGCGAGTTACTGGTTGGATTTTGCGATTTTACCAAAATTCGAAAAGGGGTAGTACTGACAGAATATTCGGTCAATTAACACACAACGAATTAAAAGCGGCAGAAACAGTATTATTAAAACTTGTGCAAAAAGAATCCTTTGTGAATGAACATAATCAAAGACTGAAATGCCTGAATATTTTTACAGATTCGGAAGGAATCATACGCGTAAAAACAAAGATATTTCAACGAGAAGATGAATTTAATTTTAGATTACCTATCTTACTCCCTTCAAATCATTACGTCGTAGAACAGATTATATTTTCGAAACATTTAGAATTCGGTCATTGTGGCGTACCCTTGCTAATGACTGCATTACGAGAAAATTACTGGGTACTGAAGAGTCGGAAAACAATCAAAAAGGTAATCGGCAAATGTATCATTTGTAAAAGACACTCAGCAAAACCACCTGATGTAGCAGAAAGTGTCTTACCTCTTGATAGTGTCAGAGAAGCCGCGATTTTCGAAATAATAGGAATAGATCTGTGCGGGCCTCTTTATTTTAAAAAAGAATCTAAAGTCTGGATTTTGATAGTCACGTGTGCAGTTTTTAGAGCTGTGCATTTCGAGCTATTGACAGCTCTTTCAACCGAAAGTTTTATCTTAGGACTGAAACACTTTATTTCTAGACGAGGTCGTCCTGCAATAATATATTCAGATAACGGCACAAATTTTACTGGCTGCCACAATTTATTGAAAACAATTGACTATGAAAAAGTAAAAGCGGTTACTGCGTTTTCACGTATAGATTGGAAATTTATTCCACCTTCTGCACCTTGGTGGGGTGGATTTTGGGAGAGGCTTGTTAGTCAAGTCAACGCAGTTGCTTCGGAGTACTTACAGAAGGTCGAAACCTCTGTTTAACCTCCAACGATAGTAAGAAAAACATAAAGATGCGTTTTGCGAAGCTACTGGGAAATCGAAGAGGATACTCGGGCAGTCCCAAGTTGGCACCAGGCGAACCCAGTGTCGCAATGACCTCCGAGGAAGTCATCACTTCGTTGACAGACTATGTCCGAGCTGGCATTGGCGAAAAATCGAAGAGCAATTGGAGCTGGTCTCCCATTGGTCGGAACACTAGGCCCCTCCCTCAGGTTGACTCAGTCCGACATGCGAAAAGAGCACAGGGTCCCAAGCCTCAGTTGATGCCCTCGCGCGGCTAAGAGCCGGAGCTCTCAACCGGTTGCGAACACCCACTTGACACGTGACAATGTACGTCAATTGTTCAGGCAAGATCTTCTAAGGGGTGAGGCACAGAAAACAAACAAAGGCCGATTTCAGTCCACATATTTTCATTACTTTAAATAAATTTTCCTAACACTAAAATATTTTTTTTTTTTTCCTAATTTTCTTTATTATAATTTTGCTTAGTTAAATTGGATGCTCCGTCCATAAATACTAACATTTTCTTAGCGGGATCGTTTTCCGCCACGATCTTTTCGTAAATTTTTACCAATTTATTCGCAAGGTCCGTAAAAGATTCTATTTTTAATTCAGTTTTAATTTTTTCTAAAATTTCCAAAAATTTACCGAAGCCGTTACCTAATTCATTGCTTGATATAACTGTTGCGGTTCTGGTGGTTCCGTTTTAGCAGGTACTTGAGCATTTTTTTTCTGAGCCTTTGGCTCCGACGATTTAATTTCCCTTTCTTTATTCTTTGCCACTTCGGCGTACGATTTCCTAAATTGTTGTTTTAGAGGAAATTTCTTGCAGCCTTTATAAGAAGAGGGATGCTGCTCTCCACAATTACAACATTTCGGAGGGGGCATTTCCTCCTTAGTAAGTTTTTTTCTCGGGCAGTTTATGGATTCATGCGGTTCTCCGCAGCCAACACAATTTGGCTTAAAATTACAGTACTTGGCTACATGAAAGAAATTTTGGCAATTCCAGCATTGCAATGCTTTTCTCGGAGCTCTATACTTTTCTACACTTATTCTGATTTTGAAAAGTGATTTTAAATCAAATATTCTCTTTGAATTTTCATTTCTAGCGAGATGAACTAAAAATAGTGGAAGTTTTCTTCCATCTTTCCTACTAGTCATTTGATTGGCTTTCATGGCGTCCAATCCGAAATCGATAAGCTCTTGGAGCAAAATTTCCTGTGTTATGCTGAGAGGAAGACCTCTTATCACAGCTTTTAGTGGAGATTCTAAATCTGGCACTACATAAAATTCATATTTACTTTCCCTCAAGAAATTTACGATTTTTTCTTTAATATTAAATTCTTCGGTGATGATTTTAATCCATCTACCCGAGATTTCAACCATAAAATTACAATCACAATTCGTTTCGATATTTTTCGTAAAGCTTATTACGTCCGAAATTCCCGAAACCATAATGGGTTTGGGTGGGATATTTTTAAGTTTTTTTTCCTGAATTATCACTTTTTCATTACTTTGCGCATCTTTCGAAGTGCCTGTTTTGTTATTTTTAGCATTGCTTTCGTCGTACGCGTTAAGATCCACAGAATAGATCTCGGAAGCCTCACTAGTGGCTCCATCTCTCGAGCTAACAACCGACATAGAGTCTTCAGTTTCGTCAATTTCGGAAGCGGTTTCAAAACATAAGCTTTTTACGCTCTCTGGCGGAGAATTTACAGTTTTAGCTTTTTTAGAGTTCGGAACCACCAGTCCCGTCGAATAAGAATTTGGATTATTCTTTTTAACCTTACGACTTTTAGATTTAATCTTACTAGCTGACTTCCTTTCCTGCATCCATTCAGATTCTAGCCTCATCAAATCATTCATTTTATCAACTATTATACTGCCGTCAAAATCTATACATTCTAATAAATTATCATCTAACTCATGAATCGTTTGCTGCCTATTCGCCAAAATGTTAGATAAAATACTATCGCGTGGAATAGAATCTGGGTTATCCCTAAAAATAAACGCGGGTCCGGTGCCTGAACAAGACATACTACCATGAGCTCGTCCGTCCATCGCCGACAACCTCCGTCGTAAAATCCAACCAATGCACTCGTCTGAGATCCAAGGTGGTGCTGACACTCACGCTGTTGAGGCTTGTTAGAATCCTGAAACGAATCTTGAGAAGGGTATTGGGCAAGTCGTCTTTAAATTTTGAAGAACTACATACCGTTATCTGCGATTGTGAAAGTATTATAAATGCACGCCCCTTGACGTATGTTGCAGATAATAATGAAGATCTTCAAGTTACAACTCCTTCAATGTTCTTACAGGAAAATACTAAAATAGGTATGCCTGAATTAGAATTTCTAGACCACAAAGAAATGAATAAACAATACCATTATAGAATTAAAATTAGAAATGATTTAAAATCAAGATTTTGAAGCAAATACCTCGGCACATTAAAATGTTCGGTCTTTAGTGGGAAAAAATCAAGATCTTTGTGTGTAGGAGATGTTGTCCTGATATGGACGGAAAATTCTAGCCGAATAAACTGGCCTCTTGGTAGAGTTGTCGAACTTATATCCAGTCAAGATGGCGTTGTGCGCGTAGTAAAGTTGAAGACTGCAACTGGAATGCTAATTCGTCCCATTAAGAAACTTTGTTCTTTGGAGGTGAATGGAATCGCCGATAATCAAAGTGATGCAGTACTGCAAAAGCGTTTGACTACTAGCCGTGGTCGAATTGTACGGCCGCCCGAAAGACTCCAACTGCAGTGATTGAGTTCTGTCCCCTAATGAACTCAAGGTGGGGAGTGTGAAAACACTCTTCACGAAGACTCCCTGGTGCCAGTAGCCGATGATTTTCAGAACATTCTTTTTTTATTTATTTATTTTTTTTCTTTCTTGTGCAAACTAAAAGCTGATTGGTTATTTTACGATCTTTTTTATTAATGTTCTTTTTTGTACCTTTCAGATTTCGATGTAGTCTTATTAAGAATAATGATCAAGAAACATGTAATATCTGTGCGCGCGTGTGTAAATAATCAACTTTTCTTTTTTGTGTGTTTTTGTTTTGTCTCTTATTTTTTGCTGTGGATTTTCTGTTTTTGAAGACTGTCAAGAATTAACATTCTGACCACCGTACATCCCTCAAGAACCCTCAAGAAAGGTAGGAAAATTTTATATTATTATCTTAAGAATATTTTTCTACTGAAATATCGAATTTGAAATTAACACCAGCAATGATGAATTTATTGAGGAAACTTGAAGGCATAACAAAGCATAATTTTTGGAAAAAAAAAAAGTGTTTTAAGCAACGAAAATTTTTTGACTTTTTTTGCTGTAAATAAAAGTTTATAGAAGTTTGTATAATTTTTTAATGAATAGTTTATTACAGTCAGTTATAGAAATTCTATCTTTATGCAATTACAATCGAAATAAATATGCATATTAATTACAGTGCACCTCGTTATTATGTTGTTTAAATCAAACACTATGGAAGTTCAACTGAATTCAAAAAGAATAAAAAGTGTTTTAAGTTAATTATCTTCTGTGTGGCATATTTTGAATTAGTAATTCAATTATTAGATTTTTAATTAATTCATTACTTAATATAGTATATTTTATTTTTTTTGAGATCACAAAAAATTTTAACATGCCATTAAAAAAAAAACTTTATAAAGTGACCATCTTTATACAATGACTATTTTATCCAGTCCCATGGGTGGTCACTTTAGGCAGGTTCCACTGTATTTCAAGCAGCAAATGAAAATTTTTACTATACTAATAATCTTGCATAACTAATATTTTGATAAAAAAAATGACTTGCACTTTTCAGATTCTGAATCATACATATGTGTGTAGAGTGAATTTATGCATAAACATCCAACATATACAGTTATTGGAAAGATTGACAGATATATATCATGATATATTGATAGATTATTGGTAGTAATAAAATATTTCAGGTGTTACAATAAGAATATAAAGAATACTTAAAAGATTTCCTTTTAAATAAAGCTATTTGCATTTAGAATTTTCCTTTTAGTTCTAAATATCAGTACCTATTATATACTCTGTTTTCTGTGTAAAATATCTTTATAGATATAAACACCAGCAGGCTCATGATTGATAATCCATGTCTTAAGCAAAACAGTGATAAGAACAACTTATTTATTTGAAAGCGTAAGAAGATAAAATTAACATATGAAAAGAAATATTCATATAAATAAAAGAAAGTAACATTCGATAACTGACTAATAAACACTAAACAGTTGCTGAAAAATTATAGCATTAAAAAAAAAAAAAAGAATATAATTAGTCTAAATGATTCTTGAATATTCTGAAATCTAGAAATTTTGAAAATGAATATTAATCATATAATTCATTAAAAACAAAATAACTCAAATTTAATTAAAATGACATAATTTGTTTTAAAACCCATCCACAATAAGGTACTCTGAAACTTTTGATCTGTACATGAGATTCCTGTTAAATTTTGATTTTTTCTTTTTAGACAATTATCTTGTAACTATTTAAATCAGAAAATTCTCCTCTCAAAAACTGTATACACAAGCATACTTGTTAATACTATCAAACATTATGAATACAAGTACATTTTATGTAAGTTTTAAATAAACTATGAATATATTCCAAGTAAGACTTAAGAAGGTGAAAATTATAAGATTTTAAATATCATGATTGATTTCTAGCATCTTTAAAATAAAAGAACAAGATATCCCTCCCCCCCCCCCCCCACACACACACACAGACAATTCTTCTAAATGTTAAATTTTTAAATCCTATAGATTAACCAGTTTGCACATGCACTGGGATAAAATTTACCCCAATCACATTGTACACTCAGTCTACAAATGTACGAGCATGTGCTGACTGATTAAATACTCAAAAGGGAACAATATTTTATGAATGCATGAATTATTTCCTTACATTTGTTTACTATTTAGAAAAAAGCAAATTTTGAATAAAACATGATCATAAAAATTAAAATCAGTGAAGAACAATAAAATATCAATTTATTTGTATTTTTGATACAAGTGATCCTGAAAATGCACTACAACATATCATTTAGTCAAAACATGCAGAAGGGGTATATTAAAAGATTGTGATGCTTCCAAGATGCATAATTTTTTTCTTGAAAGGAATAAGATAGTTTCTGAATAATAGCAAAAGAGTTATATTTTGGATTGACAACATCAAATATGTTTATAAAATTTATATATATATATATATAAAGAGGATCCATTTTTGTAAAATAAATAAAAATAGGATTCCAAAAGCTTAACAACATTATATTATTCAAAAGATCAACTTTTTACCCATAAATAAAATCTATATGATGTTGATATAATATTCGACACAATATGCACACTCACAAAAATAAAAAATCTCATTACATTAAATACATATAAATAAAAATTTACAGACAAATGTGACAGTTAGTAGTGGAATAATTATTTTACCACAAAATAAAAAGTCTCCCCATTCTACTTTTTCTCCTGTTTTACTTGCAGTTTCTGTCATTAGAAACTTGCAATATGAACTAATCAAATAATATAAATTGGCCACCTTATCCACATTTGATAATATGAACTGAATACTATTAATTAATGTTATCTAATAATAAAAACTGAAATAAAAGTCTAACTTCCTTTTGAAATATAAATGTCAGTAATTTTGAAAGTACAATTAAAAAGATTGTGCTCATGTTTACAGATTAACTTATAAAAATAAAGTTACTAAATGCATAAAAAATGTAAGAAAATCAATATTAATAGTTTTTCTCTTTAAAACTATTAAATATTTTGAAACTTAATAAACTTGTCTTTTTTTAAAATAAACTAGTTGGATGTGCCAATCCCAAAACTGTCTTCTATCTCGTACGTACATTTTAATATTTCAAAATTTAGTTACACATATTAATGCCATTAATGTTATTAATTCAATACTATACCATATATGATTTTCATCTTAAATTTCTGCTTCAGTCAATTAATTAGAGTAAAAACAAATTTCCATTTCTGGATGAGCAGATGAACAATGGAATGATAGACAGATTTTTTTTTTTTTTTCAAATTCAAGAAGGATCTACGCGCAGTACTCAAAAATAATCATACACAAAAAATTTAGATCAGTTAGTTCTATGCATAGCTTCAAACACTTTTTTGATGGTAAAATAATAAAAATGGCACACACATCGCAATTATTGCACCTACTTCCGGTGGATTTTTTTTCAAATTCAAGGAGGGTCTGCTGACCATAGCCAAACACTTATTCAAAAAATTTCATTCAATTCTACGCATAACTTCATACACTTTTCTGTGGTAAAATATTGAAAATGGCCCTAAAATCGCTACTGCAATGCTCCATTCCGGCAGATTTTTTTCAAATTCAGGGAGGCCAAACCAGTCGTAGCCAAACACTTACACAAAAAATTATGTTCAATTCAATACATAACTTCACACACTTTTAGTCAGTAAAATATTAAAAATGGCACAAAAATCACTATTGCAGCACCCCCTTCTGACTGATTTTCATCAAATTCAGGGAGGACAACTAGTCATAGCCATACACTTACACAAAAAAATTGATTCAATTTGATGCATAACTTCATACACTTTTAGTCAGTACAATATTGAAAATGGCACAAAAATCATTATTGCAGCACCCCCTTCAGGCAGAATGTTTCAAAACTGAAGGAGAACCTGCTTGTCACAGCCAGAAAGATTCACAAAAAATTTAATTCAATTCTATGCATATCTTCATGCACTTTTTGATGGTAGAATGGCGACATATGGACACACAGACACATGGACAGACAGACATTTTGTAAAAACATGTTTTTTGCAATCTTTGACCCCTAAAATGTGTAAATCTGTCAAAAACCGGAAGTAAAAAAAAATTCCGATTACAATACTTTCTTCTATTGAAGATAGAAGAAAGTAAAAGGAACATTTTTGTGCAGCATTATGCAGTGTTAGAAATGATTACAATGAATACAAAAAATTTGTTTAATCTTTAAGTAATATTACTAGACAAATTTTTAAAATCAAAATTTACTCAGTCTAAACCTAAAAATAATGCAACTAAAAGAGAAAGAAAACATATTAGTCTAAATGATGTGAAACAATAATAATTTAACTTATACTTACCTGCTCTTGTGTTGATATATAATCATCAATAAAAGGAACCCCCTCAAGAGGACCATCCCTAAATATAACAAAGAAAAATATTTTTAAAAATATGGATATAACTTCCACTCATTTAGATATATATATATTTTTTTTACTTGATATGTAAATTTATAATTTTAATATGTATTTAATTGATACTAACATATTCTCTTAACTTAACATGATTCACAATTGACTGCATATGATTAAATGCCAAATCTTTCCCTTTTGCATCAGATTTTGGGAAGTAAACATTCAGATTAATTGCCTAATGGTCATTAAACTATTGTTATACACTTATTACAATTTAAAATACTATAATATACAAAGTATACAGGCAATTATTTCTTTAAATGATAATTTATTTTAATTTTTAACACATTCCAGTTAAATAAGTACATATAATGCAATAGCTGTATGCAAAAGAAATTATTGTGGCATATACATCATACCCCTTTTCAAATTGCACTACTTTATAAAAGCAGTAAATGCATATGTTTGCATTTTTATTTTATTTTTTTATACAAAAACTTAGCTGATACAATTATTTTTCAAGAAAAAAATCTAATATCTCTATTCTAAAAAGAAGTAACTAACACTGTCACTGCCGATGCCAATGAATTTTTTGTGAACTAGGATATTTTTTCGCTAATATTAAGAAAACTACAGTACACAAAATATTAAGATTGGTGACATTATAGAGAAATGATTGATAAACAGGCTGATGCAGACAGTTTTTAAATAGAATAATTATTTAAAGAGATATTTAATGTTAAAGTTGGTCAAAATCATTCCATCAAAGAAGTGTTATAGGAACAAAAATTATAGAAGGAATTAAAAGGAATTTAAAAATTTTTGGATTCCTTTATACATTAAAAGTTTCCATGTGCAGACTGAATTTATTTTTAATTTGACTCATTTTTTGAGGATTTATTTCCATTTTAAAATTTAAATTTTCAGAATTTTGATAGATGTTTTTCATTATTTTAGAAAAGATTATTATGTTAGATTGTTGCTAAATGATAAAAAAAAATAACAGTTTGAAAACATACAAATGACTATTACAAACAGGGAAAAAAACTTTCAAATGAAAATTAAATAACTACCAGTTAAGAATGGGAAAGTATTGAAAATTACATCATAAAACTACATTTGCATGTGACTATTATAATGGAAAAAAAATATTAAAACAATGAATTCCTTAAAATGCCATTAATGGAAAAAATAAGTCATATTTGAAATATTTAAACGATTAGAACCAATCAAACCAAATTTGCAAACTGTTTAAACATAAAAATATATTTGCGTGAAACATTTCATACTTCTAAATGATTTTTTTTAACCATTCTTTCCAATTCTAAGGCAGCAGAAATAAAATATTTCCTTTCTAGCGACAAAAGTATCTTCACATGATTATCAAAAAGAGAAAGAAAACTTTAAAATAATAAATTTGTTAATGCTCATTAAAAGCAGTAAGTAAAAGATATTACGTCATATTTAAAATGACCAAGTAATATTGCAAAATAGTCAAAATTTAAAAATATATTTGGACGAGACATTTACTTCAAATTTTGGTATGATCTTTTAAATTATTTTTGTGAATTCTAGGATGTTACAAATAATATTTCCTTTCAAACAACAAAAGTATTTTCACATGAATATTAAAAAGAAAAGTTTAGTGAAAATTACATCAAAATTAAACAATATATTTTAATTGCCTTACTTAAACATTTTTCTTATACTGCAATTCAAAAAATACCAGGAGGCAAAGACTGTATTTCACTGTTTAACTGATCTTGTTTAATCAAACATGCAAATAGCCAGTAGATGTTTAACAGCAGCTGACTCAAATTTAAAATTCCCCAATCAAAAGTAAATGAATAAAAACTTGTTTACATGGAGATCACCACTTTTTTTTTTTTTTTTTTTTTTTTTTTTTTTTTTTTTTAATTTATAGTTCAATGTTTCAGTCTTTAAAAAAAAAAGATCAAATTAGCATGTTTATATAGTTTGTGGTGCAACAACGGTTGTTGATGAGCATAGCTCGTAAGGGGTAGAATCCCTTAGTACTGTTTATTTTAATAACATCTCAATTTCATAATCATTGGCCAATTTTTATGAAAATTAGAACCTAAACATATCATTTTTAGATCCTAATTAGAGTAGAAATTCTTTAAACTGGCACCTTCAGGATGATGACAAATTAGTGATTTTGCCAGATTATCAAATGTCAATGCATTTTTTGTGTTCACCTACATAATGAACCTGTACAAATTTATATAAATATCTGAAAAATATTGTTCTGTATTTCATCATTGTAACAACAGTGAGAATTAAAGAAGAGTACCAGGGGCGTAAACCACCTTTGTTGCGTAGGGGGGTGTAGACTCATAAATTTCCGACTCCAAGAAGGAAAATTTCCGAGTACTATGAAAAATAAAATACTGACTATTATATGTATGTATATAATTAATATTTGGATATAAATATAATAATAGACCTAAATACCTCCTGTCACAGACAAATTATAAAATTTTCAAACAAGCCTTATAAAATTTTATTAAATAATTTAATATAATGGCATTTGACCATTTTTTTAAACTTATATTTTAAAACAGAACATTAATTTCAGTCTTTTTTGCTCAGTCTAGATGACTCCATGGTAACACATTTGCCTCCTAATCAAAAAGGTTGGAGTTTGCAATTTTTTTCCCGGAATGGATTTTACTAGCCGCCCTTGGCACCCAGTTTGGTCTCCCTTGAATGTATACTAAGCATTAAATTTCATTCTTTTATTCATAATTTATTTTAATTTCTCAATTTTTTTGCCAAATTAGAATATTCTGCTAAAGAAATAGTCACAAATGTCACATACGCACCACATTGGTGCGATTGCAACAAAATGGCAATTATATGTGAATCACATGGTAACCCGGCTATTATTTATTTATTAATAAACTGTTTGTTTGCTTTTATTTTCTTTTTCAAAATGACGGGTAGAACCCGTCGAAATTCGACGAAAAATGCACCTTATATTGGTCAGTCTAACTCTCAAACAAATATTATTTTAAGCTAAAATTAACAAAAAACTCAATTTGGATAAAATTTAATTATCCAAATTATTAAACGAAATAAAATCGAAATTCACCGGATTTTATAACAGACGATATTTTTGAAATAGTATACGCATTTTAATTTATACATAATTTTTAATTTTAAGAGATAATGGAGCGATTCTGTTGCCACAACTACAAATTTGATACTAAAAATTATAAAAAAAAAAAAAAAAAAAAAACCTAAAAAATAAATCGAGATACAGCTTTTAAGCAAATTGCATTTAAAAGTACATTTTTTTCTCTGTACAACTGTGCAAAAATTTAAAATTTACGATGTTTAGAAGTGTAAAATTTGCAGTACCGAAAACTACAAAATCAAAATAGCATAAAAAATGTTGTGCATTTAAATTTTTTTTTTTTTTTAATTTTAAGAGAAAATGGAGTGATTCTGTTGCCACAACTACAAATTTGGTACTAAATATTATTTAAAAAAAAATTAATATCTAAAAAATAAATTGAGATACAGCTTTTAAGCGAATTGCATTTAAAAGTACATTTATTTCTCTATACTGTGGTGCAAAATACTAAAATGTGCGATGTTTAAAAGCATAAAATTTGCAATAGCAAAAACTGCAGGGGAAGTGTTGCCATTTGCAAAACGACATATGCGCTACGCACAGATACATTTGGCCTTTATAATATAGATATAAATTGTTTTATTATATAATTATTAACTAAACTTTTCTACTAATTATTATTTTCTTTTTTAAAATAATAGGAATTAGTTTAGAATATGTATGTAACTGATATTTGAAAATGTAATTTTCGCCAAATTGGCGTCAGAAAAATAATGCGCCAATGTGATGCATATACGACATCTGTGCCGATAAATCAAGAATTCAGTATTTTTATGCCAGCCTGGCACAGATAATAAATCGCCAAATATTGTACCCATGGCATTTCATTAATTATTTAAAATATAATAATATAATCCTTTCACCCATTCATTTCAATTCATTTATAATACATAACTTTAATATGAAACTGAAAATTTTAAAATTCATGACTTTTATTTATTTTTTTAAGTAAAAAGAAAAAAAAAATTATAAAAATAATGATATTTTGAAGCTCCGTAATTACAGCAAAGGAACAAAACAAAATAAATCCAATTTACCACCATACGAGTTATGGATTACAATCTTACTAAAGTAATCCATAACCCATAAGATGTGTTTCATTTGGATGTTGCCATTAAACAACTATAACAAATAATCGTGATTTTTGTGCCACATACGTTAGCGTAATATATATATAGAGAGAGATGAAAAAATGATGGAATACAATTGATTAAGGAAAAAGAATATGAACAAATTATTTCTGATAGAAGTAAAGTCATATAGATTGTAAAATATCCAATTTAATTCGATGTAAAAATTCAAAGTACTTCAGTGTTTTCAATTTTCATCCATAAATTTTCATTAAAATTACATAAAGTAAACGAAATTCACATTAAAAAATAGTAGAAAAAATAAAACCATAATTATTTTCGATTAAAAGTTAAATTCGTGTAGTTTGGAAAATATCCAGACTGATAAGGAAAAGCACTAAATATTTGCAATTCATTTTTAAATTTTCATTGGATATCACTTAAATTCAGTGATACACATTTCTAACAAAATTTAAAGTTAGAGAAAACGAAGAAGTTCTATCACTTCAATCAGCATATCTTAAAATTTCCACACCAAAGTAAAAATTTTTTAACAATACAGCAGAATCTCGATAGCTCGAAGTCAAAAAGCACGAAAAAAATTCGGAATATCAAGGTTTCTATACAAAATATCAAGGTTTCATATAAAATTAACATCACTGGAATATGTATATAAGAATTTTTTCGTCATATCGAGGTTTTTGAGTTCACAATATTTGACAAATCAAAGTTCATCTGTATAGTTTTTAATCGAAAGAAGATAATCTGAAATATTTCCAACTAAGAATTCAAAATTGATATATATTGTTCGACTTTTTTCCTATCGAACAGGAATTTTTCCAACTGATTTTTTCATTTTTCCAATTTGTAAGTCCTTTCAGGTTTTTTGTAAGACCTTTCAGGTACCATTTTTCCAACTAAACGTACATTTTATCTATCGAACAGAAATTTTTCAGATTGATTTTTTTCTTTTTTTTTTCTTTCTTTTTTTTTTTTTTTAATTTGTAAATCCTTACAGTAAATATCATTTTCCTAACTAAACGTACATTGCTCCGATTGAATTTTTCATTTTTCCAATTTGTAAGTCCTTACAGGTAAATAACATTTTTCCGACTACACAAACATTTTCCCTGTCGAATGGGAATTTTCCGGACTGATTTTTTTCTTTCTTTCAATTTATAGGTTTTTTTTATAGATAAGTACCATTTTTTTCCAATTAAGTGTATTGTTTACCGACCAAACGCAAAAACTTCCGACTGATTTTCTCAGACGTGGTAGCGCACCGCCCATTTATAACTCTTTCTTTTTCATTGAACACATGAGTTTCCACTAGACTATATAATTACAACTTCATTCTTCAAAATCTCAAGTGCTTTTTTTTATATAAAAAGAAAACTGCAGTTTTCTTCTTGAAAATCTCTCTACAGCTAATTCTTTCAAATGCAGATATTGTGTTTTTGCGAACACTTAATACGCACAAACTTGATGGGGTAAATAAAAACACTTCATCAGTTAAAGTAAAGAATACTTGCAAAAGGTTGAAACGAATCTGCGTAGATTTTTAGTCGTTTGATATAAACAGTAAAATAGAAGACTAAGAATAATAAAACTCAATATGAAAAGAAATACAAAATGTGCAATCTAAGTTTTAGCATCCAGAATATAAAAAACACACCTGACTTATCACAAATGTTTTATAATTGTAGATTTAATTAATGTTTTTAATATTTTGGATGCTAAAATTATCCAATATATACAAGAAAAAAAAATGCTGATAAATCAAATGCTTAAATGTTCAGATAGTGTTTATTTTTGTTTGAAATATAACTGAAAACAAAGAAAAAATCACCATGAATATACCTTTCCTGGACTCTCTTTCTTTTAATAAAAAGTAAAATGTTTGAATTTTTATTATATGTGTGATATGTCCTGCTATATAGAAAACTCAATAAATGTTGCCTATAATCTTAGAATAGCCTCGCTCGTTGATTATTCATAACATTATTTTAATATTTATTATTGGAAACATCACATAAAAGAAATTCATATATATTTTAAAACATTACTTAAAGTTAGTGGGGGAAAAAAAGTTGTTTTATACCCTCTAACACAAGATATTCTGGCGACAGACAGCTGTGAAGGTCTGATTGTGGATCTTGTGCCATCACTTCTGATTTCAGCTTCCTCCTATTAAAAAAAAGTTTGAAAGCACTAATAAATTAAACTAAAAGAAAAAAAAAGACATAGTAAAATGTAATTAAAAAGTGATAAAAGTACTTTTTACTATGCTTTTTTAAATACTAAACGCTAAAAGTTTAATTCTTTATAATTATTTATTGATTATGTATTATTTTCTCTAACATAAAAGCCATGAATTCAAAGTAATCTGTCCCCCCTTTGCCATATGTGACAAAATATTGTAAAATAAGAGGGGGCACTTACACGGGATTAAAATGGTATGTAATATCTACGTATTGGGGAAGGGAAGGAGTGCTTATTGCCAGTCATCACAAAATATGATTTTGTATGATCTGAGGAAAGAAGAAAACATACTACAATGACATATGGAAGAATATCCATGCTTCATATTTTAGGAAAAATAAAAGAAGAATCGTAAGTGAAGATGAAAAAATAAATGATTAAAATGAATGATGTTGCAAAATCATAAAAAAACAAACACCCAGCACTCATTTCATTGTGTTTCTCCTACAATCATTTCATACTTTTGATTGTATGACAAATGCAATGTTAAACCTACGAGTAAACCACTAATGGTCTAGTGGTATTAATTTTTGGCTTATGCATCACTTCACTTCCGGCAAACATGGATCATTACATTCTCCTATTACTATTCTTCTATAAAATAAAGATTTTTTTTTTTTTCTTGTGCTTGATACCTTAGGTTTTTGTGCTGTTAACTCTTGGACTATTTTGTCAATTAATAATAAATTAGTTTATATGCTATCAATAACAATGGCCTCAGTAAATTCCTTGGTCATTTTCAGAATGTAAGGCAAAGTGCATAACAGTAAATCTTTTGTGAATAGAAAAACAAAAAATGCACCAGGTTGCTTCACAGTTGCTGATGTATCATATTGTCTCATACCTTATCACTTCATTCAGATTTTAAATGACGAATACTGTCTGATCAAATCCTTTTTCATGGAATCTGCTGAATTGCAATATTCAATATTTATATGTGCCAAGAAAGTATGTGACAGGACAGGATGATAAGGAACAACCCATTGGTTGTCAATACTACACCACTGATATTGGCAGTGAACTTACCAGGGACCAAAGGCAATATTGAGGATAGCTAACCTCCTCAGTTCAAGTTTTTTTTTAAAGGATCTGGGATATTTCTTTGTGCAAATAATCTATAATGGAAGTTGATTTCTTGTTTAGCATTTGGTATTGTTTAGCATCAAGCACTTCACCACTTACGAATTTATCAATTAACTCTGATCTTATGTTAATTTCAAACGACAGGTCTGCCACTTAATGGAATAGATGTGACAAACGGTATGACCAAAGATGCAACCTTTAGTCAGAATTTTCATCATACATTTCAATTTAAGATGGAAAATCTCGCTACTATGTATGTCTATATTGAGATTTTTGACCTGTTTCAAAAGCAATAAGCCATTTAGTATTACATGTAGGCCATTAGTATTACAGCTGGCTATTTAATATTACAAATTAAGTGTAATAAGCAAATCTGGTCAGCTGAATTTTATATATACATCATCACATCTTGAGTTCATTCATGCATATAATGGGGTTCTACAGTGAAAATAGATGGCAAAACAATCATCTTTCCAAGGTCTGGTAACATTGTGTCAGTTCTTGTCATGGTATTTTTCAGGTACACATACTTCTCACATCTCAACTAGTTGTGACAAATATAATTGAGTCCTTGCCTCTTATTTTTCGCAAACGTATAAAACAGATATTGACTGAGAAAGCTGTGAAACAGCAGTAGATAGTATTCTTTGCCAACACGCTTCATTATCCTACAGATGTAAAAATCAACAACGGACATCTTATTAAGAGAAATTTTGGTCTTCATGTCATGCTGTGGTAGGCTTATATCACAACCATCTTCTCAATGATAGACAATTAGAGGATATTGGAGAGTGTCATAGGCACAGTGAATTCTATTAATTCATACTAATCTCTTCTTTCTATTGTTTAAAACAATATCTCTTTTTTTCAAAAACCTGGCCGACAATAACAGCTATTTCTCTAATTGTCAGAGTGTTGAAACAACCTTGGTGCCTCCCTGAAAGCCTCTTGTTGCTGTTAATAATCACTTGGAAATCCTGATAGTCTTTAAGAATAGAATCAACAGCAGCTTTAAAATCTAGTATATACTTGTCATGTTCATGCTGTAAGTATTGTAGTTGTTTAACCATTTGAAGTCAATGCCAGCGTAGATTCCACAATGAATATTCTTCTCATTGTCATCTTTGACAACAAAGTCGATCTAGAGAAATGAAGGCTCCCAAGCCTAGGGAGACTTCCAATCCTCTGCTAGATCTGCCAATGCACTTTAAATTGTAGACATGAAATTGCCAAACTACACTTCTGTTACTCCAAAAGGTGTTATTTGGAAGAAGCCATTGTACTTTCAGAAAGCAAAGAGAAAGCGGGCAGGTATAGTGAAGCTATGTAAGGGAAATCCTATGTTCAGGATAAGGCTCCAGTTTACGTTTGACGTTTAGTACTAAAAAAAGCCTTAGTGCGCCATTTAAAGAACAGTTTGAACCTCTGTCAGTTGCAAGAAATGTGACACGCAATTTCTGCTCAAGTTTTACTAGCTACTGAAACATATCATACACCTGACAAATTTACAATTTGGCAAGGGATTTGTATTTCATTAATAAAAACAACCACTTCCAAATCAATAGAATTAAATATAGCAAGCAACAATAAGTTATTATAAAAAGCAAATGAAAAACAAATATACTATCTAACAAAATAATCTTTAATAATGATCACAAAAAAACTTGCCCAAACAGTGATTTCATACCTTTCTTTACTTTCGAGTTCTATTATCATAGTTTACTTCTTTGAAATTGATAAAGATCAATCTTAAGTAATCACAAGTTACTATTAGAAAAAACATCTACTGTATAACAAGATAATATTTAATGATGCAAAGGAATTAGAAATTTTATTTACACTTTAACAGAAGTTTAAAAATCGAAGTTACTTTTATAATTTGCTGGAGCAAAGATACAAAATAAATTCATCTGATATTTATATTTCCTGAGATATTGTGCATTTTTTTAATTAGACACCAAAATTCCTAATATTACAATTGTTAATTTCATAAAATATGTTTGTTACAATAGGAATCGACAGTGTGCAGAAAAAACTGCTTGCAAGTGTGCATTTTCTCACATTATATTATAACCATGAAAACAAATCCTTCTCATATCGACGATATTAAATTCTTCCGTTGCATGTCTCTAAATTCATGTCTATTACTCATTTCATTTAAAATACACGCATTTAAGATATATATCTTAAACTTATTTCATTTAAGATGAGGAAAAGAAAAAAATATAAATTAAAACTCAACATCAAAGAGTGTTTTGTAATTTATTAACACATGTAAACTGCTATTCTCGAAAACTGCACATGGCTAGCACAACAGTATTCACATTTTCTTCTTATTAAACCACCAAATATTAGTTATATTCCAAATTTTTTGAAAATGAATTTTTTTTTATCCATATAAACATTTCTTTCATATTTAAATTAAACGTACTTACATATATATATATTAGAATTATTATTAAACCCTTTTCCCCCCTATTATCTATATAATAAAAGCCTAAGTCATGTGAATGTCATCAACAGTTCCAAGATGACCGCCTCAGATTTTTTTTTTTTTTCCCCTGTCAGGGAAAAAAATTAGCATCGTATTTTCTGGTAATCTATTTAGTATTTCATTTGCCTCATATGATTATCTGCTTTTGTTGTTTGTTTATTAATTGTTCATTTAATTTTATTTTCTTTTTTGAAAGTATATAAATAGTTTTGTTCTATAGTTATTATTATTTTTTAATTTAATGTTATTTCTTTTTTAAAGCAATAGAGAATAGTTAATATGTAATAGTTAATGTGCATATGTAACTGGCATTTGAAAACAAAATTTTTGCATTGGCATTAGAAAAAAAAAAAAATTATGCCAAATGTGGTGCATATGACACCTGTGCCCAAAAAATATATATATATGTAAATAAAAATAAATTTCAGGTTTGTTTTCATAGCTATTTATATACATACTGGCAACACATTTTACTTTCTGAAACATAAATTGCTTCAAGCTTAATAAAAGAAAATGTCAAGGCCTTTATTGTAAAAAAGTACCTAAATAAATAATAGTAAGAATAAAAACAAACCAAAATATTTCATTTCAACATTATAAGTGTTTTTAAGTTACATTCAAATAAATATATATTCTGCAATAACATTGGTTAAAATTAGTCTGACATCTTTCTTACTACCTCTTTCGGTAAAGTAAAAACGTAAAGAGAATTGTTCTTCATGAACGATAAATAATATTAAACCATGTAGATAATTATTCGCAGAACAAGTACACCAACAACAAATGAACAATATATTTTTATACTATCATAATAGGTAAATTGATGGCTATAAATTTCTGTTTTGCATTCATATGGGTTTTATTTTGACATTTCTTGATTAGTTCTTGATTTCTCTATCAAAATTTTCTGATTTGACGAGACTGAGCAAGTAAATTGAATTATGAATAAAGATATAGTTTTAAATAAAAATAGTATCAATTATTTTTAAATTTTATTTTTTGATGCGTTTGTACTTCATTTTCTAGCTGATATAGCTGTTTTAATTCATTAACTAAAATAATTGGATTATTTTATTCCATTACTATAGTAATGATTTATTTTTAGACATTATCACTTTGAATTTTAAGATTTTGGTACCAAGGACATTGCCAAATTAGAAAATGTGAAATATCAGATGAACTATCGCACTTAAGGAATTTGGTCAGTACCATTCGATTTGACATAGAAAAATATATAAAAAAAATGTTATCACTTAAAAAACACAAAATTAGATTTTTAATAAATGTTTTGAATTTTAGTTTTTTTTTTTTTTTACTCTTTTTAGAGGCAGAATTTTCGAAAATCCTTTCCCAATCTATGCCATAAGAAGTATTTTTATCCTGATTTTTACAATTTTAGGTTCAGTAGTTTGGGCTGTGTGTTGATTAATCCAAAATTCAGACGTTCTTTTATATACATAGATTGAAAATTTCTTAGCAAGAATAAAAAAGATAGATAATACAAACAATATTTAAATACAATTATTACTTAAATAGTAATACAAAAATAGATTTTCATTTTACAAAGTTGAATTCTGGGAACTTGAAAACTTGAGTAAATTTTAATATGTATGCAAATATCCACACACAAGTGTGATTACAATGTATGGTGTGTAATTTCTCGACAATAGATATTCTTCAGATTGAAATATTAACAATAAGATTCAATAAACAATGAAATATAAAACTAAATATTCAACTGAAATGAAAAAAACTTCTTTAAACACCATAAAATAAGTTAACTGCACAAGGCCTTTCGAAAGAACTTAGTCTTTCTTCGTCAGGCGCAAAAAAGACGTGCGTCCACAATGAATGTAGCGGCACGACTGAAGGGGAATGCGGGAGGGAGAGGGAGCAAGCAGAAGGAACAGCCAATAGGAAAGAAGAAGGCAACAGCCAATCACGGAAGAGCATAAACAAAACAAGATAGACAATGAAGGAGAGGAAAGGAAGAAGGGGGGGGGGGGAAGGGAAATGGGAAAAAAGCAGGGTAAATTAAAAAAATTAACTAAAAGGAGAGATTAAAAAGAAATAAAATGTATGCAAAAATATATAAATTAGTAATAAAAAAATTTAAATAAAAATACATAAAAATAAAAAATAGTTTACAATTGTAAACACACACGAATAAACCTGAAAAATTGTATACATAATATATATAAAAAAATAAAAATAATAATTAAAAAATAAATTTAATTATGAAGCAGTGCTGAAAAGATTCTTCCAGGCAACGGAGAGGGTTTTAGAATCAGATTTATCATTAACAATAATATCACGATTAATATAAATAGCTAAATTTTCAAGAAAGTCTAATTCAGAGGAACTATTGGCATTAAAAATAATTTTAGCAGTTTGAAAATTGAAACTATGGCCGGAATCCCAAGAGTGTTTAGCAACAGAAGATTTAGAAATATCTTGATTAATGACATACCGAGAGTGTTCTTTTAGGCGTTTTTCGAGATTTCTTTTAGTTTGACCAATATACGATAAATCACAGCCATTACAAGGAACATTATAAATACCCCATTTTTGGAGGTCAGGGACAGGACATTTCATGGAAGGAAATTTTAATTTATTGACTGGTTTAAAGATAACATTAAAATTGAAACATCTTAAAACTTTAGCTAATTTAAAACATAAAGGAGGATAAAAAGGGAGGACGACCAAATTATCAGGTTTACTTTTATCAATATTAGAAAGAGTGGAATTGTTAGGGGGTCTATTGAATTTGCTCACAGCAGTATTAATGATAGAAGGATTGAATCCACGTTTTACAGCAACAGATTTTAAGTAATTGAGTTCATTCTTAAGAGATGCAAAATCAGAACAAATTTTGAGAGCACGATAAACATAAGTATAAAAAACACCGATCTTTTGATTGACAGGATGATTTGAGAGAGCATGGGGTGGATTAGAGACAGAAAAAGGTTTTCTATAAACACAAGTTTTGAAAGAAGAATCACATTTGGTAACTAAAACATCAAGGAAAGGGAGTTTATTACAATTCTCTAACTCAAAAGTAAACTGAATATGAGGATCAATAGAATTGACAGTTTGAAGAATTGTAGAAATATCAAATGGATTATCCAAAAGGACGAAAGTATCATCAACATAACGAATCCAACATTTAAAATTGATCAGATTTAATAATTTATCTTCAAAGTAATGCATATAAATATCACAAAGAATGGGAGATAAAGGATTACCCATACTTAAGTCTTCTAACTGTTTGAAAAATTTATTATCGAATTGAAAAGTAGTAAGAGTTAAGCAAATTTTAGTTAAATTAACATAATCTTTGACCTCAATATCCGAGAAATGAAATTCACGTAATCTTTTTTCCAAGCAAGAAAGAGCGCCTTCAATCGGGACATTAGTAAATAAAGATTTGACATCAAGAGAAAGCATAGAACAATTCGATGGATTAATACTTTTTAATACTTGTATATTGTTTATTTTCTTGTCGTTATTATGTATACTGCTCAATTAAACCGGTTTACTAAACTTAGACGCAAACGTATTAAATTTCTCAATCACTTAAAATTTCTTCAAAATTGCAAGAAAAATAATGTTATCCCCAATTTTATTCAACTTAAGTGTTCTGTCAATAGTTCTTTCAGAATTTCTAAAGCTATGTTTCGTTCACACCTTATAGTTTTAAGAGCTTGCATTCAGGATGTTCGGCATACTCTCTCCAAAATTGAAGAAGAACTTTATGATCTGCATTTGTTTCTCAGTAAAAATCTTGATAATTTTTGTAATATTGAAAACAAATTTTGGCCTTCTCTGCTTTCTTTCAATTCTGCTCATCAAAATAAACTTGATAAAAAGTTTTCTTTATTATGTAATAAGAATTCCAAGTATCAATTTTTGAATAAGGATCTTTCTAATGAAAACAATATTGTAAATTTATCTTCTCATACATTAACTCCTGAGCAAAAAAGCATTTTAGATCTTGGTTTAAATTTTTCTCAATCTTGCAAACCTTCTCTCACCAAAAAAATCTCATCAAGAGAAAGCATAGAACAATTCGATGGATTAATACTTTTTAATTTACTAACAAAATCATAAGAATTTTTTACAGTATGAGAATTAGCAATGCATAAAGGCGAGAATATGGAAGCTAAAAACTTGGCAAGAGGATAAGTAACAGTACCAATATTAGAGACAATAGGTCTTAAGGGAATATTGGTTTTGTGAACTTTGGGTAAAGCATAAAAACGAGCACAAATAGGTGCAGAAGGAATAACACAATGTTTAGTGTTGTCATTTAGAACAATAGAATTCTTAACAGCTTTAGTGAGAGTGGCAAGATGCGAATTAGTGGGATCTTTTTTAACTTCAATATAAGGACCTTCAGATAAGAGAGCATGAACTTTATCAGAATAATCATTTTTATCCATAAGAACAATTTGACCCCCCTTATCAGCTTTAGTAATAAGATTATCATTGGACTTAAGCTCATTCAGAGCAATATGCTGAGGACGTGAGAGATTAGGTTTATAATTAGAAACATTAGAAGCAATAGTATCAGCAAGAATGTGACGAAGGGTTTCTTTTTGAAAAGGAGAAACTTTACTATGTTTAAAGGAAGACTCAATAGGAGCAATCAATTTGGTGAGAGAAGGTTTGCAAGATTGAGAAAAATTTAAACCAAGATCTAAAATGCTTTTTTGCTCAGGAGTTAATGTATGAGAAGATAAATTTACAATATTGTTTTCATTAGAAAGATCCTTATTCAAAAATTGATACTTGGAATTTTTATTACATAATAAAGAAAACTTTTTATCAAGTTTATTTTGATGAGCAGAATTGAAAGAAAGCAGAGAAGGCCAAAATTTGTTTTCAATATTACAAAAATTATCAAGATTTTTACTGAGAAACAAATGCAGATCATAAAGTTCTTCTTCAATTTTGGAGAGAGTATGCCGAACATCCTGAATGCAAGCTCTTAAAACTATAAGGTGTGAACGAAACATAGCTTTAGAAATTCTGAAAGAACTATTGACAGAACACTTAAGTTGAATAAAATTGGGGATAACATTATTTTTCTTGCAATTTTGAAGAAAATTTAAGTGATTGAGAAATTTAATACGTTTGCGTCTAAGTTTAGTAAACCGGTTTAATTGAGCAGTATACATAATAACGACAAGAAAATAAACAATATACAAGTATTAAAAAGTATTAATCCATCGAATTGTTCTATGCTTTCTCTTGATGTCAAATCTTTATTTACTAATGTCCCGATTGAAGGCGCTCTTTCTTGCTTGGAAAAAAGATTACGTGAATTTCATTTCTCGGATATTGAGGTCAAAGATTATGTTAATTTAACTAAAATTTGCTTAACTCTTACTACTTTTCAATTCGATAATAAATTTTTCAAACAGTTAGAAGGCTTAAGTATGGGTAATCCTTTATCTCCCATTCTTTGTGATATTTATATGCATTACTTTGAAGATAAATTATTAAATCTGATCAATTTTAAATGTTGGATTCGTTATGTTGATGATACTTTCGTCCTTTTGGATAACCCATTTGATATTTCTACAATTCTTCAAACTGTCAATTCTATTGATCCTCATATTCAGTTTACTTTTGAGTTAGAGAATTGTAATAAACTCGCTTTCCTTGATGTTTTAGTTACCAAATGTGATTCTTCTTTCAAAACTTGTGTTTATAGAAAACCTTTTTCTGTCTCTAATCCATCCCATGCTCTCTCAAATCATCCTGTCAATCAAAAGATCGGTGTTTTTTATACTTATGTTTATCGTGCTCTCAAAATTTGTTCTGATTTTGCATCTCTTAAGAATGAACTCAATTACTTAAAATCTGTTGCTGTAAAACGTGGATTCAATCCTTCTATCATTAATACTGCTGTGAGCAAATTCAATAGACCCCCTAACAATTCCACTCTTTCTAATATTGATAAAAGTAAACCTGATAATTTGGTCGTCCTCCCTTTTTATCCTCCTTTATGTTTTAAATTAGCTAAAGTTTTAAGACGTTTCAATTTCAATGTTATCTTTAAACCAGTCAATAAATTAAAATTTCCTTCCATGAAATGTCCTGTCCCTGACCTCCAAAAATGGGGTATTTATAATGTTCCTTGTAATGGCTGTGATTTATCGTATATTGGTCAAACTAAAAGAAATCTCTAAAAACGCCTAAAAGAACACTCTCGGTATGTCATTAATCAAGATATTTCTAAATCTTCTGTTGCTAAACACTCTTGGGATTCCGGCCATAGTTTCAATTTTCAAACTGCTAAAATTATTTTTAATGCCAATAGTTCCTCTGAATTAGACTTTCTTGAAAATTTAGCTATTTATATTAATCGTGATATTATTGTTAATGATAAATCTGATTCTAAAACCCTCTCTGTTGCCTGGAAGAATCTTTTCAGCACTGCTTCATAATTAAATTTATTTTTTAATTATTATTATTATTTTTTTTTACATATATTATGTATACAATTTTTCAAGTTTATTCGTGTGTGTTTACAATTGTAAACTATTTTTTATTTTTATGTATTTTTATTTTAATTTTTTTATTACTAATTTATATATTTTTGCGTACATTTTATTTCTTTTTAATCTCTCCTTTTAGTTAATTTTTTTAATTTACCCCGCTTTTTTCTCATTTCCCTCCCACCCCCCCTTCTTCCTTTCCTCTCCTTCATTGTCTATCTTATTTTGTTTACGCTCTTCCGTGATTGGCTGTTGCCTTCTTCTTTCCTATTGGCTGTTCCTTCTGCTTGCTCCCTCTCCCTCCCGCATTCCCCTTCAGTCGTGCCGCTACATTCATTGTGGACGCACGCCTTTTTTGCGCCTGACGAAGAAAGACTAAGTTCTTTCGAAAGGCCTTGCGCAGTTAACTTATTTTATGGTGTTTAAAGAAGTTTTTTTCATTTCAATTGTGTATAACACCAGCTTCAATTTGATACATTAAATATTCAACATAATTAAATTATTAATGAACAAGAGCAACTTTCTGCTATTCAATAAATACAAACTTTGCAAGATTCCCTTAGCCTTATATCAAAATTCACCCAGCTTCTTTGGCCCCAAAATTATAAAGCTACTAATTTGACCATTGAAACCTTTTGTTTTTGCAATACATGACAAATTTTAATGGATGCTTAGTAAGTAAAATGGCAATTTTTACTATTATTTAAACATCTATATAAATAAACAAGCACATAAAAATAAATAAATAAAATAAACCTGATTTAGTGTGACAAATTCTGCATCCATTGCAACCAAACCACCAGATGTCTCCTCTTCAAATGAAAGTGGAGTAAATGTAATGTGAGATTGACCACTACCAGCAGCCAAAGACACATCTTCATGAAACACTTGCCTTTCCACAGGATTATAAACTAGAAAGGCAAATCACATTTCAATTGTATTATAATTGACATAAAATTATTTACTTATAATAATAATAATAATAATAATAATAATAACCTTCTAAATTATGTCTAGAATTTAAATCTATCCTTGAGAACATGAGAACACAGGGTATCTTCCAATCGAAATTTAAGTATACTGCTTCTTGCTATAAAAAATAATACAACTTTAAATGTCAAATAAGTCTAGTTTACATATAATTACAGAATTTAATTAGTACAACAGACCAAATAATCAAGCTGAATAGTTAATATTTATATTTTAAAAAATTTATTTATTTTTTTTCTTTCTGTCATTTTTCTTCAATAATGGTATACACACAAATTTAACTTTTGTAAACGTGTACAACAGTGACACAATAGATCTTATAAATCAACTACTAGATTCAAATTGCTGCTTCTAATATATCACAAGTACTATTGAAATTACAAATGAAAAAAAAAAAAATGCTACTTCATTATTTAATGTCATATTCTAAAAAGGACAAACATAGCACAGTACAGAAAATGATCAATAATCCCTCAAATCATTCAATAAAATAAGATTATGCAATATAAAAACATGTATTTTTAAATACACATTAAAACCGTAAGAATGAAATCATACAAGTCATCTTAAATATAATACTAAAATTTTATAGTTGCTTTAAACAAAAGTTTGTCTCAGCACCCCCCCCCCCCCCACACCACACACACAAATCTATAGATGTATCAGCTATGATGAAAATTTTTCTAAAACAACTTTTTCCCCCAGTTCTTTAAGATTCTGTTTTAGCATGTTATTACTGTTTTTTCTTTGTCAAGCATTTATGTAACTCAGACAAACCATAATTTTGGTCTAATTTTTAAAAAAATAATTTTTATAAAGAAGTAATTTAAATTTGTGACACACTGTTCTCATTTTAATGTCATGGAGGAAAGATTTAAACAAGATCTAAAGGAAAATGATGCAGTTTCTGTTCTTGCATAATAAAACTGTTTTATCGCTTTTACAATATATGGGCTAAAAGTTATAAAGACTTAACTTAAAGTTCTTTTGTTCATGAGTTAGGATGTATACAGGACCATAGCTATAAGTGATGAATAAGAGGGGGGGGGGGCGCTCATATTTTTAGGCTCATTCTCTCTGATGCAGAAAGAAATTAGTACATATTCACATTGCAGGTGGGTCATTCCATGTCAAATCAACAAAGAAAAATATACTTTTGAGATTGACATCAAGCAATTTTAATGAAATTCACAGGATTGTTTCTACTTATGTAATAATGCAATAAAAAAAATTTTGTAGATTTTTTGCAGCCTTTTTTTAGGGGGGAGGGCTTCATGATAAAGTTGAAAACACGTAAAAAATGACATTCTGGTAGTTACAAAAATACAATTTTCTCAACTCCTATGATAGGTATAGAATTTATCTTGGCGTTGTTTTGAAGGTCTTTGTGTGGGCTTTCATATGACATATCACTTGACAGGATTTATTAAATTTAATATTTCAAGGTCATCGAATGTTGTCTTTGACCTTGAAAATATTAAAAAGTCCATTTTTGAAAAATCTGAAAAAAATATATTTTTTACTTCTTAATATGACAGACATTCTGTAAAAATTTCATATTGGGATTGCAATGGGATCACATAAAAATTAAATAAGAAGCAACTTACATTACAGGTTTTGTAGCTTTGTGTTGTAAACATTCTAGTCCTCACTGTTTGATTGTAGTTATTCAGACGAATATTGCAATACTATATTTTGCAATTAAATGGGCTTTAATTAATTCATTTTATCTGCTTAGCATTCTGCAACTTTTGTAATGTTTGTATGAAGTATTCAGTAAAAATAAAAGTAAATTTTACTTAATAAGATGATTTTTTTTAACAACTTCTTCACAGTTATGTCAAGTGTAATGTCTCCCTTAGAACAAAACCACATGGTCCCATATAGGGAACTACCATTTCAGTGTTGCTTAAAAATAAAGATTTTCTTGCACAGAAACAACATACTTAATCTCAGAGTAATTCTTATAGTACAAAACTTAAAAAAATTAAAAGATATTATTAAAAAAAGTTTTATATGAAAAATATCATATGTTTATTTTAAATTTCTTGTAACAAAGTAAAAAAATTAAACATGACTTTTGTTAAAATTGAAAATATACTAGAGCAGCGGTTACCAAACTATGGGTTGCAACCCATTGGTGGTCAGTGGCTGTTGTTTTGGTGGGTCGCAAAACAATGTAGGTTTGTCAAAAAATATCTTTTATGTCATCTGTTAAAAAAAGATATGACAATTTCAACAGGAAATGATGTTTCAAGGGAACATCCTTAATTTCCTTCTCGATTAATATGCAAACAGAATATCCAGAAATATTTAAATCAGTTTTGGGTTAAAATCAACACTTCATGCTTATGAAAACATGCTTTTTTTACTTTGCTGTTTTTGAAAGAGAAGTACTGAGATAAACTGTGTGTTAATATATGTTCCCACATTGGTAACTACCAGTGTCAGAAATCTCATTGATTATAAAGTTATGTTTTCATACTTATTAAAAGTATTTTCTACTATCTTGGTAGTTTGTAAATTGTTTCAATTACTATTCACTTACACACGTTGAGATTACAGATTCTTGTTTTTGTTGATAATGTATCTTCCGTATGAAATTTTATGCTTTTCGTAGGATAGGATAGCCGAGATCGGACAAAAATAGCTATACTGATATACAACTTTTTCTTGGGTGGGTCACAAATTTTTTTTTTTTTTAAACTGAAAAATGGGTCTTGAAATTTTTTTTCATTGAAAGGTGGGTCACATACCAAGAAAGTTTGAGAACTGCTGTACTAGAGCATTTTTATTTAAAAGTATTTAATGCCATTGCTTTGTTTTGAATGTGAATAAAATTTTTCAATTTAAAAAAAAGAAAAAAAAGCACTGAAAAAATAAAATGGATATAGATAACAATAACTTTTCACTAAATACTGAGACTGTTAAAAATATTGATTTGTGGACCAAAAACAGTCTTAACTTCTTAGGCCTGCAAAGCCTGAGCCCCGAATTTCAGTTCCCCCTCCCCCTCAAAAAAAAAAAAAAAAAAAAAAATATATATATATATATATATATAATTTTGTTATATGTATAGATTATTTGTTGATACCAAATCAATCGGCAGATGATTTAAGTAAGGCAAGATACATTAGGAGCCTATCATGGTTATACCTATCCTTCTCCCCCACTCCCCTAACTTATTTTCAAGCCAGGCTTTGAATTAAATATATTGGTACCAAAAAAGTCATTATTTTACAAAGTTGTTTGAAGCTGATTTAATATTTTACTTGAATTTATGTATACAAATTTGCTATACACAAACTAACTACACACTATGCTATACACAGACACTAAATCAAATTAAATCTAAATTATTTAAAATTATCATATAATATAAAATTTTTTAAATCAAAGTAAGATAAATAGAAGTAGTAATGTATTGTTTTCAAATGATCACTTGTAATACAAACGATTATTTTAATGCTTGTTTGGGGATTTCCAAAGCCATTTGTATACAGTTGCTTTTTTCAGCATTTATTTTTATTATTTATTTTTTAGTTTGTAATAAATAAAATACATTTGCACCCAAAAAGCCTTTTTTTTTTTTTTTTTTTTTTTTCAGTCTTTTAGTTTATGCATAATTTTAAAGAAAACATTGTTTAACTGCTATACCTTTTTCAAAAAATGAGATTTGAAAATTTTTCTTACAAAATTCTTTTGTAAAAACAAACTTTAGACAATTTTGAAAGGTCTTAAATTAAAATATGATCATCAAACATTTTTTTTTCCCTATATCTTCATCCTTTTGTGTACATTTTAATGCAAATTTCAATTTAATATGTTTATAAATAGTAAAACTATGATTTCCCCCCCTAAAACAATGTTTTTTAAATACGGATCTTTTGAAGTGCCACTTATGCACCTTTTCTGTTTATTTTATTTTATTTTTATTATTATTATTTTTTTTTTTCACAAAAAATACTTCAGATATTGAAGTATTATTTTAGATTGTTATTAAGGGTGGTAAAAGAAACAATTACAAAATTTTTATCAAAATCTGAGACCATGGGTTTCATGGTCTGGATGAAGTGATATGGAATGATCCAACAATATATATTTTTTAATGTGATCACATTGCAATCCCAATATGAAATTTTTACAGAATGTCTGTCATATTAAGAAGTAAAAAATATATTTTTTTCAGATTTTTCAAAAATGGACTTTTTAATATTTTCAAGGTCAAAGACAACATTTAATGACCTTGAAATATTAAACTTAATAAATCCTGTCAAGTGATATGTCATGAAAGCCCACACAAAGACCTTCAAAACAACACCAAGATAAATTCTATATCTATCATAAACGTTGAGAAAATTGTATTTTTGTAACTATCAGAATGTCATTTTTTACATGTTTTCCACTTTTTCATGAAACCCTCCCCCCTAAAAAAAGGCTGCAAAAAATCTACAAAAAATATTTTATTGCATTATTACATAAGTAGAAACAATCCTGAGAATTTCATAAAAATTGGAGATGGTCAGGTTGTGGGCCTCGTTGATTTGACATGGAATGACCCAGGTACTATATTTCTTATTAAATTGTTATAATAACTTTATTTTATGCTAAGAAAAGAATATGATGAAAAATTTGAGTGTATTATTACTAGTGCAGTATTAACCATTATGTTAACTTCATATCTGTAAATAGGATGAGCGAGTGATGAAATGCTTATTTTAGATACAATTTAATAATTCTGCAAAACTGTGAAAGGAAAAAACTAAATAAAATTTTTGAACAGAATTCCCTTTGAATTTTTGGAGAAGAAATTCATTTAGTGACCCTAGAATCTTTTCTAGGAGGGGCTGAGCCACTCATAGCACCCCCTTAGCTACAGACCTGGATGTACATAAAATAAAAGCTTATCTTATACAAATCCCCCCCCCCCTCTCTCTCTCTCTCTTTCTCACACACACACACACACACACACACATATATATATATGCATGTGAGTGTAAAATAAAAATAAATCAATAAAACTTAAAATAGCGAACTTTGTCAGCTTGAACATCAAAAGCTATTTAACACATTACCTAGTTAAGAATGTATGAAGAGAGAATGGATTCAAATTACTAGATTTCCTTGTTTGAAAGAAAATCCACATCCGAATTTTTAAGAACATGTTTTAAATTTTTTATATTCTTTCTATGCCTCAACAATAATGGTTAACATAAATAAAAATATTTCATGAAGAATTTCTATTAAATTACATGAATTTAGTATAAAAGTAATTGTAATTATTTTGTTTTAAGTAAGATAGAGGTAATTTAAACATACTTATACTCCAAGTAGTCAAAAGTGTAGGACAGGACAGATACATCATTGATTTTATCCCTCAATTTGGAAGTAAAATTTTTACAGGTGGATAAAATATCTTTTGTCAATTTTTGTGTTCCATTTTTTTTGACATATTAAATAATGATGCAGATATATATATATATATATATATATATATATATATATATAAAAAGTCTATAAATCCTCATTTTTATTTCTTAGAATAAGTATGAAAGAAAAATGAAATAATTAATATTCGGATTATTTCTTGTATTTAAAAATAACCTCTTGTAGAACTCTTTTTGATATATAGTCTCATAAAAGATTAGTTTACATTTGGCATTTATGTAGTGTATTGCATTTGGCACATGTAGTACTTGGCTCCTACACATATGTGTTGAAATGTAAATTGGAGATATACAGGCAGACCTTTTTCAGATTATAAAATAAAAAAAGCAAACAAAAGATAACATTTTTGAGAACTTATAAAAGACCTATAAACTGCACTTCTAATCTGTCTCCACAAATGCAAAGCATAAAAATATATAAAACTTGTTGAATTTTTTTTTAAGTACATTTATTTCCATTTCCAATTAATATTGCACAGCATAATATCATTTATAAAAAAATTTATTCTCTTAAACCTGTATATTCATACTTAGTTTTGATGTGTTGCAAACTACATAAAATTAATCTTTCCTTTTGGGGATATTTTTTGAATTCGTATTTCTTTAAAATAAAATAAGTAGTAAAAATATAATTTTTCATCATGATTTTTATGCAGTAAGAAAAGTAAAACAATTACTAAAATTCAAATGCTAAAATATTATACATTTACAAAAAGTAATAGAATAAAAGAAATAGAAAAAGAAATCCCCAGTTTATATGACAATATTGTGAAGGAATTCAACATGTGATAGAAATCAAGAATCAGGAGTAAATGAGAGAATTTAAAATTACAAATGAAAGAATAAAAATTAAAATGTGTAGGTTAAACATATTTTTTCAATAGATAAATCGCAACAACAACTAATAATGAAATCTTAAAAACTTACAGCTGTTATAGGAACAATGCTAAAATCGTTGAATAAATACCACTGGTAAGCAGCTCCACCTTTGTGACGCATATGAGCATTTGGTCCAATTTTAACGCAACTAACAATGTTATCACGTCCATTATCTTGAATGTCAGTGATGACTGAAACAACAGCAGTTAACTCATAAATAACAGATTCTATATTTTCCTCTTCAGATTCTGCAGCATCGGTCTAAAAAAGAATAAACTGAATTACAAATATATTTTTTACAATAATCAATACTTTCAAAGAAATGAAAAATAAAACATAGGAATAATTATTTTTTTGATTAATACTAAATAAAACATTGCTTCAAATGAGTGATGTCAATTTAAATCAGCAGTGTCTGTTGTGACAAAAATGAAAATGATGCACAAATAGATAATTTACTAATACCACTACCAATATGTAAAAGTTAACATGTATGATTATATTTGTGGGTAACATTTGAGTAATCAAGACAAAAGTAGGTTTTTCAAGGTTTTTAAGAGCCATTATTTTGAAAATCAGACAAAGTAAAATAGTCTTATTTTTTTTTAATTTGCTTGTTTTTTTTTTTTATGCTGAAGTAGATTATATTTAATAAATTATATGCAATTTTGAAGCCCTGACAAAATTTCCTCTCCTATAGAAAATGTCAAAGTTCAAGGTTGTGACTGCCATTTTTCATGAAAAGTGAAATGCTGGTATCTTTGGAGCACTATATCTCTCGCAAGCACCAACATCCTAAAATTCTTTTACCATAAACTATTAGTATAACACTACCTGCTTATTAAAATTTTTTTGTTTCCATGGGCCATTGTTACTTTACATCGTTATGTTGTCAAAAAGTATAGTCAAAATGACGCTTTTGTCTATTTTCCACACTTAATATCTTATTTAAGCAATAATATCCCCAAATTTTTCTTATAGAATATGAAAATGCACTACTAGGGCAAGCTAAGTAATACAGTACTGCACAGAGATATTGCTGCTGTTAGTAGATATAACTTGTTAAATATTCAAAATCTGCAATATTTAAAGTAATGTTATTTCAAAAAAGCACCACAGTTCAATGAATCAAAATATACCATTTAGTAGGTGAACAAAGACATGGAAAAGAAAAAGAAGTGGGGTCATTTGATATTTTTATTTTTAAAAATGACAAAATTTTAAAATAATGTTGATGATTACATTTCTTGCCTATGAGAAAATGAAAAATCCTATTTCTCTTTCTATGTTTTTTCTGTATGAGAAAATGAAATGTCCCTTTTTTCATGCCCCTTCCTAAAGAGAAATTGATTGTTTCATTCTCTCTCTCTAGGGAACTGCAAGAAGTGTAAGTCCCCGATTTTGACGAAAGTGGTATCGTTGGAATGATCTCATCGAGAGCAGTAAAAAACTCAATAGAACTACCGGTCGCAAATGAGCCCTTTTCGAGATATCCTCATTTTATGTCACATACTTAGTGTATACTTAATAAGGGACCGCAAAAATATTCAGTCTCGATTTTAACGAAAGTGGTATCGTTAAAAAGATGATATCATGAGGGAGAAAAACTCAATAGAACTACCCGTCAGAAATGAGCCGTTTTCGAGATATCCGATAATTTATGTCACGTAGCTAGTGCACACTTAATCGGGGATCACAAAAAATTGTTTCCCGATTTTGATGAAAATGGTGTTGTTGCAATAATATCATTGTAAGAAGTAAAAAACTCAATGGAAGTAACCATCTGAAATGAGCCGTTTTCGAAATATCCAACAATTTATGTCACTTAATGCAGTTTCCCAGCCAAGCGTATTAGCAATGTGACACAAATTTTCGGATATCTTGAAAATTCTCATTCCCGACGGGTGATTCCATTGAGTTTTTTAATCCTCACGATGATATCTTTTCAATGATACAACTTTTGTTAAAATCGAGAATAAAATGTTTTGCGGTCCCCCATTAAGTGTGCAGTAGCTACTTGACATAAATTGTTGGATATCTCAAAAACGGCTCATTTGCGACGGGTAGTACCATTGAGTTTTTTACTGCACTCTAATGAGATCTTTCCAACGATGCCACTTTCGCCAAAATCGGTGACTTACACTTCTTGCAGTTCCCTAGTTAGGGGGAAAGTGTAATCATGGACATTGCTTTTCTTGTAGCTTTTGTCATTTTTTTGCCAAAAAATAACATGAAACCCTACTTCTTTTTCTTTTCCATGTTTTTGTACATATATATATTCAACTATTGCATGATATATTTTGTTTCATTCAACTGTGGTGCTTTTTTGAAATAACACTACTTTAAATGTTGCAGATTATGGAAATTTTGAATATTTAACAGGTTATATCTACTTACAGCAACAATATCATTTATCTTGTCTTAGTAGTGCTCTTTTATATTCTATAAGAAAAAGTTTGGGATACTATTGTTTAAATAAGATATTATGAGTGGAAAATGGACAAAACTGTCATTTTGACTATAGGGTCATTCCATGTCAAATCAACCAAAAAAATTCAATATTCAACCTGACCATTTCCGATTTCAATGAAACTGCTAGGAATCATTCTCTATGATGATATAAATAAGAGCATATTTTTATTTTGTGTTTATCACTTTAAATTTTTATACAATTAATTATTTAAATTTTGAAAAATCAGCATTTTTTGACTTGCATAAATATTTTTCAATTTTGAATTTCTCAAGTTCTATCAAACATAGAAACTTTTATGACCACTCATTTCAAAGAGGAGTTTATAAGGTTTAATTTGATATGCAAGTTGACTATGTATAATTAAAATAAATAAAATTTTAAGTTTTTTTAAAATTTAAAATTTGAAAATTTTGTAGATAGTCATTTTTAAAATTTTTGAAAAAATTGTATGTTTGTTGTAATATTATAAGCTTTAAATTCTGAAATTTTTAGCAATTTAATTTTGTCTATTTTGTTATTTATTTATGATTTGTATGGTAATTTTTAGCTTTTATTTAATAACTCTTGATCCCATTGAGATCCCACTCTAAAAATTTCAGAATTTAAAGCTTATAATATTACAACAAACATACAATTTTTTCAAAATTTTTAAAAATGACTATCTAAAAATTTTTTAATTTAAAAATTTAAAAATTTTTAAATTTTATTTATTTAAACTATACATAGTCGACTTGCATATCATATTAAACCTTATAAGCTCATCTTTGAAATGAGTGGTCATAAAATTTTCTATGTTTGATAGAACTTGCGAAATTCAAAATTGAAAATATTTATGCAAGTCGAAAAATGATGATTTTTCAAAATTTAAATAATTAATTGTATAAAAATTTAAAGTGATAAACAAAAAATAAAAATATGCTCTAAATTATACCATCATAGAGAATGATCCCTAGCAGTTTCATTGAAACTGGAAAGGGTCAGGTTGAGTCACTGGTTGATTTGGCATGGAATGACCCTATACTTTATGGCAACACAACAATGTAAAGTAACAATGTCCCATGAAAAAAAAAAAAAAAAAAAAAAAAAAAATTGTAATAAGCAGGTAGTGTTATACTGATAGTTTATGCCAAAAGAATTTTGGGATGTTGTTGCTTGCCAGACATATAGCACTCCAAACAAACTGGCATTTCATTTTTCCATGAAAATGGCATTCATAATTTTTTCAGGGCTTCAAAATTGCAGTTTATTCATTAAATATGATTTACTTCAACATAAAAAAATATCAAGCCATTTAAAAAGTACAACTATCAAAATACCACCTTTTTGTCTGAATTTCAAAATAATGCCTCTTAATTAAATTAAAAACATGTCAATGCAGGTCAACAAGAAAATCAGCAATATTTATTTCATTTTGACTCAATTATAGAATTTCCTTCCCATGAAATCTCAACCCAATCCCATTTTCACCATCTCAAAATTTACATATGCTCATCTCATATCCGTAACTCAAACCATGAAGTCTCGATTGCTATTATCTGTAAACAAATGCTAACTATTTATATTCTTGTAAGTGTAAATAAAATAATCAGCATGCAATAAATAGGATAGACAATATTCCTGTGATCTCTCATAAGGTAAAATGGGTATTTTTTCAGTCTCAATCTCAAATTATTGCCAAGATCTCTATTTGCTTGTCTTACCCGGTGAAAGAAGTTCATATAACGAGAATCATCAATTTTTGTAACATAAATCCCTATTATTTGGAGAAAAACTTGCCATCGCACTATGGACACTGAGTTTTACGGCTTTTCTATAAAGATACTCTAAATTTTGTAAAACATTGTGTTTTATCAGCAATTGATTTTGATTACATTATTTTTTAAAGTGAAATATTTTCACGTATGAAGTATTTCATAGCAACTGGGGTCAAAATGAAGCACATTTTAAAAACATATTTCAGTTTTAAGAATTAAAATACATACTTTTGCTTATAAAATGACGCTATTTGCATCTGCTAATTAATTCCTGTTTTACCATCTATTCCTAAACATCCATCTATAGAAAAATGTACATGACGTCATTACCACGGAATAATAAACCCAGCAAAAAAGCAGTGTCGTCAATTAGATATCTAAGGATTCATATGCCTTCATTTGTTTGCTTATATATATAGATACTATATATATATCCATGTTTTATTGGAAATCATTAATTTAACTATACATATACTAGAAGACAGCCCGTCAAAATGACGTGTTTGCATTTTTAAAAGGATGATAAAAAATTATAACTGTGGTAAATCAGCCACTTTAGGCTTAAACAATTTTTAAAAATACAGCGATTAAACAAGGGGAAAAAAATCTATAAAAAAGAAAGAAAATTTTAACAGAAACTTGCATTTAAAACTATAACAAAACTGTCTGGTGGATGGGGGAATTGTAATGAACAAATCGTAAATACATGAATTTTAAAAGAATAAAATAAGGCAAAAAATCAATTATAAAAGATTGTATTGTGAAACTACAGGTAAAAAATATATAAAAATACTGACAGAAAATAATAAAAATATCTAAAATGTATAAAAAAAATTTCCTGTTTTGGACCATTTTTTAGCTAATACTTAAAAGAAAACGCTCTATAAGATCGGAAACAAATGTCAACAATAAAGAGTAAACAATAGACGTGCTGCGCGCAAGAGCTCAGGAGTTTTTGATTTCGAGTACTAAATCCGCTGTAAGATCCACTCCATGTGCCTGAGCGCGCGCGCCGCACCCAATCGTTCCCGAGACGTGATGTTACAATGGAGTCATTCTAAAGATTCATTCACAGAATTTGTCATTCTTGAATGGCAACAGTATTAATTTGCTTAATTTGTTTGTTTTTTTCTGTAATTGCTAGTTGTTTTATTTAGAACTTAAACATTATAATTAAATAGTTTTTGTAGGTTTTAAAAAAATGAGTAATGAATAAATCTTTTACATGTATATTTTCATAAGTTGAACAATTAGAATATTTGTGAACAGCTCGGAATAGTTAAGCCTAACGTGGACGCAGTTGCAATAAGTTTCTTTTTCTCGTGGATGGGTTGACCCTGGAATCGTCATACACGGAGGGGTTTTATATATATAATTTTTTAATTTGGAAAATAATTTTACACATAGATTAATAAATTTGCATTCTTTCAGCTATTTGATACGAACTAAGTAAAAGAGGAAAAAATAAAACACCCATCTATTCTTTAAAATACATTTTTGTAAAGAGAAATTGTTGTTCATTATATCTAGGGTAAAATACATATGTAATAAACTAAATACTGTTAAATAACTGTTAATAACTAAATAAAAAATTCACTGGGCTGTATAATAGATGATATTCTGGACGTTTATTTTTTTTTTCATTTTTGATTAAAAAAAAGTGGCAACAAATAGATACAGTAATCTGCATTTTTCCTTTTTTTCCCTTTACTTTTTTTAGAAATGGAGAATTTTTGTTGCCAAGATTACAGAAACAATTTTAAAAATCATAAAAACTACTACTTAAAAAAAAAAAAAAAAAAAAAAAAAAAAAAAAAGTAATGTCTTGAAAAAATTAAGGTACGTTTTCAAACAAATTTCATTTAAAAGTTAAAAATTTGCAGTAGCAAAAATTGCAAAAATGAAATTTCATTTCAATATTTATTATTTTCATTTCCCCTTTACTTTTAATAGAAATGAAGTATTTCTGTTGCCACAATCATAAAATTGGTAATAAAAACTGAATAATAATGATAATGTCTCAAAATTAAATTAAGATACAGCTTCAAATAAATTGCATTTAAAAGTACATTTTTTTTCTCTAGACAACGATGTAAAAATTGAAAATATGCGATATTTAGAAGCATAAAATTTGTAGTAGTGAAAATTTCAAAGCTGAAATTACATGGAAAAGTGTTGCCATTCGCAAAATGATGTATGTGTTATGCACAGATATGTTTGGCCTTTATAATACAGATAGGAGGTTTGTTTTTTATGTCAAATCATAACAGGTTGAGTAAAACCTAATTAAATAGATTTAGCAGTATGCTAAGACAGAATAGGATACACCAGTAATTTTTAGAGGACTCCTGACAATAGCGGTGTAGGTTTTTTGACAAAATTTTCAGTTTTTTCATGATCTTATGATGAGATTTGCAATTTTTTTGCAATCTTTTGACAAAATTTGCAGTTTTTTTGTGACCTTTTAACAATATTTTCCTTTTTTGTGATCTTTTGATGAAATATATGATTTTATTGCATCATTTAACGAAATTTGCCATTTTTCACGATCCTCTGAAGAAATTTGCCGTTTTTTCATGCAATCCTTTGAAGAAATTGAAGATTTTTTTTTTCTGACAATTGACCAAAAAAAATTTTTTTTTTTTTTTTTGGTAACCTTTTGCCGAAATTGAAAATATATATGCACATTTTTTTGGATTTATGACCCATTTTTTATTTTTTGAAAAATTCAGCCCCTGCTTGAATGATGTAAAAAGAACTTTCTCGAAATTCAGCACAATTTTTATGAAAATGATTGATTTGGCACAGATGGGTGCATTTTTGTTGGAAAATGATTGTTTTGGTGCACAGCATTATCAATTTGAAACAATTGGTGTAACTGTTTTATCACTGTATGATAGAGAAAAAATATAAAAATCAATTTTTATAATTAATACAATGCTATGGAATAACCACAATATTGTTATAAGACACAGATCTTTTTAACACAATCAATGCGAGAAAAATTTAAAAATCAATAACAGAAAATGCAAAGAGAAAATTAGAGATACATAATAACAAATTAGATGTAATTGAACAGATACTTCAAACTTACATCACACTTTTCACTGTATTCTTTTACAATAACTTCCCCACCTTTTAGTATCAACCTTATTCCAAGAGGAATCCAAGAAGTTTTGGAGAGATCTTCACTTTTATCGGTACTGTAAAGCATTATCTGTTTTAGTTAAATCATTATGAATACAATAAACTTTAATGAAATTTATGCCAGATTTACATACTTCCTATGCTCATGATAATAACGACAATCAGTTCTTTTACATAAAGCACCATAACGACAATTTTTTCTCCTAACAGGAACATCAGGTAAAGTCTTCATAACAAACCCAGAGCCAGATGAAGTCATAAGCTATAAGGTAAAATGAAAAAAAATTAATGCCAATAAAGTGTTATAATACTTGTCTATCATCCCACCAACCACTTTTAATAGGGGGAAAAAAGGGGGGGTTTTAATCTATTGGACAAAAATAGACTACTATGCCAAAAAATTAATGATCATGGGGTTTCAGTTTCATCAAATTCAATTGACGTCAAATATGTTTACATGTGTGTTATGTCATCAAAAGATATGTAGTTCAATTTATCAGTATTTTTAATAATGTTTTGTTAAATATAAGTTTTTTCATTAATTAAGGTAACAATTATGCCATTAAATGATGAGGCATGACAATAAAAGACTAATTCATTAATTAAGATAACAATTATGTCATTAAATGATGAGTCATAATAATAAAAGAGCCCTGGAAAAAAAAAAAACATTACAATGCATAGAATCAATCAACATCACAAATATTTATCCACAAGTCGAAACAATTTATTTTCATCTTGCTTCACATAAAATCTAACCCCTTGAAATGTTCAATTAACAATGTTAGATTATTTGTGTCTAAGCATACGCATTTTCTTAAAGGTTTAGAAAACCTAATTATTAAGAATATCAAATTAGCCAACATTAGATTTTATTTAATTTCTGTCTTTTTGATGTGCTATAAAATTTTGTTGCTGGGCAGTTGTTACACATTACTTTAAAATTATAACAATAAGGGAAAATATTACATACGTTTTGAGCATATGCATATAATTCTATAAAATAATGTACAGACAACAGCAAAAGACTAAAAGGAAATTATTGAAAACTTTTCAAATAGGTTTCATTAATTTAATACATTGTATTGCAGACATTAAGCATACATAACCTAATGTCAATTACTCTAAGCATTCTTTTATTTTAAAATTGTTCAAGCGAACTAAATTTTGTATCAGGTATATCAGTACTCGCATAAAAGCACACTTCCTTGATTTCCTTAAAAATAAAAGTTTGAAATGTTAAATATTCTTTGATTTGTTTATCTGGTGCTATAATTTAGCAGTCCTTTTTTTCCCGCCCTACAGAAAACAGTTAACAGGATAGAAAAGCACTAATACACATTAGGAATCCACATTAGTTTCTCAAAGCTTTGCAATTTTCATTCAAAATACATAGTCAACTTTACAAATATTGATACACCAATAAATTTAATTAAGATAAAGGAACTTCTCTTGAACTTCGAAAGAAACAAAAAGGAAATAGGGCATCATATTCATGTCTTATTACTAGAAGTCGCATAAACCCTTCATATTACAGACCAATGTCAAGTTGAACATTAGGAACAGCTTTGTGTCAACATGGCAAGGATAGTAATTTACATGCAAATAGATGTTTGCAATATACAAAAAATAATTACTATACCCTTGAGTAAAAACTGCTCATAGTAGATTTGGATAAAAAATTTCTGACATTACATTTCTGGCAGATTTTTCACCACATTATTGTGTGTAACAATTTATCCCACATAAGCTAAGACCAATGAAAATTTTAATAAATATTTTATAGGGTAAAGATAATTTTAGGAACAATTTTAAAAAGTTTTTTTTTTTTTTTTTTTTTTTTTTAACTGTATAATTTTGGTATTGGGCTCTCATTCTGATAATTCAAAATTAGCAGGTTCAGATTTTAAAATATTGGGTTTGGACTAAAAGGGAAAAGAAAAAAAATCCTGAACTCATCTATAATCACTAGACCCCACCTAAAATCAGATCATCTTATATATTTTAGAAGATCTGTAGCAGCACACAGTAACCTCTGCTTGATGGCTAGCTGTCACCACACTTCTGAATAAGTTAGTTGAATGTATAAATCTCACCAAAATGTACAATTGAATGCATAAATCTCACCAAAATGTACAATTGAATGTATAAATCGCCTCACATTTAATACCAATAAAATTTTATCTGATTCATAAAATAATTATTGGGTAGAGAGTTTTGCAAGTAGAACAACTTATCATTAAGCTGTAGAAGACATCAGCCCAATTAGTTCAGACAGATTTAATTTCATCAGTAAATCTAATAACTAAGCTAAAGCATGGATCCTATACCGAGATCCATGAGTTTAGTGAAGATATTCAAATGAAATTTAAGCTAAGCATTCACCGCAGTTAAAATGTGATGAAAACAGCAAAAAATACATTTAAAATTTTCAAAAAATAAAAATCTAAAAATCTTATTTTTCTGAATTGAACTAATACAGAGAAAAAATTATTGCAATTCAACTTTAAAATAACACCAAACCATGTCTAGTTTTGAATGAATAGCAAGTATTTTGGAAAACCATTTATTAATAATAAAAAGTAATCTAAATTAGTATAAGTGTTGGATTGCCTTTATTTTTAAAATCTTCTTAATGTAAAAGATGAATAAAGTAGTGAACACAGCGTATTAATATATAATAAATATAGTGATAAATATTTCTTCATCTTTTAAAATGCTAGATCGATTCTAAATTTGTAATAAAGAAAATAGTTGATTTCCTCAATTATAAAAGCACTTTAAATTTAATTACTTTTTTTTTTTTTTTAAATGATCAATCAAACTTGAAACAAATCATTTAACTTTCCAAAAGAAACACAGATAAATACCTGTAATTGATTCTTCCAGAATTCAATTTCATGTTTATTATCTCCACAGTTGAGAACAAGAATATCTGGCAATGATTTTAAAATTTTTGTTTGAATCTAAGAAAAAGAAGTTTCATTTATTAAAATAAGTTACATATGCATAAATTAGAATTTGAAATCAAATACATTCATACAAGTATTCAAAATGGATACTAAAAGTCTCGACTGAAATTTAATTACTTCAACATTATTCTGCATTTATCCTAGATTATTCCTATAAATCAATATTATGCACTAATTTATTCTAGATTTTAAGATTATAAATTTAAGGGAAAAATTTGTATGATTAAATTTTAAAAAGCTTTTAGCTAGAATTATAATATAAACATAGGAGAAAATGCTAGGGAAGATCTTAATTCTAAATCATATCTTAAAATCTTTTAAAATTAAGTTAAAATTAAGTTAAGAAAAAAGTATGTCACAGTGTCAGGAGCCAGGATTGTTTATATTTATTTACATATCTTTATATAAAAAAGAAATTCACTAATTTATCTCAAATAAGTATATTTATATGTCACATTTGATGTAATAAATCCAATTAGCATTAATAAATGATTAATCAGTGTATATATAACTTTTTTTTTTAACAGCATTGCATATTTTTATTTTATACAGATCTGATAGCTACAATATTTTCTAAGAAAAGAGAATTGATATGCTAATTTATATTAAATTTCACTAAAGGCACACATTTTTAATGCTCATTAAAAAAAATAATAATAACACTGAAAATACTAATAATTTATTGCTCAAAAATGCAAAAATAAAATACCTTATATTAAAATATATTTTAGAATGCCTTTATGGTTGTATGTAAACCAGCAAATGCATTTCAAAATTTCGGGCCTAGTTTTTCTTGTAGAAAAACTAAATCAATATATGCATGCAAATTAACAAAATTTAACTTTTTTATCAACTTTTCAGTGAACATAATTGATAAGTTTAAGGAGGTTCTTTCTGAGACACTTCCATAAATTTGTTTCTGCTCAAATGTATTGCAAAGATTGTACATAAAAAAATATGCTGGGGAAATGCCAGTTGGGGTTGCAAACTATTCTCTGGCAGTTGTTTTTGATGTTCGAATGACATTTGTTATTCATAAACAAAGTTAACGTTGTTTGTGAAAGAAAGGATAAACAATTATTTTTGTTCGATACACTAAAACATTAGGTACAAAAGTTTTGCACAGCTATTAAAAATGAGCATTAATTAAATTTGATTCTTCTAGTGTGTTAAAAGTTTATTTTTATAATGATTTTTAACCTAATTTAATTTTAATGATTTTTAAAGAACTTTTCAAGATTTCTTATTTGAATAATGGTACACAATAAATAAAGCAAACACAATGGGAAAATGAGATGGAAAATATATGGTCTATTATTAAATTCACATTAAAATGTACATACAACTTAAAGCAGAAAAGATAAAACTTTCTATGTATCAATAAAATTATTTTTCACTAATAAATTAAAAATCAATTCTCACCATACTAGTAAAACGGCTGCAATTATCACAGTATGCTGTTATATGATGCTGGACAGTTAAACTTCTCTGAAGAATATCAATAAAGGAATACTGCTGGTTCACATCTAAAATAAAATATATCTAATCATTAGTTACAGTGGAAGTTGTCTATATAGAGTTTTAAGAGTTAATGTAGAAGCATACAACAATTTTTGTATAGAAAACTACAGTTGCCTTTTTATTCAACCAAAAATAAAAGTTTTCTCCTTCTAACTCAAACTATGATTTTTATACTTTATCAGTATAATTACTTTTTAAAATATTCAAACAGACTTTCTTTTTTAAAATATGACAAAAAATACACAATAAGTAAGTGACACTATGTAATGACATATATATTTCAAAATATGCAGTGTCTAGTTTAATGCTGATTGGATGCAGATCTTTGTCAATTCTTAAGACATTGTTATATCTTATAAACAGCAAAGTAAATCTGTTGATATTTTGTAAAAATCTTTATAAATTCTTACAGATATTACAGAAGATTTTAAGATAAAAATTTATGCAAATGCAAAAAATATAAAATATAATGGGAAAAATAGTGTACTTTTTGATAATAAAAAATAACATAACGAAAGGTCTGCATTGATGTAACTTTCAACAACAATAATAATACCAAATAGCATGGTATATCAATTAATATGCAATTATAATACATGTATTACAAAAAGCAGATTTTTCTATTAGTAAATTATTTAAATTAATTTGATCTGTCAACTTCTATTATAGTCAAAATCTATGTACCTTGCTTAATTAAAAAACTTACTTTACAACTGAAATATATTGTGGATTTATAGGCACTTGTCAATTGTATGGTTGCGGATTAGAGGAGTGGATTATACAAGAAACAGAGACAGGAAATATGAATAAATAAATTTAAAAAATATATATATAGTAGTACACACACCTTGAGACCGGGAATCAGGATATATTAATTGGGTTAGAAGTGTAGTAGTTTCTTGGCAAGTTTCACTTCGACATCTACAACTATTACAGCTAAAAAGCTTTGCTCCAAATAATAGTGACAAGATAGATTTATTTCTAAAATTAAATAAAAATGAAGGAATTAGGAAACACATGTATACATTGAAATTAATGCAGTTAAATAGAAATTAAGTAATATTTTAATTTATATACCTTTATATCTAAGTGAATCCATAATTAACAGAATTTTTTTAGGTACATGTCAAAAAATCATTAAATCAGCACAATTTTTTTTTTTTTTTCGTCTTAGGGAGAAAATAATAATGATGGAAAATTTTATTTATAAAATTATACATTTGAGGATAAGAAGCTCTTAGAATTATGAAAATATATTCAACATTTGGCATAATATCCCTTATTTTTGTCAATCTGTACACAGCATGAAATTCCTGTAGCCCAAGCTACCAAAATAGTATCTATATAATAAAAGCCTAAGTCATGTGACTGTCATCAACAGTTTCGAGCTACCCACTTCACTTTTTATATGAAAAATGGCCATTTCTGTACTTTTATTTTAATCAAGTGGAGGTTACAGATCGCCAAATATGCTTTCACCACCATAACTTCCCATTTCATTTAGAACATACACCTGCCACTCATTTCATTTAAAATACATAAAATTAAAAGACATTCGTGAGATAAATTTAAAATCTTTCTTTTAACTCACATCTTTCATTCAACTTACTTAAAATACAATAAATAAACAAACAATGACATTTTCCAGTGTAGGTACTTGGTGGAAAAAAATGGAATTTTATTTTCCAATAACCTGTTTACTATTCGATATACAGAAAATTTTTTGTATATTTATACAATTTCTTTAATATAAAGAAATCTTTAATCTATCTTTATGCAAAACCAAAAGTAATTTCCATATAAAGAATATTGTATTTATATAGGCATAAAAAATAATTATGTACTTATGTATAAAACTAGAGGGCTCTACCCCCTGCAAGCTATGCTCACCAACCTGCATTCAGACACCCAAAATTCTGAAAGCACACTAATTTCTTCGGTTTAAAAAATTTGAATTATAATTTTTTTTTTAAAGGGCGATCTCCCTGCAAATGGATTTCCATTCATATTTCTTTGATTAAAGGCTTTTAAGGTCAAATTAGTCACTGTCAGGAAAGCCTGTTTTCGTATTTGATTATTAGGTTAAAAAATTAGTTAAAACTTTGAAAATAAGCTAATATAAAATTAAGTAAACAATAAACAGAGTCTTTGTCTCTCGGTATTTACCCTATATATCATATAGTTCTGGATTGTGAAAACTCATACGTTTATATTAGTTTTTTTTATTGGACTGGACAGGGTTGGCATGATTTAAATCAAAATTTAAATCAACTGATTTTTTTAAAAAAGATCATTTGATTTAAATCAGTATTTTGCAATGTCAAATGAATGCACATATCAAAGGAAAATTTTGGGTAAAAAGTTACAAAATGTATTAGATAACGATAGAATTATAAAATTTAAAGTAAGATATGAACAAGCTATTAATGGCTGTCATTTTGCTGGAGTTTTATTAAGTCCCTCTGTTTTAAATCAAAATGAAATTTTACTTCGTGTTCGGGAAAATAATGAAGGTTTGACATTCATTAAAGAAGATTTTCTAAATCTTCTCAGCACTGTAGCACATTTTTAAGCAAAAAATAGCCCATTCCAAAAATTATCATTGTTCGAGAAAAAAAGTTTCTGATATGATGACAGATTATGATTGGTGGAAGTCCTTTTATGTAATGGGAGGTAACGAGAGAATCAGTGAAATTGAAATTGAATTTATTTTCCAAATAACAACAGCCGTAGCTTCATCTGCTGGAATAGAAATACAATTTTCTTCTTTTGGACTAGTTCATTCAAGCCTTCATAATAAATTAGGAGTAGACAAAGCTTCTAAATTAATATTTTTGTTCAAACAATTAAATCCTTATTTTTTTCCTATTTGCTTAAAAAATATTGAATTAATTGTGATTTTTATGCCTTAATAAATAGCTTGCATTAAATGAATACTGTAGACTCCCTCAAATCGGCACAGTTTGGGACCAGAAATTGTGTGGATTTTAGAATTGTGGTTTTATGGTCATGGGTTTGTTTAAACAGTAATTTGATTGTAATTAATAATGCAACTGAAATTATAATGAATGCTTATAACATAGTAAAACATTAAAACAATTATGTAAGTTAATAAACTAAAATAATAAAAATTTAGATAATTAAAAATGATTAAAATATTAAAAGCCGCAAAGATGAAGTAAATAATCAATAATGTATAAATAAATATTTATTATAAAGATGAGATGTATTTTTTCCTAAATTATTCAATGAAACTTGCCCCATAAAGATGCACTACTAGTTAACATCAAAATCATAAAATAAAGAAGTTTTATTTCAGGTCTAACCAAACTCAATAATAAAAAAAGCTGGATGAATGTATAAATGTATTTTGGAAAAAGATTGTGATCACCATTGATATTAGCAATACCTTGAATTTTTTTCGGAAATTAATTTATTCTTCCTTCATGAAAAAGCATGAATTTAGTAATATTAATGAAAGTTACAGATTAAAATATGTCAGCTCTCGTTAATTCGAACTCGCCGGGACCACAAGAAATTTTCGAATTATGGAAAATATGAAATGAAAACATACTTAATATGGTACTATTACAAAGGAATTACTGTTATAGTATTTTTTAGATTTATTTCATCTGTTATCACTAGAATATGACTAAATATTAAATAAGAATGCATAAATACATAAATTACTTAAAAGATTAGAAACAGGCACAATAAAAGAAAAATTTGAAGTGCCACTGATGGATAGACGGCGCACTAAGAAAGTGGATATCATATGCATGGGATTACATGTAAACTCATTCGGAAAAATTTCCCCAAATATCAAAGAAAGAGTTATCCAAATGATCTGAAATTCATGAGAAGAAAAATGAAAAATCTAAATTCTCATTAGTTCGAATTAAAGGAAGTCAAGAGAAAATCAATTTAAATTGATGAAATTTTTTTACGTTATTCTGCTATTGAAAATATTGAGACTCCATGTTTAGTTCGAATTAAGCAAAGATTCGAATTATCTGATTTCGAATTAACGAGAGTCGACTGTATATAGAATTGATATAAAAATAAAAAAAGTCAAATTTTATCCCTATACCTAACCTGAAAGCTTCATTGTTTACATTTGAAAATTATCCGTGGATATTAGGACTGTAGATCTGAAGGAGTCTACTGTAATTTGTTTTTTATATTTTACCATTTTCTATTCATTTACAATATATTTAAATTTATATTTTATTTAGTGTGCACATTTCAATTACAAAATAATAGAATAGCTTTAGATTAAAGCCTAGATGTTTAATTTTTAGTACCAATCAGTAACTAGAATGTAATATTTTCTTAACTATGTAATTATTTCTTATATAATAATTTTTATAAATTATAAATATTATTTATTCTTTTTTTAGTTATTTATTACAAAAAACTGCTCCATGTATTGTAAAAACATAAAAACACAGTACTTAAATGTAGGATTCTAAAAAAATCAAATAAATCTGATTTAATTAAAAAAAAAAAATCTAAATCAAATAAATCAGATTTTTTGATTTAAAAAAAAAAAAATCATGATTTTTTTCCAACCCTGGGATTGGATAAAGCAACATAAAATGTGTAGTATATTTTGGAAATTTGTGTTGTTAATTTCAATATTTAATAAAACATTTGTTAACATCAGAATCGATCTGAATGACTATTTTTTTAGTTAAATGACAATTCAAGTTATGTAATTAATAACTTAAGTGTAGCAACTAAAAACTGCGATTTTAGAAGTATTTCTTTCCAACACACAATTCTATGTTTCTGTAAATGATGATATTTTCAATTTGAAATGTATTCTTCGATAGATAAATTACAATTGTTAGAATAGTTCATTTGTTGACATAAAACACTTCCAATTTACATATCTGACCAATTTTTTGTACATCATTTTTTATTTCAATGTTTAGAGGGGTTCCTCAAGCTTGAAGTGGTAGTAACGTCAAAATAAAATAAAGCTTATATAAAGAGCAAGGGCTGTCATATCATTTTGACATCATTATTTTTAAAGTTGGTTCATTAGCTCAGCATTCAGTAACACAAAACTCGCCTTTTTAGAACGCTTTTTGCTCCTGTAACTCTTTTGGAGCAGTGACACTAACATAAGATATAGCCTAAGTTAGAGGAAGGAATCTCATCCTCATTTTGATATCTTTATTTTTTAAATCAGTTCGTTAGTTTCCGAGATTGCTTAAAAATTGCAATTTAGAACGTTTTTAGAATGCTTTTCGTGCATTTACACCCTTTTTTAATTTCATGATTTTTAGGAAATGTTCCTAGAGACCATTTGAATCTTATAAGTAATTAACATGTTCAATTTCATGTTTCTAGGCCCTGCAATAAAACAAAAATCGCATTTTAGAGCGTTTTTTGCTCCTGTACCCCTTTTGGGTTAGTGGCATTGACATAAGATGTAGCCTATATTTGATTTGGGGTAAATACCATCATTTTGATACCATTACTTTTTTTATTATATCGGTATGACAGTTAGGAAGTTTGGGGTTAGAAGGAAAGAGCATGAATCTGACATTAAATTTGGTAGGGATAAGACTGCATTGTCAAGATTGTTTTTAACAAGGGGGGTTAAGATTTGTTTTAAAGATAGTAGATTAGTGTTCATTTCAAGTTTATTCCGTAAATCAATCATCCGTGAATACATTGAAATATATTCTAGGAGGGATAGGGTTTGTAATGATTCTTTTTCTTATGATATTTCTGAGTTTATGGTTAGAATTAATAAATATTTAGAGGGTGAGTCTAATGGGGAGAGCCACGGTAGTTTTGGATATTTATGATCATAGCGGGCGCAGTATTTTGTGTTTTAGGTTTTTAAATTATATTTATATCCAGTGTCATTTAGTTTCTACTGATTTTATGTGTTACGAATATGGTTCTTATGATTGAACCGAAACATGTCAACTTTTTAATTTTTTATTTGTGACACCTGTTTTAAGTAAATAAATATGAAATGTTTTTATACCATTACTTTTGAAATCGGTTTGGTAGTTCCTGAGATTGGTTAAAAATCGCAATTAAGAATGTTTTTAGAACGTGTTTCGTACACTTTCACCCCTTTTAAATTTCATATTTTTTTAAGAAATGTTTAATTATATTTTGTAATATATATAATTTAATTATATATAATAATTATATTTAGTACTATTTGATTATTTTGCCGAAATAAAAACTATCACCTAACTGATTAAATGTCAATAATGATGATCGCAAAGGTCACGTTTATTTGACATTAAATATGTTACATGTGTTTGATACACCATTTTTACTTCAACTTTTTATTTGTAATTTATTAATGCTTTACTACTATATTTGTTTATAAATTTAGTTTTTTCATTATTTAAAATAAACATTATGTTGATTTGCATAATTAGGCAAAATTGGTCATCAAAATATTCAAGCAATACCTTATATTTTAAATGAAATGTGAAAAAAAGCGAAGGGAACAATGGTTGGTGATTTATCCCCTGCGTCCAGCTAACATAAACAGGTGCGTGCAAAAAGAAAACGGCATCCAAAGCAAAGTTTCAACTTGTTGCCCCTCCATCCCAACTTTTTCTTATGAGTGCCCAAAAAATGACATTGGTAGTATAAATCTAGTGCCCCCTAAATATCTGAGCCCAAAGTGAACCCCCCCCCCCCACCCTTTCGCACGGTGCTGAACATAAATATATCAAATTCATGATTTCTCTGACAGAATCTTCTGATTTGGCAAAGGATTGAACAAGTATATTAAATTATGTATAAAGTGACTTTCATAAAATGCTTAGCATTACATTTAAGGGCAACCAAACTGGTTGCCAAAGCGACTAGTTTTAATATAATCCTGCTAAGTGTATCACTTTGTATATAACCTTAGAATACACTGGTCCCAAAATTAATGTCAAAAGTTGATTGGAAATCTATACTAATAAAATAACAAATCGCTCTGTCTGCGTGTGTGTGTGTGTGTGTGTGTCTGCGATGGCTAGCAAAATCTATGTGACGTACAAAGCTCAAAATTTTTATGAGAGTAGCCCAATATCTCTCCTGATGCACCTGAGCTTCAGAATTTCGAAATTCTATTTATTAACTGAGTAATTAATTAAATTCCAAAGATCACTCTCATAAAAAATCGCCTTTTTTCTTCTTTTTTTTCTCTTCATTTAGTTATGGTTGGTTGGTTGCATAAAATTTTCGCATAAATAATTAAAAAAGCTGGAACAGACCTTTAAAATTCATAGACTGGCAAACTGTCAGTTTAAATAATGATTTTTTATCACAGCGGTTGTAAACCATGGAGGAAAAAGATAGGTGGTGGTGAAGTAAACCGAAAAAAGGGTTGCAATATTAAACCATTTATCGCTCAAATATTAATGTCCCAAACAAAAGCATGTGGAAGGGATTTTGTATTAATAAGACGAATTGAAAGAATTGAATAACTGCTGAAGCGTATTTTATGAAGAAATAGTAATTTTTTAAAATGGTCTTTTTTCTATTATATTATTTATTTTTAAAAAATGTTTGCTTTTAAAATAATTGAAATTGATAAATTCGAAATAATTAAATGTCAAAATAAAATTAAATAAAATATTGAAAACATTTGATCTGAACTAAAAATTGTATTACTAAAAGCTTTCTTTTTTTTTTTTCAGAACTTTTTAATACTTTATAACGTAGATGAAAATATGTTTTTAATTTAACAACAAATTAATAACTCTATGTCAATATATAAAATATATTTATGAAAATATTCTTTTAAAATCATGCGCGAAAACTTAAATAACAAATATTAGTCTAAAATCTATATTTCAGATTGCAGACGATTTTAAGACATTAACGAAAGAATGTTAACTTTTCAAGCAAAATCTTAAATGATGCTTCTATATTGATATTTCAAAGTGATGGCTAGGTTACATTTATGTTATATTTAAGTTACGGTAGGGTAATGTTAAGTCGCAGTTAGGTTACAGACAGATTATGGTTATGGTACAAAAGTTTACGGTTAGGAATTTGTCCACAGAGTCAACATTACGCATGCTTTGATTAAAAATATACACTTTTGTTAAATGGCTCTGAAATTATAATACTATATACCAATCTTTTATCATCGCGTATCGATTCATTCACGGTATAGTTGGATTTAAGAATGATATAATTAGTTTGAAATTCAAAATATTTCACTTGGGATTTCTATGCGAAAAAAATAATTAGTTACGTGATTTAACAGTGATTTTTACGGGTAAATATCAACACTTTAACATGAAACTAACGCAATCGTTGGATACATGTTGCCTCCCGTGTTTCTCATTGCTCATTTTAAGTATTTTTAGAGCTTAATATTAGTTGTTGTTTTTAAAACCGATTTTTCACAAAGTCAGCTGCGACGTATTTCAGACAATGCATTTCTGCATGCTTCCAGTTATTGATAAAATCATACAAATTTCAAGTTCGTTTAATATTGTTAATACGGACCCGGGCAACGCCGGGCGGGTCAGCTAGTGTACAAATAAAAAGGAGAAATGTATACATATCTATTTGCATTTACTAAACGTTTCATTACTAATGTATTAATTTATTATTGATATTTATGATTAATTTATCATTGTTGTTTACAAAAGAAATACCTGCCAATGCTTTCCCTCATTTCAGAAATGTCCTTTTCTGTAACATTTGGTCTGATTGATAAAAGCAAGTTCTAAGGCTAACTCATGCATCTATTCATTTTACCAACCATTTCACATTAATAAAAATTAAAAAGTGAAAATTTAATACTGAAACATAATAACTAGATATATTACTTTATTTATTATTGATTTTAAGATTTAAATAGAAATATAGCATAAACAGAGACATGGATGAAAAAAAAAAAAAAAAAAAAAAAAAAATCGAACACAGCAAATCACAAAAATGCTCTAAAGCAAACAGTAATAAGAGTTAATATTGAGAGATTTTCTGCATATGATAAAAATATTAGGGTTGTATTTCTGTTTATGATAATCCATTTGACTGGTAAAAGTTGAAGACAGCGAGAAAAATGCTAAAAACAAACAAAAGGGCTATAAACAAAAATAGTCTTTTTGTTTTCAAATTTCAAATCCTTGGAAGATTATTCATGCCTGTTTTTACTATATACAACCCTAAGTTGTTTATTTATTTGGTGAGGTCACTAAAGCTATAAAAGTAAGGAAAAAAGATTTTCATTCCCTGGCTGCCAAGCAAAAAGGCAAAATTGTTTTCCCTGTAATTTTTTAAAAATGCTAAAAAAGATGATTTTTCCAAAATTATATAAAAATTTTATATATGTATAGGGAAATCCTTGACAGTATTAATAATAATTTAATTTTTAAAAACTGAATTATACCTGCAGAATTACATCAATTTAAATAATGCTTCTGTTGCAATGAGACCTAGAGCTTAGTTAACAGATATCAGTTCATGGCACTAAAAAGGTTAAATAATAATAATAAAATAAGAATCAACTAAAATTGTGCCAAAATTTAAAAAATATTTGATAAATTCTTCAAAAATATTGGGTATCTCACATTTTTCAAGTGAAAAAATGCTTTGATAAACTTTTCTAAGTCACAAATAATCTCGGAAATAAATTAAGAAAGTTAACCATGCCAAATTTAAATGGAACTAAACATGAACAGAAGACTAAGTTATCAATTTTTAGAATATAAGAAAGATCATATACTTGGATATTGTCATTGATAGAATATTTTTTCTTAATTAAAAGATCTTTTTTGAACATATTTTTAAAAAAACATTGATATGTTTCACATATAAAAACTATTATCATATTCAAGCCAATAAAGTATACATTATAGTGATATTTTAAGCCTTGTATGTATAATCAAGATTATCATTATTCTATAAACAAGATTAAGAAGCTTATAAACAATATTAGACAATTAAATGTTAGATTAATTATGCAAGAAATGAAGAAAAACTTACTCTGAGCTTCCATCTTCAGGATCATTAGATATTTCTTGGGTTTCCTTAATAATAAAAAGTTATTTTATTTTATTTTATTTTATTTTATTTTATTTTATTTTATTTTATTAAAAAAAAAAATAAACACAATGAATATTTTGAAAAAGATAATTTGCAGTTATTTAAAAGCTAATCAAAACACATTTTAAAGTTTTCTTTCAAAATAGAAAATGTAAAATTTTATTTTCCAAATTTTATTTTAAATTGAATTTTCTATTAGTAAACACAAAGGATAAAACAATTTAGAGCAGAAGTACTTCTATTTTTGTCATGAAACATTCATTAACTTACTTTAAACAGCCAAATATTGTCTCATCTTGAAATAGTAAATCACAAAACATAATAAATGTGCAACTAAAATTAATTTTGAAAAGTTTTTTAGGTTTAAAATCTTTAGTTCAAAAACTTTTAAAATCAAGAATGTTTAGCCTTGATTGAATCCGTTATTCAAAATAAAATGTTAGAATTTAAGCTATTTACAGTACTTTTCTTATGTATTTCTTTGCTCATAAATACATAAATGACATTCAAATAGTATGAGTTTTCAGGCATAAAGACAACATTTTACAAAAAGTTTTCATAAAAAATAATTTACTTTTAATATATTTTTTTTTTCCTTTTTTCATTTCTTTTACAAATAGACGAAATTGACAAAATTTATGATTTTTTCCTGTGACATATACACAAAAAATGCAATTTAATCTAATTATAAATTAACGAAACTCGCAGCCATGTGTTTACTCATCACAGGCCACTTTTGACCCATGGGCAACAGGTTGTGCATTACTACTATAAACCCTTTAATGAGCTTTAGAAATGACTTGGCTTAAAGTTATTTTTAAATTTATGTTTGAACACAACATTGGTAAAAGATTGCAGATCACCACAATGGCAGAATAAACAGCATAAATTGAGCTAATTATTCAGAAAAATATATAAATGCTACTGATAAAAAAAAAAAAAGACAGCAAATGTTAAAAATAATAATAATTAAAAAAACTTTCACTCAAATAGAACTTAAATACTAAAAATATTTGAAAAAATAAATAAATCATATAGCATTTAAGCAGTAATTAATTCTAAAATTTGAAAAATCATGACGAACAAAGTAGATAATGCCTTAACTAATTTTGATAACAATGCCTAAGTTTACAAAATAATAGTATCACACTTAAAAAGAAAATTTAGAATAGCAGGATAAATACTTACCGAATGTAACTGCTGAAGCATAAATCGTATCCAACTTTGTACAAGTGTAGGCAAACTTCCTCTTTTTTTTGATTCATTCAATTCATTCACTATTAAGCCATGAGCAGAAGCTTCTGGAATGGTACGAAATGCCCTCAAAAAATTTGCTGCCTACATAATAAAGGCAATTAAGAGTTAAAAAGAACAGATTTATTGATGTTATTTTTCTTAAACTACTGCTTTATAATATACTTTGATATGCATAATAATGTGCAAACAAACTGCAAATGTTAAACAATTGAGTAATATTTGAATTAAATATTTTGAAACAACAATGAAATCTATACCTATTTTATAACCAGGGTAGTAGTGAAGGATATACAAGGGTATACGCTGTATACCTTCTGGATTTTTTAAAGGAACACTGTATACCCTCTGTTTCTCAAGAAAGCTGTAGTATACACACTCTAGGGTATACTCTCTGCCTTAAATGCATACCCTCTGCTAATAGCATACATTTTTTATTATTTTTACAACTATATCCCTTATTATAATGAGGTAAAGTTTGTTTATTTGTAGAGGCTAATCTCTGGAACTACCAAACCAATAACTAAAGTAATGGTACCAAAATGATGGTGTTTACCTCTATTCAAACATAGACTATCTTATGTCGATGTCACTAATCCAAAATGGGTACAGGAACAAAAAATGGTCTAAAAATGTAATTTTTGTGTTACTAAAGGACCTAGAAACATGAAATTTGGTCTGTTAATTATAACATATAAGTGGTTTCTAAGAACATTTCCTTTAAAAAAAAAAAAAAAAAAAAAAAAAAAAAAAAAAGAGAGAGAGAGAGAGAGAGAGGAGGCATTTAAAAAGGGTGAAAATGAGTTATAGTCAGTTATAATCATATATAGTGTGTTATAGTCACAAAGCGAATGCAGGAGCAAAAAATGTTCTAAAAATGTGATGACTTGTGTTATGAATGGTTTAAAAACATAAAATTTGGCATGTTTTTTACTAATAAGATATTAATGATTTCCAAGAACATTTCCTGAAAAATATGAAATTTAAAAAGAGTGAAAATGCATGAAAAGCAATCTAAAAACATTCTAAATTGAGATTTTTAAGCAGTCTTGGGAAGTAACGAAATGATTTATAAAATAATGATGACAGTCCTTGCTCCAACATAGGCTATATCTTATGTCAATGTCACTATCCCAAAAAGAGGTGCAGGATCAAAAAATGCTCTAAAAATGCAATCTTTTATGATATTGAAGGACCTAGAAACATGAAGTTTAGCATTACAGTTACTTATATAAATGATCTCGAAGAATATTTCCTCAAAAATTCAAAATTTAAAAAGGGCTGAAAATGCATGAAAAGTGTCCTATAATTTTTCTAAATGGAGATTTGTAAGCAATCTCAGCAAGTATCAAACCGATTTTAAATGTAAATTGGTTGAAATAGAACCTGTTAAAACATAACAAACATAAGCTATATTTTATGTTGGTGATACTATCAACAGAGGACTGCAGGAACAAAAAACATTAATAACGGCAATTTTGATTGTACTAAAGAGTCTAAAAATATGTTATGGTAGATACTTATAAAATATAAATATCCTTTACGAACAGTCGGAAGTAAATTCGAAATTTAAAAGTTGTGAAGCAAAGAGAAAGAGAGTGAAAAGCATTCTAAAAAATTCTTAAATTATGATTTCTAAGCAAGCTCAGGAAGAAATAAACCAATTATAAAAGTAATGGTTGTGAATCAATGGTGACACTCTTTTCCTACATAGTCTGTAGTCTATCCCTGTGCCACTACCACAAGGGTAGACAGAAGAAACAAATGTTCTAAAAAAAGACTTTAAAAACTTACTAAATTACATTTCTATGGAAGATTAGGAAATACCAAACTGATTTAAAGATTAACGTTGGCAAATTAATGGCGACAGTCCCTTTTTAAACATAAGCAATTTATGTTAGTGCCACTATCTCTAGGAGAATGTAAACACTTTGGAAAAAAAAAATCTTTGATTTTGACATGCTGGTTGATTTTAAGATGTAAATGCATATTAAGAATGTTTCTAAAAAACTAAATATTTCAAATGAATACTTAAAGAAACATGAATTAAGCATAAAAGTTTCAAAATGTTTCTAAATTATCCTTTATTTAGAATTAGCTTTAGTTCTTCTAATTATTTAAAGTCTCATTTTTGAACAATGTGGTGTAATTATAAAATTTACTGAATCTGTGGCTTAAATGGAAATTTTTGAATTATCCCTAAATAAATTATTACTTCTAATAAAAATAAGACATACAAATATCAATTGGCATACTTCAACTATTACACAAGCAAAGGCATGAGATTTGCTGGTATAAGTCATACAGAGAACAATAAAATTGATAATTAAATAAAATAGATATAGAATAATTTGTCAATTGAAAGGTAGCTATGGATATACAGAAGACTCTAAAGCTTTTAAAGACTTTCCAGATAAGAGCTAAAATTTTTAAAGTCAATATATTGCATTCTATGCTTTAAAAGCATTAATATTTTTCTATTAATTTCCAATTATGTTAAATTATTACTTTGTACACAAATCACAAACATTAAAATTGACTTGTTTGATGGAGCCAATCTTTTTTTTTTTTTTTTTTTTTTTTTTTTTTTTTTTTAAGCAAAAAACGTTAATTTTATAAGTTTTCTAAAAACATTTTCATGGGTATTTAAATTATGGAAATGTAAGAATAACAAAATACATCAAAAGCAATTATTTAAAATACACTTTAATTTTTAAGATAATTTGTTGTTTCTTTGCAAATGAGATGATAGTTATGAACTGAAAAAGAATGCATGTGTTTAAGTCTATGTCCAATATGATTTTTGCTAAATATTTTTCCTACTTCTTACAATGAAACAGGATTTTAAAAAATAAGATATGGAATAACATGAAAAATAATTCAATATAAAGAAAATTTCAGTAAATGCAATAAAATCTTAATGGAATATACAAAAACAACTTTACTTGGCAAGGTAAACCTTGAGCAGTGTCAAGCATATGAAATAGAAATCCTAATTCACAAGCTAAACAAAATTCTCTCTGACACATGTGACTCAATAGAGTAGACCTGAGAGGTTCAATGAAATACAAAACCTGAAATAGTTTGGATTTAATAAAATGAGCAACACATGTACAAAATAATTTCAACAAAGAAGAAAATATACTTCAATATAAAAAATAGTTATAAAAATCTTTGTTTATCTTCTTTTATCTGATACTTAATTGAACGAAACAAGCATCATAATATTTTAAAAATTAGAACTGTGTCAATTATCATTACAGTAACTAATTTTTAACTTAGCAATTTTTACAAAACTGATTTAATTATTAAAGCACACCAACAAGAGAAAAAAAAATGCATACAGATTATATTATTTGCAGATTTATAAAAAGATTATACCTTCAATCACTAATTACTGTTTGATCACTTAAATTATGAAAATTTTATGCACTTAGAATTGACATTTTAAGGTGTATCATGTTAAAAAAAAATTGTTATTGCAATAAATAAAACATGCTATTTCGTTAACAAAAAAGGTAGGTAAAGATTATACGTATAATCATTTTATACATAAATGTGCAAAAGAAATTATCTGGCTGCATTCCTTCCCTTTTCCTTCTCCCAAATGCATGCAAGTAGTGACACAGTTTTGAGCAAAAAAAGCATATGCAAAGATAAACTAGTTAACGGGGGTCACTGTAATACTTGCTCATCATGGATATGAATGATAGACAAGTATATCAAAATGAAACATGTGTAAACTATTTATAAAATGCATTGCAATACCAAAATAAAATTTAAACATATATTGAAATATTTTTAATACATAATAATGCTCTATTACGGAATTTCAGGTACCACTTTATTATCCCATTGACCTATTTCGACAAATTATATAAATTGCTAAATTGCTCGTGAATTATACAAATTGACATAATGTTTATTTTAAATAATGAAAGAACAAATAAATTTGTAAAAGATTAATAAAAAAGTCAAATTAAAAAGTAGTCATGATATACAAACACATGCACTTCACATTAAATACATTACATGTGACATTTACAATAAGCCATCATTGGCATTTAATCTTATAGTTTAGTGATAGTTTTTTGGCCGACGTAATAATCAAGTAGTAAAAGAAACATCTTTATAATTCCAAAAATGATAAAGCTATTAACTAACAGTTTACAGACTCGAATGAAGAATTTCATTTCCAATTAAAATATATATTTAAATTTGAATGAAATATAGGGTCATGAAAAATCGAACAGTGAGCAAAATAATATCTCAACAACTAATTATCCGATCGATTTCATTCTTTATGGAAATTTATATATATATATATATATATTTTTTTTTTTTTTTTTTTTTGTCTTTTACACCCACTACTTAAAATAAATTAAAAAATATATATATATGCGTTTCATCAAAACAAATATTTCAAAAAAATTCTGGATGACTGAGTTTACTGATATTAATAGGCTTTTCCCCATTATTACATACTATATACACATCACATTTTAAGTCCATCTCAATTTGTTTGGAAAGATAGAGTGTTTACAGACAGACAGACCAACACACACATAGACGGACAGCAATTTTTTTTTTTTCTAAAATTATATTCCTCAGAATATCCAGTATCCGAAACATCCAAAAAACAAAGGGAATACTTTTAGGCTATTAGTTTGTCACATTACTATAATGACAAAGGAAAAAAAAAAAAAAAAAAAAAAAAGGTGAAAATTTTTAAAGGAAAAAGATAAATTTTAATTACAATAGAAAATTCATAACTCAACATGGAATAGACTTAATAAAATAAAAAATCTACCCATATGTCTAACTACTTTTGCATGCATAGTCTCTACAAATTTATATTTCTTTATTTAAAAGTATTTTTTTAGTAAAGAGTTTAAAAATAGAATTTAATTTTTCCTTTAATTCTTAGAAAATCTCACAATAATAAAGCTATTTTTAGATACATAGCATTATAAGTAAAAGTCATAATTCACCAAAGGCATTTTAATGTAGTAACTAGCTGACATGCCCAGCATTTCCCAAGCCTGTGATAAATGACCCTTAAATGAACCTTATATATCATTAACTTCATTTTATCTGAATTTATATTTTATAATGAAAAATATTGAATTACAAGTACAGTGGCTGTTAAAAGTTTTGGCCAGTTAGTTTCTTCGATTTATTTACCAGAAGGTTTCAGCAAAGAAGAAGCACAATTGCTTCAAAAGTTAGGAATACTTGAATGACCTCTGGTCACGTGATCATTTTGATTGGATACTGTGGATGTTTCATGCAAAGGGGTAGAATTCAAAGTTTGTGTGTGCAAAAGTTTCTGGCCACTCATCATTCCTTAGTTTTTTCTATCGGTAAAGTGTTTTTTGGTCATGTTTGTGAATGAATCAACGTGAATAGCATAATTTAAATTCAAAGTTGAAAAGTTCAACAAATATTGTCCGTAAATGAGTGATTAATTTGCCACTAAAGCGCTAATCTTCTCGAGTATTGCGGTAAAGTTATCGATCGGTATAATCGACTGTAAACGACATTTAAAAATTATATAAAGATGGTCATAGCCTTCAGGATTTTGTGAGGTCCGGAAGACTTCAAAAAATTACTATTCTCGTTGACAGAATTATCAGGAGAAAAACAATTGATGACCCACATAAAAATTCCGTTGCAATATACGGCTATTTACAAAATGAAAGTATTGTTGAAATAAGTCCATCTACCGTGTCAAGATGCTGACGTGATACAGAACTTTATGGAAGTGTCGGTGTTCAAAAATTTTCCATAGGTAAAATAATACAAATGTACCGACCGGCTTTTTCCAAAAAACACAAAGTCTGGTTTAATGAAAACTGGACAAAAGTACTATTTTTCCATCCATAGAATTTGAAACTTTTTTGGAAGTGATGGCAGACACTATGTCCGATGAGCTAATAACAAAAAATGTGATTCAATATATGTTATTTCAACAATGAAGCATGGTGGAGGACATGTTATAATGTGGGGAGTATTTTCTTCAAAAATTGTAGGGTCTGTTATTTAAAATCCACGGCAAGATGAATGATGCAATGCGTAAGGATATCTTGCAAGATTATTTTCTGCCTTATTAGAGGAAAATTTTGGTCGCAACTATTTGTTTCAACATAATGACATTAATGAATGCATGCAAACCTTGACAAGCAATGGTTTTCGCACAAAAAAATTTCGTTTTTGAAATGGCCAGTCCAAACGCCCAACATGAATCCAATAGAAAATCTTTGGAAAGAAGTTGGCAAATGTCTACCGAACTATAAATATTCCAAATGAGCAGAAAATTCCAAAAAATTGCAAGAAATGTGGGAAAAAATGTACCAAAGACAATCGTTAACCGTTGATTGTATGAATGTCACATTACTGCGCCATAGAACTTATTTCTAAAAGTAATAAAATACTAATGCTATAAAATACTAATTATAAATGTTGTTGATTGCTGTAGTTTTCTATTACAATACATTTTTTTTTAAACTTACGAAGGTGGCCGGAAACTTTTGAGAATATGCGTTTTCCTTTGTACTTAATTTTATCAATTAAATTTATTGGTATTTACATGTTATTCCACAAATAAGTTCCTAACTATTATGTCAATAAAATGTATAAGTATCTCTTTGAGAATCCTCTTCATATGGGTATAGTTACAAATTAACTGAAAAATTTTTGGTGGCCGGAAACTTTTGCCTGCCACTGTATATATTTTGTGTTTTATTTTCTGCATAATTTTATTTTTGAAATCTATGCGTATCGAATGAGAGCAAAATCATGACAAAACACTAAAAAAAACAAACTGATTTTTATTGATTTTGATGAAATTATCACACATTTTATTTTTGTAAAAGATATTTTTACCCAACTGAGTGTTTCAAAAACTTTTTAGGTGATGTAAATCTGATGTATTGAGATGCTCTTAAAAATATTATGTTAAAATGTTAAAATATGGATATTTAGTTATTTTTAGCTTTTAGCATTACAAAAAACATGGAGGCATAAAAAATTAAAATAATAACAAATTGAGTTTGCTGGTGTATTTTGAAAGGGTTAAAATAAAAAACATTTTTTTGTAAACTGATTGAATCATTGATTGGAAGGTTTCAGCTTTAAGAACATTTTTGGGCTGTCATTTAGTCTAAAATTGTGCCTTGAAGGAAAGTTTTAAAAAGGGAGAAAAAAATTCAGAAAAACCACTCTTTTTGAAAAAAGTCAAAAGGTTAACTACAATATATTTTTATTAGTTTGCAGCATTTAAGATGTAAGAGTACAATCTTTTAGAATATGTCTACTGTTTAACTTTAGTAAATGGTTTGGTCAATGTAAGTTAATAAATAATGACAAAATACTCCCTCCCCCCACATAAATTATTTCTTTTTCAATATTCATTTTCTGAGATAAATAAATAAATCTTCTGTAAATGTGCCAGGGCTTCACAAAAATCAAGATGAGTTTTTAATGAGAGTGAGTTACGATTTTTAATAAATAACTCAACTAATTATTAGAGTTTTAAAATTCTAAGTCTTAAGTGCATCAGGACATGGGTTTCCCTCACAAAAATTTTCAGTCTCATATGTGCCATAAGACTTTGCTAGCCATCACAGACACATATATATGTCACATCATCTTTGTTAGAAGAACACAAATTAAAAATCTGAGATATGCGTTCAAATCTGATTGTTAGATTTTTCTCCATGATATATAAAAAAACAAAACAATTTTATAAGCCTTCAATGTTTATCTTTAAAATCATGCCTGATTTCAATACTGCAATTCAATTCTAAAAAAAGAACATTACAATATGTAAATTTGCTGTGGGCCCTGATATTCACAACAATGATTTACACTTGGCAGAAAGTGCAAAAGAGTAAATTATAATATTTTTTTAAAATTAATTTTTACTCTGTTTCTTTTTAAAGATAAAACAGCAGGGATACATATATATATATATATATATATATATATATATATATATATATATATATATATATATATATATATAACTATTAGTTCAAAATTTCTAAGTTATTTCCTTGAAGTGTAACAATTTTATTAACAATGAAGTATTATTAGATTAAATGATTACATGCTTCATTTATTTTTAGTGTTTAAATATTATAAATATCATTACAATCTTAATATTAAACTATTAATTGATAAACACACACAAAGACATGTTTATTAATGTTATTTAATTTTTAAGTGTTCGAATTAAAATATTTTGCTGTTGCAATTTCAAAGCCAGTTATCCATTTTAGTGAATGTGGTTTTGCACTTAACTCTTTTTTTTTTTAGCTTTCTTTTTTCTTTGAACTCATATACAGTTATAATCACGAAGACTATTTGACAATATCACCTGCAACCGGCCAACTGAAAAATGGTTTATAATTAATTTATTAATCTATAAGAGTTCTAAAAATATTCAAATGTTGTATTGTCACTAAAAGAAACAAATTTTGTATATTTCTAACCTCTAATAATAAATTAACTAATGAAATAAAAATAGTAAATTACTACAGAAACATGGTTCACCCATGATGTATTAAAAACATTTGTTGCTAAATTAACTCAGTAGCAGGAAAGTTATTCTTGCTGATCAACTGCAATTTGAATAGATTGTAAATACAATGGACTCCCTCTATTCTGAACACTCATGGGACCGACCAAAAATGTTCAGATAATAGGGATGTTCAGTAAAGAGGGAGATTGGAAATGCATTACTACTACTACTATGTACGGTAACTGAGCCAGTAGTTGATCAAATAAGGTCGGTTCTACGGATTTTTTTATTATATTTACTTTCTTTTAAGTTTTAAAAGTAAACTAACATGATTTCTACAATCGTTAGCCTTTTAAGCATCCTGCAGAATTTTACAAGCAAGTTTAAAAATTCATAAAATAAAAGCTACAGAAAGTATTGATATGGAGATTTGTATTTTATAATCTTAGATATTTATTTATCATATGCATTTCAAAAAATTAACATTAATATTGACTTTGAGTTAAATAAACTTTTGAATCCAAAAGCTATGTGACGAAAAAACCCAGTTAGGCTGCTTAAAGGGTTAATGAATGTCCTATCATGGGCAAAAATAAAATCTGCTGAAATTAAATAACAACAAAATTATAAGCAAATAGTTTCTTTAGTTGCCATTTTCTCAGTAGTTGATCAATTGAAGAAATCGGTTCAAAATTCCAAATTCAGTCTAAAACTCAAAAGTTAATCTTTGAAATATCATGCTTAAACTGTTATTAAAAATATTTCATACAGAACTATTTTTTGAAATAAGAACAATGGAAGTGGATTATTTTAACTTACCACAATTGTCTCCAACTAATCAAAAACAAAATTTTTACATTTTCTAAAAAAAAGTCATAAAATGGCTTCTGTTACAGCAGGCGGCTGACAAGAATGTGACGACAGAAACTTCAGTTAAATGTTTGAGTATTCTATCTAACAAATTGAAGTATTCAAACAAATTGCAATTTCAAACATGTATTTACAATCTAGCAGTGATTTTGTCTGTTTATATTTCAATCCAGTTTGTTGAACTTTTTATTCATCTGTAACAGTTGTGAGGGAGTGTCCTATGTGATAAAGGCACTCTAGCATTTTTAGAGAGATCGTGATATCAATGTTTTAACATGTGTGGCACGAAAGCGATATCTATCCTTTATTCAACTTTAATTTCCAGAGTGATGTGGCACCCTCGAGTCTACAGTTAGCTGCAGTTAGGAGTATTATGCAAATTTATAGCTCCATCTTCAGTTTGCAACATATAAAAGCTTTGAGTTGGTTTGCTGTGTGTGGTGGTGAGGCGGTGGAAGCCGGCCAAGTGAGATAGATTGTGTTCTAAAGCGAGATAGACTGTGTTCTGAAGTTAGATAGCTAGCATTGTGAGCCGAGCTAGCTTGTGGTGAGCTGTGTTACCCAAGATGAGTGCCAGTGGGTAAGAACTTATTTAATATGTTGGATATTTTTGAGAATAAAGAGTGTTTGCAGCCACAGGCTGTTTTATTATAGATTTAAATTAGCTTTTAGCCGCAATCTGAACATGAACACTGAATGAGTGCCCCGAACTGAACTTAAGCCATGAACGTGAGTATAGTTTGCAATTTAATCTCTTAGTATTGTGCTTAGTGACTGAAATCTTGAACTATCGCTCTACTTTCCCATGTTCCAGAGGTTTAAATAAACTGTTTGATTTTATGTTATACTCAAAACTATGTCTTTATTTAACAAACATACCACCAGCCACGTCACACAGTTTCTCCGAATTTCCATGATCAGAATTCGAATTCAGATAGCAAACATCTGTTCAGTTTACAGAAAGATGGAGTAGAAATGGGGACCAAAAGTAACATTCATAATAGTGGGGTATTCAGAATATAGAGAGTTCATTTTTTATTAAATCTATGGAGTTTCGCCAGGACCGTCAAAATGTGTTCATAATATTGGGGTGTTCACAATAGAGTGTTCAGATAGACAGAGTCCCCTGTATTTATTATTATATATTTCTTTTAGCCTATTCATTACAAATACATGCTATTTGACAGTAAATTTTTTTTTTTACTTTTATATCATGAGCGATAAGCTTAGAGAAAAGAAGAAGGTGAAATAAAAATCATAATTAAACTCTTAAATTTTAAATTATTTGTTTTGGAATACTAGAAAATTTTATAAATTTATTTTAATTCACAGAAGAAGCCATGAAGTTTAAGATTTTATTAATTAATAAAGTTTTAAGATTGACCTCTTCTTAAATAACTCAAAACAGATTATTTTTAGTGTGAAGCTTACTCATCAAAAGGTGCTGTTCATTAAAATAGATATATTTGCAGTAAAAATGGTGCAAAATTGTTTTAATATTCATCTTTTTAATATCTTTAAAAGCTGAAATGCAGGAGTATCCAATCAGCTGAATATTCAGCATTCAGTTTACCTATGCACTAAATATTCAGTATTCGGCAAAAATTGCTATTTAGTTCATTCTACATAAAATTACTCTAATTACTAAAATTTTACAAATAAGAGACATTGAGGAAATTTGAGAGGTCAATAGATGAGTTTTGTTAAAATATAAAATATATCTGAAAAGGTAAAAATTACCAACCTGAATCATATTATTGCAGTAAGCATTAGGAAGATTTGCTTCTAATCCACAGAAACTTGTTCTATTGAATCTATTAAAGTCTATTTCATCTAAACCCATCTTTGTATACTTTATTTCCTGCTTTAAATAACGTTGAGGGACTAGATCTTCCTCTAAAATAAAAATAGTAAAGATTTATATTCATTCCTTTATAAGCATAAACAGTACAATGATTGCATGTTCATTACTTAATGATTCTATAGTATTTAAATAAAAATCATAAACTTCATTTTCACTAATACATATTATGTACAGGGTGAGTTATAAATATCAAAACAATAGGCTATCTCCTTAAATATTACCCCTAGACCCATACTTCCAATTGCAAAAATTCATAAAAAAAGGTGAAATTTTTCATAAGTTGCAACTCCATTGGGGGGGAGGGGGGGGGTCTATTTGAAAAAAAAAAAAAAATTAAATTTTTATATGGCCTCTGTAGGATAAAAATCCCAATTAGAAAAACTTTCCTTATTCAGACCTGAACAAGACACAAAAAATTGCATCTTTTATATCTTTAAAACTTGCAGAGTTATAGCCTTTTAAATAATTCATCTGGTTTTAAGGGATTAGACACAAATTAAAATGTGCACAATTCGATAAACAATGTAACTTTAACAATTCTAGGAAACATGTAAAAATATCTTTTGAGTTAGAATTTAGATTTTTTTTTCTTTTTTGTGATGGTTAGCCATATAATTTGCTAAGAAAATCACATCCTAAAATTTCTCATAAAATTTATAAAAATTTCATATGATTAGTACTGGTTTAAATGGGACAATTTAACACATTCGCTGCCTCTCAAGCAGCAGCACGTGATATGGCGTCAACGTTAAGGGGTCACTCACATGCCAGTTCATGATGTGATATCCAATAGCCAGTCACGCGCTGGTGCAGGAAAATCTTTCACTGATTCTTTGTTATAAAAAGTAAATCAGCTACTGGAAAAAGCCCATTTCTACAGTGCGGCATTAACCATCATCACATTTTTTCGTAAGCGGCAGCAAACGTGTTAAAATCATTATAATTCAAAACATTATCAGATTTCAATTTCTTTCCATTTAATTAAAGATAAAAATCTGATTTTAGTTTTGTTCCAGGGTTTGTTTTTCAATATTAATTTTAAAACTATTAAAAATATTTATTGAAAAAATAACTTTAAAAAAAAACATATTTTCAAGAGTAAATGTTTTTTCAAGTTTGCTGAAACAAAACTAATGTAAAATAATCAAAAATGACATGTTTTAATTTTGTATTTTTTTCTCTTTAACAATTCTAAACTTTTAAAAATCTAAAGAAGAGAAATAGTGAGGAAAAAACTCATTATGTAGAAAAATGAAGTGTGCTATTTAAATGTCCGTCAGAACACTGCTTTTTCTAAGATGCAAATTAACCCTCTAAGCGTTTGTCCCGTAATATTCCGTACACTAAGCTCCAGGTTTCACTGCAATATAAGCAATGTTTAAGATATTATAATTCTATAAATTTAATGAATTTTCAAAGCATTGAAGAATGATTAAGACTCTCAAGGATTACATTTATATTCCTAAATAAGATTTTTTTATGTAATATTGAAAGAATCATATTTTATTAGCATTTAAAACAAAATGCAGAGAAAACAACATTACAATTTTACCCATTTGCAAGACGCTTGGAGGGTTAAGTCTTTTTTATAAATTTAGCTCTCACAACTTCAGGCTTTTTATTGTCCTGGAGAGGCTGGTAAAAAACCTATTCTGGGCCCAAGCCGGGCCAGGACAGAGACGTTACTTTTTTCTGAAGAGTCGCCTGGTCGGCCTAACATATTTTTCATACCGGAAGGGACATCTTTTTTCCTAGGTCTGCACTGGATGAAATTATCAATCCTGGTCTTGAACAATCCATATTAAAATCACTGTCTCTCACTGATCTAATACGTGCATAAGTAAAATTTGGTTCAATCGAAATTTTTACAAAAAACATAGATTTTGAAATTGCCTTTACTTTACAGAAAAAAAAACTTTAAATTTCTTTCTTATGCGATTCCATCTTAAAAGGTTTTACTGTATAACAAAGTCTCCAATGCATGGGATATGGATTTACGATATTAAAATATAAGTGAAACATTTACATATAAATAGAGATTCATTGCTAAAATAAATATATCAAGCCTTGGGTGCTTCTTTAATAATAAAAAGTATAAATATAAAAAACAAAAAACTATAATAAGAATTTCTGGTCAGAATTCCTCCATACAAAACAATTTTTAACCACACCGAAGTAAGAAACTATGTAAAAATTCATGGCTCAGCCAGGTTAATGATTTAAACTTTTTTCCAAGCTGGTCCTGGGTTATGATTTTAACATTTTACCAGGCCAGGTCAAACTTTTTTCCCAGTGGGTCGGTTTGGAACCGGACCTAGATATTTCGATCCATGCAGGCCTTCAGTGCAGACTACCAATGTATTTTGAAAACAAATTTAGCTTTAAATCAATACATAGGTTTTTTATGTCCAAATAGGAGGCACTATCTTAAATTGACATTTAATAACAGACAATTTGTGGACGATCCCTCACATGCGTTCAAAATGGTGTCAAAAACTCTTCCTTTGTAGGCATAATTAAGTGGTGTAAGTCATGAATTTTGGAGAAGTTTGGATTTTAATATCTCTGAGGTTTTTAGATATGGAGATGAAATTTATTTTGTTCAATTTAGGAATAGATAAGGAAGAATTTCCTAACTGGGAATTTTGCTCTACAGGGGCCATATAAAAACTTAATTTTCATATGTTTTCAAATAGACCCACCATTTCCTCCCCCCCCCCCATGGAGTTGCAACTTATTGTATCAAAAATTTTACCTTTTTTTAATGAATTTTTGCAACTGGAAGTATGGGCTTAGGGACAATATTTAAGGAGATAGCCTATTGTTTCGATATTTATATGACTCACGCTGTATATGTTATCGGCCAAACATGATTTTAGGCCAAACTAGTTTATCTTAACACCCATAGGATAAACTACTTTTTTCTAGGCCAAACTAGTCTAGTCTAATCCCTAACGGATTAACTAGTTTTTCCTGGCCCTAACTAATTTGGACGAATGCCCCATTATGATAAACTAGTTTATCCTAGGCCAATTCAATTTGGCGTATTTTTATTGATCCTCAAAATTGCTTCGGCACCAATCTTCTAGTTTGTCCTAAGCTAAGCTAGTTTATTCTAGACCAATTTAAACTTGACATAGAGATGTACAGACTCATATAAAACCAGAAATTTTTCTGCACATGTAAATATTGGGTCAAAAACTTTCTGGAAATGAATTTAACGTTTAGTAAAATTGTGTGTTATATTATTTTGACATAGACAAAATTTGTGTTTTTTAACATGATTCATCGACGGAATTTGCATTTTTTGTGCAACCCATGGACGGAATTTGTATTTTTTGTGCAATCCATGGACGGAATTTGCATTTTTTGTGCAATCCATGGACGGAATTTGCATTTTTTGTGCAATCCATGGACGGAATTTGCATTTTTTGTGCAATCCATGGACGGAATTTGCATTTTTTGTGCATTTCATGGACGGATTTTGCATTTCTTGGGAAATTCATGGATGAAACTTGCATTTTCTGTACAGTCTTCGGACAAAATTCACATTTTTTGAGCAATCTGTTGACAAAATTTGCGTTTGTTATAAATTCATGGACAATTTTTTTTTTTTTACGCGATTTAAGGATGAAGTTAAAGTTTTTTGCACGGTTTTTGGCCAAAATTTGTATTTTTTTTGGACAAAACTCGTGTTTTCTTTGCACAGTCTTTTGCGAAATTCACCATTTTCATATAGACTTAAGACGAAAATTTGCGTTTTTCGTGCAATTCTTTGTTGAAATCAGAGTTTCTTATGTGATTTTTTGTTGAAATGTGGGATTATTTCAAGGTCTTTTGACGAAATTTGCATTTTTCTCATGATCCTATGACGAAATTTGTGTTTTTTCTCCACTATCCTTTGGCGAAATTTGTTTTGTGACCCTTTGCTGATATTTTGTGCTTTTTTCGCGGAACTTTGATTAGATGTGTTTTTTCAAATTGGCAAAAAAAGGACAGGCTAGGCTAGTCTAGTTCAATAATAATAAAAAAAATAGCAGGCCTATTGGCACCGATAAAATTAGTTACTTTCAAAGAATATGTTTTTCCCAAGAATAAGTATAAATGATGCTTGTTTGACAACCTTAATACAGAAAAGCACCATGTACACAGAGACTGGCATCAGATATGATGTCTGATTATTATTATTTTTTTTTTTTCAGAAGACTCATTCCATGCTGAGATCAGACTTTCATTTTTTTCCTACATATTTAAATCAGTTTGGAATTGAACAAAATTGTTCTCGAGATAGAGCAAGCAACATGTTTTGTAAAGTTATTAACAGCGATAATGAACTTCTGTTAATGGAATCTTTAAAAATATATCTTAAGATGGCTTCAAATTCACTGTTCAACAACGTGAAACTTTGACACATTTTCTAGACAAAGCTTCAAATTCTGACCCGTGCCGATGTCTAATGATATCCTACTCCCCATCATATAAAATATATCATACAGGGGCAGGGCTTGAAATTCAATTTTTCGAAGGAGGGGAGTCTCCCTACCAACATTTACAAATGGAGGGGAGTTTAGCTGTTTGGGAGGGAGAAAAAAAAATGTTTAAAACCCACTATTATTTTATGTTTTATTTAAAGAATTACCAGAACACAGACATGACAAAATATCACTGAAGCAATTTTTATCAACAATTCAGAATAATTATGCAAAATGTGTAAAAAAAAAAAAAAAAACTTTTATACTGTCTAGTTTTTACCCCCCAAGCCCCCCCGCCCAGTGGTAAATCTTTTCCCGGTGCTAATTATTTTTGTTGCAGGTCTAATTGTTTTAACAATAATTAATGCTAATTATTGTTTAAAAAATAATTAAAACTTCTAATTTGATAAATTTATATTTATAATTGTTATAATTCAAACCAATATTATTTTCTGTATATTAAATGTACAAGATACAAATTTAATTATAAAATAATGCTTATTTGAGTGTAGATGATAAGTATCACTATTGTTCGCATTTCTTTTAAAATGGGGCAAGTCAAATTTATTGAAAAATATTTTTTCTTAAAGAACGAATACTTTCGTTAAGTAAAGGGGTGCTTTTTGTTTAATGAATGGCTACTTTCAGGAATTGCATTAACTCAGAAATATTTGGAGCTGCCAGAAACTGATTTTAGAGCAGCAAAGAAATATATTTAAAAAAAAGGGTACTTCTAGGTTATCCCGTCGACCAATTTCGCAAATTATACAAATCGCCAAACTAATAGCCAGATTATACATGTTGACATAATTTTTATTTTAAATAACGAAAAAACAAATAATTAGTAGAATATTAATAAAAATATTAATAAAAAGTCTAAATAAAAATCACTTAATGACATTTTAAACACGTGAATCACATTTAATGTCATTGAATGTGACATTCACGATCATCCATTATTGGCATTTAATCTTATAGTTTGGCGATAATTTCTTGGTCAACGAGATAACCTAGAAGTAACAAAAAAAAAAAAAAAATTGAAACAAGAAAATTAACTTATTTAACAGAAAAATGCACTCTCGGCAATATTTTTTTGGTGAGGCCGGGTTGAGAGGTTCCCTTTGTTGGAATTTGCATATTTTAGCTATCTTTTAAAGAAATTTGTCTTTTTTTACGATCATTTCAGGAAAATCTGCTGTCTTTTCGGGATTTTTTGACGAAAATTGCCGTTTTTTCGCGAATCTTCTGAGGAAATTGCCGTTTTTTCGCGATCTACTGATGAAATCTGCCGTTTTATCGGGATTTTTTGACGAAAGTTGCCATTTTTCCCGATTTTTTGGAGAAATTTGTCATTTATAGTGAATCTTGTCAAAATTTGTTGTTTCTCGTGATTTTTGGACGAAATTTGACGTTTTTCATTGACTTTTTTGACGAAAACTATCGTTTTTTCGCGAATCTAGTGACGAAATTTGCGGGAAATTAGGCGTTTTTTCGCAATTTTTTAACAATAGTTGCCATTTTTTCGCAAACCTGTACGAAATCACGCGTCCTGTCGGACGCGTAATAGCTGTTTTTTTATGTGCCATCTCCGATTTTTCGCGTAATTTACACACTATAGCGCATCCGTGGGATCACTGTTTCATATTTTTTTTAATTAAATGCGTTAAGTTTAATTTTTTTAAATGAAAATTTTTTATTTATTTATTGAAAATTCTGAACAGAATCACATTTTTACGCCGCGGAAAATAGAACGAAACTCGTCAATCGATTCCAGGAAAAAAAATTTGTCAATCGGTCGCGGAAAAAATTGTGATTTTCAATGATTTTTCGCGGCAAAAAACTAGCAAAATGTGTCGATCAGTCGTACGAAAATATCACAAACTTCGCAAAACGGTCGTGACAGTTTATCACAGTTTGAAAATGTAAAATTTTTTGGGCGGGAGCCTCCCGTCCACGTTACTCTTTTGGGCGGGATTTCAAAATTTTGGGCGCGAATCCCACCATCCCGCCCTGAAATTAAAGCCCTGAGGGTAATAGCAAAACTACTTTGCAAAGGATGGTGATGAAGCGGTAGTCAAGATCAATAATAAAAAGATTATTGCTCAGTAAAATTGATGGCATTGAGCACACAGATTATTTATACTAAGTGTACATTAAAGTCTTATTTTTTAAAAAGAATAATGCGCCTCAAAAAACATAGAAAGGTGGGATTTGTTTCCCCAATTCTCACCTTTATACTTAACCATTGTACCTCCAAAACTAATCAGAGATGCATCTTATCAAAATGAACAATTAACCATAATTCAAAGTCAATCGGATAATTCATCATAAAAATCCATTTATCTAGTTTAAAGTGGTAATTCCCCATTTCGTTCCTTTAAACTTAATTATTACACCAGAAATGCTGTGTATGCGTTATAGCATATAAATTACTCAAAAAATGGAGATGAAACGCAAAAAATAGCTCTTGCACGTATCTTAAAATGCTTAATTTTGCCAAAAATCGAGAAAAAATGTCCAATTTCGCTAAAAGATCTAAAAAAAATTACTAATTTCTGGCAAATTTCATCAAAATATTTGTGAAAAAATGGGTAATTTTATAACAAAATCCCGAAAAAACCCTGACAGATTTCATCGAAAAATCTTTTTAAAAAAAAAAAAAAAGAAAAAAAACGAGAAATTTCTTATAAAAATTGCGATAAAATAGCAAATTTCATCAAAAAAATTCGCGAAAATGGCAAAATTCACAGAAAACAGCAACTTTTGTCAACAAACTGCAGTAAAACGGCAGATCTCTCCGAACACACACACAAAAAAAATAGAAGATTTTGTCCAAAAGATTTGCGAAAAAACAGCAAATCTTGTCAAAAGATTCGTGAAAAAATGGCAGATTTTGTCAAAAGATTGAAAAAAGAGGTTAGATTTTGTTAAAAGATCGCAAAAAACTCCCCCACAATTTTCATCAAAGGAACATGAAAAAAAAAAAAAGTTAATGCCAGGAGTGAATTTTTCTGTTACAAAAACTATTTTTCCTGCTTCAAAATTGCTTTTTTCCTGCTCCAAAATTTATTTTTGACAGATCTAAATCTTTCTGAGTGAATATTACTCCTGAAACCACCCATTCATTAAACAAAAAGTACCCCTTTACTCTTTTTTTACCCCCCAGCAAAAATGCCTTTTTTAATAAATCTATCTTGCCCCTTTTTAAAAGAAATGCAAACAACAGTGATACTTGTTATTTTCTACCCTCAAATAAGCATTTTTATAATTAAATTTGTATCTTGCACATTTATTTAAAAAAAAAAAAAAAAAAAAAGAAAAAAGAAATTTCTCTTAATAGTTTAAAAAAAATGATTACTTGTTTTAATTATTTATTAATTATAAAAACAATACATATTGCATTTCATTTTTCTTTTTCAAATGTACAAGTTCAATTTTTGCGTCTAAAAATATGACTTATTAGTGGAGACCCACTTTTGTAAAAAAGGGACCCAGAATTTTAAAATTTCAAATCCAGAAACATCACTGAAACTTCCAAAACTATTCAGGGATTCACCTTATCAGAAAGAACCTATATCTGAAATTTGAAGCAAATCTGAAAATTCTGCATAAAAACCCATTTATCTAATTTAAGGAAGAATATAACTTGTATGTTCCCTTTTTATATTTAACCAAAGAACCCTCATAATTAATCAGGGAAGTACCTTATCAGAATGAACCTATCTCCCAAATTTGAAGTAAATAGTTTAATTCTGCATGAAATACCCATTTGCATAAATTAGGGGGCGAGCCCTCTCTACCTGTTATCTGCTTTTTACTTAAATAATGAACACACTTAACTAATCATGAAGGCGCTTTATTAGAATGATCCTATATCTAAAATCTGAATGAAATCTTATAAATCAGCATGAAAAACCCATATATAAATTAAGGGGAGGGGATTAGCCTCCCATTCTCCCTCCCCCTTATTCTTATCCAATTAACTCCCAAAACTAATCAGAAAAGTATTCCATCAGAATAAACCTACATCAAAATTAGAAGCAAATTGGATATTTCTATCAAGAGTTATGTTATGTACATACATACACACAGAATTTGCAGGAAGTTGGCTCTCAGGCTTTGATAGCATGTGAGCTAAAAACATGTCAGATTTAACTGGCCTAGGATAAACAAGTTCAGACCAATGAATAGCAGGCTAAACTATTTATCACATTGATGTTAGGATAAGCTAGTTTAAATTAGGAAAAACTAATTTGTCCAGTGTTCGTTAGGATAAACTGGTTTGGCCTGTAACATATATATATGTGTATCATGAAGTCAATCATAAAAACAATAAAAATGTATTAGGAACTGAGAATATTCAGCATTTAGTAAATGAACTTTATAATTTAAATATATATTTTTTATCTCTTAAAATATTAGTTATAATGAGCAAAATGAATATTAACTGTTTAATCTGTCACATCAATAGCACAAAAGTATATTCGAAATATTTATTTTAAATAATTTGCAAACACAAAGAGAATTTTGATTATGTTTTATGAAATTGAAGCTTGTTTGAAAATTTAATATACATGATGGATTAAAAAATAGTCTTCACAAAATATGTAGCATTTAAGCAATGCTGAACAAGTACAGCATGCATTAGATAATATTTATTATACTTTAATATTTTTTAACAAAACTAGAGGATCACCTGGGCCACAAAATATGCGAAAAACATTTTCTTTTATTGAAAATTTACAAATTTTTTACATTTAATATATGTTTGTTTTAAATTGATCATTAACAATATCAAAGAGTACTTATGTGAAAAATGTCAATGTATTTATTTAAATTTTGAAATTTATTAAAAGCAATACTTCCATATGCAGCAAGAGTTAATAACCAAATTAACCATGAAAGATTGTGATTTACACCAGCTTCTTTTTTTCAAACTCTGATAATTACAGTGGTTTAAGAGCATAGTTTGATTATATTAAATTTGCATTTTATTTTTATTATTTTGCTCATTTATGAAGTTCTAATCTCATTTCTGATTATTAACAGAATCCAGAAGCTGAACTATTTATATAGTTTTAAGTACAAATAGGTTAATCTTTCAATATTGAGCTGCATGCAATAGTTTTTTAAAAAATTCTTGTTTAAAACTTATTTAAAAAAATTATATTCAGGATAAATATACGTAAAGTGCGACAGTTCTCAAACAAATCACATTTGAAAGATTTTTTTGCCTGATTCAATAGTATAAATTTGGAACTGTTTGATGCTTAGAAAAACAAAATGTAGTAAAAGCAAAATTTATAGGTCAGATCTCACTTTCGCCAATATGACATCAATATTACTCAGATATGTTTTTTCTTTCTAATATAGATTATACTGGTTAGAAAAGAAATCATGCAAGTTATAATATTCTTAACTGAGTGAAAAGGTTATTACCAAATGTAGAGATTGTCTGAATGAATTGTGTCAGTTGGTTGTCTTTCAACAGATAGAACATTAGCAATTTAAGTGAAATGTTCCAAATTTAATTCCCTCTTAATTATCTCTAGTTCTCACTTAATATTCATATGTTTTGCAGGATATTGAAGAAAAATATATATGGGGTAGTCATACAGGAACTCTGGTACTGCTGCAGAATGCAGAACAATTACCTGAAAAATCCATGATTTCTAAAAGAATACAACTCTAATTAAATATTAATAAAGTAAATATCATTACCTTTTGGAACAGGTGAATCCAGAGATTGCTTGTTTTGGTTTAAAGGATAAGGAACTTGATTACGACGTCGATTAGCAGGATTAGGAGCGTAGCCTATAAAACCAACCATTTTCATTGAATTTAGTATAGCAGGATCAATAGGTGGAGTTGGCCTAATGCACAAAGAAAATTAAAGGAGACATTTTCCAAAGCAGAATTTTCAAACAATAAATAAAAGAGTACTCTTGTAATGAATATGTAAAAAAGTAACACTTTTGACATAGCTATACTTAAAATTAATACACATAACAATATTTAAATTTAATGTCACATTTCAAAATTTAACATTTCTGAGAATTGATGTTAAATGATTTTGTTAATTGGAGTTATAAAATTACAATTTTGCTATTTCATAATGGAATAAAAATTTGTAATTTATTAATTCTAATATTTGTTTTATTAATAAGTTAATAAACCGGTTTTAAGAGTTTTCTTTGTCTATTTAAGAGAAGTTCAGAAAAGTATACTTTGAAGGAAAAACCTTGAACAGTAATATGCATTTTGCCTCATTTAAAATATCTTTCTAGGAACTTTACAATATTACATTGTGAGTAAATTCTAAACAAAAAATCTTGATGAAATGATTAAACAATGTGCTTGTTATGCTTAAATAGAAAGTTTTGATTTTGTGAAAAAAAAAAAAAAAAAAAAAAAATTGATTCAAATTTATACACAAATGAAATATTTTCATCGGTAAAAACCATATACCAATTAAAAAGAAAAGCATGCATTGTTAAAAACTTACTGAATTAAGCTAGACATGAAAAGTTTCAGAAAATATCATTTTGATAAACTTAGATTATAAATTTCATGAACTTCAGATTGAAAGAACAATTAGCAGACAAAACACACACATACACACGAAGAATATACTTTATATAATAAATTTAACTTTTTCAAAAAAATGTATAACCGACTCCAAAGAAAAGCGCTAAAAAGAATTAAATAATTCTATAAAATTCTCTAATGACAAATCGTTATCAAATAACCACACATTGACTATCATGTACCGGTATAAAACAGTTAAATTTAATATATAGAATTTAATATCCACCAAACATAGATTTTCCAGAGAATATTTTTTACAAGAGATTAATTTACATATTTTTGATTTAATTTTTGAATATATACATATAAAAAGTGTCAGCCATACCCATACCCTTAACACTCTATAAGCATATATACATATTGTAATAGAATAATATAGCATGACTTACTGGGTTTTATTTTATTCCAATCTTATCTTTATCTTGTTTCCAATCCCTTTATTTTTTTTTTCCTTATTTCATGGCATATTCTATTTTTTTAATCAGTTACTTATTTGTTTACTTTCGATTTGAACATTTACATGTGCGTTCATGATCGTTTTCCTCTGTCTGATCGCGATTTGCAATCTTTGCAAATCACAACTTACGAGTAGCTGTATCTCCATATCGCAAGACAGGATCCCATTCGCTCAACTTCGGCAGACGCAAAGGGGGCGTTGCTCTCTGGCGATGTCTACAATAGCGAGGGGTATTTAAAGCAGTTGGTTTGTTTTGACTGGCGGTGGTCTGACAATGTTTAGGCTGGCTAATGCTGTTAGTTGTCTTAAATGTTAGTTATGAAAGTTCAGTTTGTAGTTTATTTTAGTGGTGAAAGATGGTGTTGTCTCATGAAATGAATCCTGTTAGTCGATAGCGGAAATATCGTGATGAATATTTTGTTGTCATGAATTGTTTTAACATCCAAGGTTTTTACTTCCTTTGAACATTTTCCAGACATTATTTTTTCATCATCACCTGAATTGAGAAGCCTGTTTTCTTCCAGTTATGCTATAGTGAGTAGTTTATTTTGCAACCTGTACCGGTCATTTTTCTTTACCTTACGTCATGCTGTTTAATTAATTAAGTATTTTTATTGTGTTAAAGTATGACTTTAATTTTATAGATAATATAATTTCAGAAATTACATTTTTTGGTTGATTTTACCAGATATAGTTTATCATTGTTTATTATTTTATATATACATATATTTTTATTTTGAATATGTTTTTCTTGAAAATAAACGTTAGATCATCTTTTAATTAAATGCTTCTTTACTGACTTTATGACACTACCACTGATTGCCAATATTTATTTCAGGTCACCAATTTTAATTTTTCTATCTCTGCTTTAGTTTTATATAATTTCAGAACGGTTCTGGCTTCAGAACCGATCATGGGTTATGGGCCGAAGCTACTGCGCTTTTTAACCTGTTATGGTGGCCATAACCTTAGTTGGCAATATCGTAAACTGGTGGTAGCATGCGGCCATTGGACCTCCAAGTGATTTCTAGTGGGGGGGGGGGGGTGCAATAGCATTTTTTTTTGATAAAAACATTTAATTTCTCTGGCATGAAATAGAAAGGTTTTTTTGGTATAATTTTTTTGTTGTACTATCTGACTGCTTTAGAGTACGTTTTTTTGAAAAAAAAATTCTTTTTCCTTTCTGTTTAAATTTAATAAAGTCTAGTTAAGAGCATGGCAATGACCAATGTACAGGTTAGCATAAACAAACTAAATTCTCACAACTATGCAACCTGGGCAGCGGACGTAAAATACATGCTGCTTGATAAAAATGCTTGGGGCATCGTGAATGGTACTGAAGAGGCTCCGAATACCAGTGATGCTGTAGCCACTAAAGAATATCAGGCACGGCTCAGATCAGCACTGTCCATAGTATACTTGAACGTCGAAAATGAGTTCCGGAGAATCATAGAAAACATCGACGACCCACATGAAGCATGGACAAAGCTGAAAACCCATTTTCAACCTGACAACCGTGCTCGCCATATGCAGCTCTTCGGCGAGATCCTATCCTGCAAAATACAGCCTGACGAACCGGTAGACATGTTTGCCGCACATCTACAGAGACTAGCTGACCAACTGGCTGCCATGAATGAGCCGATAAAGGAAATTTATCTAATATTCCAGTTGCTTCGATGGCTCCCAAAGAAGTTTGATAACCTTGTCCAGGGAATTTTGCGATGGCCAGAACAACAGTTCAAGTTTAAAGATGTCCTGACCGAACTGGTAGCTGAAGAGTCCCGCATCAAATTACGAGAAGACAGAGGTAACTTGGTCCAGTCCTATTTTTCCCGAGCTCGCACACCCAAGAGGTCCGCCTATAAGCCTAAGTTTAAGGGAAGATGCCACAGGTGTGGACAAATCGGCCATGTGCTTCGACAGTGCAAATTGCCTCAACAAGCCTCCAGTCCCGAATCTTGCCTCCATACTACTTCGAGAGACTCCTCAGACTCCTCATTCCAGAACTCCTCAGTATCCAGAGGTTCATCGGTGTCCAGTCCAGTTCGAGTCCAACCCAGTAATCCCAGATCCAGCAGAGATGTGTCTCGCAATAGAACCAGAAACCAACGTCAACGTATGCCAACAAGCCAGGTAAATTACCTCATTCAAACTAATCTTAGTAATATTAAGTGTGGTGGAGACGCCTGGGTCTTTGACACAGGTGCCTCGCACCACTTCTGCAAAGATAAAAATCTATATATAAAATTTAAGCCTTTGCACAATGAGGAGTTGGCTGTTGCCGTTGACGGAGTGACTTTTCCTATTGAAGGAACCGGACTAGTGAACTTAAAAATAAATGGGGAGATGGTTCGCTTCGGCGATGTTATGTATTGCCCAAGTTTAAGGCACAATTTGATATCTGGCCCTAGGCTTGATAAAACTGGTGCCAAATTCAGAGGAGGTGAGGGTAGGGTTAAAGCATATCGTGACAGTGGTACCCTATTTCGAGCTTTTCTTAAAGATGGCATTTACTGCCTGTACCCAGATGCTAACCCTAAAGAAAAAAATTAAAACTCAAAATAGCCAAAGTCCTAAAAAGGTGCGTTTTCAAGCCTCTACTGTCCAGAAGGACGACTAAGTTATGGCATAGACGTTTTGGACACATTAGCTCCACTTTAATTGAACACACTGTAAAATGTAATGGTGTAAGGGGCTTACCATCTATTAAAAGTAAAGACTTTGAATGTGAGACATGTAAAATTAACAAACACAGGCGAACTCCCTTCCGTCCTATAAATCAAATAAGATCCAAACGACCCCTTGAATTACTTCATACTGACTTGTGGGGAACGACACAAATAACAGGTAGAAATGGTGAGAAGTACTTTTCAACCATAACGGACGACTTCTCACGAAAAGTATCAGTCTATCCCTTATGTAATAAATCACAAGTATTCAAGGTATTCACTAATCATGTAAAAAGAGCTGAAAGATTTTTAGGCACTAAGGTAGAAGAGGTCCGTAGCGACAATGGGCGGGAGTTTGATAATGAAGCATTTACAAGATACTTTGAAGAGAACGGAATACACCATGAGTTTACCAACGTGTACTCTCCGGAACAGAATGGGGTCTCAGAACGTTTAAATCAGACTATAATGGACGGGGCCCGCTCAATACTTAACGAAAGTAAACTCAGTCTAAAATTCTGGCCAGAAGCAGTTTTATACATCGCGTACACACTAAACAGGATATGTCATAAAACACAGAAAAAGACACCCTTCGAGTATTACTGTGGCAACAAACCCTCAATAAGACATTTACGCCCTTTTGGTACTGTGGTATATGTGGGGGTGCCCAAACAGTTAAGAAACTCAAAGTTTGATCCTAAAGCCAAAAAGGGGGTTTTAGTGGGTTACGCGATGTCAACCAAAGGCTACAGGGTATGGATCCCCGATACAAATAAAACAATAGAAACCATAAATGTTAGATTTGGGGATGAATCTGTACCGAGAAATGTTCACAGACATAGCGAGCAAGGCCCAAGTTATTCACTAGGCACAAACCCTTTTACAACTTCAGAGCAGCACAACGGAAGCGACCTGGGACCCACATACATTTTAAGTTCAGAACCCTTTGACCGACCTTTAACCTGACAGATTTCCTTTAGAAAGATCACCATCTCCATCACCTAAGCCAGGCACCTCAGAATCCGTTGAACCCGCCTCCGTTCACTCATCTGACGATGAAAGTGACAAGGAGGGCGAGGAATTCTCGAGAACACTGAGGGATGCTGTATGATTCCGTAAGGCCATAACTAGGCCTGATAAGTCGAGAACCGACATCTACTATTATGAGATGGGTGAAACGCAAAGTTTAAGATCACTCAGAGAAGTGCGGGAATACTGTCAGTCTAATGGTATCAAATTTGATCCAACCATGTTCAGTTTCAAAGGGGAAAAAAAATACCAGGGTATTGTTAAATCTACTTCCAGTGATAGTTCAAGTCCTAGTTACACACCTCCACATACATCATTATCAGAAACACGCAAAACCAATATATGACTAGAAGACTCCATCCCAAACACATATAAGCAAGCCTTAAAATCCCTTCAGTGGGAACTCTAAAGACAGGCAATGCAGGAGGAAATGGACGTAATAAATAAAAGACACGTATGGGAATTAACATCATTACCACCCAACACTGAACCTCTAGGCTGCAGATGGGTCTTCACCATCAAACGAGACGATAAAGGGCATGTGGCAAGATACAAAGCAAGACTAGTAGCCCAAGGCTATAAACAGGTCAGGGGTGAAACTTATGACGAGACATTTTCACCAGTTGTAAATTTTAGTCTAATCCGCTTTTTCTTTGCCGCCCTAGTCTCATGTCTCGGATGGATTCACACGCAATGCGATGTGAAAGGAGCCTATCTGTACACCCCTCTTTCAGATAACATTTACATGAAACAGCCTCCAGGTTTTGAAATAAAAGGGAAAGAGCATTTGGTCTGTAAACTCCAGAGGGCATTGTATGGCCTCCATCAGAGTGGCCGGGTGTGGTTTTATGAATTACATAAAATTTTAATTTCTCTTGGTTTTAACAAATTGGATTGGTGTAATTGCATTTATACATTTTCTAATTACGTTGTTTTATTATTATACGTTGATGACTTCGTTGTTTTAAGTAACCATCAGAAACACATAAATGAAATTTTAAGATTACTAGCTGAACATTTTGACATCAAAATCCTGGGGAAAACACGTAAACTTCTTGGGGTTGAGTTTGAGGAAGATAGGGAAGGTGTAGTGTCAATTCATCAAATGCAATATATTGATGATATCTGTGCACGTTATAAGGAATTTAACTTTCCCATCACTTCACTTCCCATAAGTAAAGGAGTAGTGTACTCCAAGGCACAATGCCCTCAAACAGACACAGAAACCCAGGAGATGTAGAAGTATCTATACAGAAGTGTTTTGGGATGCTTATCTTTTCTTACAAGCAGGACTCGTCCCGACATATCCTATGCTGTAAACATCTTTAGTCAATTCCAGAGTAATCCAGGTATAATTCACTGGAATGGTCTCCTAAAATTGCTAGGGTATGTCCAAAGCACCAAACACTACAAACTGAGGTTACCTTGTCATCATATAAATCTAACAACATACACAGATGCTGACTTCGCCGCCAATCGCGATGACAGGACGTCAATGGGGGGACAACTTCTAATGCTAGACAAATCTCCTATCATGTGGAGGGCTTTCAAACAAAAATCTGTCTGCTTGTCTACCATGGAATCAGAGTTTGTGGCTTTAACAGAAGCAACTAAAGAGCTTCTTTGGTTCAGTAGAATCATAACTGAATGTTATGACAAACACATTTTTACAGGCCCACAAACTAAGCCAACCTTGTTAGTAGACAATATGGCCTCCATTGATTTCCTTAAGTCTCCCATAGAAAACTATAGAACAAAACACTTTGACGTTAAATTATTTTTTGTTAGAGACCTTTTAAACCAAGAGATATTTAATGTAAAACACGTAACTAGTAAAGCTAATCTCTCAGACATCTTTACAAAACCCTTAACGAAGTTTGATCTCAAAAGGTTCATTGAAGTGATCTTTAGTTATAAGTAAGTATATAATGTTTTAAATAAGTATTATTTAAACGTAAAAAGTATAAGAAAAAAAAAACTCCCCCTCCTCTGAACTTGTGTCAAGCATTAAGATGCTTGTTTAATCTTTTATGTTAAACCATGAAGTTTAACACGTTTCATTTTTCAAATCTGAAATTTTGTATATTTCAGTATATTTTTTTATATATAATGTTTGAATATGTGATTATACACTTGTTTTTCCTGTTTTTTCATATTTTTGTCTCATATGCATATGTTCTAGTGTCATACATAAGTTTTTTCAATACCCTCATTTCCAACATCGCGGACAATTTAACTCCCACTGGAATGTGATCAGACCTCAGGATGGTTCATCCTCCGGGGTCCGAGCAGCCCCAGGAAGCGGCTCGTAGGGGTGCAATTGTAAATAGCCAGAGCGGCCTGCAGGGGGTAGTGGCCTTCTTGAATGTTCTGATCACAGGAAGGCCTGTCGCGGGCATCGTTTCTTTTAAGTTTGTAAGTCCTTGTTTTGAAAAATGGAAATGTCATATAGGTCCCGTCCGTGGTGTTGAAAATTGAGCTGTAATTTTTTTTGCATATATAAATATGAAAAAGGGTTGTTTTACTTTTAAGAAATTGCATAACAAGTGTTTTTCACATTTTAAATCTGTTGTTAAAACATTTGCAAATGTGTATTATTTCAAAAGCTTAAGCATGCATGATGTTGTTGTTGTTTGTTTTTATGTGAGTGCTCACCGTCCCTTTCATTATCATAATCAGTCATTATCATGATCATTAGTGTTATTATCATTGAATGTGTCTGTGTTATTATCATTGAATGTGTCTCTTTTGCATATCATGAATTTCCCATACATTATCAAAGTGTTTTTGCATTGTAATTCATGTTTTGCTATTCTTCATATTCGTAATGTTTATGAATCTGTCGTATGGTTATCATTTACTCGAGTGTAATTATGCAAATGTATGTAAATATAATCGTGTATTGTCAAGGCCAAGATCAAGAAAATCGACATACTAAAGAATGTTGTGGTATGTACTGATAATCGTAGTCACTTGCATGCGACGAGGTAAAATGGTAACAAATTTTCATGAACTTTTTTTTAAATGTTTGTGTACCTGAAAGACTTTCAAATTTTTAAGTTACCATAGTAACTAAAGACTCTTGTGCTATGAAAATTGTTATTGTTATTCTTGTTGTTATATAGTTATTAAATTGTTATTCATATTGTGTGGTTATTAACATTGTTAAAAAGTTGTTCATTTTTGAAATTAACCTTGTTATAAGATATTGTGAATTGTTGCATTTTTGCACGATAATGTTGAGTTATTCTTCACTAGTAACTGTCAAAGTATGATAGTAGATATACTGATATCTTATGTTGTTCAATATGACCTTTGATATTATTTATATTATTTGGTAATACTTGGTAATTACTTAATTTCTTTTGAGTATGAGTGTTAAGGTGGGGGGGGGGGGCGATTGTCAGCCATACTCATACCCTTAACACTCTATAAGCATATATACATATTGTAATAGAATAATATAGCATGACTTACTGGGTTTTATTTTATTCCAATCTTATCTTTAACTTATTTCCAATCCCTTTATTTTTGTTTTTCCTTATTCCATGGCATATTCTATTTTTTTAATCGGCTACTTATTTGTTTACTTTCGATTTGAACATTTACATGTGCGTTCATGATCGTTTTCCTCTGTCTGATCGCGATTTGCGATCTTCGCAAATCACAACTTACGAGTAGCTGTATCTCCATATCGCAAGACAGGATCCCATTCGCTCAACTTCGGCAGACGCAAAGGGGGCGTTGCTCTCTGGCGATGTCTAGAATAGCGAGGGGTATTTAAAGCAGTTGGTTTGTTTTGACTGGCAGTGGTCTGACAATGTTTAGGCTGGCTAATGCCGTTAGTTGTCTTAAATGTTAGTTATAAAAGTTCAGTTTGTAGTTTATTTTAGTGGTGAAAGATGGTGTTGTCTCATGAAATGTATCCTGTTAGTCGATAGCGGAAATATCGTGATGAATATTTTGTTGTCATGAATTGTTTTAACATCCAAGGTTTTTACTTCCTTTGAACATTTTCCGGACATTATTTTTTCATCATCACCTGAATTGAGAAGCCTGTTTTCTTCCAGTTATGCTATAGGTGAATTCCATGAAAATGCGACATGGACATCATTTTTTAAATTTGAACTAAAATAGTATTTTTTTGTTCCAATCGATAGAAAATAAGTCAAATTTCATGAAAATAACAAGATATAATAAGATAATTGTAAAAATAAATTTTTATAGTTAATTATTATCAAGACTAACTTTGAAATCAAAAATCTGCTATTTTTATCTCTAGTTTAATGTCCCTTGAAGCATTTAAATATCACATAGATTTTTGAAACAAATATATCTTTTTAAAAAATGGCTAACAGTATGTTTAAAAACACCAACATTTTCACCTGAAACATTTTAGTTATTTTGCTATTGCCCCCAAACTTTATATTAGTCGTCATGTCATGTCTGTCACAGAAAATGTCGATTTTTTTATTTTCAAGAAAATCTACTTGATAAAAATTATTAACACTTTATTTTCTCTTTTTATATGTCAAAAGGAACAGTTCATAAAAAAATTGAAAGATAAAATTAAAATTTGAGTGAAATATAAAGCATTACATTTTGTCATGTCTGTCACATTTGTCATGTCTGTCACGCTAGTCATGTCTGTCACAATTAGTTTTTCAAGCAACTTTACCTTAATCTCTTTCTTAGAAAGTTATTTTTGTAATTTTTAGGTGCGTTCGTAATTATGTAAATACGTAGCACCTATAGTGGTCGTTCAGTCCATCTGTCTGTCCGTCCGTCTGTCTGACCGTTTTTGCATATAACAACGCAAAAACTACCCAACCGAATCGTTTGAAATTTAAAATACATAAATATTACATTATTTTGTCGAGTCAAATTTTCGAGTCACAGATTTCAAATTTTATGAAAATCGGATGCATAGATCAATTACAGGGGCAATCAAAAGTATTCCATTACATTACGGTCAATGGGGGAAAAAGGTTTCAAATGCATTTTTAACGTTTGAAATTTAAAATACATAATTATTATATAATTTTGTTGAGTTATTTCAAATTTTTTGATAATCGGGTGCATAGATCAATTACAGGGCAATCAAAAGTATTCAATTACATTATGGTCAATAGGGAAAAAAGTTTCAAATATATTTTATACGTTTGAAATTTAAAATGCATAATTATTACATAATTTTGTCGAGTTATTTCATATTTTATGAAAATCGGATGCATAGATCACTTACAGGGACAATCAAAAGTATTCCGTTACATTACGATCAATGGGGAAAAATGTTTCAAATGCATTTTAATGGTGTTACACTCATTCGAACTTAATAAAACTTATTTGAAACTATAAAGTACATATTATAATATACATTTTACATAATTTGTGGTGCAAAGAACATTTGTTATTTATTTACAAGGCCACACAAAGGTATTCCATTACATAATGGTATAGAGAGAACATTGTTTGATGAGCGTTTTAATTGTAATTCACTATTTACAATTTTATGAGATTGATATATGAGAGTAATATTTTTAAAACTTCGTTATCGTACGAACGCACCTCATTTGCTACGCTTCACGTGCAATTTCCAACTTGTTTAACTTAGTGTTGATGCCAATAATATTTCTTTACAACTCAACTCAACAAAATGCTTAAATTTAGAATGCATGTAATAGTTACCAGATAATTATGTTGATACCAATTTCTTTGTTTCAGATATATTATCTGTCAGAATTATTTTTTCAAACAGTTTTGCTTTAATCTTGTGATTTGAAAGTTATTATAATTTAACTTGGAATTGATGGCTATGGTATTTCTTGTTGTGAAACGTACACAATGTAATATTTAAAAGAAAATCTGCCAAATTTCTGGTACAAACTCATTTCAGTGAAAACTTCCAAGGGATTTTATAAATTTTAAATATTTTTTTGAGATTTTTTTAACATAATATACCGTTATATCATATTGTAATCACCAAGTTGTGATAAAAGTAAAGAAAGCAATATTTAAGAAAAAAAAAATACTTAAATTCATAGAAAATTGTACACGTGTCATGTCTGTCACAAAACTTTGTCATGTCTGTCACGCTTATAAATATTTTTTTATATTTTTCTATTTACAAATTTTTCAATATTTTTCTTTCTGCTTCACATATCCAAGTCTTATTTTGTTTCCTAAAAAATTCTGGTCTTGGTATGCATGCCAATTAAGAGCAAATGATAATAATATGTGTCTAGTCAAAATCTATGTCTAAATTTTGTCATGTCTGTCACGGCTGATTTTAAACCCCAATTAAATTAAGTTTTTCCTTGAATTAAAATTTTAGTGTTTTTTTATAGCATAAGGCCTATATTTACATCACCCCATGCAATTTTTTAACTATCAATTAATATTTATTACTTAAAGATGAACAAAAAAGTTCTCTCAGTCATGTCTGTCACAAAATGGAATTCACCTATAGTGAGTAGTTTATTTTGCAACCTGTACCGGTCATTTTTCTTTACCTTACGTCATGCTGTTTAATTAAGTATTTTTATTGTGTTAAAGTATGACTTTAATTTTATAGATAATATAATTTCGGAAATTACATTTTTTGGTTGATTTTACCAGATATAGTTTATCATTGTTTATTATTTTATATATACATATATTTTTATTTTGAATATGTTTTTCTTGAAAATAAACGTTAGATTATCTTTTAATTAAATGCTTCTTTACTGACTTTATGACACTACCACAGATTGCCAATATTTATTTCAGGTCACCAATTTTAATTTTTCTATCTCTGCTTTAGTTTTATATAATTTCAGAACGGTTCTGGATTCAGAACCGATCAAAAAGTAATGAATTACTTTTTGAAGTTGGTGGCAAACAATCATAATCGATAATGATTTCCCCATTTTATTTATGGTAGTAGATATAATATATCCGCAATTCTTACTATACTTAAGATAGTTTGGCACCAACTTCAAAAAGTAATTCATTACTTTTTATATGTATATATTCAAAAATTAAATCAAAAATATTTAAATTAATCTCTTGTAAAAAATATTCTCTGGAAAATCTATGTTTGGTGGATATTAAATTCTATATATTAAATTTAACCGTTTTATACCGGTACATGATAGTCAATGTGTGGTTATTTGATAATGATTTGTCATTAGAGAATTTTATAGAATTATTTAATTCTTTTTAGCGCTATTCTTTGGAGTCGGTTATACATTTTTTTGAAAAAGTTAAATTTATTTCCCACTTTTTAGTTATTTAAACCAAATACATAATTATGTGTACTGACATATGATGGCTCTTTGCAACGCATTACTAATGAATGCACTTTGCTGAGTTCTGATGTATTCGCTTTACTTGTCACTGTTTGATTGTCAACTTTTCAAAAGACACTTACAATATCGGTTAGTATCGTTGTGAATCTTTAGGTTTTCTGGATGTGGTAACTTCTTCAGATCTGGCACGACGAAAAGCTACCGCATTCATGAAATCTTAAAGTCAACATCTAATCGTACGGACATCGGAAGTGGTTTATCGAAAGGTGACAATGCCTCAAGTAACGTGTCCTTATACATAAGCGCGCGGCAAAGCGCTTCCATATATGAGTAAACAGCAAAATGACTCCATGTATCAATGAATAGTAAAATGCTTTTCTAGTATAGTCAAAAGTACTCCCTCTTCAGTCAGAAAAAGCAAAAAGAAAGATTTTAACAAAAATTGCTCTATGATTCAATAGATAAACAACAACAATCTAATTCCTATAAATGCAGTAAAGACATCGGAAATGAGCAGTGATGATTCGACGAGGAATCCGAAAATCATAACCTGTACTTGGCTGCATCTATAAGAGAGTGACAGCATTCGATGCCCAAATATTTTTTTCACGGACGCTTTTATATCAACTAAACTGTTAAAAATTTCACCCTTTTGCTGCATTGTCCCTCCACCGCTTTTATGGAAAACTATTATTTCAGCCTATCATGGAGCATTCTCATGGGTCAAAAGACAAATATTTTATAAAAGCGGGGGAGTGACGATGCAGCTAAAGGGTAAATTTTTTTTTACAGTGTATGTATGAGATATTCCATAGAAGGGATGGAGTGACGATGCAGCAAAAGTTAAATTTTTAACAATGTATCGCAATACTAGGCATTTTCTATTATAAAATTTGATGATGATTTCCTGGTAGAATTCGATTGTATGCCGAATGATCCTTTATTTCTACACAGACATAAATGCATAATCCATATTATTTTACAAATTCGTGGACATACAAGGACAAGATAGCACAAGGAAATATTATGACACAAGAAAAGTACAACCGGGAGCTACACATGAAGAGTGTGTGCAACGGAGCCAGTGGGATTCGAACCCACAATCTCCTAAGCTCTCAAGAGATTAGCAGCGTGGTGTCTTAACCACTCGGCCACAAGGACCCCCTTGATGACTCATTTTTGTCCAGAATCTTTTCAATCAATCGTATACTGTGCTCCATGTGTCGTGATATTCACATCGAGGAATCCTACATGAACAAAATCTGAAATCATTCTGGTGTCTAATCCGGTAATCAAATCTGAATCTAAAGATAATTATGTTACACATATCTATGCACTTTATTTTGCATTGATATCCATAGGTAATTTTTTCCACCGGAGCAAAATATATACTAAAGAATTTTCATTTTTTCAACGACTTAAGGATGTCGATTGGTATCAATGTCTATTTCCGCTTTAGTGGATGCGAGAACTTGTCCATTTAAGCTTTAACATTTCGGAAATTTATCGCATCCAGCAAACTTTAAGGCCGCACACTAGGCACAGAAAAAGACCCAGATGATAATGTGAAGTCTATGGGTGCATTCTTTTCAAATATCTCATTCAAATTTTAAAATTTTTACGTGATTTTTTTTTTTTTTTTGCATAGGATAGCTGAGGATATTCCACAACCGGCCTAGTTTTTACTTTTTCAATTTTGGTTTCAGATCAAAAAAAAGTATATTTTAAATTTCAAAACCGGCTTAAACGGTTCTGAAATTAAAACTATCATTATATAAAACATACATAAGCAAAATCGAAGAAGTAAAAACTAGGCCAGTTGTAGATCATCCTCGGCTATCCTATGCAAAAAAAATCATGTAAATATATTAAAATTTGAGCGAGATATTTGAAAAGAATGCCTCCATATTCTTTACACTAACATCAGGGTCTTTTTCTGAGACTAGTGTAGTGCCTTAAGGTCCACATTGAAATCTACAGACTTTGTAATTGGGCATTGAAAAGCTAACAATCCATCAGTACAAGTTAAAATTATTGTGAAAAATTACCTTTGTTTTTAAAGCTATTTATTTTTTGACTAATGAGAGCGATCTAAAAACATCTATGGAGCGTTTTTATTGGTCAGAAAACAGATAGTCTTTAAAAACAGAGGTAATTTTTCAAGATATTTTAAACAGTGTACACTGTTAAAAATTTGACCCTTTTGCTGCATCATCCCTCCACCGCTAATATAGAAAACGATTACTTCAGCCTATTATGGAGCATTCTCATGGATCAAAAGTGAGATATTCTATAAAAGCGGGGTAGTGACAATGCAGCTAAAGGGTCAGATTTTTTACAGTTTAAAGTACGCGTACACAATCAGAGCGCGTCAAGTTGCTTCTATGATTCAATGCATAGCAAAGTAATTCTAAATGTTCGTATGTATTAAAATACTCTTTTCAGTCATAAAAACTAAAAAGAAAGATATTATCAAAATCACACCATGATTCAACATGTGTCTATATGAAAGTAGCAATATTTGAAGTTAAGAATGTTTTTGATAAACGCGGTTTTCCAAAGTACAGAAAATCTAAGAATTTTTATTCCAGAACTTGGCGGTAGTCGCCTGAACGAGTTTGTTTTATGTATGTAAGAAGTTAACTAGCTTAATTTTAATGGTAAGCTTATCAAAATTTTTCGTCATTTATATTTGTCCACATGTAAATCTAGCACATAGCAATGTACTTTAATCACTTTGTGAATCCGGCATAACAAGCACTCTGATACACAGATACTCTTGCTTTAACGTGTAAGGCTCTTTAGAGATTAATTTTCAGCTTTTCGATATCGAATTCTCATGTCTGGATCGATGTGGATCTTTCATTTTGGTGGATACGAAAATTCTTCCAGCTAAGATTTCGTACTTTGAAAAAAAACTAGCATCTCTGCAACAGTGGTTAAGATCCAGAAGGATTATTCGCTGTTAAGCAAAACAAGATCGACCAATCATAAGCCTTCATTTCTGAGAACTTTTCATTGTTTGAAGGAGAGAGTCTGGAATACATGGTGTGAAAATCTGCTATTGACACTGTAAAAAATTTGACCCTTTTGCTGCATCGTTACTCCATCGCTTTTATAGAATTTCTTTGTTTTGACCAATGAGAATGCTCCATAATAGAGCGAAGTATTCATTTCTTATAAAAGCAATGGAGTGACGATGCAGCAAAAAGGTTCAATTTTTTTACAATGCAAGCAGTGCTAAAAATTTGTATCCTTTAAATGTGCAACGATGCTACTGAATTCCAAAGTGTCGATCACTGCGACATCTGCGGCATTTTTGTGGTACATTATCTAGACTAGCAATAATGCTTGCATTTTTAGAAAATGTCCTGCAGATATCGCTTCTATATTTAAATTTGATTAGCATTGTTACACATTTAAAGAATAGAACATTTTAGAGCTTTTTTTAAGTGTTACAGAGGGCGTGTTCAGCACAACTTACCGGTTACTTACCGATTGTAGACAAGTACGAAATGAAAATCAAAGCGAAGTGTGACGTCAGCTACAATTCAACAGAATAGTTTTCATTGATGCCACAATTTGCTTTAGCACTGCCCTACAATCGGTCGGTAACATTGGTTACTTTTGTAAGTTGCTCTGAACACGCCCTGAGATAGCCGATTTCCACACTATATCCGCTAGATGCTATATTTTCGGTTTCTTGCAAAAGAGAACTTGTCCGGAATCCAGGTAGAATTTGCGCTGTTAGCGAAACCAGATTAACGAATCAGAAGCCTGAATTTTAGCAAATTTTTCAATGTTTTAAATAAATTTTCTTGTTAATAAATCTTGTTTCGCAAACAGCGCAAAATTTATGTGAATCCTGGCCTTCGCCCAGTTAGGATTTTGCACTTTGAACACTGTTAAAAATTTGACTTTAAAACTTGACTTAAAACTTGACGTTTAAAATTTACTTTATCGTAAATCCATCGCTTTTATAGAAAATGATTACTTCATTGTATTATGGTGAATTCTCATTGGTCAAAATAGAGATACTCCATAAAAGCGGTGGAGTGACGATGCAGCAAAAACTTCAAACTTTTAACAGTGAAAAGATGATGTGTCTATGTAAGTGTAACATAAAAGCATGCAAAATGAACACTTCTAATTGGTCAATTGCTTCAAAAGGAATTTGAAATTTAAATTTTTATTTTTAAAAAAGTTCTAATTATCAGATTTTTATGAAATTCGAATGAGACCACATGGACCTCATACGCTTTCAAACAAAAAAAGAATTATCAAAATCGGTTTATATTTGCAAAAGTTATGCATGAACAACAAATACATACAGGTCGAAATCATAACTTCCTCTTTGAAGTCGGTTAAAAAGTGGATACTGCTAGTGTATATTCTATATGAGATTTTCTTTTTTTTTATAAGAAATAAGTAACACACGAAAGTTGAAATATAACACAACTTTTATAAGTTAATTCCTAGAAAAAACAAAAGTTGGTTTTCTGCATATTTTCTATAAACGTTTCGTAACTTAAAAGATTAAAGAATTTTTACTAAAAAAAATACCTGTATACAACTTGTGATAATTCAGGAGGCCAGTCAGACAAAAGTTTTCCTTCACAATGAGGTAGGGGCAATAAAGACAATGGAGTAACTTCATCATTGATATCTATAGGAGTAAATGGCTCAACCTTAGGGAAGAAAAACACCTTATTAAGTTATGAAATTAGCAATGTGTAATATTTCCTTTTATTCCACACACTTATCAATTTAGTACACCATTTATTTTTTTAAAACACTATTTTGTTTCTTTAACTTCAGGATTACAAGAAACAAACAAGCATTTAATACTTTACATGTTTTATACTCTTTTTCAGACGATTTAGTTTTTAATGTATTTGATCCTACAAAAGAACTAAAATAGACAACATCCAAAATTTTATATGTAATTTTATACATTTGTTACTTACTTGATGTATGGTAGTACAGTTGCAGAAAATACAAATCAGTTTACAAAAATCAAAAACATGCACATAGCTTCAATGCAATGATTTATTAAATATACATTAGTGTGATGCAATATACATTTATTCATTATTATTTTTGATTTATGAAAAGTAAAAATGAATTGCTGAAACACTGAATAATTAAATATAAATACTTACTGAATCAGCAAATTCTGTGGGTCTACTAAACTGATTAAACTGGACTTCATCACTAGCTCCATACAAATGCAAATTTCCTACAGAAAATTAAAAAAATCTGTAATTTTAAATATCTTATTTTCTTAAATTTATTAACAAAACACTTTTTATAATTTGTATTGTTTTCACCTTATGTCCTCTTCCTTCTTTCAAAAGTAAAAGCAAATTGGAAACTATCAATAAACAAAATTTCTTAAAAACTGATGAACATAAATTTGATACCTAACTTCACAACTCAACCTATCAAAAATATTTTTATAACTGGAAGTAGTATACATTTATGACTAACAACTTAGGAATGAGCTATAAGATAATAAAGATGAAGTATTTGAATGAAAACTATTTCTAATCAAACTTGATTTTCATAAAAATTAGTTTCTTTACATAGAGTACAAAAAAATTAAAAAATAGGGATTTAATAGTATATTTTTTGTTACAATCTACAAAACTTGTCATACATTATAGTGGTTAATGAAAATTTACATAACACATCACGACTCAAAGGAATTTAAATGATTTAAAATTCCTTAATTAAATGCTCTTAGCTACCATTTCAATTGTCTATGCCAGCAATTCTCAAACTATGTGTGACTAATGCTGTCAGGTTCACTCCCTCAAAAAATGTGACAACTACATCTAAATTGGGACATAAAAATACAATAAATCCTATAAAAAAGATCCTGTCTATAACCAAATCCTAACATAAAACATTCATGATCCTCAGAAGGAATATAGTTATACCAGTCACAACAAAAGTCTGTCTACATTAGAATTGTTTACCTGCCACATGTCTTTCCATTTTAGTAGATTTTTCTATACTAAGTAAACATAATTTGATACAGTATAATCTGTGAAAGTAGAATTGATAACAGCTGAAACAAAATTTACTTTCACAGACGTTTTTATTTGAGCAGCTTAAATGTATAATATTCCTTCCATAGGAAATGAAATTTTTACATTTAAGAGAGGATTCTTTAATAAACAGGCTGTTTCTACAGACTTTACGAAACAAAGTACAAAATAGCCTGTAAAAACAGAATATCTAGGTATTGAGTAATATTCTGTCCTAGCATGTCAAATTGTGATAAATCCTTTTTTGCAGAATCATAAAAATCTGTTTATAGGCAGGTTTATTTTCACAGGTTTTACAGCATTAATTTCCACTCAATGCAAATTGCCGATAACAGGGTATTAAAAGAAATTTAACAAAATCTGTGCATGATCCAAAATTGAAACTTTTGGTGTCCTATGTAGTGGTTTCTGTAGGATAAATCTTGGAACCCTGAAAATCAAGATATCTGTCAATAACTAGTCACAAGCAACTAGTGTCTTACAGGTGATGTTTTGATGGGTCACTGAATGATCATTCATGTTTTCAAAAATGTTTTAATTTTACCTGCAGCAATAATATAATGAAAACAGTGTTATAATTTTAGTAAAATATCAATATAATATATACATATATATATTTAAAACTAGTAAATCTGCAGATCAAGAGCCTCAACGTCAGCTTTTCACATCTTTTTTTTTAAAACACACTTAGCGTAATATTCAACTTCCTGGAAACTGTAATTTAAAATTTTCGAATTACATAATTATTTATAAGAATAAAATAAGAATAAGAAATTTGAAGCCATTAAAAGCTGTTAAATTAAAGATTTAGTTAAGTTAGGATATTCTGAAAAATTCATGATCTATTATTTTTGTTTTTTTATTATACCACAGTGGATTTCTTCAGGGGGGCTCCGCCCCCCTGAACCCCCCATAGTCTCATTAAATTAAAATTTCTAACTTTCTATCAATCTGCTAATGGTTATCGTATATCTTTTATTTCTTTCTACATTTTGATTTATAAGGATAAGTGACAGTTTTATTAAGCATTATTCATTATCCTCATACTTCTAGATACCTGCCCACCAAAAACACCTAAATCTGATGTATCAGGAACTTTCGAAAGTGTAAACTCAGTAATCTAGGGTTTTACAATTTTGTTTATGAAAAAAAAAAAAGTTTTGATTGCATTTTGTGGCAATTATCGGGGATTGAAAGATAGACAGAAGAACAGACTGAGAGATGGAAAACAATAAATTTTGCGTCGCCAAAATACGCCTTCACTGAAGTTTCGGCAATGACGTCATTATTAATGAGTTATTGCTGTCCATGTTTCTTGTATTTTTAACGACAACTATAAAATACCTTTTTTATTTCAATTATGACGTCAAATTTTACATATTTGTTAAAAATATAATTATTTTTTATTTCCTTTACATCTAATTATGCCCCCATTATTTGTCAGAAAAATTCTTATTAACAAAACAAATTTCTGTGTTTAATATTTAACAAAGTACTATTTTTATTTTAATTCTGACGTCATATTTATTTTTTCTTAGTTATATTTTTTGAATGGAAATTGCTCTATTGAAACTTATTGCTGTTGAAAAATTATTCCAGATTTTTTTTTTTTTTTTTTTTTTTTGACAACGATAAAGGAAATTGGTTAATTTTTATCTAAAAAATCACTCTTGATTCTGTATGAAAAAAGAAGGAAATTTTGAATTATTAAGGAAAATATTTGAATAAAATTAATAAAACATAGCTTATATTCTTTTCTGGGCTATGTTATATTTATCTGCAAAGATACAAAGACATTAATTAATTCATCAGTTTTGACGTTTACTTCATTTAAATTTTAGTACACGCATTCAAATTTATAACATTATAAAAATAAGGATTAGGATGAATGGTTGCTTAGTAACCGTTAAGAGAAAATAAAGAAAATGAAAAAAAAAAAATACATTTGAAATAAGTAAATCTCTAAAACAAATTAGTTTATATTATTGGAACACATTTATAAAAAAATCTCCAAAATTTACAGCAATAATTTTAAAAATCTGACAAATGCGTAGACAAAATTTCAAAACAATATGAATAATTTAACTGGTAAATTTTAGTATCTATTTATCGTTGAATTCCATTAATGAAATGTGTCATCTTCTCTCAAGGAAAAAAAAATTGAAAATCATTGGATTTTCCATAGAAAACCATTATTGCACAAAATAAAATATTCTATATTTTCCGAACGAATGAATCAAATCTAACAAAAAAATATACAGCTTAATCCCAGTGCCTCACTAGCATACCCACTTAATTTCAAGCCAATTGGATGTTTTTTGCGTTAGTTATCGCTGAACAGACAGACTGACTGACATACAGACAGACAGAAACCAAAAAATTTCGTGTCTCCAAAGTAAGCCTTCACTGACGTTTCGGCAATAAATGGGAAGAAGAAAGAATATTCTGGTAAGAAGTCAACAATGTTTTCATTATACAAAAACAAATCTAATTAGGAATAGCATATAACATTTAATTTATACAATCGATAAAAATGATAAAATTTAATTGAAGTATAGCTTACCAGCAGCATCTCCAAATGCAAATGCTTGACAAGATGCAGACAAATCAAAGGTCAAAATTTCAGCTCCACCAGTTTCAATTTGATGAATGAACAAAGCATATTGATCTGAGTTATCAGTATCAATCATCTGAAATTGTCCAGTCTGAAATAATATAGGAAATTAGATAACAATAAAGTAAGTTACTTATAAAAAGGCATTTACACAACACAATTGCATTATTTAGAAAAATACAACATAGAAAAGAAATATAAAAGAAAATTTTAAAAGTAAAAATACTTTAAGAAACCACTAATATTAAAATGAAAAGAAAATATGCAAGACAAATAGCTTTGAGTTGACTACAAGAAAATACTACAGTAAAATACCGTTAATTCCCCCCCCCCCTTATCTCCCAAACATGACAAAAACAGAGGGGGTGCTTACACGGGATTTTTCCCACACTCTTTTTACAAAATTTGTGTGTTTTTTCCCTCCCCATATTTGCGGGTTTTTTTTTTTTTTTTTTTTTTTTTTTTTTTTTTGAGATATTTGATGAAAGTTGAAGAGTTTCACGAATTCACGAGAAATTCATGATTTTTTAATGTAATTTCACTTTTTCTTCGTAATTTGCACTTTTTAGCAATTCTTCGATTAGCTTTTTTTTTAGAACTAACATAACTCACTTTTTTTTCCTGCAATCTTCTGGTGAAATGTTAATTTTTTGTCAATCCTTCGATGAAACTCACGAATTTTTCACCATCATCTAAAGAAATTAGCATTTCTTTTTTTTTCAAGATTCTTTGACGAAATTTGCATTTTTTCAATAATCATTAGATTTTTTTTTTTTTTTTTGATTTTGGACGTAATTTTTGTGTTTTAGCGATCTTTTAACATAATTTATGTTTTTCCATTAATCGTTATGGGAGGAGGGCACTTTTTCAGGATTTTTCAGAATTTTAAATTAATTTTTATAAAGTTAGGGGAGGGCCATTGAACGGGAAGGGTGATTAATGGTATTTTACAGTAACTCAATTTAATAATATATTTTACAGCGGGACGATGACTTCATCCCATGCTCCAAAACATCTAGACGCAATCCATCTGGAGTAACATAACTCAGATAATTTTTTGAGTTTTACTCAGAATTTTCACTCTAAATTTATACTTTTCCCTAGGTCTAAAGAAATTTTCACCTAGCTTTGGCTACCCTGTCGTTGCAATTCGCTGAGCTTATTCAGTCGCATATGTGAGTATTTTACTTATAAGGGGGGGGGGGGGGAATGTATATTTAAAAATTCTTTTTCTTTTTTTTAAATGTATATTTATTTATCTTTTAATTTTCTTAATTATTTAGTATATTTTGGTCTTGTTCATGTCCCAAAGACTATCTGTATTCCAATCCATTTATTTTTTATTATTTGGTAGAGTTTAAAAATAATTTATCATTTTTTATTTTCTCTCTCTCAGCTAAGGCTCATTTTGTAGCCATATGATGTCATCTACTCCAACCAATCAAATTCGTAGGTGGAGCTCATGCCTATCTACCGAAAAACTCCCCTTTCTGGTTTCCCCATTGGCTGAAAAGAACCTGCTCACAATATCCCAGCCAAACCTATTTAAACCTCCCTTTTTTACGACCAGCTTTTCATTCATTATAAGTTTGCTGGCGTGTGTACTTCTCCTGTGGTTCCGTTCAGCAAAGAGTCCTTGTCAGAACTTTCTGTGTCTGCGCTGTTTTGTGCACCACTTGAGTTGTCCGCTGCCAGGTCTGGTCACAGATCATTTCATGATAGGCTAGTAATTAAAAGATTTTATCTCCCAAATTTTTCGATCAACTTTCAAAATTTAGTGAGTCATGTGGCCCCCTTTTTTTTTTAAGTTCTTAGGGATAGGATAGAACTTTTTCTGGGCCTGTTGGTACGTCCAATGCTGCCCTTCCCGCCTCAACCACTTTTTAAGTCTGTCAACGTATGTGATGATTTCCTAAAAATAAATTTTTTTAGAAAGTCATTGCGCCACTGGGGGTATATTTACCTCGGTGCTCCAACTCGAGAGCTAAGTTTCACTTGAGTCTCTAAATTCATAAATTTTTAGAATGCATTGTTTTTTAATCATATCTTCATGTTTTATTTAACTTTCGTTGGAGGTTTAACAGTGGTTGCGACTTGCTAAACTTTGTCTGGGGAATCGCAATCTTAGCAAAGCTAAAGCTGCATAAACTCCTCATTAAAATTAATTCAGCTTAAAATCAAAGAGTGCATTGCTGGAAAGCAAACTCCCCAAACAAAGCTAGTCCACAACATATAGTGTCTAGCATCAAAAATTTAAATTTAAATTCTGCTAAGTTAAGGATTAGTAATGATAATTAAAACATTTAGATTTTCTGAAGTAATGAAATTTGGCTGCAAAGAAAGAAAATAAAAGACACTCACCCCACTGTAGAACAAGAATTAAACACTTGTACATTAACATAAGAAATTTATTTTACTCTCATATAAAGCGCTTTCATGGCCAGGTGCTGTGAAAAATATACATATTAAATGACATCAAAATTTACAGGGAACATGTGTCGGTGATTTTGTGATTGCTGATAGAGAGTCTAGTATCACTATAGATGTGTAACCTGTGCACTGATGATGTCCAAGAATCTTTGACTAAGCCGGTGAAACTAGTCTGAATGATAGGACAAGTGCCTGTAAAACTGGTGATAGAGACCTGTAATCGTTGACACTGAAGGTGAAAACAATTACAGCTGTAGGTCCAACACAGATAAAGCTGGTGATAGTCCAGAAATCATTGGCACTGATAGGAAAATCAACTGCAACATCAGATCAAACACCAGAGAAGCTGGTGACGTCTTGGAATCGTTGGTGCAGATGGTAAATCAATCGTAATGGCACATCCCTGCACAGCTTTTTTGATTATACTGAATTTAATTTCATATTCTGAAATCGGGCTGGAGGTATAAAATATTATTGAAAACTAGTTGGATGTGTCAATCCCAAAACTTTCTTCTATCTCATAAGTACATTTTAATATATATAAAAAAAAAAAAAACGTGGTGACCCCAAAGTTATACACTATCGAATTTCCTCGAACATTTAACCTAGTCTAATGAGATTCTGGTATCCGAAAAGCCTAAAACGCAAAATTTAATTAATATTCTGAGAAAATGAGCTTAGTAGTGCCTCATGTTGGGTAATTTATACTAAAACCTGATAAGCATCTATTTATGTCAAGACCTAACAGAATCTGAAACTTGATGGAATTTCGTCCATTAGTTCTTGAGGTATAGTTATGACAAAAAAATTGCAAAACGTAGCACAGCAACACCATATCTTGGACAATTTATGCCAAAACGTAAAAAAGCGTCTAATTATGTTATGGTGTAAAAGAATCTGAAGTTTGATGAAATTCTGTGCATTAGTTCTTGAGATATAGCTAGTTTAAAAAAAACCGTGTAAAATATAGCACAGCAGCACCATCAGTTGAAGTTTTTATAACAAAACGTAATCATCGTGTAATTATGTTATATGTCATTTTGTAACAAAATCTGAAGTTTGATGAAATACTGTGGGTTGGTTGTTGAGATATAGCTATCGGAAAAATCGTGCAAAATGCAGCATAGCTGCACCACCTGTTGCAAGGTTAATACCAAAATGCAACCAGCGTCTAATTATGTTATATATTCTAATGTGACAGAATCTAAAATTTGATGAAGTTCTCTGGATTAGTTCTTGAGATATAGCCATCGCAAAAATCGTGCAAAATGTAGCATAGCAGCGCCACCTATAGGGCAGTTCACACCAAAACCTTATCAGCGGCTATGTATCTCAAGGTATCGCGGATTCTGAAGTTTGGTGAAATTCTGTACATTAGTTCTTGAGATATAGCTATCATGAAAATCATGAAAAACGTGGCATAGCAGCGCCACCTGCTGGCCAATTTACACCAAAACGTAATCAGCGTCTATGTATATCAAGGGGTCACAGAATCTGAAGTTTGGTGAAATTCTGTGCATTAGTTCTTGAGATATAGCAATCTTGAAAATCATGAAAAACGTAGTATAGCAGCGCCACCTGCTGGCCAATTTTCACCAAAAACCAATAGGCACTAATTCATATCAAGGTCTAACTGAATATAAAATTTTATTAAATTTCGAGCATTAGTTTTTGAGATAGAGCGCCCACAAATTTTTTGTCACATACAGACAGACAGACACACAGACAGACAGACAGACAGACGGACAGACAGACAGACAGACAGACGGACAGACTCACAGACAGACATTTTCTAAAAATAGTCAAAACGTGTTCAGGACCTTCTAAAACGTATAAATCCGTCGAAAACCGGAAGTCGAAAATTTTCATGAATCCAATACTTTCTTCTTGTAAAGATAGAAGAAAGTAAAAAAGGCTGTTTTCTGAAGTCAGTTGCGGCAAGATATCTCTACAATACGCCTTCCAAACTGAAAAAAAAGCCTTTCAAAACCAGGCAGGAGCCTGCCAGCCCAAACACGTACCCTCTTCCTACCAAAGCAACCGTAATACACTCTCAAACTGCGCGCGAATATCGACTTCTGCCGGAGACGTGTGCTAAGCAGCTAATCAGCGACTCTGTTTTTTGCCGCCAATTCGCTCGCTCAAAGGATCCAGAAAGATCTGGAAACTTCTTCGCTGATGGTGACTCATGTTCTACTCAAAGTGGAGGATTACACATCACCTGGATGTTGTTTCGATGTGTGAAGAAATGCGAAACAAAGATGGCTATACATCACCTCGAAAAACCAAGGCCCGCATGATTTAAAAACTCCGAAATAGAGTCACTTTTTAAAATTGCATAACTGGCAAAATTATTGTTTAAAATGCTGAAAAATTACTTTAAAATGATTTATACTTAAAAGCTTATTAATATAATTTCAAGAGTAAATAACCAATATTAAAATAATTTTGAAAAAATATTTTTGGTAAATAGCCATTTTCTATTTAGCAATTTTAGGATGCTACGATGTTTATATTGATTAAATAATAAATAAACATTAGCTTTAATGGATTTATTAATGAGATTATTGTAATTTAAGATGCCATATAAAAGAATATTTGACTTTTGAATAATTTAATAATTACATTTTTTTAAATAGCCATTTGTTGATTAATTTTTTCTTAAAAATGATAGAAATTTCTAAAAGTAAAAACAATGCCTAACATTTACAAACAATGCCTAACATTTACAAACAATACCTAACATGACTCACTGTAAGTACTCCTTAAGCACCAGTGTTGACTTGATTTGAATTTAATAATATGCAAAGAGACATGTTGCTAATGATAAACCTATTTGCAATGATAATTCCTAGTAGACTTTATCTGAAAATTATTGTATAACAAATCTGTAACAATAATTCATTTTGATAAAAATTATCTATAAGGATAATTGTTCCTTTTCGAATTAGCTATTTGGTTGTATCTGCAAACTTTGATACTTATACAGCAGTCTGCTAAGAAAAAAATAAAATCCATTTACAGATGTTATATAAAATTCAACGTCAGAAAATATATATATATATATATACATATATATATAGCCAGAGAAATAGACTTTACAAAATTCAATTTTAGAAAGACAGATCCTTCTTAAAATTCAGCCTAAAAAATAGACCCTTCAGAAAATGCTAAGAATGGGAACTATGCATGCAGCAATATTGTATCAGTCTAAAGTGACCTAATAAATTTAATTCCTTTTTAGAAAATATTTCAAAACAAAGTGATACTTTAAAATTTTACATCAAAAAATTAAAAAAAATTTATGAAACAGTTATTATTGTAGCTCTCAGTGAATTAGAAGTTAAATTAGTTCTTACTTTCACAGGGGCACAGTTCTGGCTTGCCTGCAAAAATGACTTTTGTGAACATAGTAGGAGCCAAAATATTTGTTACATTGACATAAAAAATAAGCTGGACGTCTGTAGTACCAAAATCTAGGTGGGTATACAAAATCATAAATGCTCGTCAACCATAATATCCTGAAATGTCAGCTAAAAAAATTTCAGATAGAGATAACATTGAGAGTTTAAATTTGTATATTTAAAGATAAGGCTATGTTTTTAATCATCTGCCCTAAGCTTTCTTCTAAACCAAATTTAATGATTCTTGTTTTAAATGCAAACTGTTTCTTTGTAGATTTGCCCGCATTGCTATTTAAAATATTCCCTTTTTTAAACATTTTTCTATGAATTTTTTTTAAATGGTGATAACTATATTATTTCCATCATTGTAAAGAAAGGAAAAATGAGGCTCATTTATCTTTATTAATGCCATTTTGTCACAAAAATTCAAAATAAAATTTCAAAAAAATTGAACAGAAACTGACTTCACACTTTAAAAAGCACATTTTTTCTTCAAAAAGCTGTTACAATTCCCGATAAAGCTTCAAAAAGTTTCCTCAAAAAGCTTTTATTTTTTCATTCCACTGATACTGAGCTTGAGACATGTGTGAAATGCTTCAGTAAGGCAAAATGAATATTTAAATGAAAATGATAATTTTCTTTTATAAAACTAAATATTTTACTACAAATGCCTCTAAAAGATAGAAATTTCTGGAATTTTACTCACCGGTACAGATATTATAACCTCAAGTCAAAAGTAGGAATGTTCACATGTAAAGTCACAACTGACAGACTTGATTTCAAGTTTGGAAAAATATGTATTAATAATATATTGCAAAATTTTTGAAATGATGAATATAAATATTAGAGATGCATATGCAAATTTTGAGACAGTGAGAATGACGTTAGGTTTAGATTTTATGCAAAAAAAGAATTCTGTGATTGAGTCAAAGTGAAATCACTTTTAAATTTTCAAACCAGTAATTTCAAATATAAAAGCCCTAATTGATAACTTCAGCATAATAACTTACCTCAATAAGATATATTAATATAGTTTAATTTTCAATATTTTGACCAGTCGAAGATTATAGAGTTAATATTTCGGTAATTTAAAGTTAAAAATATTTGTTTTAAGAGTTTAACTAATATAAGAGCTCATTTTTAAAATCTTCTAAATTTGATAGATTTTATCTTGCTATTAATTGAAACATTAACACCATTATTCTAAATTATGCATTTTATCTTCATTTGGATTGTTATGGTATTGTTCATGTTTGTAACTTGAGATATAGACTGACTTTCAGAAATTTTACTTCCTACATATCTAATGATGCATTTTTCTTATAATGCAAATTTTTGTTTTCCGTAATCTTCCAAATCAATGCAATTTCAGTTTAAATTCAAAAAAAGAGAAATGAAAAGAAATTGAATATGGATATGAATGATAAAGAAATCAAGAAAAATATAATGTCACATACAGTGGCGCCAACTTTTGAAAAATATTGGGTTGGCTCAAAAATATTTTTTTTAAATGGTGTGATCAGTTTGTTTTTCTTTGAAGTGTTGTCAGATGGTGAAGGATGATAATTTTAAGTCAAACTATCATGTTTTAATAAAGTTGTACTTTATTTATTGTAATGTCATGATATCATGAACATGACTACAAATTGAATTAGATGAAAATTAAACATGGAAGCAAAACATTTCAGTTATTTGAGATTTATGGGTGTTAGAATTAAAACATGTGGTCATAGGTGAAACATTTTATTCTAAGGAGAAAAATGAATAATAAAATAATAATGAAATAAATAACTAGAACAATGAAAATTGGGTATCTATGATTCAAAATTATTGGGTGGGCTCGGGCCCCATGGCCCCACATAAGTTGGCGCCACAGGTCATGTAAGTGTTACTTATATATATATATATATATGTATGTATGTACCGGGTGTCCAGTAAATGACTGACCCATTTTGAATGTAAATAACAAAAAAACTGTTTGAGATAAAAATGAGCAGCTTGCTGTATTGTTATTAGAATATAAATAAATTTTAAAATATGCACTTTGTTAATGTAATATAATAATATTTAAAATAATATCTCAGTCTCAAGACTGAGGAGGGGAAATATAATACAGATGGTTCAATCACAAATATTATTTTAAATCACTTTCCAACCAACGTACCCTATTTCTGAAGCTGATTCGAGAGTCGATTCAACATATAGATTCAGATTCGACAACATATAGATTCAGATTCAGCCGAAAATCTCATATTTATGAAAATTAGAGTCATGTCTGTATTCAAACAGCCTGTTACCACCAGCGCAATATTTTTTTCCGAAATTTGAACTATATTAACAAAGTACATGTTTAAAAATTTATTGATTTTCTAATAACAATACCGCAAACCGCGCATTATTATCTCAAACCGTTTATTTGTTATTTAAGTTAAAAATGGGTCAGTTATTTACTGGACACCCGGTATGTATGTATGTATATATATATATATATATACACAGTAATATACATCAGAGATGAGACGGGCTCAGGCTCTAATTTCATTTTTAGTCTTTGGGCTCATTCTTTCTGAAACTGGACAATTATTCATTCATATGTAGAAAAGATTGAAATAACTTTTTTCTCCTTAAAATAATTTTTTTTTTTTTTTTCAAAGTCATTTTAGTGCTATTGTGATCAAAACAAAAGAGGGACAGAAATCATGTTTTTGTATTTTAATATTGATTGCTGTTTCAAAAGAAAATTTGTGATGTTTAGAGATTTATGTCTTCTGCCTTTCCAATGAAGATCTATTGATATGGTACCAATCAAAACAAGCACAAACAATAAATTAGTTTCTATTTCTATTTTCGATTGTAACAGAGGATATTTTTTTATTTGATTATTTATTTATTTAGTTAAATATATAACACTTATAGAATGATTTCTTCATTTTTTAAGTAGACCAGAAGCTTGAGGTTCGCAATGTATTTAATTGTGTACAAGTCATAATCCTTCTTTATATGAAAATATTAACAATGATTATTTTTTCGGTTTGTCATCAAGAACTCTGCTTATTCTGAGGATTTCTCTTAGTAAGTAAACATATTTTCGACGTTATTCCAATAAAAAACAATTTATCTGTGTTTCTTCTTTTCCTATAAAAGCATTGGACCTTTCAAATAACTGTATCAATATTTTAATTTGCATTGATTTTCAGGTTCATGTCAATCACATTATGAGAAATGAATTGATTATAGTTAAAAATGTACACATTTTATAGGAAATTAAAAACGCTTGATTTTTTAGCATATAAATAGTGATTTCTACAAACTTCATATATTTATTCATTATACTTCTTTATGTGTCCATCAAATTTTCTTGTTAAAGGACGAAAAAATATGAAAATCCTTTTAATTGAATGAAATGTCGATTGTTCAATTGAATGAATTTTTAATGAAAATCCTTTTGATTCCAAATTGCTCTTTTGTAAGATTGAATTTAAATTTTATTTAACAGTAATTTTTTATGTAAGAAATTTTAAAAAATAATATCAATTTGAAACAATTTTTAAATATCATGCAATTTTTTTTTTTCTTTGGTGGTATATTATTTTAGTATTGGGCTTGGGCTCTGATGATAAAAAAATCTTTCAGGCTCGGATCCAAAATTATAAAGCTCAGGCAGACCCAAACTCATCTCTAATATGTATGTATGTATTTATATGTTTGTTTGTATTGGGAAATTTCTATAATCAGGTTCATGGACCATTGGCATAATTTACTGAGCATTGTTTAATGTGCAAATTTAACCATTTAATAATGGTTCCAGTTACAGAAGGTTACTCAAAAATTTTTCGCAATAAGTGAATGTGTTGCAATTGAAATCCAAAAGAACATTTGAAGAATTTGATCTGAAGTGAAGAAACTTTTTTATAAAGATGTACACTTGAAAATGGAAAAACAACCCTTGGCAAAAAGGTTCCAATCATTACACCAACACTACAATTTTTTGTATAAAAAGATTATTTATTCTCACTGCAAAAAATTAAACAATTATTAGTGATAATATATTTATATTTTACATAATGAACAAAAATATGTAATAAAGAAAAATCATTATACATCAATTTATAAGCAGAAAAATGACGATTGAAATTTAAACACCAAAGAAAAAATTATCCAATCATGCTTTGAGTTGGAAAAAAATATCAGATCACTGTAATCAATATTTAGTAAATCCACCTTTAGCTCGGATGACAGCCGAAATTCTTCGTGAAATGGACTCGATAACCTTTTACACTCATAGGGAGCAATTCGGCACCAGCATTCTCTTATAGTTTTACGTAGTTCTATGGCATTTGTGATCTTCGAAAATAGATTTTTTCTTTTTAATACATTTCACAGATTTTCGATAGGATTAAGATCTGGATTATTGGGTGGCCAAGTCATGGTTTTAATTGGATTATTAACTACATTTTGTAGGAATTTCTGCACTGATTTGGTGCGATGTGAAGCTGCATTCCATTGTCACCTTGAAATAAAAAGTAATTTTGATCCGCGAACCATTGATCGATGCTGGGAATAAAAAAATTCTCTAAAAGTCAATGTAAACTTCAGAGTTTACTGTACGTAACACAATACACAACCTGCCGACGCCTTGTGATGTCATACAACTCCAAACTGTAAATGCAGGTGAAAATTTAGTCCTCATATTGACGCACTTACCATTGAATTTTTCACCAACTCTCCTCCAAACAAATGTTCCACAGTCATCACCTGTTCCGAGACATATGCGAGATTCATCGCTAAAAATAACTTTCTTCCATTTATCAAGCGGCCAGTGTACATGTTTTTTACACCATTTCAAGTGCTCTTTTCTATGCTTCGTTGTCAAGTGCGATATGAATTTCACAGTGTTTAGTTTATCGTAGCCTTTTTATTCCTTTCTTCATTTAAGCAGCGAGAATTCCTTAAATATAAGTCTGTATTTTTGATTTTACGATTGCACATTGTGAGTTTGACGCTCTTTGCTGTTTTGTCGGAGCACGCTGTCCGCTTGCTCCTGCGTCGCAATGTATTATGATGACGTCACGGTAGGCTTTGATCCACCCTCGCTTCTTCATTGCACCGCTTGCATCACATAAGGGCGTTCCGTTGCGCGCGTAAAACAAATTGAAATAATTGTTAGTTTAACATTACAAAGACGTAATGCATTGGGGTTTAAAAATGTAGCAGAGTGCTAAAATACAGTGGAAAGCGTTATTGCTGTTTTTATCAAACCCCCCAAAATTAAATTATGTTAACTATGGTGAATAAAGATATTGTTAATTTAAATTAATGTTTAAATTAAATGTAAATACTTTAAACAAAAATAAAGATAACATATATAAAAAATAAATATCTATTTATTAAATTTCAATATATATTCAACAGAAACATATTTAATCCATATCATAATAAAACAACAATTAAATCCATTAAAATCTTTAAATCACATAACATAAGGATTAATTTATTTATAGAGGAGAATATTAGAAAGAAAAAGATTAGACTCACGACATGATTGCTTTTATGTATATTAACAGCCAACAATCCAGGACATAGATGCAAAGATTTAATCCATTCCAAGGAAGATCCTACTACTTCATTAATGGAAGTGCTTTACCTTGGAAATGGTCTGACACAAGAAAAATACACCTGCCCTTATCATCAGCATACTTCAGCCTCTATGGAAATTACATAACAGCAAGTCTCTACTTGAGAATATGACGATTACCAATTCAAGCAGGGAAAGAGGTTTAAACAAACACCGATGTTACTCTTCCCAATAAACTCTTTAAATCGCCTTCAAGGCACTTAAAATCAAATACAGGCTCGTCACTTCATTCCAGGAGACAACAGCCAAAAATTCTCTATAACACAAAGATGACTCACACTAAAAGTCCTTTAATAAAGAAGACGAACTCAAAAGCAGGAACTAAGCTGAATCATAATCACTTTAAATGTTTTCCATACTGACCAGACAGCCGACAAAACTTTACTCAAAACATTAGAACGACCGAACAAACAGCGGTAGATAAAAAGCGTGAATGAACTGACAAGAACCTGCCCACTATTCTATTTATATCTTACCGGCAAAACAAAACTCTACGCATGACAGCCCATCCTTCTACCAGTTTCCAGAACGTCATATGCAAAACTAAAGATGACGTGGATTGAGATATGACCTACGACCGCGATGCCATCTGTTATTGCTTTTATGAATTACTCAGTTAAACAACTGGGATTAGATCGGGAATTACGTACGGAAGTTTAATATGTTGCCGGTGTTTATAAAGAATAGACAGGTGGTTTTAGAAACAAGTTTCTTTTAAATTTATTAACTATAGAATTATACTTTATAAGAAAAAGACTATGTTTGGAAAAGGGTAAGTTAAATTTATTCAGTTACTTTAATAAAGTTATTTTAGATAAACTATTGAAATGACTTTCTTTTTAAAAGATTATGACAGCTATGGTAAGTTAAATAGAAGTAATTAACATATGGAAATAATTAATAGAGGTACTTAAGAAATGAATTAATAAAGATATATAATTTGTGAAGCATTATAAATTAGTGCAAGGGTGATAAGAAAAAGGTCCTACTATTTCTGACAATAATCCTTTTAAAATGATTTCTTTTAATTTGCCTTTTAAGAGAGTGACGAAATATTAATTCTCTAATCAATTTAAACTTAGCGTCCTTTTACTTTTGACTCCCCATAGAATGCATTTAAATACTAAACGCAGTTAATTTTAAATCAGAATTAAGTCTGATGACAAGTTAAAGGAATGTAGATTGGAACGGTAGCCGCCGGCCATGCCATGCCATGCCATGCCATGCCGTGCGCATTCGGCGAATCGCAAGAACAACTCGTAATATAATTTCGCCTGTTATAGAATTCTTACAGGTTTTCCCGTATTCATTTTAAATTAACTGATGGGCTGCTCCTTCAAGTGCATGTGGATTAAAATCTCTCCGAAGCATTTTCGCAGATCTTAAGGTCGGTGACCAAAGTTAATTTTCCTGACAAGAATATAATAAAGAAGTGGATGTTCTCTTCAAAGTGTCTTTTTTTACGGCTTCTGTCTTCATTCTTCAGTCATCGTATCTCAAGTAAGAATTATCCAACTTTATTTTATTAATCTAGATTATCTTGATCTTAAAAATAACGATCACGTTAACAAACTTAACGACACAACGCAACGCAACAACACCTTTAATTTTTTTTAATGGCACATTTGGTGCCTGTGACTCTAAAGAACAATAGAGTTATTGCTTTTCAATGCATGGAAAGAAAAATAAAAATTCCTGTAAATTCAATATTTTGCCGTAAATGCAATATTTTTTTCATTCTTTAAAATCTGAGAAGCGTTCCTGAATGAATCTTAGTACTGGAATTTTATATTAATGATCGATGTACTTTTGATTCTGAAAACTGCACAAAATTATTTTTTTGCATCTTGCTGTTTCTAAATGATGTATTTAAAATCAAGAAATTTATTATTCAGATTGCAGTACGATATTTAGAATGTAAATTGAAGATTTATAATGAAATTTTGATGTTCTAAAAAAAAAAAAAAAAAAAATGTGATTTAAAGATTTGTGCTCCTTTTTCCACTTTGATGTCTCATGAAGAAGTTTAGTGATTATGCAGTGAATTTATCCATATTTTGCTGAGCTTCTCCTGTATTTTTCGAAGTTGGTTTATGAAGCAAAAATTATTATTATTCTATTTCAGGGGTGATTCTGGATGAAATTTTTTTTTCGGAAATTCGCATCGCATTTTCGGAAATCGGCGGGGGGGTCTCCCCCTCCAGCGATTTGGACAAAATAGGCGGTTTTTCCGCGATCTTATAACGAATTCGGCGTTTTCCCATTTTTTTTAAAGTGAAATCATAGTTTTTTCGACGATCTTTTGACGAAATCGGCGTTTTTTCCGTGATCTTTTGATGAAATCTGCGTATTTTTTCAAATATTCTTTTGACAAAATATTTTTAAGCGATCTTTAATCGAAAACGGCATTTTTCCCCGCGATCTTTTAACGAAATTGGCGTTATATCCGCAATCTTTAGACGAAATCAGCGTTTTCCCGCGGTCTTCAGAAGAAACCAACATTTTATCTGCGATATTTGGTGAAATTGCCGTTTTTAACGCTATCCGTACAGGAAATTCGCGTGAGTCTCCCCCTCCAGCGATTTGGACAAAATCGGCGTTTTCCCGCTATCTTCAGACGAAATCAGCAATATTTTAGCAAAATCGGCGGTTTTTCCGCGATCTTATGACGAATTTGGCGTTTTCCCATGTTTTTTTTTAAGTGAAATCATAGTTTTTTCGACGATCTTTTGACGAAATCGGCGTTTTTTCCGTGATCTTTTGATGAAATCTGCGTATTTTTTCAAATATTCTTTTGACAAAATATTTTTAAGCGATCTTTAATCGAAAACGGCATTTTTTCTCGCGATCTTTTAACGATATCGGCGTTATATCCGCAATCTTTAGACGAAATCAGCGTTTTCCCGCGGTCTTCAGAAGAAATCAACGTTTTATCTGCGATATTTGGTGAAATTGCTGTTTTTAACGCTATCCGCACAGGAAATTCGCGCGAGTCTCCCCCTCCAGCGATTTGGACAAAATCGGCGTTTTCCCGCTATCTTCAGACGAAATCAGCAATATTTTAGCAAAATTGGCGGTTTTCTCGCGATCTTATGACGAATTCGGCGTTTTCCCATGTTTTTTTTAAGTGAAATCATAGTTTTTTCGACGATCTTTTGACGAAATCGGCGTTTTTTCCGTGATTTTTTGATGAAATCTGCGTATTTCTTCAAATATTTTTAAGCGATCTTTAATCGAAAACGGCATTTTTTCCCGCGATCTTTTAACGAAATCGGCGTTATATCCGCAATCTTTAGACGAAATCAGCGTTTTCCCGCGGTCTTCAGAAGAAATCAACGTTTTATCTGCGATATTTGGTGAAATTGCCTTTTTAACGCTATCCGCACAGGAAATTCGCGTTTTTTATCGATCTTTTGACAAAGTTCGTTTACATAAACATTCACGAAATCGTCGTCTTTCCACGAAATATTGACGAAATGTATGCTATTTCGGCGATCCTTTCACGAAATTTGCATTTCTACGTAACTGTTTTTTCCGCGCGCAAAACCGTACAAGTTGGCAGTTATGCGGAACTGATAACTCAATTTCAAATTTTCGGAAGACTATGCCTTAAATTTTCGGAAATTTCGGAATTTTCGGACAAGAATCACCCTTGTTCTATTTCATAATCAATAGCTGTTACAGAATGACTGGTTGTAAAGATTTATAGAACTATTTAGAAAGTTTATTGTTCTGTGTAAAGAAAATGCAAAAGGTCAAGAAGATTTTGTTCATTTACTTAGTGCTAAAATTTTTTATGTGTACCAGTTACTAATATAGTGCCTTTTCTTTATGTAACCCAATTTCTACAAAGTTAAATATGCCTCAGAATTTTTTTTTTCTCTCTCAATTTTCTGCAAGAAATTTTTGTTAATTGTGAAGATATTTTTTTTATGAAGAAATTATTTTTTATAAGCACCATTCATGAAAAGGTATGCAACTCAAGCTTGTTTTCATCAATAATGTATGGACGTTTGTGCAGCTAAAATTTGATCAACTTCAAATGATTGTGTATTAGTGGCTCATCATGCATAATTCTTTGAGGTAAATATTTTTTTCGGCTTTTTCACAGATTCGTCAACATGCATGACATTCCTCATCAGATTTGATTCTCATGTTGCTCTATAAAAAGGAACGAGAGCAGCATTATTTTTTTTATTCTTGAGAAGAAGTAGGCATGAGGCTACTTTATTCCTGTTAATGATCACATCAAACGCCTTATCACACATTTGCTAACATTATGAAATCTTTATTTACCTGCCTTTATTTTATTTTCCTGCAATAAAGTCTCTGCTTCATTTTCGACAATTTCTTTACTGAAGAGGTTGGACATCCACCTATGTGTTACATCCATTTGTGTTGACCTCTTCTCTAGTGATGTCGTTGTTGATTGTTTTACAGCGGAAGATAAATATTATAATCCCATACTTATCAGAAAAATTACTGTTTCATATTAACTTTAGTAAAATTTATGCTTTGTTTTCAACTTTGAAGTGAATGTTAAAGAAGAGTCATGAGCATGTTAGTGTCACATATCCTTACAATGCCTGATTCAATTTTATATTCCTCAAGGTCTGTTTGTGAAGCTAAGAATATTCTCCAGCAAGCACAATTATTTTTCTCTGGTAACTGTATGTGGCTAAACTTGATTATAGAAAATTTGTTGATGGGCCTTTTCTTTTGTGAGAAGTATTATCCTTACTAAAGGGAATGGTTCAAGTATCTGGTCCTAGAAATCAGTTTTGCTGTTTTTGAAAATTTTCTTTTTACTTTACTATTTTCAAATGAAGATTTTAATTATTTTGAAATATTATTAAAACCACTTACCTTTAATATATCTGTTGATTTTGTGTGTTTCATTAGAGATACCTGCAGTTACAAAACTTGCTATACAGGAATTCTCAAGATCTCTTTATTTATTGTCTAAATTCCCCATATTCTTATTATTGCAGTTAAGTTTTATTTTTAAATATACCCAAAGTCTCTAAATTTTATTTTGTCATATGGCTCATTTTTTTTTTAATTACAAATACAATGAATTTTTTTTATTTTTTATAAAGAATTATTATTATGAAGAAATTTGAAATTCAAGTTATTCTATATAAGAAGTTATAGAGATAAGAAAAGCACCGTTCTTAGTACTATTTAACAGCGCCTTTTAAACAGAAGTGTTCATGGTGAATCTTCAAAATTACTAAGAAATTTCTTGGAAGTGCTTATTACTATCATCAATTTTGTTTACTACCTTACAGGTGTTTCAAATTTTTGTTTCTTTTTTAATATACCAATAATGTGTCTTCAAACAACTCATCATGGTGTGTGATATGTTTTAGTACAGTGTCTTCAGTGTTTCTTTTAAGTGCACCACCATAGTTCATCATATTACTGCCTGCAATGTGTGCCATATGTGTCTTCAGTGTGTTATAAGGTACCTTAAATATGTTTCAATTTAGTGACAATACTTCCGCTAACTATTTTTTTTATAAACTATATGACTAATTCACCCAGTGCTTTTACAACCATTTGTTGTTTATAACAAGAGCTTCTTTACATCTGTACAATATGCTGTTTTTTTTCCCTTTCTGTCTTTGTTGATTATTTAGTTAATTACCTTCTACATGGATCACAGAAATATCTTGGAGATTATATTCCATCTGTATTTTGTATTTTTATATTAACATGTTTGCAGGGTTCCTGGATATCATGGTATTTTCAAGGCTAATTCTGTTTTGCTCTGCAATAGTTTTCTGATTTTGACAGTTATTTAATTTTAATTTTGACAGTTCTTTAAAATTAATGTAAAGTAATTTTGTTTCAACTTTTATACAGATATAGAAATTTTAACTTTACTTTGTTAAATTATGCAAGATTCAAGCTTAATATTTTTATGGTACACTTGCTTGGTAATTTTTAAACTTTTTACTCGATTATGGCAAATTAAAAAAGAGTTACTATTATTAATGAAATTTTAAGGTCCTAGGTTGTCTGAATATACCAGATAAAAGATTTTCAACTTTAGCTGCTTTCTTATTGCAGCTTAGTTTTATAATTTTAAGTTATTGTTTTCCTAGGCAGTCAGAGTATATTGAGAAGATACTCTTGATTTTATGTTGCTTTACTTTTGCAACTTTATAAATTTTGAGTCATAAGTGTACGATTAATCTTATTGAATTCAAAATTTTGGATGATTTCTTTTGGCTAAAAGAATTATTTAGCTAGTGGATTATTTTTGTTTTTTAAAATATATGAAAACTTAAATATGATTTTTTTTAGTGCATATTATGTATACAAATAGTATACAAAAGAAAGCACAACTCTAGATGAACTTTTACCAGCGCATTTATCAGGGTTGTTTGGTTTAAACCACACTGGTTTAAACCGTGGTTTAAACCATGATTTAAACCAAGTGGTTTTTTTAAAAAAACCATGCTGGTTTTTTCCCTTTTCCCTCATGTTTTCATTTATTTTACACATTATTAAAATGTGCAAAATCAAAGTTATGGAGTAACTACAAGCAAAGCTTAAGACAAATTAAATTTTTAAAGTGACAAACATCTTTAATCAATCTAATTTTTCTTACTAGCTATAAATTGACATGGCAAAATATTTTTCTACAGTGAACTGTGGAGGATAAAAAAAGGTAGTTAGTTTTAATAATTTTTTAAACCTTTTATTTTTTAAAAAATGTAAAAATGGCATATGCCAGCCAAAAATGCAATTTTACTGCTTAGATAGCTTGATTATGATTTACTAAGGATTGTATCATGTATCAAAGCATCAATAATGACATAATCATAAGTCATTCTTTCCATTGGTTACCCTTGTTCTGTATGCTAATGAATGATTGGCTATGAATTTTCTGTGTTCCATAGCTATTGGTTTTAGTAAGCTTTGGTTTTTCTTAGATTGGATTTGCAGTTTTTACATTATTTTTTTTTTTCTGTTTCTAGTTACTTTGTATTGTATTTTATTTTAAGAAAGCTACTTATATATATTGAAATAAAAGAATGTCTAAAACTAGAAGAAAGGAAAATATAATCTGGTTTTCATTTGAGGGAATAAGAAATACATCAAAAACTTGTTTAAGAGCCAAATGTAAAAATTGCATGCAATGTAAATGCTGTCAAATTAGCTCTTCCTTATAATACTAGGTGTGATTCATTTTCAGATGCTTTAGATGTTTACCTTAAAAATTGCCCCACTTTACTTAAAATTTGTGTAGAAAATAGGAATGTTATTGATAAAAATATTCAAAAGCTTGTATCTGTCTAATTTTTATTTTAAAAGAAATGTTGTAGATATTTTTAAACTGTTAAATTCTTTTGCAGTTGCCCTGTATAATATCTAAAGTAATAAGTTCCATTACTAATGCAGTTTATAATTGGACAGGTCTTCAAAAAATATTAAGAGAAAAAAAAGTAAATAAAGAAGTCTTATAGTTTTTTAGTCCAGGTATAAAATAGCCCTAACACCCATGCCCTTTTAGGTATACATGCTTGAACCACAATACAGTCAAAGTGAACTATGTGAACAAGAAAAAAAGGATACATTAAATTTTACAAAACAAAAATATCCATGTAACTCGATGCTTGCACAGATAATAAAATTTAATGCTAAATCTTCATTTTTTGAAGAACAAAGAAACAGAAAAATAAAGTTCATATTTAAAAAAAAAAAAAAAGTAATTTTTCAAACCTATGTCTCAATTTGTGTAAGCATTACATTCGTTGATGTATCAAGTAAGTCAATACACATGTATTTTTTAGCATTAATAAAATGCATATTGATATTTTTTAAGTAAATATATGTAGTAAGAGATTAATAATCATTTGTTGATGTTAATACCGTAAATAATTTCTAAATTATGCACAAGAAAATGTTTTCTATTTCAGCTTATTTCTGTTAATTTAGTAAAATATGTTCGTTTGCTCTTACTATGTTCTTCATTATCAACCTGCATATAATTATTTCTTAAATTATTATCTAAAAGGTTTATATAAGTATACTAATAAATTAAGTGTTTATTTTTTTTTCACACAATGAATATTTCCCTATAGAAACCTAAACTTATAAGATAATTTAATTATAAATTTTTATGCTTTAGTTATTTAATTATCAAAAAAATAAATACTAATGTGAATGTTTAACATTAATTAACTATTAATTACGAAAAATCCTCATGACTTTCTAAAACTCAAGTTATTTTTCTTGCAAATGCTATTTAAATAATGATTTGAAAAAAACCCGGTTTAAACCAAAAAAACCTGGTTTAAACCAAAAAAACCCGGTTTTTTGGTTTTTTTTCAAAAAAACCAGTTTTTATACCAACCCTGGCATTTATACATATCTTTAATTCATCTAGTAAATTAATAAAGTGCTTCATGACTTAAACAACCTGATTATGACTTAAAAATATATGTGTACATATCTATTTTTTTTTCAAGTGTGTTCCCTACTTCCATTTACAGCTGTCATCATGTAGAGAGAAGGGAAATGATAGTATCTCATGATTATAAATAATCATCTGTTCAAAGTCCATTTTGTTTTATCTCTTTCGTTAACAGCAGTCTGACAGTTCTGATTCTATATGTCTACAATGTTTAGTTATACCAGTGTACCATTTCAAATCATATTTCCGAACAGTATGGTGATACGTATTTTTTTAGATGTATTCTTGTCCATAATTGCTTTGGATTTGAAATGTATTTCTGTGTACGGCCTCAGGAGCCTTGGGAGATGAAAGCCATCTGAGATCGTGTGCATCTATGACTTTATACAGCCAAAAACTTTAGCACTATGTGACCGGAATTTAAAAAGAAAATACCCGAGAAATAGATAATAGGTTGTTATTAATGTATATATGTATCTATTTGTGTTCGCAGATATGTTGGTGGTTTATGGGGTAATCATTGATATGGTTGTGAACTTAGTATTTACATGTGTATATATATTTTTTGTTTGTTTACAGCATTGTTAATGGTTTCTAGTGATTGGGTGGAGACTATTAACTTGTTATTGAATTTCAATAGATTTAATTGTATATTATACGATTCTTCTTCTTATTTTTTTTCATAATGATTCTAGAAATTTTTATTTAATTCTTGGTACATGGTATGGTAATTAAACATAGATATATATTTCTCGATTGTGTCAAAGTGTTACTTTATGTATATGAAAGTAGTTTATTATTTTTTTGGTGATCACCATTCCTTCATTTTGAAAGAAAACCATGGTATATGTAAAGTTTATAATTTAAGAAATAAGTGTATAGGCCTAATAAATAAGTGTGACTATTAATATGCTTTAAACCTTTGTCATGACAGATCTTTTGATTGAAGTGACGACTTTTTGCTGTGGGATACTTTGTGTGATTGAGTAGTGCACGACTCAGTTGCTCAATGTGTCTCGCATGTGGTTGGTTGTTTATTTTAATTGATTGAATTTTAAGGTGTACACAAATCATGTCATTATTTAAAAAAAAAAAAAAAATTGAATTGATATTTGACCAGTTAAAGTTATTAGAGTTATAGAAAACACTCTATTTTATATCATATATAAACTTATAAAGTCCTAGGCAAAAGTCAAACCCACAAGATTTGACTTTTTGTTGCTCAAGTTAATTCTGTTATTTGGTACCAAAAATATTTAAAATTATGACTAGTCAATGATCTCACTTTTGTCTGTTAACTTAAAATGTGTTAACATGCATTATTTGTCAAATATGATAATTTTTTTGAGATCACATGAAAATTTTGCCATTACTGTATTTTTGGCATTTTACTGTATACTTAATATATTGTATACTTTTTGACCTATGAATGTACTCTATGCAATGTATATTCTTTCTCTCTCTCACTTTTGGTCACCGGTCCTTCCTTTTTAGCAGCACTTCGACATTGATCTTAACTATGAAAATCGTTTAAATTGGCTTTTAATTGATTTTTTTTTTTTCAGGCTAGCATTTCAAAATTTTGTCATCCCATTTTCTGTAAAAGGTTTTCTTCGTTTCACCTTTTACATCCCTGGTCTTACAAAATTTTGTTCGGTCTTTGGGGGTAATGTGATATGAATCTCACAGTGTTTAGTTTATCGTAGCCTTTTTATTCCTTTCTTCATTTAAGCAGCGAGAATTCCTTAAATATAAGTCTGTATTTTTGATTTTACGATTGCACATTGTGAGTTTGACGCTCTTTGCTGTTTTGTCGGAGTGCGCTGTCCGCTTGCTCCAGCGTCGTGATGTATTATGATGACGTCACGGTAGGCTTTGATCTGCCCTCGCTTCTTCATTGCGCCGATTGCATCACATAAGGGCATTCCGTTGCGCGCGTAAAACAAATTGAAATAATCCTTTTAAAATGATTTCTTTTAATTTGCCTTTTAAGAGAGTGACGAAATATTAATTCTCTAATCAATTTAAACTTAGCGTCCTTTTACTTTTGACTCCCCGTAGAATGCATTTAAATACTAAACGCGGTTAATTTTAAATCAGAATTAAGTCTGATGACAAGTTAAAGGAATGTAGATTGGAACGGTAGCTGCCGGCCATGCCGTGCGCATTCGACGAATCGCAGGAACAACTCGTAATATAATTTCGCCTGTTATAGAATTCTTACAGGTTTTCCCGTATTCATTTTAAATTAACTGATGGGCTGCTCCTTCAAGTGCATGTGGATTAAAATCTCTCCGAAGCATTTTCGCAGATCTTAGGGTCGGTGACCAAAGTTAATTTTCCTGACAAGAATATAATAAAGAAGTGGATGTTCTCTTCAAAGTCTGTCTTTTTTTACGGCTTCTGTCTTCATTCTTCAGTCATCGTATCTCAAGTAAGAATTATCCAACTTTATTTTATTAATCTAGATTATCTTGATCTTAAAAATAACGATCACGTTAACAAACTTAATGACACAATGCAACAACACCTTTAATTTTTTTTAATGGCACATCAAGTAAGGTTTTATTTTAGCTGTATGTACAGTGCGGTCACATACCGTTACACTATACTTAGACCATTCGGCATTGAGTTATTTTGAAGTTCCTCGCCGGTTTCTTTTCCTATTTCCACAAGTTTTCTGTCTTCCCTAGGCATTGTCATTTGTGGACCTCCACTTCGAGGTAAATTTTCCACACTGTTAATTAACTGATACTTTCCCCAAATATTGTATGCCATACTTTGAGCACAATTTAATAAAGCAGCCACTTTTCTTTGTGAATTTCTTGCTTGTAACAATTTAATCATGCGATTTTTAAATCACATGTTTTTTACACGAGCCATTATCCAACACTTCAGAGCTGCTTTTGATACTGCAGCTGGAAGATTCTCTTTTTTAAATAGAATTCAGATATTGTATACATGCACAGGCCCTCTTATTTGCCTTTAATATGCAAATTTCAAACTTGTTTCCTCAGTGATCGATTACTATTTTCCAACTTCGGTTCTGATTGGATTTTTTTTCTCACAAAGAAACTCTTTCACCTGTAGTACAGTTATAAGTTATATGATTGTTACGTTGAATTCGCTTTTCATTTATATTTTCATATGTATTTTTTTATTTGGTATACCAAAAAACACTCTTATGCTCATAAATCGCAAAGTATATGCTTCAAAATGCAAAAATCATAAATTTGATAACACTGATCGGAAACTTTTTGCCAAGGGTTGTATATAGAATATAAAAATAAATTCCTGTACAGGCTGAAAAAGGTAATTTCCCAATTTTATAGTTTTAAGATTTCGGCTAATTTTACTGGAAAACATGAATTTAAAATACAAAGAACTAGATTTGAGAAGAATCATCAATACTGAATTTTAGTAGGAATTTCAAGAAATTGGTCAGCTATAGCCAAGTATATTTCATTTACAGTGATTTATTTTTGGTTTCCAAATTTGGTGATATTTCACAAATGTCACCAAGCTTGACGAGTTATTTAACGTTAATGCATATGAATATGTTGTAATAATGTTATTGCATATGAATACAATTTAAAGTCACGATTAAAGCAATATAATGATTTATTATAATGCAATCATGCTACCATAATTTCAGGAAGAAGTACCATAGTGCAAACAAGTTTAGCAGATTTCTTTATTAATCAACAATTGTCAACAAGTTTGCTCTGAAATCGTAGGAACCAACTCCCAGCAATAGGTATCTGTAAAACCATTCAATTGATTGTTTACCATAATCTCTCCAGCCTTTGACAACATGAAATAATGGCAAAAATGTGAGTGTGGGAGGGGGGGGGGAAGAGGGAGAGACTTATAAACAGATTTAATTTCCCAAATTCTTAACTATGTGTATTAATAGAAATATGTCTATAATAATAGACAATGTCTATTATTTGGTACACAATAAGGTCTATTATGTTCATGTTGTTTCACTGAATGAAAACGAAATTATTCAGCTGAAAACAAAAAAAAAAATTAATGAAAAACCAAAAAGCAAAACGCATTTTTTCCTTATTGAACAAAACAATTATTTCCGTTGCTAATTGATGGATTTCTTTTTGATTTTCAGCATATTGCAATAATAGTAAGTTAGCCAGAGTAACAAATTTTAATTAAAATTTAGCAAGTTATTAGAAATATAGAGTAGCCCTAAAAAATACTGCCTAAAATTGCAAAGAAAAATGATGTAGCCAAGCTGCTTGTTTTGTTTATTCAACTTGTCTATTTAACTCTCTGAAATCTAAAATCAATGAAAGTTACCATTATTAGAATGAGATCATCAGCTTTGGATGGATAGCACATTTTGTTATGCAAAAAGAAACCTTACATGGATTTTTTTTTTACATTGAGTTAAAGAAAAAATATTTTAGGCACAGTACTTTCAAACAGATTTGTTTTGAAAAATGAATCATGTTGAAAATTTGAAGAAGGGATTGGGAGGTGGAGGGATAATAAAATATCTTTTCACATAAGTTATATAAATATGTTCCACAAATCTTTTAAAATTAATACTTCCTTGTTATTACTTATTTGTTCTTTTTGTATTTTATATACATAAATGAAGAAAAGGGGCATTTTCAATTTAAAATAAATTTAAAAAGTGTTCACACACTAACTTAACTATGACAGCAAATATTTGGATTAAAACTAATGTATAAAAAAAAATTAAAAAATTACCAATTTGAATGTAATTGTTTTGTTTAACTTAACCAGAAACTGTTACATGCACACATAAATACCACCTACAGGCATTTCTAGGAATTATTTGAGATTATCACAGAATTCTATATCTCTTTTGTCATTCTGGATTTTGGGTCTTCCAGATTTGAGGTTCTGTACTGTATTAGTAAAACAAACTGCCTCACTACCACCCAAATGAATTTTTTAAGGAATTGAAACTACAAGAATTGAAAGTTGATAGACAGTTTCAAATAAAATATAAAACACTTTGAATTCCTTTGATATAAAAAATTATATAAAATAATTGATAATAGTCTAATTGACAACTTTAAAGAGGCTTTTTGGAGTTATTGACCATCATATAATAAAAGATATTTTAAAAGTCAAGAATGTATGGTCTAAAAAAAAAAAAAAAATAAAAGCATTTTCTTATTAAAATTTGTAATGTTTAATAAGTACTCTTAGTTGCAATTTTTATAAAATAGTAATTCAATGCCAAAATGTCTCTTGTAACTTTTATATAAAATAAAAAAATATTTTCATAAATTCATTTTCATACCAAGAGAATTTCCTATATACATACAACTGCAGTTTAAGAGGAATTACCTGAGATACAACACAAAGACGTGATGAGTAAGCAGGAATAAATCTAAGCAACAATGGAGGGAACATCATAGGAATTGGACTAACACTCTTCATAACTCTTAAATCATAGACTTTTAAAAATCGCTCAACGGATAGTTCACCATGTCTAGAATAAGAAATACAAATGAAAAAATAAAGAATTCAATAGAGAAGTACACAAATTTAATAAAATTACAACTCTGGAATATGGTATAATAAAAAGAATGATGCCCAGTTAAACTGATGGCATAGAGCTCACAGGCTATACAGACTAATTGTTTATTACAGCCTTATATAATAATGCCTTTCAAAAAAAGATAAGGAAGTACCCCCCCCCTACCCTTATTTCCTTTATTTGTACTTAATCACTGAAGCCCTAAACCTAATAAGGGATACATCTTATATAATAAACCTGCATCCAAAATTCGAAACCAATTGAATTATTCTGCACAAAAACCCATTTATGTAATTTAAGAAACGTTATTCCCAGTTTCCTCCTTTATAATCAACCATTGAATCAACTTATCAGAAAGAACCTACATCCAAAATTTAAAGCAAATCTCATAACTCAGCTTAAAACAATTTAGCTTACTTAAGGGGGGGGGGGGGGTAATCGCCCACACTCCCTTTAAAATTAACAAAAGAACACCACAACAAATAGGAGAAGCTTCTTATTACTATGAACCTGTATCCAACAATTGAAACAAATCGGTTAATTCTGCATGATCATTTACATAAATTATGAGGGGTAGTTTCCCCATCCTCCCTTTATACTTATCCAGTGAATTCCAAAAACAAATCAGGGAAGCACCTTTTCAGAACAAACCTATATAAAACATTTGAAGTAAATCAGTAAATTTTGCGTGAAAAACAAATTAAGATGGAGAGATTACCCCCCCCCCATTCCCCTTCTTTATACTTATCCAATGAACACCCAATACTAATCACGGAGGTACCTCATTAGAATGATGCTACATCTAAGATTTGAGCGCAATCTACTAATTCTTCATGAAAAACCCATTTATATAAATTAAGGGGAGGGGCAATAGACCCCGTTCCCCTTCTTATACTTATCATATGAACTTTCAAAACTAATCAGGGAAGCATCTTATCATAATAAGCGTATATCTAAAATTTCATGTAAATTGGATATTTTTATCATGAGTTATCGCGTTATGTATGTACGTACATACATATATACATACAGAACAGGCAGGCACATAAGGCTTTGATAGCCTGTGAGCCTCTCAGGCTTTGATAGCCTGTGAGCTAAAAAAGGATTATTATTATTTTATTTTACTACTTCAAACTTAATGCAAATGTTGGTGTAAAAGCTAATTTAGGTAGAAGGAAAGATGGCAATCTTTCTACGAGTCAATCACTAGTGGTATTAATTTTTGGCTTATGCACCACTTCGCTTCCGGCAGACATGGATGATTAGGTTCCCCTCTTACTATTCTTCCATAAAATAAAGGATTTTTTTCTTGTGCTGGATGACTTAGGGTTTTGTGCGGTCGGCTCTTGGACTATAATTTATTAAATATTCATTATAAAGATGAAATTTATTTTTCCTAAATTATTCAGAGAAACTTGTCTCATAAGAATACATTGCTAATTCACATGAAAATCATAAAATAAGGAAGTTTTATTTCAAGTTTAGTCAGACTCAATAACCATAAAAGCTTTATGCATAAATATATTTGGTAAAAGGATTGTGATTATCAGGGGTGGGGAAATACATCATTTTGCTCGCCATTGGCAAGTGGATTTTCTCACAAGGCGAGTACATTTTTAGTTTTTGAAAAACTGTAGGCAATACGCACATCATCAGAAACACTTTTTTAATCTAGATATTTTAACTTTCCAAATTATTACATTGTAAATATGACATTAAGTTCTATCTAATATTAATCTTACCTCTATTATATATAATTCCTAATATTATAGAAAAAAGAATTATGAAAGTGCATTGTATTAATAGAAATTTTGTTTGTAATCGCATACGATTTTGTCATAACTGTTTTCAACTGCGTGTGTGTTGCATCTTGCGGGCTGATGAAATAATTCCTTGGCTGGTAAGAATATGGAAAAATTCCTCACCCCTGGTGATTATGAGTGAAACCAGCAATATCTTGAATATTTTCAGAAATAAATTTATTCTTCCTTCATGAAAAAACAAATTCAGTAACATCAAAAAATACAAATTAAAATATATATGGAATTGATATAGAGCAAAAAAAGTCAAATTTTGTCTCTATATCCAGGCATGAAAGTGGGAAAATGAGAAAAAAGGTGGATTTTTTTCCATTTATAGAGCAATGCGAAACTCTTATAATTTAAGTGCCATTTTAACAATTACTTCTACAGCAAAATTAAATATAGCTGCATGTTTGATTGCTTTTTAATTTAAAAAAGTACTAACAATGCTAAAGATATAAATCCAAATATATTTGATCAAACTTATGTGAAATACAATCATTAATGTACCAAAAAAATTCTGAATGGTTTATAGCTGTTAAATTCCTCCCCCCTTTTTTATTCAAAAGAAAATAATCTCCCTGCTAATTTGATCTTTGCATCAGAAATAGATCTTAAAAAAAAAGATCACACAAATTATATTAAAAAAAAAAAAAAAAAATTCTATTTCAAAAAGAAACTTCTTTTCACTTCAAATTTTTGAAGTTTAAAAAAAAATTTCATTCTTGAAAGACTCTTTGAGAAACTTCATTAGTATGACTTCCAGATGCTTTTATACGATATAAGCTTACTTTTTATTTTGTCTCTTTTGCACAAGAATTCAAGAACAAACTCTGAGGGTTCGAGTAGGCAAAATGTAAGATTACTAAATTTTCCAGCCCTCCCCCCCCCCCCCCCTTATTATCCTTCTAAAATTTCCTTTGCATTATTGCATTGATCTAAAGAATATCTAAAATTCCTTAAACAAGAGTGGAATTTCTCCTTTAGGCAGAACTCTTTCATGCCTGTATATCTAAATTGAGATCTTCATTGTTTACATCTGTAAATTATGTGCGGATTTGTGGAAGTCTACTGTATTCCTATAAAGTTCAAAATTTAATTTATCCAATACATTTAGTTTTCATTCAATGAAATAAGCTAGAGGCTTATTATAATCTACAAAAATCTTATAAATAAAAAGACCCAAGATCTAAATTAAATTGTTTTAAAATAGAATACAAAATTTAATATCATTAGCCATTAAATTGTGTAAACAGACATTTTCAACAATATTAATATCCTCAGTAATAATGTGACATGATCAGCATTAAAGTTACTATAACAAGGATCATTACAATAATAAGGATAATTAACACATTCACTGCGGCTTACGTAAAGATGTGATGCTAGATAATGCTGCACTGTAGAAGTGTGTTTTTCCCAGAAGCCGATTTACTTTTTATAACAAAGTATCAGTGAAAGATTTTCCTGTGCCAGTGCATGACTGACTATTGGACATCACTCCACATACTGTGCTGGTGCGTGAGTGGCCCCTTAACGTTGGCGCCATATCACACGCTTTCGTGTGAGCGGCAGTGAACGTGTTAATATTAGTGGATAAAAGTTCAGCAAATTTATTGTAACTGGATATCCTATGTCCAAGTGTTACATTGTATTTGAATGATTATGTATAGGGAAATTACCATTTTTATCATTAATAATATTATGTAGATTTAATTTATTAAGTACATTATTTGTATAAGAAATTACTAGTTAGAGGGTATTATTGGTTAGGTGGTTTAAACCAAAATCTAGTTAACAACAACTTGTGTCAACTTATAACTGAATCCGAAATTTGATGAAAATCCATGCATTAGTTTTTGAGCTAGAGCTATTGCAAAATCTTAAAATCTGCATAATAACGCTGTATGTTGAGTGATGTGCAACAAAACTAATCAAGATAATTTTTTTTTTTTTAAATCAGGTATTAATTGAATCAGAAATTTATGAAAATCCATGCATTAGTTCTTGAGAAACATTTAGTGCGAAATCATGAAAAATGCAGCATAGCAGTGAAATCTGTAGGGCGATTTATACCAAACTCTAAACAACACTATATAAGGGACTGAATCTGAAGTTTTATAAAAGGAGGTGGGCTAATAAGCGCCATTTTTCGCCTATCAGCACTTAGACGTGACATACATTTTTTTCATTAGTATACTTCATAACAACTAAGAAAATAATAATATCTTGAATGAAAGTTTAATAATTTACGGAAAAATAAAATACAGATTTAAGTAAATATTATGTGTATTAATGAGCATAAACACAATTGTCATTAGTTTTAATCCATATATTCAATAGTAAATACAACAATAAGTATAAAATTAAGATAAATGGAGCTTACTAAGATTCTTATTTCAATACATGAAATATCGGAAATAATAAATAACACATAATAATAATAATCATACAGTTTCAGACTTTTTGGACAATGTGTTTTAGATTATTTTCGTTATTGATTGCTTCACCAGAATTACTAATGGACCATCCAGTGGCCGCATCTTGTACATTATATGAACATATTCGATATTTGGTTTTTTAATTTTGATTGAGGGATGGTACATTAACAGTAGTATTGTAAGCCAGAAACCATAATATGAAAACAACATGCACCCAGCACTCTACGACACTTTCACATACTTTACACTGACAGTACCATTATGTTATAATGTCTCACTGTGTTTTTATCCAAATATTATAGGTTTTAGAAATTGTGCGCTGAAAAATCAAATTTTGGTTACGAGAGGTGTCCCTTAGCATCATCTGTTGAAAACTGTTGCTGCTTAATTAAGAATCTTGGCATTTCATGTTCAATATCAATTTTGTGCAGAAGTTCCAAACAATCCCGGTAAAATCTATCAATACTCTCATCATTATTTGACTTCAGCCACTCAATGATATTATATGAATATTTTTTTAATGTGTTTGTAAGTATGTTAGCTTAATTCTTCTTTGTTTCTGTGAAGTAAGGAATGAAGACATCCAAAATGTAATTTGAAGTAATGATGAATACCATATGCTTAACAAAAGGTCTTCCTCTCTGAAAGGAATAGTTCACACTCTTCTGGATATAAACGTACATGATATTGAAAGCAATTATCACATTATCATTGTTATCATACGGAATAAACAATCTTCCTGCTGAAGGCTTCGTATATTTTTCAATAACTTGTGTTCTGGTGATGTGTTCCATTCTACGGTGTTTTAGAGCAACGTTCTCAATCAAAGCCTGGTTTTCATATTTTACAAAAGATATTATTTTTCTTATATTGAATAATGTAGACAGAACACCATGATAGAGACCAGTTCTAAGTTTTACATGTAACATTGCAAAGTAAGTACGAGATGACCTCTTTATTGAGGAACGTATTTTAGACTTTACAAGTTTAAAGATATAGTTAAAATCAGACATAAATATACCCATGAGAATATAATAATACTACCTCTGACAAAGTTCGGTGAATGAATTCAGAACGGCCGATCTGGCAACACTGTGGAAACAAAATGCTGCACATGCATAGAGGCAAGTGTTGACCATCTTTCCTTACCGTTGATTCCTTGAGAGTCGTTTATGTTCTGTAAAAGACATGCTTTACTAAGTGCTTGTTCAGTGCGTTGGTTCTTAACTGAGAACAGGAAAATGAACGAACAAAAGATCCCTTTAAAGTTTGGTTTTAAGCTTTGCAAGACACTGAAAGAAATTCATAAGGGGTGGTGCATATTGAACATCCACCATACTCCCTAGATCTCAGTCCTCCAGACTTCTTCCTATTTTCACGACTCAAACTCTATTTGAAAGAGATTTGACCCTATTACTGACATCCAACGAAACGTGACGAAGCTTTTGAACTTCATCCCAAAAGACTTCTTGCAAATTTCCCAGGACATTTATAGCAGATCTCAGCATTGCATAGTTATGGGATATGACTATTTCAAAGGATGGTATGGTAACTTTCGTTAATATTTCCTCTATATTAATGTTACACAACAATTCACCGAACTTTATTGTCAGAGGTAGTAGATTTCGGAAAAGTGTCCCAGTGTATCAAAATCGAAGCCTTCTTTGCTACATTTCTGATATTGATTTAAATATTTTCAAGCACCGCATTTCATACATCGATGTATTCTCACTTACAGGACTTGAAATCTCGCAGTCAATTTACCGATCAAGTAATATGAGTTTTACAGCATCGTTCTCGCGACGAAATATAGATATTAGTTTCTATAAAGGCTTGAGTTTCAATAGCTTTTGCTACAATAACGAGGTATTTCTTTCATTTACATTAGGGATGCAGCGAATATTCGGTATCTATTCGGTATTCGGCCTATTCGGCCATGTTACCGAATATTCGGTTATGCCGAATATTAAACTATTCGGTTGAGCCGAATATTCGGCTTGGCCGAATATCAAAGTATTCGGCCGAATCCAATACTTAATAAAATCTTTTCATTATTTCTACTTTTAACTATCAACTTTTTTAATTTATATTTAAAATAATTAGAAACAAAATCATTTTTAAATAAAATAGAATGTTTTTACATTATTTGCTGTTTGTAAAGTATAACTTGAGAAAATTAACCATGAGAAGGATTAAAATGGTGATTTATTAGGATTCTCCTTAGGAATAAATTATGTGCTGATACAAGTTTCTAAATTTTGTTTAGTAAATAATCTGTTTCTTCCTTTTCCCCAAATAAAAGTCCTTTAAAAGAAAAAAAAACTTTTGCGATTAGTAATAGCTATCAAGGCAGACAATTTTTAATCTTGAAACCATAATCATAATCACCTTATTGAGTCATAAGTACATTGTATTTCATCTTACTCTTGGTCAAAACTTGTGTGTTCGTTTATTACATTAACAATAAATAAGATAACATATTTCCAACTCACATGCTTTGATTTCTGTAAAATATGGTATGATGGGAAGGGTGGAAAATACCACCATTCATAAGAAAAGAACTATGAGCCAAACATACCTTTGTTCAGAATTAAGTTGAAAGTATTTGTACTTTATATTGAAAAAAATCTGCCTTGAGTTATTTAAAAAGGACAATTATCAAACTGTAAAAATTTTCTTTGGCCATTTTTTCATTATTTGACTTTAAAATGTTTGTTTTGATTCATAGAAAATTTTATTAAAATTTCATAATTGCACTTCTTAAATAACTCAAGGCAGATTTTTTTCAATATTAAATGCTCTTATAAAAAGCTCTTGTTTATCAAAATGTAAGTTCCTTTTATTAAATATTATGTAAAATGTTTTAAAAAGTAACATTTTAATACCTTTAAATTTTGAAATATAAAAAGTATCTGGAAAGACGAATATTCGGTATTCGGCTGGCCGAATATTCGGTATTCGGCCCAACAATTACTATTCGGCTAGCTGAATATTCGGTATTCGGTTCACCTGTCAGCCGAATATTCGGCATTCGGTCAAAATCACTATTCGGTGCATCCCTAATTTACATATTATACAACAAGTGTTAGAGTTGTGAAAATGAGATATTGATAAATGTATATTAGGTTTCTTATTTGTGGTCTCATCGACAGTAACTGTTAACGCATAGTTTCTTATTGTTACATCAGAAGAAGAAATATAAGTATTTAGAGTCTGGAGAGCACGAAATATATATTATTTGTATTTAGAGCTCTATTTAGAACCACTCTGTAAATCTCAGTTTTTCGAACATCTAAGTATCAATATAACTTTTCTGTTAGAACAGATACGAAAAGTTTTCTGCGAGACTTTACAACAATGACATTGGTATCCAAGCATTATTTATTAGTAATTTCTTTAGTAAATATTTACATAAACAATTTTAGAAAACAACATTGAAGTCTGAACAACGCTAATACTTTTTAAGTACGGCAAAAGAAATCTGAACGCACTTCGATAGTAGTGCATTTGATTCTCTCACATGATACATTTTTTTCTTTTACAGGTAGAAGCGCACACTGAACCCAAATAAAATAATGCTCATACAAAAGCTTATAAAGAGTAGAATCATTGCATGTCAAAATTAATTGGGTTCATCGAGTGCTTCTTAATAAAAAATTAATTCAAAGACACAAAAAATGTCAAAAATGCAGAAAAAAGCCAAAATACTCAACTTTCAGGCTATAATTTCCATGACTTACTATTTTATTTATCACGTAAAACTTATATTAAACAAAAATACATATCTTTAACTATACAAAGCCACAGAACAATCATCTGAATTTGAAACTTTTTTTCCGGGTATATGATGGGCAAAAAATAGCCCTTATTGACCCACCTCCTTTTGTTTATTAGTTCTTGGGATAGAGCTATTGCGATAATTATGAATAATGCACCATGGCTAGTGGCATAGCTAGAATGGATTAGACATTCCTCCCCCTGTACAAGTTGGCAACTATGCAGAACTTATAACTCAGTTTCAAATTTTTGGAAGAGAATCACCCCTGGAATGTTTGGAGATTTTTTTTAAAACATTTTATGGATCGAGTTAATATTAAGCTCACATTAAAAAATAAGGACGTTCAATAAAAAATAAGGACTTTAAGGATCCTTATTAAGGACTATCGAAATATAAAGAGTTTATAAGGATTTTTAAGGTCCGTGCAAACCCTGGGATGTTTAATAAAATTCAGAATGTGTTTTTTTGGACTTTGAGAATGTCTGCTGATATTTTTCAGAAAGTTTTGTTTAAAGTACTGCAATAAGTTAATAGATATTTTTGAATTATTTGTGAAATATAAATGTCTTATATGAAATTTTTTAATTATTTATGTTTTGAAAGAAGTTAATTTTTCATATGAATAAATAAGTAATATTAACAGCCATTTGAAAAATAATCACACATTCATATTAAAATTAAAGAGATCAAATTACTGTTCTTTGTGAACTAATCAAAAGTTAATTAAAAATATATAATTAATAATGCTACTAAAATTTAAGCTGATACCTCAAAGAATATCCACAAGTAATTAATAAGTTTCCATGAACATCAAAGTCAGATAACATCCCAGAATGACAATCAATAATATGTTCAACTTGTAATGTATTTGGATCATGAAATGCTACCTAAATAAACAAATAATAAATATAATGAATCACTAACAAGAGAAATTAACAGAACAAAAGGTGTAACAAATACCAACTTGCAAAGTATTAAGACAATCTAACATGAAATAATAAAATTTTGATTTTCTAAAATCTACATTCTTTTCATGTTTGTGAAAAGTGGGGTAAGATAAATTACATTTGAGATATGAATATTTGCAAGAAATTTGATAAATGATTATTTACAAATGAAGATTTGCAAAAAATTTGATAAATTATTTACATATGTACATTTACAAGAAATCTGATAAATTATTATTTACATAAGAATACACCAATTTGCTTGCAAATTTTTAAGTAAAAAAAAAAAAATGTCTGCATTAATAACAGATTTATAAATAATATTTTTGGTTTCCAAAGACAAAAATTTTGCTTCACAAATTATTATTGTTATTTTAAGCTGAATTAAAATTTGCAGAATGCATTGCCAACACTGTTTTACTTGTGTAACTTCATAACGCTTTTTTTAAAAATTTTTTTTCCGGAGTAAGAAAATACATATTTACACATAGGAATAGTTATGCTATTCCACATGCAAGACATTTCTTAACAGTAATAATAATAAGAGAGATATTAAAGCAACTAAACATATTAGTAGTAACACTTGAATTTTAGTTTCTGCATTATGTGTGTGAACAAAGTAAGAAAAAAATGCCATCTGTTATAAAATATATGAAAATACATTTGCATAAAGAATAAAAGGGACTAAAAAACATTCTAAAAATAATCCAACAAATTCATTAATAAAAAAATATATATTTTCTCCATCAGCTTGTCAACTGATTCAGGGTTAAATCATCTAAAATAAAATACTAACAAATGAAATAAAAAAATAAATAATTTCATGATTATCTAATAATATAGTAAATATTTGTTACGATGGGGTCACAAACAACGGACTGGAAAATCTGTTGCAACTTTACTATATTCTTTTTGCCTGGCAGGATCAACATTTTCAGTGTAAAGAAGGATTTCATTATAAGCAGATTTTATCGTTACAGTTTGAAAAATTTTACTATATTCTGAAAGTAATACTACTAAGCTAAAATAAACCTGTGAGACATACGAGGGCCGTTTTTTTTTCAACCTCCGATTGTACAGCATCAACGTTAGACGAGCGGCAGGAAGTCGGTATGCACATAGAGCGACGGCGCATGTTCCCCACATCACCCTCTTTGACTGCCTTTTCATTGACACCATTGTGAGGCGAGCTGTAGCCACGTAAACATGGCTGCCTTAATTGATTATCCCACCAAGTGCGAATTGCGAAGTGTTATTCGATTCCTGCAAGCTGAAAGGAATAGTGCAGCTGAAATTCATCGAAGAATGAGCCGAGTGTATGGAGAAAGCTTTATAAGCGATGGTGTTGTGCGTGAATGGTGCCGAAAATTTAAAGATGGCCGAACCAATGTGCATGATGAAAGAGGTCAAGGACGCAAGTCTGTAGCCACAGACAACCTTGTTCAACGAGTGGACGAAGAAGTTAGAGGAAACCGAAGGTTCATTATAAATGATTTGTCCATAAAATTTCCAGAAGTCTCGAGGTCTTCTCTGTACACTATTGTGACGGAACATTTAGGCTACAGAAAAATTTGTGCTCGCTGGGTCCCAAAGATGTTGACGGACAACCACAAAACACGACGAATGGGCTCAGCCTTGACATTCCTAACCCGTTATGATGCTGAAGGAGAAGACTTTTTGAAATCAATTGTGACAGGAGATGAGACCTGGGTTCAGTATGACACACCTGAAACAAAATGTCAATCTCAACAATGGATGCATACGAACTCGCCAAACAGACCAAAAAAGTTCAAACAAACCTTCAACAACAGAAAGATTATGGCTACAGTGTTCTGGGATCAAAAAGGTGTGTTGCTTGTTGAGTTCATGCAGCCAGGGACGACGATTACTTCAGCTGTTTATTGTGAAACTTTACGACGGTTACGCAGAGCCATTCAGAACAAAAGAAGAGGCATGCTGACTTCTGGAATTGTTCTGATCCATGACAACGCCCATCCTCACACTGCTGCTGTAACCCAACGTCTACTTTAGCATTTTCAGTGGGAAATTTTCGATCACCCGGCATACAGTCCCGACCTAGCTCCGAGTGATTACCATCTTTTCCCTGAACTTAAAAAGTGGCTAGGAGGGAAGCGGTTTCAAAGTAACGTGGAGCTTCAAGACAGCGTCAAGAATCATTTGAATTCATTGGCGGACACTTTTTATGAAGAGGGTATTGGAAAGCTTGTCCACAGGTACGACAAGTGCCTCAATTTACAAGGTGATTATGTTGAAAAATAACTATAAGTGTACATAACTTTTAGTAATAAAATGATCTTTCTATATATGCTTGTCTTTTTTTTATGGCCCATCGGAGGTTGAAAAAAAAAGGGCCCTCGTATATATAACTTTTTGAAAATGAGTGTTTTTTTTTTTTTTTTTTTTTTTTTTTTTAACAATCATATGCATTGCTCATAACTAAAAACATTCTGTAAAGAAGAAAAAATTATGAAAGGAGCTATCTTGAATATTTTTTTTTTTTTTCATATATATCTGACAATACTTTATCTTTTATTTTTTAATTATAGTAAAAAATAGGGGAGGGGAAAATGGACTTAGTTTAGTTAGTTGTTTTAGATTTTTTTTCTAAATTGAAAAACTTTGTTTTTATAATCAGTTATATATTGCAACAATGCTTATTAAGGTTGGGCATTTTTTTTTTAAATCAAAAATGGGCAGGTGCCAAAAATTGCCTTTATACTACTACATCAACTATGTAAAATTTTAAGCTAAATTTGACATTTTTAAAAAAATATTAAAGAGTTTATATAGAAATGGTTATTATTTAAAATTGTTATTAAACCCTTATTATTAACTACTTAACATTTTTAAAACTATAAACGATATCTTTATTTTTCATAACTGGAGCAAAACTAACAACTTTTGCCCCCCCCCCCCCAAAAAAAAAAGCTTATCCTATTCTGGCATACAATGGATTGTTGTTTTGAATACAGCTCTTACGTAGTTGCTTTCAAAACAACCCTTGGAGATACTTCATGGAGGTGACAGCATTTCATAACCCACCAGTCCCAACTACTGAATCATTCAGACAGTGTGTTAAATAGACATTAAATTGTGATTTTTTTTTTTTTTTTTTTTAAATCAAAAATGGGCAGACGCCAAAAGTTGCCTTTATATCTTATACTATAATGTGAGCAAAAATTGTGTGTGTCTGTGTGTGTAAATTTTATCTCAAAAACGGCTCTAGCGATGTTTGCAAAAATTTGGATTTTACCATTTTTGGGAACGAAAAGACCATTGGGCTAGGTCACATGTTCAAGAAAATTCGATTATTGGGTCATTTTGGGTCAGGTGCGTTTAATTAGGTCCTTTTAATTAAAGAATGGGTGGGTCTATCTAAATGAAATTTTGTTCCAATTTATATCTAAAAAACGGCTGGATTGATTTTAAGGAAATTTTGTATCCAATCGTTTTTTGGCATTAGAAAACTATTGGGCTGGGTCATATGTTCGAAAAATTTTGATCGAATCATTTTTGGGTCAATCCATTTTTATCAAAAAAACAGCTCTAACGATTTTGACCAAATTTTATATTTTATTTTGGATTACAAGAAGACCATTGGGTTAGGTAACATGTTCGAAAAAATTCGGTTAATGGGTCATTTTTGGAGTCATTGTGGGTCATGCTACTTTTATCTAGAGATTTTCTCACACAATTTTGACTAAAAACTGCATTCTATGGTTTTCAGGCACGAGAAAAACATTGGGCTAGGTTACATGTTCCAGAAAAAATTTTAATGGGTTATATTGGGTCATTAAGGGTCTGGGTCAAGTTATTTATATTTAAAGTACAGCAGAATCAATTTCATCGAAATTTTGCCTGTAACAGTCTTTTGACACGAGAAAGCTAATGGGCTAAGTCAAGCGATCAAGAGATTTTGATTATAAGAGTCATTTGTGGGTCATGATGGGTCATGGTCAAGCTATATCTAAAGAACAGGTGGATTGATTTTAACGAAATTTTGCATACAACACTTTTTTGGCACAAGGAAACTATTAGGCTAAATCACATGCTCGATAAATTTTGATTAATGGGTCATTTTGGGTCATAAAGTCTGTGGGTCAAGCTATTTATATTTAAAAAACAGCAGGATCGATTTTAACGAAATTTTGTATGTAACAGTTTTTTGACTCGAGAAAACTAATGGGCTAAGTCATATGTTCGAGAGATTTGGATTATAAGGGTCATTTGTGAGTCATAATGGGTTATGACCAAGCTATTTTCAAAGAACGAGTGGATTGATTTTAAGAAACATTTGTAAACAAAAATTTTTGGCTAGACAAAACCATTGGGCTACGTCACATGTTCGATATATTTCGATTAGTGGATCATTTTGGGTTATAAAGGGTCTGGGTCAAGCAATTTATAATTAAAGAATGGGTGGGTTGATCTAAATGAAATTTTGTATACAACATTTTCTTTTGCTGCGAGAAAACTATTGGACTAGCTCACATACTCGAGAAATTTCGAGTACTGGGTCACTTTTGAATCATTTTGGGTCAAAGCAATATTGTCTAAAAAATAGCTCTAACCACTTTAACCAAATTTCGTATTCTACGGTTTTGAATAACAAGAAGATTATTGGCTTAAGTCACGTGTTAGAGAGAATTCGATTGGTGGTCATTGTGGGTCATGTTAATTTATATAGACAATATCTCTGCAATTTTGACTAAATTTTGTATTCTATCATTTTCGGACACGAGAAAATCATTCAGTTAGGTCAGATGTTCAAGAAAATTAGATTAATGGGTCATTTTGAGTGATGATGGCTCAGGGTAAAACTATATCTAAAAATTGGCTCAATCGATTTTGTCTAAATGTTGTATCCAATCATTTTTCGGCATGCAAAAACAAATGCGTTATGTTGCATGTTCAAGAGATTTCGATTACAATGGTCATTTGTAGTCACGATGGATCATTCTAATTTAATCCTGAAAATGGTTCTTGCCATTTGGACTATTCTTTCTACTATATTGTTTTCTGTAAAGAAAAAACCATTGGGCTAAGACACGTGCTCGCAAAATTTCGATTAATGGGTCTTTTTGGGTCATAATTGGTCAGGATAATTCTAATTATATATAACAATGACTCAATCAATTTTACCTAATTTTTGAATGAATATTATTTGTCAGGAGAAGACAATTGGGCTGAGTCACATGTTAAAAAAAACTACATTTGTGGGTCAGATATGATTCAATTTTTTATTCTACTGTTTTTGATTACCTGAAGACCTTTCAGTCACATGATTAATTGAATTTGATTAGTGGGTCATTTTAAGTAATACATGTCAGGATCATGGGAATATAGCAACAGCCAATAAGTTTGCGATATTTGACAAAATGTTAGAGACATTTGGCGAAAAATTGACTATTAAGATTACGAAAGCCAAGACACGTATTTGGCGCCAAATAATGTTGCCAAATTTGGCTATATCTAGCAAAAAATATTGTCTTTCAGAATGTGAAGAATTTTTTTTTATACATTCTTAATAGGATTCGAGATGCATGGTTAAACCAATTAGAGTTGAGCTAAAAAAGTGATTTGGATCAATGTCCTTTTGTTATAAATTTTAAAATAATGTAAAATTTATGAACATGTGCATACATACATAGTTTTCTTATCGATTGTTTTTGTAAATAATACTATTATCAATAACATATTTTATAGTAATAATATAGAGGGACTAATAAAGTGAAAATACAATGTCGAGTTGAACATAAAGTTATTTTTGACCGAGCTTAGTTCGGTCACCCCTGCTAGTTACTACATTAAATATCTAAAATTTTATCGCCCAAAAAAAGTGGCTTGAGTCTGCGTTTTTTATTTAAATGTTGAAACTTTAGGTAAAATTTGACATTTTTTCAAAAAAATTAAAAAGTTCATATAGAGATGGTTATTTGACATTGTTATTAAACCTTTATTATAAACTACTTAACATTTTAAAACTATAAAACAGTATCTTTATTCTTCATAAATGGAGCAAACTGACAACTTTTAGCAAGAAAAAAAAAGCTTTACCACTCTGTTTTGGCATACAATGGATTGTTGTTTTGAACAGCTCTTACGTAGTTGCTTTCCAAACAACCCTGGAGATACTTCATGGAGGTGGCAACATTTCATATCCCACCTGTCCCAACTACTGAATCATTCAGGCACAGTGTTTTAAAAATGGAATAATTTTTTTTTTCTTTTTTTTTTTTAAATCAAAGACTGGCATAAGCTTTCTATATATCAACCTAGTTCATCTTTCTTTGTATACACAGACTTTGGATGCTGCTGCTTTGACCTTCTTATGTATATTTTCACAGTTTGTGCAAAAAAAGACAAGTAATTCACAGGACTGTTATTAATGGATTCAGCCATCTATTATCTTAACTAGGCCTGGGCCTTAAATCGATTTAAAGCTTACATCAGAAATCGCGATTTAGACAGTTTCTTAAATCGTGATTTAGCCATTGCCTTACATTGCGATTTAGTTATTGGTTTTAAATCGATTTTTAAAAAAGTAACGATTCAGAGCTAACATCAAAAAATTGAGTTATCTAGTTTGGTGTATATACTGCTTGCATTTCAAACTAGTGTTAAATCGATTTAGCGATTTAAGCAAACTTTGAAAGCGCAATGCTTTCTGAATTAGGAAAAAGGCGATGTAAGGAAAAGATGATTTAGGGAAAACAGAGCATGTTGGTGTTAAATTTATTTAGTAGGATCCGATTCAAACACTCATCACAAGCCTCATTGTTTTCAGATTTAAGAAAAAAATTGCTAGCTGGTGTTAAATTGATTTAGAAGAATATGATTTAATACAGGTGAAAATTAGCAGCGATCTCTTGCTATGTGGTTATTAAAGATGTAAAAGTGGCAGTTAAAAAAATTGATCTTCGATTGCCACCCTAATCATCAATCGCCAAGTGGCGATTAAAAAATCTATTTTCGGTCACCAAATGAAATACAGTTTTTTCATGGAAATATGCACCTCTACATTGATTACATCTAATTAGAAAAGCGGTTATTGATGGGAACATCAAACTTGTTCTCATTGCCTCCATAAACTTACCTTTTGCATACTTCATTTCAACCTAAATTAATAGTTTCCTAATTCCTTTGTTTACATAATATTTATTACAACAGTATTCAAAATTCACTTTTACTTTTATTAAATTACTTAAATATATTAATTACTTACCTTTTTCTAAGTTATTTCCACTCGTTAAATATCTTTTAATTTACATTTTAACTAAAATAAACTTTGTTAATTTCACCGTACTTCATCCGCGTGTTTTGCGTTCTTGTAACATCGAACGATAAGATTATTTTCATCGATCGGCAGTCTTTTTCCCGGTAGATGGCAGCATACGTCTCTTTTAATCGATTTATCATTTTTGATATTTGCATATCAAAAACGATATCAGCCGTTCATTGGCTTACGTTAGCACGTGCCGTTTCGACCAGAGTATATGTGCTCTGCGATGTCAAGACAATTTCGCCTTTCTCCGTTCCTTCGCTATGAAGGACGCAATGTATCAAGAAGCTTGATCGCACGAAAGTTATCGTCGTTCATGGAGTTTTAGTTTAGTTAGTATGAATGGTTTTATATTTTAATTGTGTTTTTCCGAATCTTTTATTGATATCATCTTTGTTAAAATGCTGCTAGTTTTCTGCTGTCATAAAGTTTGACAAAGTGCATAAGTTCACTTTTATGCTATTTCATCTTAAATCATAAATAAAGGAATCTTGAAGTTATTTTTTGGAACTGTCTTCATCTTAATGAAAAGTTACATAACCTACACTCCTTTGCCAGATCAACTTTTACTGCGTTCATCTCTGTTTTATTTAAGATCGTTTTTAAGTCACTAACTTAGAGTTAGTTGACAGTTATTTCTTTTTCCTACTGGATGCAAACAGATTTCAATGACATAGCTGTATTTTCAATATTTCGGTTTTTTTGCCGATTACTTTTATCGTGTTCAGTTGTATTATTTTTTCAAGAAATACAGTTTTATTTTGCAAAATATGTTCATAAGCTTTGATTCCACATGCATTTCAAGTAATTTATTGATGTTGATCGATCACCACCAAGTCATCACTCGCCAAGTGATGATTAAAAAAAAATAATTTTTGATCGCCATGTGAAATACAGTTTTTTTCATCAAAATATGCATATCTAAATTGATTACATCTAATTAGAAAAGTGTTTTCTTTTTCCTACTGGATGCAAACAGAATTCAATGACATAATTGTATTTTCGCTATTTATGCCTTGGGGGGGGGGGGGGGGGGGGTAGTCTTAAAGTTAAAATTCAAATTTGCAGGTCTGAGCCTTAAATCGCCTTTATGCTTACATCGGAAATCCGATTTAACTATTGGTTTTGAATAGATACATCGGATGTCGCGATTTAGTTAAATCACGATGTAGTTGATGTAAGAGAAATACGATTTAGGGAAAACAGAAGTCTAGATATGCTACTGCTAGCAATATGCCAACAGCATGTGATGTCTGTAGTGTATTAATAACATATTTATTCAGGGGTCCCCCCCCCTCCCCAGAAATTTTATGTTTTTAATGATCAAAAAGTTCAATTTCTCCCCCCCAAACCACAGAAATTCCTCCTTAGTTAAAATTCAAATTTGAAGGTCTGCGCCTTAAATCGATTTAATGCTTACATTGGAAATCCGATTTAACTATTGGTTTTGAATAGATACATCGGATGTTGCGATTTAGGGAAAACAGAATACTAGATATGCTACTGCTAGCATAAATGTCAACTACATGTGATGTGTGTAGTGTATTAATAACATTTATTCAGGGGTCCCCCCCTCCCCAGAAATTGTGTGTTTTTAATGATCAAAAAGTGCAATTCTGATTAGCGGCCGACACTTGCCATGCAGTAATTAAAGATATAAAACTGGCTATTAAAAAATTGGCATTTGATTATCACCCCATTTTGTAATTAGCCAAGTGGCGATTAAAAAATCTTTTTTTTGATCGCTGCATGAAATGCAGCTTTTTTCATGGAATACGCATCTCTACATTGATTACATTTGATTAGAAAAGTGGTTATTTCATTTTCCTATTGGATGCAAACAGATTTCAATGCTTTAGCGGCATTTTCAATATTTCATTTTTTATCATGTTCTTTTAGTGTGTTCAGTTGGATTATTTTTTTTCAAGAAATAAAGTTTTATTTTTGAAAATATATTAATTCATCAGGATGATTTCACATGCATTTCAAGTAAATTTATTGGACATTGATCATCGCTCACGAAGTGGTGATTAAAAAATCTATTTTCAATTGCCAAATGAAATACAGTTTTTTTTCATGGAAATATGCATTTCTACATTGATAACATCTAATTAGAAATGTGGTTATTTCTTTTTCCTACTGGATGCAAATAGATTTCAATGACATATAGCAGTATTTTCAATATTTTTGGGGTTTTTTTTTGGGGGGGGGCCGAGTTCTTTTATTATGTTCAGTTGGATTATTTTTTCAAGAAATACAGTTTTATTTTGCAAAATAAATTCATCAGCTTTGATTTCACATGCATTTCAAGTAATTTATTCATCATCGATGATTGATCGCCACCTAATCATTACTCACCGAGTGATGATTTAAAAAAATAATTATTAATCGACCAGTGAAATACAGTTTTTTTCATCAAAATATGCATATCTACATTGATTACGTGTAATTAGAGAACTGGTTAAGTCTTTTTTCTATTGGATGCATGCAGATTTCAATGACTTGTTTGTATTTTCAATATCACAGGGGGAAGGGGGGGGGAGGGGGGTGTTCAGTATCTTCAATATTTAATTTCTGTTGCATACTTAGCACTGATTATTTTTTTCTCAAAATATACTGCTTAATGATACACTCGCCTGTATAGATGCCAAATGTATGTGATGTGTGTAATGCATTAAAAACACATTTATTTATTAATTAAAATCCAAATAACATTTTATTGTGTTTTATTTATAACTGATTCACTATTTATATCAGAAAAAAATAAAAAGTATAAAATCTAAAAGGTCTATAAGGTTAAAATCTAAATTAATCCATTTTAGTTTGTATTTTTATGCATTGTTTTGATGAAAAATTAATTTTCATATGTTTGAATAATATTAGAATACTTTAGTTTTAATTAATTACTATGTAATTTCTTAAAAATACTTTAAGAAGGTTCTGTAATGTTTCGGGTAACTTGATTTTTACAGTAGAATGAGGGAGCATTCAATGGATTTTTCTGCAGATTATGTTTTTCTACTTTTTTTGTCATTTACTTATTAAAAAGAGATATATTTTAAGATTTTATTATTAATCTTACAGGGGTCAATGATCTCAAAAATCAGCAACTTTGGTAATGTGACCTTTCAATCTTTCTCCATTCACTATATGAATGTCAGCATTTATACTAAACACATTTTATTATAATCTAAAAGTTAAAAAGAAACAAAATTGCACCCTTTTTCTCATATCCCCCCCCCCTCCTTTTTATACTACTTTTCTTCTGAAGAAAAATGAACAGCTAAATTTATCATCAAATTTGCTTCCGTCTTACTTTAATAAATTTTTAACTCAGTGTCTGTAAAAACAAGTGTATGTATGTTGTTAGCAATGAAATGCTATTTAAGTTTCCCCCAGGCTCCCCTACTCAACTAATTTAGATTGTAGCGTCCAAAACGAGTCAGACACAATGAAAAAAATCCTTTTTTTATTTTATTTCTTAAAGGATGAGTTTATAAAAAATATTAAAATAGGTCACTAACTATATAAAAAAAAAAAAAAAAAAAAAAAAAAAAAATTGAGACTTTTGTGTGTGTATGTAAAATATACCTCTTTTCAGTTATTTGAACAATTAAAAGCTAAATTAATACAGGAAGGGGGGGGGGGTGCATAAAGCCCGTATTTTGTAGCTAAAATTAAATAACAGGTTTCATATTACAGATGGTAAAATTTGTGTTAAATTGCGATGTAGAACTAAATCGTGATGTTAAATGGATAAATCGCGATGTTAAGAAATCTCTACATCGCCCAGTCCTAATCTTAACCAAAATTGAATCAAATCAATACATAGTGACTGAAAATTCTATTACCACTACATATTTTCAATGAATTATATTTTTAACTAACTTCCAAAAAAGAGAGGAGGTTATCAATTCAACATGTATTTTTTTTTTTTTTTTTTAATGTATGTTCACCGATTACTCCGAAACCATGCAACCGATTAATTTGGTTTTGGTGTTAAATGAAAGAGCTTGCTCTCGAATTGGTACCACTTCCATTTCATAGAAATTGGTTCAGTACTTATTTAGTAATTAGGCAAAAACTAATACAATTAGTGATTTTTCGCTAATTAAAAGTGTTGAATTAGTTCACTGAATGGAGCGTAGACAAAATGGCCGAGCGGTCTAAGGCTGCAGATTTAGTCTCTGGTTCTCGAAAGAGAGAGGGTGTGAACCCCACTCCTGACGTACATGTATACAATAACCTTTTCCGTATTATAATTTTAACATATATATTTTAGAAATTAAATACTAATTTTGCTATTAAGAATATTTAGTATTTAATCGTTAGCACAGAGTATCAGAGATCTTTTATCAATTCAATACTTTATGAGAGAAAGAGTAATAGATTTGCAAAAAGTAACATGACCTTGAACAAGCTCACCGAAAAGATTGCAGTCAGGATAACCTAGCGGTCTAAGGCAGTTGATTAAAGATTTGGTTCTCAAAAGAGAGCGTGGGTTCGAACCCCACTCCTGACATACGTGTATAGTATACACTGTGTTTTTTCATATTATAATTTTCTTAACCGACTTTAAAAAAAGGAGAGGAGGTTATCATCAATTCGACGCGTATGTTTAAAAATTTTTTTTTTTTTATGCATGTTCACCGATTACACTGAAACTATCCAACCGATTAAATTAGTATTTGTGTTAAATGAAAGAGGTTACTCTCGAATTGGTACCACTTCCATTTCATCGAAATTGGTTAAGTACTTTTTTTAATAATTAGGCAAAAACTAATAAAATTAGTGATTTTTCGCAAATTAAAAGTAACATGGGCGTTGAATAAGTTCGCACATTGGAATAAGTCAGGATGGCCGAGCGGTCAAAGGTGCCTGATTTAAACTCTGGTTTCTGAATGAAATCGTAGGTTCGAACCTTACTCCTGACATGTACGTACACAATAATCTTTTCCGTATTATAATTTTAAAAGACTTCAAAAAAGGAGGAGAATGTTATCAATTTGACGCGGATGTATTTTTTTTCTATGTATGTTTACTGATTACTCCGAAACTATCCAAATGAATAATTTGTTTTTTATTTTAAGAGCCTGCATCAGTCAAACCGAAACACAAAATCCGATCACAAACCTATGCGTGTTGCCACCAGGAAGGCGTATCCCGAAACCAAAGATTGACACTTTAAAAGACCAATGATATTTTCCAAGCTTGTAATTAATAAGAAAATGGTCATCTCACGCCACCCTTTACCTCCAGGCGATAAAAAGGGGACAAGATACCCTAGGAAGAAAAGTCATTAGCAAATGCTAAAAACTCTCCCACCTTTTCAATACTGATAGCCCGAGGGATATGTGCATTTGGATAGTTTCTTCGAGATCATTTCTGACCAAACAGTCGGATCCGTTTTAAAACAAGTCGACATTGACCTTTTTTGTTAGATAGTTTCAAGTGAAATTTATATGTAATTTTAAAAGACAACATACAGATCGTGATTATTATGTCAGAGATTGCCCATTAAACATTTTCCAAAGAATCTCCTCTACATTTTAATATTTTTAAATGATTTTTTTAGCATTGAATAGCTGAGATCATTGAACTGTACAAAGACCGTTTTATATTTTTTCGATTTCGTTACGAGTATTTTATAGTGGCTTACATCAATAGAGCGAAATCCCAAGATAGAAATTTTTAAGATATCTCGTTTGTATTTTAATATTTTAAAATGATTTTTTTAGCATCGAACAGCTGAGATTTTTCGGTATAAAGATCGTTTTGTACTTTTTTATTTTGTTTACAGGTGTTTTAAAGAGGCTACTTCAGTCAAGTGAAATCCAATGGAAGAAATTTATAAAAATATCTCTTCTACATTTTTATATTTTTAAATTATTTTTTGGCATTCGATATCTCAGATATTTCGGTACAAAGACCGTTTTGTACTTTTTCGACCTTGTTTAGGGGAATTTTTAAAAAGCTATTTCAGTCAAGTGAAATCCCATTGTAGAAATTTATAAAAATATCTCTTCTACATTTTAACATTTTTAAATGATTTTTTTGTCATTGGATAGCTGAAATCTTTCTGTACAAAGACCGTTTTGTATATTTTCGACTTTGTTTAAGGGAATTTTAAAAAAGCTACTTCAGTCAAATGAAATCCAATGGAAGAAATTTATAAAAATATCTCTTCTACATTTTTATATTTTTAAATTATTTTTTGGCATTCGATATCTCAGATATTTCGGTACAAAGACCGTTTTGTACTTTTTCGACCTTGTTTAGGGGAATTTTTAAAAAGCTATTTCAGTCAAGTGAAATCCCGTTGTATAAATTTATAAAAATATCTCTTCTACATTTTAACATTTTTAAATGATTTTTTTGTCATTGGATAGCTGAAATCTTTCTGTACAAAGACCGTTTTGTACATTTTCGACTTTGTTTAAGGGAATTTTAAAAAAGCTACTTCAGTCAAATGAAATCCAATGGAAGAAATTTATAAAAATATCTCTTCTACATTTTAATATTTTAAATGAATTTTTGTCATTGGATAGCTGAGATCTTTCGGTACAAAGATCGTTTTGTACTTTTTCGACTTTGTTTAGGGAAATTTTAAAAAATCTACTTCAGTCAAGTGAAATCCAGTGGTAGGAATTTATAAAAATATCTCTTCTACATTTTAATATTTTTAAATTATTTTTTGGCATTAGATATCTCAGATCTTTCGGTACAAAGACCGTTTTGTACTTTTTCGAATTTGTTTAGGGGAATTTTAAAAAAGCTATTTCAGTCAAGTGAAATCCAATGGTAGAAATTTATAAAAATATCTCTTCTACATTTTAATATTTTTAAATGATTTTTTTGTCATTGGATAGCTTAGATCTTTCTCTACAAAGACCGTTTTGTACTTTTTCGACTTTGTTTAGGGGAATTTTAAAAAAGCTAATACAGTCAAGTGAAATCCAATGGTAGGAATTTATAAAAATATGTCTTCTACATTTTAATATTTTTAAATGATTTTTATGTCATGGGATGGCTGAGATCTTTCTGTACAAAGACCGTTTTTTACATTTTCGGCTTTCTCTAGGGGAATTTTTAAAAAGCTACTACAGCCAAGTGAAATCCAATGCTAGAAATTTCTAAAAATATCTCTTCTACATTTTAATATTTTTAAATGATTTTTTTGTCATGGGATCGTTCAGATCTTTCGGTAGACCGTTTTGTACTTTTTCGAGTCTGCTTAGGGGAATTTAAAAAAAAGCTACTTCAGTGAAGTGAAATCCAATGGTAGAAATTTATAAAAATATCTCTTCTACATTTTAATATTTGTAAATCATTATTTGGCATTCGATATCTCAGATCTTTTGGTACAAAGACCGTTTTGTACTTTTTTGATTTTGTTTACAGTTGTTTTAAAGAGGCTACTTCAGTCAGATGAAATCCAATGGTAGAAATTTATAAAAATATCTCTTCTACATTTTAATATTTTTTAATGAATTTTGTCAATGGATAGCTGAGATCTTTCGGTACAAAGACCTTTTTTTTCAGCTGTTTTAAAGAGGCTACTTCAGTCAAGCGAAATCCTATAGTAAAATTTTATAAATATGTCTTTTCGACATTTAAAGATATTTAAATGATTTTTTTGTCATGGGATAGCTGAGATCTTTAGGTACAAATACCGTTTTGTATTTTTTTTTTATTTTGTTTACAGGTGTTTTAAAGAGGCTACTTCAGTCAAGTGAAATCCAATGGTAGAAATTTATAAAAATATCTCTTCTACATTTTAATATTTTTAAATGTTTTTTTTTTTTTGTGTCATTGGATAGCTTAGATCTTTCTGTACAAAGACCGTTTTTTACATTTTCGACTTTGTTCAGGGGAATTTTAAAAAAGCTACTTCAGTCAAGTGAAATCCAATGGAAGAAATTTATAACAATATCTTTTCTACATTTTAATATTTTTAAATGTTTTTTTGTCATTGGATAGCTTAGATCTTTCGGTACAAAGACCGTTTTGTACTTTTTCGACTTTGTTTAGGATAATTTTAAAAAAGCTATTTCAGTCAAGTGAAATCCAATGGTAGGAATTTACAAAAATATGTCTTCTACATTTTAATATTTTTAAATGATTTTTATGTCATGGGATGGCTGAGATCTTTCTGTACAAAGACCGTTTTTTACATTTTCGACTTTCTCTAGGGGAATTTTAAAAAAGCTACTTCAGTCAAGTGAAATCCAATGCTAGAAATTTCTAAAAATATCTCTTCTACATTTTAATATTTTTAAATGATTTTTTTGGCATGGGATAGCTCAGATCTTTCGGTAGACCGTTTTGTACTTTTTCGACTCTGTTTAGGGGAATTTTAAAAAAGCTACTTCAGTGAAGTGAAATCAAATGGTAGTAATAACAAAAAAAAAAAAAAAAAAAAAAAGAAGAAGAATATCTTCTATATTTTAATGCTTTTAAATATTTTTTTGGCATTGGATATCTCAGATCTTTCGGCACAAAGACCGTTTTGTACTTTTTTGACTTTGTTTAAGGGAATTTTAAAAAAGCTACTTTAGTCAAGTGAAATCCAATGAAAGAAATTTATAAAAATATCTCTTCTATATTTTAATATTTTTAAAATATTTTTTGGCATTCGATATCTCAGATCTTTCGGTACAAAGACTGTTTTGTACTTTTTTGATTTTGTTTACAGGTGTTTTAAAGAGGCAAATAAAATCCAATGGTAGAAATTTTTAAAAATATCTCTTCTACACTTTAATATTTTTAAATGATTTTTTTGTCATTGGATAGCTGAGATCTTTCGGTAAAAAGATTGTTTTGTACTTTTTTGATATTGTTTACAGGTGTTTTAAAGAGGCTACTTCAGTCAAATGAAATCCAATGGTAGGAATTTATAAAAATATCTCTTATACATTTTAATATTTTTAAATGATTTTTTTGTCATGGGATGGCTGAGATCTTTCTGTGCAAAGACCGTTTTGTACTTTTTCGACTCTGTTTAAGGGAATTTTAAAAAAGCTACTTCAGTGAAGTGAAATCCAATGAAAGAAATTTATAAAAATATCTCTTCTACATTTTAATATTTGTAAATTATTATTTGGCATTCGATATCTCAGATCTTTTGGTACAAAGACCGTTTTGTACTTTTTCGACTTTGTTTAGGGGAATTTTAAAAAAGCTACTTCAGTGAAGTGAAATCCAATGGTAAAAATTTAGAAAAATATCTCTTCTACATTTTAATATCTGTTAATTATTATTTGGCATTCGATATCTCAGTTCTTTCGGTGCAAAGACCGTTTTGTACTTTTTCGACTCTGTTTAGGGGAATTTTAAAAAAGCTACTTCCGTGAAGTGAAATCCAATGGTAGAAATTTATAAATATATCTCTACTACATTTTAATATTTTTAAATGATTTTTTTGTCATTAGATAGCTAAGATCTTTCGGTACAAAGGCCGTTTTGTACTTTTACGACTTTGTTTAGGGGAATTTTAAAAAAGCTACTTAAGTCAAGTGAAATCCAATGGTAGGAATTTATAAACATATCTCTTCTACATTTTAATATTTTTAAATGATTTTTTTGTCATTGGATGGCTGAGATCTTTCGGTGCAAAGACCGTTTTGTACTTTTTCGACTCTGTTTAAGGGAATTTTATAAAAGCTGTTTCAGTCAAGTGAAATCCAATGGCAGATATTTATAAAAATATCTCTTCTATATTTTAATATTTTTAAATGATTTTTTTTTTTGTCATTGGATAGCTTAGATCTTTTGTACAAAGACCGTTTTGTACTTTTTCGACTTTGTTTAGGGGAATTAAAAAAAAAAAAAAAACTACTTCAGTCAAGTTAAATCCAATGGTAGAAATTTATAAAAATAGCTCTTCTACATTTTAATATTTTTAAATGATTTTTTTGGCGTTTCATAGCTGCGATCTTTCGGTACAAAGACTGTTTTGTACTTTTTTGATTTTGTTTAGAGGGTTTTTATAGAAGCTACTTCATTGAAGCAAAATCCTATAGTAGAATTTTATAAATATATCTTTTTATTTTTAAAGATTTTTAAATGATTTTTTGGCATTCGATATCTCAGATCTTTCGGTAAAAAGACCGTTTTGTACTTTTTCGACTTCGTTTAGGATAATTTTAAAAAAGCTACTTCAGTCAAGTGAAATCAAATGGTAGTAATAAAAAAAAAGAAAAAAAAAAAAAAAAAAAAAAAGAATATCTTCTACATTTTAATGTTTTTAAATTTTTTTTTTTTTTTTTTTTTTGGCATTGGATATCTCAGATCTTTCGGCACAAAGACTGTTTTGTACTTTTTCGATTTTGTTTAAGGGAATTTTAAAAAAGCTACTTCAGTCAAGTGAAATCCAATGGAAGAAATTTATAAAAATATCTCTTCTACATTTTAATATATTTAAAATATTTTTTGGCATCCGATATCTCAGATCTTTCTGTACAAAGACCGTTTTGTACTTTTTCGACTTTGTTTAGGGGAATTTTAAAAAAGCTACTTCAGTCAAGTGAATTCCAATGGTAGAAATTTATAAAAATATCTCATCTACATTTTAATATTTTTAAATGATTCTGTTGTTATGGGATAGCTAAGATCTTTCGGTACAAAGACCGTTTTGTACTTTTTCCACTTTGTTTACAGGTGTTTTAAAGAGGCTACTTCAGTAAAGTGAAATCCATTGGTAGAAATTTATAAAAATATCTCTTCTACATTTTAATATTTTTAAGTGATTTTTTTGTCATTGGATAGCTAAGATCTTTCGGTACAAAGACCGTTTTGTACTTTTTCGTCTTTGTTTAGGGGAATTTTAAAAAAGCTATTTCAGTCAAGTGAAATACAATTGTAGAAATTTATAAAAATATCTCTTCTACATTTTAATATTTTTAAATGATTTTTTGACATTGGATATCTGAAATTTTTCGGTACAAAGACCGTTTTGTACTTTTTTGATTTTGTTTACAGGTGTTTTAATGAGGCTACTTCAGTCAAATGAATTCCAATGGTAGAAATTTATAAAAATATCTCTTCTACATTTTAATATTTTAAAATGATTTTTTTGTCATTGGATAGCTGCGATTTTTTGGTGTTAAAACCGTTTTGTACTTTTTTGGTTTTGTTTACAGGTGTTCAAAGAGGCTACTTCAGTCAAGCGAAATCCTTTAGTAGAAATTTATAAATATATATTTTCTACATTTAAATATTTTTAAATGTTTTTTTGGCATTGGATATCTGAGATCTTTCGGTACAAAGACCGTTTTATATTTTTTGGATTTTATTATGGGTGTTTTAAAGGGGCTTACTTCAATCAAGCGAAATCCTATGAAGTTTTGAAGTTCATATAAATATATATTTTTCTCTTCTACATTTTAATATTTTTAAATGATTTTTTTAGCATTGAATGTTAGAAATTTATAAAGATATCTCGTTTACAAGTAAATATAAACTGATGATTACCTCAATCAAGTAAAATCCCATGGTAGAAATTTATAAAGATATCTTTAAGATCATTTAAAAGTCATTTGTAAAGATCATTTTAATACTTGTAATTTTTTTTCATTATATAACTGATATCTTTCTTTACAAAGAACGTTTTATATCTTTTCGATTTGGTTACGGGTATTTTAAAATGACTTACTTCAATAGATCTAAATCACATTTTAGAAATTTTTAAAGATATCTCGTTTGTATTTTAATTGTCTTTAAACTTTTTTTTCGGGGGGGGGGGGGGGGGGGGGGGGGGGGGGGGGGGCATTAGATATCGGAGACTTCTCTGTACAAACACCTTTTTACATTTTTTCGATTTTTTACGGGTATTTTAAAGTGGTTTACTTGAATAGAGAGAAGTCCCATTATAGAAATTTATAAAGATATCTCGTCAACATTTTAATTTTTTAAATGGTTTTTTTAGCATTGAATTTCTGAGATATTTCTGTACAAATACCGCTTTATATTTTTTTCGATTTTTTACGGGTATTTTAAAGGGGCTTACTTCAATGAAGCGAAATCCTATCACAGAAATTTATAGAAATATCTCGTCTATATTTTAATAATCTTTTTTATATTGAACAGTGAGATCTTTCTGTACAAAGGCCGTATTACAATTTTTGATTTCGATACAGGTATTTTAAAGTGACTTACTTCAGTCAAGCGAAATCCCATTGTAGAAATTTATAAAGATATCTCGCCTACATTAAAAAAAAAAAAAAAAAAAAATAATAATAATAATAATAATAATAATAATAATAATAATAATTTTTTTTCTTTTACATTGAATAGCTTTTACGATTTCATTTATTTTAAAGAGGCTACTGCAGTTAAACGAAACTATGCCTTCGCTTTAAAACTAATGCTATGAAAGAAATTTATAAAAGTTTATCGTCTGTATTTTAATAGTTTTAAGTTTTTTTACTTTGCCTAGTTGATATCTATTTGCACAAAGGCCATTTTCTATTTTTTCGATTTATTTTACGGGTATATATATATATATATATATATATATATATTTATTTATTTATTTATATATATATAAAAAAAACTTTAATCAAACGAAACAATTTACTAGCTTATGATAATTCTTTCGACGATAATCCAACGGTCGAAATTTATAAATAAGTCTCGTCTGCATTTTAATATTTTTTCCCCTTTAATAGCTCAGAGCGATCTCTTCAAAGGCCTTTTTCTACTTTTTTAATTTTCTTTACAGGACAGTTTCATTTTCGGAACCGTTTTCAAAAGTGATATTATCCTCATATTTAAAATCTACAATCAGTATCGAAAAAAGTAAAAAGCGGCCTCTATACAAACCATCGTCAGCTATACTATGCAGAAAAAAATTAATTAAAAATTGGAATGAAAATATGGTATCTTTAAAAAAATCTTCCATAGGTGTAGTATAATTGAGTTTGTCTTTTTGCGTGACTGAAAAAACCGCTATTCTAAAACTTAGATCAGTTAGACTATGACAGGCTTTGGAATATATGCGTATTATTTAGTTAAAATCGTATAAGAACTTTAAAAATCATTCGTTTATCTTTCTGAAAGGGAAAAACAAAGGAAAGACAATTTATATACAATAAAGCATAAATATATCATTTAAGGATGTGAATTTTACCGCAACAGAATATATTTTCTAAAGTATTGTAAATTAGTCATAATTTTCGATAGAAGTGTCAAAATAAATATATTTCTATCTTTTAAATTAGTGTTATCCATTTTAATCATGAATTGCATAATAATTACTTTATATTTTAGAGTGGGTATACTGCAAACTTTTATTGATTAAAATAGAAATATTTATGAAATATTTATGAAAAGGAACATTTAAACTAATTCATTAAGAATTGTCTAAAAGAATGATAAGAAAAATTTAATACAAATGTATTTATTCGCGAATATATCTATTCATTTTTAATGTCAGAACCATTGTTATTTTCTTTCTGCCCTTTCTTCTTTTCCCTTTGTCGTCTGCAGATGACAAAAAGTTAATTCTATTATTTTTTATAAATTAACGAATATTTCATTTTGATGTTGTCCGCAATTAAAGAATCTTTTTTAGAAATTAAACTTCAAATATATGGAAGAAAAATAATAAAAATGTTAAATGTGTTTTTATTCGAAATCAATAATGCTTTTAAAGTACATTTGAGATTGAATGCCTAGTTAAACAAACTTTTTGAAATCAACATGTATTTACATTATTTCTGAAATTCATTTCTGATCGAACTATCATGCATTCAGGAAAGGATGTTTTTATTTTTTTATCCTAAACCAGCAAACAACATTTTACTAATAGCCACAGGCAAGATTTTACACCTTCGTCCCTGTAAGACTCCCTGGAGGTAAACCCATATCGTCTTTCACCCTAATTACTTTTAAGGCGTCTCCCTATTAAAGGCGGAGTTAAACACCATTTTCTACTATTTAAAATCAAAGTATTTCAACTTTTTATACAAATAGCATAGATTAAATTTTTATAAAAATCAAAATAAAAAACATTTTCTGAAAGCTAAATAATTAAACCCTGCATGCTGTTTTACCAAATTTTAAAATGTCAAACAGATTTTTCGTAATAAGACATTAAAGGTGAATTTTAAAGACTATAAAATAACGCACTTGTATTGCCTTAAAATTAAAAAAAGAAATAAAATTTCAGAATGACGTGCATAGTTTAAACCTACAGGTTTTCAAAACAACAAAAATTATTAAATTTGAGCAAAATGCAAAGGAATGAAAGCGATAAATTTCTTCCATTGAAATAACATTAGCCGTTCTATCTCGGAGCGTTACTGATGTAGGGCCTTAAATGAAAGAGGTTATTCTTGAATTGGTACCACTTCCATTTCGTCGAAATTGGTTCAATACTTTTTCAGTAACTGGACAAAAACTAATAGAATTAGTGATTTTCTTGCAAATTAAAAGTAATATGCACCTTGAATAAGCTCGTGGAATGAAGTGCTGTCAGTAGTATACTGTCAGTATGGCCGAGCAGTCTAACGTGCCAGATTTAAGCTCTGGTTCTCGAAAAAGATCGCAGGTTCAATCCCCACTCCTGACATAGGTGTATAATTTGCAATATTTTTTACCGTATTATGATTTTTATTAACTGACTTCAAAAAAGGAGGAGGAAGTGTCTAATTCGACACATAAGCATTTTTTTCTATGTATATTCACCAATTATTGCAAAACTATTCAACCAATTAATTTTGTTTTTGTGTTAAATGAATCAAGTTACTCTCGAATTAGTACCACTTCCATTTCTTCAAAATTGATTCAGTAATTTTTCAGTAATTAGGCAACCACTAATAAAATTAGTGATTTCTTGCAAATTAAAATTAACACGGGCATTGAATAAGGTCGCTGAATGGAGTGCAGTCAGGAAGGCCGAGCGGTGTAAGGTGCCAGATTTAAGCCTTGAATCTCAAAAGAGGGGGGGGGAGGGGGGGTTCGAACCCCATTCCTGACATAAATTACATCATATACAATGTTTTTTCTGTATTATAATTTTTCTTAACCAACTTCAAAAAGAAGGAGGTATGTATCAAAATTGGTTCAGCACTTAGTCATTAAGCAAAAATTAATAAAATTAGGAATTTCTTGCAAATTAAAAGTAACATGGACGTTGAATAAGCCCGTCGAGTGGCATGCAGTCATATGGCCTTGCAGTCTAAGGTGCAAGATTTAAGATCTGGTTCTCGAAAGAGAGTGTGGGTTTGAATCCCCTCTTGACAAACGTGTAACTTGGCTTGGCTGGCACAGACTCCAAAAAATCATATTAATGAACATAAATATAATAATACGCATGGTAAATAATACGCTCTTAATTTAATTTGTTATCACTATTATCTAAAAAAATTATTTTTCACTTTGCAGTAGTTTTTGAAGTCAGTTCAATTTTTGGTAAAAAAGTTTATTACATAATGATCTGCTTCAAAATTGATTTTAGGTATTTCAACTTAGAGCATGCCACCATTTACTTTATCTTTTGCATTTATTATATATTGAGAAGCAAGTTGTTTAAAGTGATGGCAATCGGCAGAGCAGTGCAATCAGAATTTTTTCTGAATGTGCAAAGCAACCATTGTCCTAAATAACTTTTTTTTAGTAATAGTTCTATGGCGTTTTCTGTGTTGTTTAGAAGCCAAAAATTAATTTCCTATTAATCTTTATATCCCTTCTTTAGAAATTGATTACATTTGATAATAAACCATCCTGGAGAATACATTTGGAATACATAATACTTTGTGAGTGAATGTACAGACTCTAATGGGCAATGAGTGCTCATTTAAAAGTAAGTGAATTCTACTCGCTTTTATGAACCATTGTGCACAAGACAAGCTTAGAATGGACTATAATAATGGATCATATGCTTCTTCCACTCCAGGGAATTTCCTTTGCATCATTTATTAGACAAGATCGATGAGAAAAATTCTAAGATGGATTCACTGGATTAATTGGAAAATTTTTGTTTCATGTGCCATTCATTTCCTATAGCAATTTTTAACCCATAGAGAGTAACTTTGAAAAATTATTTCCTCAAATTGAGAAAAAGGACTCAGCACAGACTACAAATATCTATTGGACATTTGCGAAGCTATTTCATGAGGAAAGCTATTTCTTGGAAGAACTAGTGCATAGAAACTCAGAAAACCCAATTTGCAAGGCGAATAGAATTTGTTGCCTTTAAAATCAGCGCCCACAACGCATTAGAGTATGTACATTCACCCACAAACTATCATGTATTCCAAGTTTATGCCCCTGGATGGTTTATTATAAATATAATCCACTTCTAAAGAAGAGATATAAAGTTTAATAGGAAATTAACTTTTGGCTACTAAACAACAGAGAAAATGCCATAAAACAAATTCTAAAAAAAGTTATTTAGGACAATGGTAGCTTTGTACATGCAGAACAAATACTGATTGCAATCACATAACACAGCTTGCTTCTCAACATATAATAAATGCAAAACGTAGAGTAAATGATGCCATACTCAAAGCTGAAATACTTAAAATGATCTTTGAAGCAGATCATTATGTAAAAAATAAAATTCATTGAAAAAGATATTGTGGTAACAGAGCTTCCGATCACTATGCATTAATTGGTTTCAATTTTAGTAAAGATAAAAGATGGCTGAATAGATTCCATTAATAACATCCCTTGTGCATTACTTCACTTGTCTTCTTTTACACAAACAGTAAACATATATGTGACTGAGATCACAGTAGCATCATCCAAAGCCAGTGGACACACAGAAAGTTGAACTAGGTTGATGCATGGAAAACTTATGCAAGTCTTTAATTAAAAATCACAAATTCAATGTATATTTAAAACATTGTGCCAAGATGGTCAGGTGATGGGACATGAAATGCAGCCACCTCGATGAGGTATGTCCAGGGTCGTCATTTTAAAATCAACTAGGTAAGAGCTGTATTCAAAACAATTTATTGTATGCCAGAATAGAGTGGTATAAGGCTTTAAAACTTTAAAAAAAAATAAATAAAAGGCAAATTTTACCCAAAAGTTTAATTTTTGGACCAAAAGAACAGACTCAACACAATTTTTTAAGAATAAAATTTCACAAATTGATATATTTGTATAAAAACAACTTTTAGCACCGACCTGTTTTTGATTTAAAAAAGAAATAATTTTCTTCAACCTTACTGCTTATGCCAGTTATGCTAACAAATTATAAATTTGTATATCCAGTAAACTCTTGATTTTACAAAAGAGGTAATGATATTTGGAGTTGATTTTGTTTGAAAAAAATTGCTTATACCATAAAAAAGTAGAAAAAATATAAAGAGAATGGCTAAAATTAAAATATTACCTTTCCATTAATATCACCAGAGCACATAAAACGAGGATGTTTTCTTAATATCGCACAATTGTCTCCACTAATTTGAAAAATATTAATTTCTTCTAATGTATTTAAATCAAGCTCTATTAAATTATTGTGATGGCCACCCATGTACAAAGTTCCTTGAGGATTCAGAACCATACACTGCATATTTTGTAAAGCTTCAGAACTAAATGGAAAAAAAAAAGTTAAAATGCTACCTTAAATTGTTATCTAGAACATGAATTATTTACTTTTAACATCAATTTTTCTTGATTTGAAATATACAAATTTTATTCATTTTGAACTTTTTTATTGGTACCATATATACATATCTTACATTAAATAATTTTTTTTAAAAAAGGTACAATGTTTTAATAAGTTAATTACTTGTTTATGATATGTATTTTTACTTACAAGGAAGGTCTCCATACTGGGCATACTCAGATTTTTTTGAAAAAAAAAATACTGATTAAACTATTCATGTATGTAATAAAGGATCAGTCAAATTTAGCAGATGAATTACAGAAGGAACTCAGTAAAAAATAAAATACTTTCGAGTATTCGGTGCAAAAACACGAAACCATCACGCAATTTGGCAATGTAGCATTTTCCCTCGCCAAAAACAAACGATTTTAATGCACCTGAAAATTCTTGTCAATTAAATTTTAGAATATGTGTAAATAGTATTTAGCAAATTTAAATTTGGACAATGAGAGAGTTTGACATATAGATGTATTTTATATTACATATTTCTGTTGCTTTTGCTACAGTTATTTAATTTTATTACTTTAAAAATAATTCCCAATACAAAAAATACTTTCATATTGAAAAGTATTTTTTCATATATTTAAGCGTATGACAAAATAAAAGCCAGATGAAGAATGCTACAGTAATGCATTTCGATACCAGAGAAGTTTTTGTTACCATAGCAACAAAACTGAATCAACAGAGCTCAATTAGATTGGAGTTAATTTTGAGATTGAAACAATTTTAATTAATTTAAATTTTGTTTTAATTCATAAAATTTCACAGTTAATTTTCATTCTAAATACATTATGACAAAAATATAATTAAAACAAACTAAATCTGACAAACTAACGTTATATAAACTTTCTTTAAACAAATTCAAGATGAAACATTTTTACCTTAAAAAGGATTTGACAAAGTATTTTTTGAAATTTTATTTTGTTGCCAACCGATGAAAAATAACCAAATAAAAGAAATATTCATTATTTTTTTTACGAATGTTCTATCGGGGTTCCGCCAAAAATTTTTTTACAAACATATATATCTACATGAGAAGAGCATTCTGTAATTTTTTCAGAATTTTCTGAGTATGCTCGTATAGAGACCTTCCTTGTTAGCATTCCTTGTTGTTGTTGACGTGTGCCCGAAGTGCAGAAGGGTTGCTGGAGCTTCCTTTGAACTGCACCCAAGGGATAGGAAAGACAGACTTCTGCAACAGAAGATATTCGGAAAAGCCTCAATAGATGGCAGCACCAAACATTGCCACCTCCTCAATTTTAACATGTCTCTGATACAGTTGGTGGCTCTTTGGTGATGTCAAGCATTGAACCCAAGACCTTTCAGTCTGGAGTTCGACGCTATGACCACTAGGCTACCATGGCCCAAAGCTTTCCTTGATAATACCTAATGTATTTAATTCTCATTTTAATTTATGACTAGATAATTGTAATTCATTATTTAAAAAAATTAATCTATAAGTTATCTGTATGAACTCTATATTGGTTTATTATTTGCAATTTATCATCTTGCTAGTACATTATGGAGACTTTTTAGATGATATATTATTAATTCTCAAATAGTTGATTATGATTAAAATGTAATGATAACTTCATATTTTTAAACTGAAAACTATTATAATTTATTGCACAATATAGCAATATTTAATCCTTATTTTAATGTTAGATAGCTATACTAAAAAATAGTAGATAATCTCTCTTCTTTAAAACACTTTTCGTGTATGTAATCTCCTTTGATTTTAAACTATTGATTGTATATTTTATTAATTCATTTTATTCAAATTACCTTATATTTCCATTAATTTACATAAAATGATATATTTAATACTATTTTAATATTCTTAGTAATAATTATTTTTGATTATAATAATTTTTCCCTTCCATTTTACATCCCTTAACTGTCTACAATCTCATTAACTGTTAGTAAAATGAAGATGAACTGTTAGTAGAATAAAAACTTTAATGAATACAATTTATTGTATGATATAGCAATATTTAATCTTTATTTCAAACGGTATTTAATCCTTATTTCCAACGTAAGATGGTGACACTAAAAATAGTAAATAATCCGTCGTCTTCTTTAAAATACTTTTTGCATATGTAATCTCCTTTGATTTTCAACTATTGACTGTATATTTTATCAATTCATTTTATTAAAATTACCTTATATTTCGATTAATTTACATAAAATATGATATAGTTAATACTATTTTAATATTCTAATATTCTTAGTAATAGTTATTTTTAATTATAATAAATTTTTTCCTTCCATTTTATATCCTTTAACTGTCAACAATCTCATTAACTATTAGTAAAATGAATATGCACATTGGTGTTTTTTCAACACATTGGCAACTTAGTACAATCATTTCAATTTCTGTTTTTAATGGCCAAACAATTTGTGATTATTGATTTTATTATATGCTTCAGATTGTATATATGGTTTTATATGTCCTAGTTTACTGACATATATTTCGGTTATGATTAATCAGGCAATTGTAGAAATTATGCATTAGGACTTTTTACTGATTTCTACCTCAGAAATCAATCATAATTGTTGTGACTGTGTTGCATTGCCCTTGATAATGAGCCACATACTACAGTTTCCAATTTTATTTGTAATAGTTGCAATATTGCTAATTCCATTTGATCGTCTTGTCACGCTTAAGTTTGTTGCATTGGTTTATTCTATATTCATTGTAGATGTTGAATTGTAGAATTATATAATGGTTATATGTATATATGTATATATGTATGTATATTTATTTTTTTTTTTAACACTATTATAAAACAAGTACTTTATGCCAAATTTGTTCTTTAGTGCATTAAAACCTCAATATTATGTGTTTAAAGATGTAAAATATTATGTGTTAACATTATCAGTTGACAAACTATTTAACAACAGGGGAAATTTAAAAAGAGAAAATAGCTTTTTTTTAGCACACAAAAGCAAAACAAAGATGGCATTACACAAATCTTTGTTTTCTATTTTTCATGATAACACATGCTTACACATTGTATTAAAACAATGTCCTAAGTTAATAACTTCTCAGTTTCTAGCATATTTTAGAACTCTTAAACTAATAATTTGAACATTATTAAACATTTTAAGAAATAACTTATATTTCAGATATTAACAATAAATTCTAGACAATCAACTTTATCATATTACCAATGGTTGAAAATAGGAAGTCCTCTTCTTGCTGACATACGTAGAGAATTACTAGTAAGAGATAAAATGCCAGCATCATGAGAGATTATTGAACGAACCTCATTACTGACATGAACTTGAAAAGATGTATATTTTTGCAATTCTGCAGTAGAATAAGATGTCATGTGACCCTACAAAAAAAAATTTAATTTAAAAATAATTTAGATAATTAGACAGGTGCTATTAAACAATTTTACTTTAAATACTTTAAATAATGAATATTATAAATGAAAAACATATGATATTACAATTAAAGTATAAATTTGGTTTTATATGTCACTCTGCAATGTTTGAATAAATAAAAATATTTTAAAAAACATTAGATAAAAAGCAGCTCATACAAAAAAAAGTTATATAACATATTTCTGAAAATTATTTGTCTTGCAACGATTATGCAGTACACATTTTTACTTCCTTCTATCTTTAATAAAAGAAAGTATTGTAACTGAAATTTTTTTAGACTTCTGGTTTTTGGTGGATTTACATGTTTTAGGGGGTCAGAGGTTCCAAAAAACATGTTCTTATGAAATGTCTGTCTGTCCATGTGTTTGTCCATCTGACAAAAAACGATGCCAGATTCTAAATTCTCATTCCTTTCTAAAAATGACAGTGTAATTTTTTTTTTTTTTTGTTTTTTTGATTTTTTAAATAAAAAAAAATTCTAAAAGGTTATTTTACAGTTTCCACAAGTAAATACTTTATATCTCCCAAAGATATTGCCTATTGACTTGCCTTTTTTTTTTTTTTTAATGTGTGTCTAAACACTGGCTAACTATTTGTAGGAGACAGAAAAAATCGGTTGAGCGGTTGGTTGGAAAATAGATAAGCGATTAAAAATAAACATTTGCTGATTTTTTGGTATTTTCATAAAAAAAAATTTTTAGTTCTTCATTTAAACATAATTTAAGAGTATTCAAATATTTGAAAGAATTGACTGAATACTTTTCTTTTTTTTTTTTAATTAATTTCCATGAATGTGATGATGAAACAAAATTATAAGAAATCTACTTAAGAGTGTTTTTGGCATCATGCCAAAAACAAGTTGCTACTCTTCTGAATTCAAAATATTTCAGGGGACTTTTGAGTTTTATTTTTACTTTTAAAAAAATTACTACTTTAAAAGTCATTACCCAATTCAGACATATTTTATGTTCAAGTTTTCTTTAGATAAACTGACCAGTAGCGGCAAAGGTTGTTAGTACAGTCAAAGATCTATAATCCGCACACACATAATCCACTGTTTTCTCATTTTTTAAATGTTTTAAAAAAAATCGTTTTGGGATCATTAATTTGTAAATTTTTTAACTATTTATTTCATTGTTTACATTCGTAAAATAATGTGAATTATAGAAAACAGTGGATTATGGGTGTGCGGATTATAGATCTTTGACTGTACATACATATATATGGCTTACATTAGTAGAAAAAAAAAAGACCATTTACAATAAACAAAAGTTATTAGAAGTTTTTGCTAGCAAAACTGCTATAATTTAAGAGCATGAAAAAAAAAAAAAATTATCAGCTAAGAATTTCTCCAGGACTCAAAATCAATCCTGAGACTGAAGTCTTGCACCCATGTCTGTCTCTTGGATTCTCAGCAAAGCGATAAATTTAAACAATTTCCCATTTTATTATATATATATAAGGAAATGTTAAAAATTTTATTTTAAAAATATTTTTGTACACACACACACATATATATATTTATATATACATATATATAAAATTGCTTTTACAAATTTTTGGACTATAGGTGTAAACATAATAGTTCAGGTCATATTTTCACTAAGATTTTTTCCTGAAATCCCATAGAGTATCGTCAACAAATTGAAAACCGACAAAGATGTTTTGGATAATCCTGTCAAAACTAATGCAGCAAAAGCTTTCAAACTCATAATTATGATTAAGTGGCTTACTGTAATAAACTGTGTTCATTTTTATGAAAATAGAATGTATACAGTAGAGAAATTAAGGTTTTTATAAAAATGGTTCAAAATTTTTTGCTTATAATTTGCAGAGTTCTTAATAAATAACAATGTTCTTTTCAGAAACTATGACAAAAAACATTGTACATAATACCCTGCAATCAGATTTTAAAAATATTAATAATTGTGTGAAAAATGAACAGGTTTACTAAATAATGTTTCACTTTGCATGCGTGAACTCAAGCAAAATATAATTTACATAATATGCTAGCTAAATGTATAGTGCAAGTTTCAGCTTGAAAATTCTGAAAATTATCGTCAATAAAATAAGCTCAAAATCTGTTATTCCCAAAATAAAGAATAAAGATGAGAGACTGTATTTATATTCCATTCATTAATACTATACAATATTGCACATACTACTAAATATGAATACAGCCTCTCATCTTTTTGCTTCCTTTTGTGAACAACGGATTTTGAGCTTATTCTAGCAATGATAATTTTCACAATTTTCAAGCTATGCTTTTCAGACTTTCACTAAAGTTGCACTATACATTTAGCTAACATATTATGCAAATTATATTTTGATTAAGTTCACGCATGCCCAATGAAACATTATTTAGTAAGCCAATTTTTTTTCATACAATTATTAATATTTTTGTAATCTGATTACAGGGAATTATGTACAATGTTGTTTGTCATAGTTTCTGAAAAGAACATTGTTTTTTATTAAGAATTTTGCAAATTATAAGCAAAACACTTGGAAAAATTTAACTTTTTTTTTTATAAAAACTTTAATTTCTCTACGAGTATGCATGCTATCTGCATAAAAATGAACACAGTTTATTACAAGTATCATAATCTACAGTTTGAATGCTTTTTCTGCATTAGTTTTCACAGGGTTATCTAAAGTTTTTTGTTATTTTTCAATTTGTTGACAGTCCCCTATCAGATTTCAGAAAAAAATCTTCGCGAAAATATGACATACTATTTTGATTACACACAGGGAGTTTCAGAATAATACCTCACGTATGTTTCTAGATTAGAGGTGCGCAATCTTTTCAAAAGAAGGGCCACTTACAAATATGTCTGGGTGGTCGAGGGCCACATCCATAACTTGAGGAAAATTCGATTTTGAAGGTGATCTGAGGCCTATAATCGAATAAAAAATATGTTTTCAGAGGGAAGTGTGGGGATACCCATTTAGGTTCGCTTAAATAGTCAAAATATGCCATTCAGTTGGTAAGGATATATCAGCAGTTTTTGCATTTGTATATACAGTCGAACCCTGTTATAACGAACTTCAAGGGACCTAAGTTTTTGTTCGCTATATCCGGTGATTCGCTATATGAGAACCAGAGATGGAAAAAAACAGGTTTTTTTAAAAAAAAAACCCAAATAAACTGGTTTTTTTGGTTTAAACCAGGTTTTTTTGGTTTAAACTGGGTTTTTTTAGAACACACATTTTTATTAGAAATACATGCATATTTATTGATAAAAATAGACATTGTTGGATTATAAGTAGAATAACTTAATTTGAAATTAATTTAAATTAAATATTTATAGTGAATTATGTAGAAAATTTAAAAAAAAAATCATATTTTAAACAGTTATAGTAAACAGTCTTGTGTTTAAAGAATAAATTAATCTACACAGTCAAACATTGATACTTTGAAAAAATTTATAAACAATCTTTTGATAACTAAGAATAAACATTTGATGCAGTTTGATGACTATACTAATCTTTTCTACAATTTTTTTAAAAATAAATTTGAAATATTTCTTGGGTTTTTTTATTTTTGAGTAGCAATTTGAAATCAACATTTTTGGTCATTAGATTCAGCAGATAACAGGGGAAAAAATTAGATTGGTAATTTTAAAATGCTTTAACTAACACCAGATTTTTTAATACTCTCTTATTCAACTTCATATTTTAATTTTAATTCTTAAAGATAATTTCCCCAATAATAAAAAGAAGAAATCTGTGACAGTTTGAACAAAATCTTAAAGATCATAGAGTTATGTAGCTCCATATTCAAAATCATTGTGCATGTTATGATAGATCAGGGTTTGAAAAAACCCGGGTTTTTTTGAAAAAGCACAACCCACTGGGCCCAGTAGTCTAAAACCCGGGTTTTTTCGGGCTTTTTTGAAAAAACCCGGGTTTTATCAAAATTTTTTTTGGATAACTCTTCACATTTCTAATTTTCACATGCATAGTACCTAAATTTTTCATTTACCAGTGAAACAAAGGTATAATTTTGCATTAAGTATGCATTAACAATAAAAATAGATATATAAAAAGAAAATATAAATATATTTAAAAAGATTATTTTGCATCTCATAGAACTAGATTACTGGAAGAATGATATATTAAATCAAGTGCAACTGAATTTCTTATTTCTTTTCTTTATATAAATCTTAAGTTAAACAGACTAATTTATGCAATTTCTTTCATTTACTTCAATAGAAATCAGTTTAAAGCAGCAACATTTATGTAAATATTTTTATTTTTGTGAAGAAAAAAATAGAATTCACATATATATATATGCATATATATATATATATATATATATATATATATATATATATATATATATATATATATATATATATGTATATATACTACATTTATATTGCAACATTTATATTACAATAGTATTAAATTGGATTATCTAAACTAAAAGTAAATGTCAGTCATATCTATAAAGTTAAATCGTAAATGGCAATACACTTTTACTAGTTTAGTTTTGCTTTTGTATGCCACCTGTAAGCAATCTTTTTAAAGTATCTGGATAAAGTTTTTGGATATTATCAAGGTTATTTATGTTAAAGAAATATGGTTCAGAATGTTTGAAAACAAGGTACTTATACTACTAAATACAATTTAAAATAACTAATTGATTACAAAAAGTTTATGAGGTTAAAGGTTATGACAATAATAAACATTATAATTTGCTTTTACAAAAATTAATTATAAGTAATAATTTTAACAATGAAATTATTAAAGTACTATACTAAAACTTTTTCACTCTTTTTTTTTTTTTTTTTTTTTTTTTTTCCTTTGTTATAACAGGATTTCCAGCAAAACATGACTGACAAATTCCTTGACTTTCCATGACCAAATCTCAAAAAATTCCCTGACTTTCCCAAACCAAATCTAGAAAAATTCTCTGACCAAACGAGCATACAGCAAAATTTGATAGTTATTTTCACAATCTTTTGCCAAAATTAGCAATTTTTTTCTGCAATCATACTTCAATCTTTTTTTTTTTTTTCCAACTGTTTAATGAATTAGTCATTTTTCACTCAAATGTTTACCATGACTTTAGAAATTATTTGTAAATTCCCTGACTTTTCCTGTATATTTTGAGATCTTCCCGACTTTCCATGATGCTGGGAACCCTGTATAATCTGTCACCATTTTTGTGTTGAAAATTACTGTATAAACTTTCATTGAACATTGAAGCAGGATAATAAATAATGCGATTAATCTTAAAAGCTATAACAATACAAGCAATCAGGATGGGGATCACATTTCAAGTGCCATCATTAGGTATACATTAAGATTTAAAATCACTTTGATGCATTTTAAAATATATAGCCATGAAAATCTTCCTTATTTACAAACTAATTTATTTTATGGTTATTTTATCAATACTTAGAAATTCTTTTAAATATGGTTAGTTTGAAATATATTTAAGTTGGCATTTATCTTTCCATTCTCATATCTTAGATTAAATAATGATACAGTTGTGAAAACACGAGAAAATTTGAAAAAACCCACAAATGGGTTTTTGATGGGTTTTTTCAAGTGGGCCCGCCCGAAAAAACCCGGGCGGGTTTTTTCGGGCTGGGCCCACTTTGGTGAACCCTGTGATAGATTGCTTTAAATAATCTGCTTTTTTTTAATGAAAATATTTTATACTAAATATTGTATGTTTTTAATCTATTTTATCTTTGATCAATTCAATTTTCTTTAGAGCAATAGAGTATGATCACCAGTGTATACTGATTTTTATCCTATATGTAAAAAAATGACCTAGACCCACTATATCTAATACTTATTGCTGAAATAAAATGTTAAGTGTAGAAAATATTTATATCCAAAAATTTGTAGGTCTTAAATTATAAAGAAAAATGAGAAAATATCACTCGATTTTTTGAAGAAAAAAAAAAAAAAAACAATTGGTTTTTTTGAGAAAAAAACCAGTTGGTTTAAACTGTGGTTTAAACCATGGTTAAAACCAATTGGTTTATACCGTGCCAACCCTGATGAAAACCGTTAAAAAATGTTAGTTTATAAAATATGTATATAATTACCCGATATCTATATGTTCAATAATGATGTATTAAGAAGAAAAACGTAAATTTTATTAGATATGATCATTAATGAATTAAATTAGCTAAAATTGATTACATTAAACAGGCACAATAGTAAATAAATTAACTAAAAAGGAAGACAAACAGAAGTACAGTAAAGTGCCGTTTATCTAAACATTCGAGACCAACCCTAGTTCGGATAAATGAGCAAAGAATTTAAGGAATGATCCTGCCTATACTAAAATCTGTACGTTACACGTTATCCAGACTTAGGATGACTAACACTAATTATTGGCGCTTTAAAAATTGTTTTATTTTAATTTTGTTTGTTTACTTTTTTATCATTTAAATTTTTCTTTTTTTTTCATCATCTTGTATAATTTAAGGAAAAAAGCTTTTGATTATTGCTTGCTTCAAAGAATATGTTCTTTTCAATGCTGTCATATCTCGAATTATTTTTAAATACATTAGTTAAATAAGTTAGCTTAAATGCGTTACTCAATTGCTATGATAAGAGTAATGGAAAATAAGTGACGGGTGGGAGTGATCACACCTGCAGAATGGCTACCATAGAAGTGAAAGAACACATGTCTTACCATTCATTAATAAAAAGACTTATCGTTAATTTTCACCATGTTTTAGTAGTCGCATGCATTTTCTTATAAAATTAGAGTCGAAAACTTTTTTCACATCAGCAGAAAAGAAAAAAAAGAGAAAAAAAAAATCATGGTCGACTAGAAAAAAAGTTCGTTATAACCGATTCTTAAGCTTCTGGAGGTTCGCTATAAGAGGATAAAATAGCATTAAATACAATAAGAAAACGGCAGGACCAAAATTTTTGTTCGTTATAAACCAAGTTTGCTATAACGGGGTTTGACTGTATAACATATATAGCAAGGATTATTCACAAGCAGTGTTATCACTGACATTTGACCAACGTTAGTAATTTGACTAATTAAAAGTAAAAAACATTCGCCAAATAAATTCGCCGTGTAGCAGAATATATATACATATTTTTTAATCCTTTAATGTACCCCCTTTTTTTCAATATCTTCTAAAATAAGTTTTTACAGCTGCGACAACGATTGTTATCAATCAAATTTCAACTATCCACTAGAAATATATTAAAAATATATCTATGCACAGTGGCGCCAACTTATATGGGCCGTGGGGCTTGAGCCCACCCAATAATTTTGAATTCTAGCGTACCCAATTTTCATTGCTCTATTTCATTATTTATTTCATTATTATTTTATTATTCATTTTTATCCCTAGATCAAAATTTATTTTGTCAATGACCATGCATTTTAATTTTCTGACTAACAACCCATAAATCAAAAATGACTGAAATGTAAATTTTTAATTTCTGCTGTTTCAATTTGTACTCATGTTCATGATATGATGATATTACAATAACTATTACTGTCTTTATAGAGAAAAACGCATGATAATATGATTTTAAAAAATTGCAACTAGCTTAAAATATGATAATTTGACTTAAAAGTCTCATCTTTATCCAACTGTTCACCCTTCAAAGAAAAACAAACTGGTTGTACCATTTTATCAAAATATCCTTGAGCCCACCCAATATTTTTCAAAAGTTGGCACCACTGTCTATGCATATGTCTGAAATCTATAAAGAAAAGAAAGAAAAAGCAAAAATTGAGCATTAGCAATTTGGCAAATCTAATCCCTTGTTTACTCACCAAATGAAGAATTTAGTAAAAATTTGATGCAATAGCGAGAGACAGCGAGAACCCTGTTCACAAGATGTAATAATTTTCCTTAACTTTATTCAAAAGAGTAAAATTTTGTTTTATTAAAAGTGCTATAAAACGAAGATAAGTGACTGGTGCCGAAAAAATGAAAACTTTATGAACATAGGAGAGGGAAGGAGACGATCAACAAGATTTTTCCATGCCTCATTACTGAAATTCCCTATTTTCCAACGCCCAATCAACAAAACTTGCAGCTTTTCATGCTTCATCAATTTTTACAAAGCCAATCGAAGAAATTCAGGATTTTTAAGAAGCTGATCAACGAAATTTGCGATTTTTACAAAGCTGATCGGTGAAATTTGTCATTTTTCTGCATCTGATCAATGAATTTATTAATTTTTATGAAGCCTATCGACGAAATTTTTCCTTGCATGATTGATAAAATTCGCGATTCTTCCAAACCAGAATGATGAATTTTGCAATTTTTATAAACCTTATCAACGAATTTCGCGATTTTTATAGAGCCGATTAACGGAATTCGCAATTTTTACAAACTTGATAGACGAAATTTGCAACTTTTGCAAAGCCGATCAACAAAATTAGTGATTTTTCTTCGCCTGATCAACAAAATTCCATTTTTCCACGTTTGACCAACAAAAGTAACGATTTTTATGAAGCCCATCGATGAAATTTGCAATTTTTATTTAGCCAATTGACGAAATTTAGGCTTTTGATCGAAAAAAATTTAGAGATTTTTTGGCAGCTGATCGACGAAATTTTCAATTCTTCTGTGCATGATCGACAAATTATCGAAATTTAGGAAGCCAATCTACAAAATTCAGGATTTTTTACGAAGTCGATGTACGAAAATTCGTGATTTTTACAAAACAGATTGACAAAATTTGCAATATTTACAAAGCTGATCAGCGAAATTCATGATTTTTACCAAGCCGATCGAGAAAACTAATTTTGCACAGCTGATCAACAAACTTGGTAATTTTTACGAAGCCAATCAGCAAATTCTTGATTTTTCAAAGCCGATCAACAAAATTTGTGATTTTTACAAAGCTGATTGATGAAATTTGCCATTTTTCGACCCTGGTCGACAAAATACGGGATTTTTTCAAATTTTCGAAGCTCATCGCTGAAATTTTTTCTTGCATGATTGATAAAATCTGCGATTCTTACGTACCCAGAGTTCATTCTAGGCGTTTTTCACAGGGTGCGCCGCCATGCCCGCTTTTCTTCATAAAATTTTCCGCCCCGATGGCCCCACTGTTCAAAAGCCCCTGTGAGGATTTTGCATTACTATATATGGTTTAGTAAATGTTTGGTAGCGATGAAGTGATGCAAATCCTTTTCCATGTTAAATATCTTTATTCAAGATATGACAAAATAATATACAGTTCTAAGAACTCAGGGTTCTGTATGAAAAACTACCACCCGCCTTTTACAGCGAGCTCCATCATCGAGAATCATCTCCCACTTCTCTCTCATTCCCATCAGGAGAGCAACCCCTTCGGGCCCCTCCCAGATCAAAGTTATTGGTTCAGCTGGGATACACCTTGGCGACAGATTGCCATCGTCCGTCTGGGCATAGTGAAACTATTTCAACCGACTTTTAGTTCTCAGGGTGGTTTGGCGATTAATCAATAGTAGCCGTAACTAATATGCTAATGTCACATGAAAAAGGCCGCGCTAGACTTGCTGTCTACAGGGAAAAAAAGGACCTTAATCCTTTTAAGTGCTTCCACAATCGCCAGACTTCTATGTACCAGTCCATTGTCTAGCTTTAATTAGCCAAATTAGATTCTTACAGCAGTTAAATCCTTACACCCCGCCCCGCGAGCCCTATTACTCGGAAAATCAACTAGAGGGGGAAAAAAGCACCCTTAAAATTAATTTCATCGCTTATTTCAAACAAACACTAAACTATTTGTAAACATTGTACAACTTCCCCAGCCCCATTTCACTCCTAATCTCTTCTTTTTCACACGCCCCCCCCTCCCCTCCCCCCTTAGCCTTCTTTATGCAGACACCAATTATTTTCAGTAAAACTCTAGAAAGTCCACACTGTCATAAATTTCTGTCTCTACTACTACGCTACTGGGAAAATTCGTCCGAAATAACAAAAAAAGAAAAAGAAAATATCCCCCTTATCTCGCTATTTATTTTGGAGGGAGTGGACGAGGTAGCCCCGGGGGTCGTGAATTGAGACTTCGGAAAATGACCAAACAGACATACGCTTTGTCCATAGCAGTGATTTATAAGCGCAAGAGATGCATAGGCAATGCTGTTAAGTAATTCACAGAAATAGTTAATTTCTTTTCTTTCTTTCTTTTTTCTTTATCGACTGTGAGAATCAAAGATCAAACACCCAATAGATCAGTCATCTATATATTTTTCTCAAACTGAAAGAAATGAAAAGCATAAAGAGAAATATTAAAATAATATTTGTAATATGTCAGTAAAGGAAGTAATAAAATAAGTTTTCTCAGAAACACAAGTGATTTTCTATTAAACTATTAATTTTAAAAGCTATTTTTCAATTGATGATGCCTAAATCAGTTAACTGTACAGCATAAATTAGAGATCTGCACGAGCAGGGCCGGGCCTAGTAAGTTCTCTTTCCGAGCCGGGCCTTACTTTTATCCTGAGGGATCGGGGAGAGCCTAATTTATTTTTTCTGTACCAAGCTAGGACTGATTTCATTCTACCTAGTCTTCACGGACCAAAATATTCAGTTCCGGTTGAATCATCCCGTATGAAAATCATTTTCTCTTTGTGGTGAAGTCTGTTCAAAAATAAGTAAAATTTGGCTTGGTCCAAAAATTTTTGAAAAAAAAAAAAAAAAAAGGCATATACTTTTAAATTGTTATTTTTCTACAATTAAACATTAAAATTAATTCTTTTTAAAAATTTTGTAGATTTTGAGATTTATTAAAATAGAATTAAACATATGAAAAAAAGAACCTGCATATAACGGAATCTTCTTTAAACTGTTCATCTGTGCAAAAGGAATACAATAATACGCGAGAAAAAATATATTATACATTTACACCTGCTAAGAAGGGAACTTGTCTATAACGTATTTTTTTAACGGGGTTCGGGGGGGGTCCCTCTCCCCTTTAGCGATCTTCGGACAAAATCGGCGTTTTCCTGCTATCTTCAAACGAAATCAGCAATATTTTATCGAAATCGGCGATGTATTGCGATCTTTTGCCAAAATCGGCGGTTTTTCCGCGATCTTTTGACAAAATCGGCGTTTTTCCATGTTTTTTTTAAAACGAAATCGGCGTTTTTTTCGACGATCTTTAGGCAAAATTTGCTTTTTAACGCGATTTTTTCTCGAAAACGGCGTTCTATTCCCGCTATCTTTTGACAATATCGGCGTTTTTTCCGTGATCTTTTGATGAAATGGACGTATTTTTCAAACATTCTTTTGACAAAATATTTTTAAGCGATCTTTTATCGAAAACGGCGTTTTTCCCGCGATCTTTTAACGAAATCGGCGTTATATCCGCAACCTTTAGACGAAATCTGCGTTTTCCCGCCGTCTTCAGAAGAAATCAGCGTTTTGTCTGCGATATTTGGTGAAATTGCCGTTTTTTTCGCGATCCGCACGGGAAATTGGCGTTTTTCATCGATCTTTTGACAAAGTTCGTTCAAAAAACATCAACGAAATCGTCGTTTTTTCACGAAATATTGACGAAATGTATGCTATTTCGGCGATCCTATCACGAAATTTACATTTCTACGCAATTGTTTTTTCTGCGTGCAAAACCGTACAAGTTGGCAACTATGCGGAACTGATAACCCAATTTCAAATTTTCGGAAGAGGATGTCTTAAATTTTCGGAAATTTCGGACGAGAATCACCCCTGAAAAAAATATCCCGCAACCCCAATCAAATATACATCTTCAAAAACTCTGAAGTTTAAAACTTTTTTTTTTTTTTTTTTTTTTAATAGAATTTTTTATTTGAAGTAATTAAAGAGATCATTATTGATGCTACATATCTATTGCTTGCGGATGCATAATTTGATGGTAAAATTTTCGCATAAATATTTATGCAGTATTTTTTTCCTTTCTTTAGAGTAATTCCATGTGAAATCAACCAATAAAAAAATATTTTTTATGTTAATGTTTTAGATTGTTCTGGTTTTTTACCAGTTTATTGTACTTACTTATGAGATTAAAATTGTGAAGTTAAATTTTTTTTCGAAAATTCGTTTTAAAGTTATAAATTTTTGAAATTTTGAAAATTTTACAAAATTTGTATAGTCTTGTAATCTTTAATCAGCTATAACTTCCAAACTACTTGATCTAGAGAATTAAAATTTGCATCATTTTTTTCAATTTTTTATGGTGTTTCATAAGATATATAACATGACCAAATTATTTAATTTTTTAATTTTTTTTGTAAAAAAATTATATAAATTTTTAAAAAATTCAAAATCGGAATTTTTGATTTTTTTGAAAAAATTATATTTTGTTTAATACCCTTTTAGCAACTTTTATGCCAAATTTTATGATGGAACTCCTATGGTGTCATACAGAAAAAAAATATTTTCTGTATCAATGTTCATGTAAATCTGTAATAAAAAATACTTTAAGGTATGGTGCACAGTTTAGCCCGAAGTGTTACTTACATGGAAGCAAATAAAAATTGGAAAACTTTAATAATAGTTTGTTTTATTAAAAGACAAATAATAAATTTTAGATATTTAATAAATAACTATTTTTTCTTAACAAATTACGTACTCAGTTTGGCACAGTGGAGCTCAATTTCTTTGGGTACTGTGATGTTCTGCCTGTTGCAGTGATTGGGTGTAGTTTGCATAAAATAAAGTATTTTGGTATTGCCAAATGTCTGATTTTCTAGGATAAGTGAATGACAGAGATGGTCCGCTTGGATGAAGAAAAGAAATTTTAACATCTTCTTCGACCTGATCTTTTGTGAGAACACATGCCACCCACCACTCATTCTCACAAGCACAAGCAACATACCCCACAATTTCTTCAAAGAAGTACCTTTTACTACTTTTACATTTACTTTTAATAATATGTGACTCTCCAATAGATGTTAATGATGCATTCAAATTATCAAAACCAGATTCCACATAAATGAATTCAGGGTCTTTCTTACTACAACCTGGTTTTGGATTGTCATCATTTGGAATGTCTGAAAAATTAGTATCAATGTCATTTCCACAATTTGAGGGATACTTTTCCTTACCTAATTGTAAGCGGCAATGAGTGCAGATTTTCACGCCTTTTTCAATGCCACATTTTAATGTTGTCATCCACAATGTAACATTTCTTAAATTTTTACTGACCTAGTGTTCTTGCTCTTTGAATGGATGACAACAAAATTTATTTCATTTTTTATCCATTTTCAATTTAAAGCCACTTCCCTTTTAATATTTTATAACACAAATCCGCATTCAACTCAATGAAATAATAGTAAAAAAAAAAACTAAATTGTACAATACAAGTTATAAACAAACAGCAGTTCTCAAGTTATAAACAGACAGACTTGAGATAGTGTGCCACTACAGAAGATCTTAGAGAACACTGGCGATTTCAAAAGCCTTGTAGGAAAGGCATGCAGGTTTCAGCAGAAAACAAACATGTTACTGTTTGAGTGTGACTCATTGTGATTGTTAAAGCATTCAACTTCAGAGCATAATTTGTATTGTTGAACACTTCTTTGAGATTTTCTTTCGTTAACTCATTTATTACCAATTTATTCATTTTTTAAACAAAATTTAATTAAAAGTAATATTAAATTAAGAATAATTAAAAAAACATTCTATTTAAATTCCAAGAAAATAAATTAAAAAGTATTTAGCTTGTCAATTATGCAAAATATTAATTATCTTGATTACTTTTAATTTTTACTGATATGTGTTTAACAAAATAATAAAACCTAAAATTTTATTTGATAATTGAACTTGACTTGCATGAATGAGAAATATGAACATTGGAAACAAAAATAGACTACCTTTTATAGTGAATTTGCTTCTTAACAAAATATAATGAGATTTTTTTACAGAAATTGGCCGATCATTGATATAGAAAATAACTTTTTTTCTTTATGATACCATAAGAGTTCCATCATGAAATTTGGCACAAAAGTTGCTAAAAAGGTGGCAAATATAATATATTTTTTAAAACAAAATCAAAAATTCCGATTTTGAATTTTTAAAAATTTTATATAAATTTTTTACATAAAAAATATTTAAAAAAAAAAAATTTGGTCATGTTATATATCCTATAAAACAGCATAAAAAACTGAAAACAATGACTTAAATTTCAATTCTTTAGGTCAAATAGTTCAAGTTACAGCAAATTAAAGAACACCAAAAAATACAAATTTCATTAAATTTTTAAAATTTCAAAAATTAATAACTCAAAAACAAATGGTTAAAAAAATCTGCAAATTTGCATTTTTTATCTACTATTTTTGTACAACATCTGAGCCAAAAATTAACAAAATCCAAAGACCTGAAATTTTGTCCATTGGTTGGTTTGATCTGGATTGACCCTTTAATCTATATTTCATATTAAGAAAATTCTCAATTTAAGTAGAAATCGAGTCAGATGAGGCAGGATTTCATTTTTTTTTTAATGTTTGAAATGGCCAATTCTTAATTCCTAACATAGATGAACAGTATGAAACTTAACACATTAAAGAAGTGTTTCGGAAATAAATATCTTTTTTAATTTTTTTACAAATGAATTATATCTTGATTGGTAAGTGATTGTTGTCCTGTGGTGTCACATTTAACAAACTTAAATGCATTGGAAATTTTATTCAAAGCACCAAATTCGATAGCATTTTTTTTTTTTTCTTTGAAAGGTATGTCGAAAACTAGAAAAAACTATTCGACTTTAGTTTTATTTTAGAGCACAACCAATTACTGCATTTATAAGTAAAGAACGATTCAGAAATTTATTAGAAAGTAGTTAGTTTGAATTTGAGAATAATTTTAGGAAAAGGGCAGCACAGTAAAATAAAACTAAAATTTCAAACAGGCAAGGCCGTTAATAAAATAAAGGATCCGGGGCGGGCGATAAAGAAATAAAATATATAAAGACTAAATATAAGATTAGTAAAAGGAATTCGGTTTCAAACTTTTGCCTAATATAGTACATTTTATTATCTACATTTTTGATCTTTTAAAGACTTTTGTTGGGACTTTTCGCTTTCTTTGGTGATTTTTTTTCCTGCTTAAAAAAAAAAAAAAAATTCAGCGTCAATGATATTCCAGGCTTACTATAATAAATGTTGCCCTCTGCATTTTTTGAATTTTTAATGAGATTTTTAGCTTTTTTTAGAATTCTGCAATGACTTTTCTCTGTTAGTAAGAAAAATCCAGATTTAATCTTTTAGCTCAATTTCAGAAATTTTGTTATCTTTTCAATAAAGTTTATTCGAAATTCGTAGCAATTTTTTTTTTCACTTTTTAGAGTTTTTGCGCGGTATGCAATTATTTTCTACCATTTTAAAAATAATTGTAATTAAAATCAACTGTTTTAATCTTTCTCCCCAATATAGTAAATTTTGTTCCTTTGACTTTTGAAATAAATTTTCCCTTCTTTTATAATTTTTTTTTTTTTTTCATAATTTTTAAACATTAGTAAAAGGAATCCCATTCCAGTCTCGAAGCCCATTATAGTATATTTTGGAAATATTCGAAATCTATACAACTGTTTTTAAAGGTTTTTTTTTTTTTTTTTTTTTCCCCCATGCCCAGACAACGGTGGATCGATCAGCTAGTAGAGAAATATTTTATAAACTATTTTAATATAAAACTTCAAAAATTATAATATTCTAACCGCATTTTTCATTTTATTTTAAACTATATTAATTTTTTAGAGTCTTTATATCCGAAATATCTGAAAGTAATAGTCTAAGAATCTGCCGCTATTCTTTAATTTATGGGTTGAAGGGGTATAATTTAAAAATATTGAACTTGCACGCGCGATCCTGAAGTTCTGGTGCTTCACAAAATATTTTATTTAATAAATTCGTTTGAAAATAATAAAATTAAGATTTTTCTGTCTGTCAGTTGGTTTTATGTAAATTCTTTGAAAACAAGAATCAAATTTAAGTGTCTGAAAGGTTTTTCAGGTATAAACCAAATAATTTGTAAACTACAGTTGCCTCTCTCCCTCTGATTTTATTGCTGTTTGAAGATAAATCCAAGAAAAAGTATTGAACAATTGCAGGTCACTCTCTTGCTCTGCCCCGCTGTGAGGGTTTTTCTGAATCACAGAGATAAAATTACTAAAATGAAGACGAGAGAAATGTTGAAAACTTTCCACAATGGTAAATGATGTGTGTTTATCAGTGAGATTTACGACCAATTTGAGGCAACAGAAAAAGTGGAAATATGCTTGTTTTCCGTCTTTTTAGAATATTTAAAAGCATGAAGGAATCGCTCCCCTTTATTTTTAGGGGATTGGTCCATTTTTCATTGGATTAAAAGCAATTGGTGGAAATTTCCCAAGCTTCAATAAAAACAACAGTTCCAGTATCAGAATTGTAGAGTTCGTATCAAAATTAGTTGAGTGTGTTAATTTTTAAAAAGGTTTTTTAAGTGCTTATTCAGCGCTAATGCCTTCGGGAAAAAAATGAGGGATATTAATATGAGACAATTTGGAGAGAAAAAATAAAGTCATCCTGTCACCCAGTAAAATGTAGGTAAGTGTTTTGTTTTCTTTTTAAGTTGCAACGTTATCGAAACTAATGAAATGAACGAAACTTTTGGGAGAAATAAAAATTCCAGTAAACGGAAAAAAAGAGTAAATTTGAAAAGATGAACATTGAATGTTAAAAGTGTTAAATTATTTTTACTCTTTTATTTACTTAGGGATCGAACCCGGACCTCGAATTTTAGAACACAAGGGAAAACTATTTTTTAATATTAACCCCTTGGGGACGATTGACACATATACATGCTGCAAAAAGGCTTAAGAATTCTTGTTTATCCTCACCAGTAAAATTTTACTGCAAAATTTGCCTTATTAAATCGTAGCATTTTCTCAATTCAATAAGGCACATATTTCTGTTTTTAAAAACTGGTGACAAAACATTAAACATTTCGTAAAAGGCTCTCGCCGTAAAGGGGTTAAAATATATTTATTTAATTACCTATTAACAGAACCAATTTTTTCTTTTTTCTGTTTTATCAATTTCGCATTCAAATTAAGTTTTGAAATTTATTAAAAGCTATACTTTCGTATAAGTTAATGTATAAAAACACCAAAGATTTTGTTATTTACAGCAGTAATTTAATTCAGATTCTTTCAATTGTATGGGCGCGTAATTTGATTACATATCTGTTATGTTACTGTTTTACTTATTTTATTGTCTCATGAAATTTAAAAATAATTATGAAATATCTGCCAGAAACGAAGTCTGAGCTGGATTTACTTACCCTTTTCCGACAAGTGTCTTTTACAGAATTTTTAATCTTTTATCATTGGTTTTTAAAAACAGAAATTTTTGCCTCATTTAATCGGAAAAATGCCCCTAATGCTATAAAAGAAATTTATAAAGATACTTCATTTGCATTTTAATATGCTTATTTATTTATTTATTTTCATTGGATAGTTGATATCGACAGGGTTGGCATGATTTAAATCAAGATTTAAATCAACTGATTTTTTAAAAAAAAATCATTTGATTTAAATCAATTTTTTGCAATATCACATAGATGCACATATCAAGGAAAAATTTTTGGGTAAAAAGTTAGAAAATGAATTAGATAACGACAGAATTACAAAATTTAAAGCAAGATATGGACAAGCTATTAATGGCTGTCATTTTGCTGCAGTTTTATTAAGTCCCTTTGTCTTAAATCGGAATGAAATTTCACTTAGTTTAGGGAAAAATAATGAAGGTTTGGCATTCATTAAAGAAGATTGTCTAAATCTTCTCACCACTGTAGCACATTTTCAAGCAAAAAGTGGCCCATTCCAAAAATTATCATTGCTTGAGAAAAAAGTTTCTGATATTATGACAGATTATGATTGGTGGAAGTCCTTTTATGTAATAGGAGGTAAAGAAAAAATCAGCGATATTGAAATTGGATTTATTTACCAAATAATAACAGCCGTGGCTTCATCTGATGGATTAGAAAGACAATTTTCTTCTTTTAGACTAGTTCATTTAAGCTTTCATAATAAATTAGGACAAAGCTTCTAAATTAGTGTTTTTGTTCAAACAATTAAATCCCTGATTTTTCCCTATTTGCTTAAAAAATATTGAATCAATTGTGATTTTTATCCCTTAATAAATACCTTGCATTAAATGAATATAGTAGACTCCCTCAAATCCACACAGCTTGAGACCAGAGGTTGTGTGGATTTTAGAATTTTGCGGATTTCTGGTCATGGGTTTGTTTATATTTTTTAAACAGTAATTTGATTGTAAAATGCAATTGAAATTATAATGAATGCTTATAATATAGTAAAATATTAAAACAATTATGTAAGGTAATAAACTAAAATAATAAAAATTTAGATAATTAAAAATGATTAAAATATTGAAAGCAGCAAAGATGAAGTAAATAATCAATAATGAATAGCTAAATATTTATTATAAAGATGAGATACATTTTTTCCTAAATTATTCAATGAAACTTGCCCCATAAAGATGCACTACTAATTCACATCAAAATCATAAAATAAAGAAGTTTTATTTTAGGTTTAACCATACTCAATAATAAAATAAGCTTGATGAATGTATAAATGCATTTTGCAAAAAGATTGTGATCAGCACTGATATTAGCAATACCTTGAATTTTTTTCAGAAATAAATGTATTCTTTCTTCATGAAAAAGCATGAATTTAGTAATATTAATGAAAGTTACAGATTAAAAAATATATAGAATTGCTATAAAAATAAAAAAGTCCAATTTTGTCCCTATACTTGACCTGAAAGCTTCATTGTTTACATCTGTAAATTATGCGCAGATTTTAGAGAGTTGCAGATTTGAGGGAGTCTACTATATTTAACTTGTTTTTTAAATTTTATTAAGTGTGCACAATTCAATAACAAAATAATAGAATGGCTTCAGATTAAAGCCTAGATGTTTAATTTTTAGTATCAATCAGTAACTAGAATATAATATTTGCTTAAGTATATAATTATTTTATATATATATATTTTTTAAATTATAAATATTTATTCTTTTTTAGTTATTTGTTATAAAAAACAGCTTCATGTATTGTAAAAACATAAACACACAGTAATTAAATATGGATTCTAAAAAAATCAAATAAATCCGATTTAAATCAAAAAAAATCTGATTTAAATCAAATAAATCCGATTTTTTTGATTTTTTTTAAAAAAATCAGGATTTTTTTTTCCAACCCTGGATATCGATCTGTAAGGCCGTTTGTTACTTTTTTCAATTTTGATTGCAGATTTTTTATAAGAATGCTTTCGTTTTTCGAAACCGGTTATGAAAATGAAAGTGTCCTCATAAAAAAAAAAAATCTGCAATCACAATCAAAAAAGTAAAAAAAGGTCTTTGTATAGGTCAATGTCACATATCCAATAAAAAAAAATCGTTTAAAAATATTGAAATGCAACCGAGATATCTTTATAAAATTCTTCAATAGGATTAGCAATAGTGAACAGGTCTTTTCAGTTTATTAAAATAGCCTCTTAACTTAAATGCAAATGGATTTATCTTTCATAATCTCTATGCACGGTGGATGATTTTTAAAAATTCATGCTTGAAAATTATTTAAAAAATATTAAATTACAATATAATTTTCAAACTAATTGCAGTACAGTTTTGAAAATAATTGTATTTGTAAGTGCATATTTTTCTCTATTTGTCGAGGTAAAAATTGATAATATGCTATGCTTAGAAATTTTAAAAATGCAGTGAAAGTGAAATTTAACCGCGTGCTGTTACCGGCATCAAATGATGTCAACGTTACGGACGAACACCTTTGTCCTTTATTATTTTTGTAGTTTTATTTCCATCCGGGTAATATTCAAATAGTCCGCAGCGCCGTGCGAAGGGGGCGGTCGCTGAAATTTAGGGAGCGCCAAATTTATAGTACCAACGTCATTTTTAGTTTGTTATAGGAAACAGTTGGGTGGTGGTGGTGGGGGTGCCAAATTAATACTCTGCGCGCTCCTTGTCGTATGCGTTGTATAGAGATCGATCAGACACTCTTTCAACTTGTCTTTTTAATAACGGGAATCGCAAAATTTAGTGAAAAATGCATTCAGTTGCAGAAAAAAAAAATCTCAGCATTAATGCAAAAAATAAATAACCTAAAAACGTGTAAAAATTACAATCTGGAGAAATATAAAATTCTAGAAAGGGAAATTAAGAGGATTATTTTATATTGTCACTGCAAAATATTAGGGGGGTTAAAGGGGAAGAAGCAAATACTTTTTGGGGGATGGGGTAGGGGGGGAGATTAATTAGTTGGTTATTTATAATTGCATTAATGTGCCCTTTTACAGCAAAGTGTGCCCTGCCTGTCCTTAATCCTAGAATGAACTCTGCGTACCAGATTGACGAATTTTGTAATTTTTATAAATGTAATCCATGAATTTTGTGACGGAATTCGCAATTTTTACAAGCCCAATAAACGAAATTTGGGATTTTTTGGAACCAGATCAATAAAATTTGTGATTTATCCATGTCTGATAAACGAAATTTGCACTTTCTCCACCTTTAACTGATGAAATCTGCATTTTTTTTTTTACACGGCAAGATGGAATTAGTGGTTTTTTTTTTTTTTTTTTTTGATAAAATTACATAACTCATGATTGTTTCTCAGCGAATCAATGAAATTTTCAAGGGCATAATCATAAAATTCACGATTTTCCTGTGCCTTATCAACGAACTTTACAATTTTTTTTATCCATGATCGACAAAATTCACGATTTTTTTGTGCCCAATTAATGAGATTCATGTTTTTTTCATGCAATAAACCAAGAAAACATGCAATTAATTTTTTCATGCGTTATCAAGAAATCTGATGATTTTTTTCTTGCCTGATCAACAAAATGTGTGATTTTTCGCACCCGACCGACAAATTTCGCCATTTTTCCATGCCTGATCAACAACATTCGCAAATTTTCCATGTCCAATTGGCTAAATTTGCTATTTTTTTTAATGCACCTCATGGGCGAAATTCACGATTTTTCAGAGCCTGATCTATGAAATTTGCAATTTTTAAGTGACTGACGAAATTTTATATTTTAACATGGTAAATTGACAAAATATTTTTTTTAAATTCAACTTTTGCAAAAAAAAAATGCAATTATTTCTAGTTGTAAATTGAGGAAGTTTGCAGGCCCAATGTTAATCCATCGCTGGCCACTTTGGGTCTGCTATATACAGATTGTGCATCTCGATTCTAGGTATTTAACAAAACATCAAAAATCACAAGTGTCAAGATTTTTTTTTTTTTTTTGCTGGCACTGCATTTGAATTATTAAAGTAATATGCATATTATTACAGAAGCCTTCTAAATTTAGATATTTATAAATGTGCATGTGGTGGTATTTTTACAGTTAAAATGCATGTTATGCCAATCGTGAGCTTTTTGTATGCCTGCCAATTTTTGAATATGGCAAAATGTAAAATAAAATAACAGATAAAGGTTATTTAGCAAAGCTTTCAACAACAAAGACCATGTAACCTTTTTTTAAATAACACATAAATGAGATTTATCTTTTTTTTTTAAAAGTACATAACAGGTGAATATTATTCAATAACACATTGTTAACTTTTATAAAGGTAATTTGGTGATAAAAATATAAAAACATAAACAGACACTCATTAAGAAATTGATTTAAAAGACAGTTTTTTTTTTTACTTAATTTTTGCTTTTTAAAGAATGTCTGAGAAAATTTATTAAAAAAAGACTTCTTTTTACATAAAATGAAAAATAAAAGTTTCCCTCTGGCTATTTTTAATAATGAAACCTGAACTCACTCCTTTAACAACACTAAATATATTTTACTAAAAATATATCAAAGACAGGCACTACAACTGACAGATAAAAATTATTTAACCATTACATTTTGTTAGTAATTTATCAACCTCAATTCTTCAGAATCACTTCTCAATGATATTAGTATAAATACTAAATCTACTAGAAATAGAAATATATACCATCAAAATATTTTTGAACTGATTAGCCAAATTAAATAATGATAAACCTTTAAGATAACAAATGAGAAAAAGTGCAATTAAAAAGCAATTTTTAATATGGAAATTTGAAAAACAAAAGTAAAAACTTTCAGTTTTAAAAGGCAAATGCCATAATGAAAAATTCTAGTAAGAGGAAAAAACACTCCTAAATGATGCATGCCCCTTTCAAATGGCTGCAAGATCTGATTGGAAGAAGTTGATAGGCAAAATGATAAACTGAAAAACTTCTGTCCGTGCTAGCGAAGACACTCTAAATATAATGCTGCTCCTATGGGGAGATTATTTTCCAATAACTTGTCTACAATTCCACATTTTATTTTTATTTTTATTATTATTTTTTTTTTTTCTGGATGACTGAGAAGTTAGTTTCACTTTCTAAACCAAAAATGAAAGTGCCATTTAAAAAAAAAATCTATAACCAAAATCGAAAAAGTAAAAAAGGAGCGATGTGCAAAGGGAACTCAGCTATCCAATGCAAGAAAAAATAATTTTAAAATATGCAAACGAGTTTAAAAAATAACCTCCACATAGGAATAGCAGTAGCCTACGAATATTTTCGCTCATAGGGACAGGAGCCTTAATAATATTGTATGGGCATTGGGCAAAAATGCTGATTGCAAAGTAGGCTTAGCAACTAACTATTGCTCTAAGAGCAGAATGAAAAGTTGTGCTGAAAAAAAAAAAACCCTAAGAATTTTCTCACACTAAGAGACAGGATAACCGACATAAATATCTAAACATACTTACTCCTTGATTTCCCATCCATAATAGTTCTTCGAAAGTATCAAATGATAGAACAGACACTCCAAAATGAGAGCCACCATCCACCAATATGCTTTGCAATAAACTATATTCCTGACCAAGGGCTAAACCATCACAATATGCAGGCATTTGTAATCCATTAGCATATGACTCAATTGGGCCACCATCAAGAGCTGAATAATCTGCCACATGGTAAGACATATTCCTAGAAATAATAAAAATATTTTTACATGCATATTATAAAGTGTTTAAAAAACACAGTGCAAGTTTGCATGAGAATCTTTTTAATTAAAATAAATATATTTTTACAAAAGAGCTGCAAGTTTAACAAAATAATTTTCTATTAGACCAACACAAGTTGCGATTTTGTACCAAATTTGTTATATTGCTGAGTTCTAGCCAAGAAATGAAGTAATCTGATTATAAATCAAAACTCATGCAATATTTCTTCTTTTGGGATTTTTTTAAATATAGAAGAGATTTAAAAATATTAATATGGCTTACACAATTTTAAATTTGCCAAACCATACAATTTAAATTTCATTTTAATACAATTAAATTTCAATTTCAATTTAATTCATATTGATGTTTCTGACACTTTATTTTTTTTCCCCATGTAATGCCGAAATTTCACCATCCATTTTTCCCTAATGTGTTACCAATGAAAATGCAAGATTTCAATAATTTTAGAACCTAATTATAAATTAATTTTAAGATTTTTTGCTTTAGCTTACAACATATGATCAATCACAATATTTTTTTATGCTTGCAACAACTGTATTGTATATGAGTTACAACAAATATAGATTTAAATAATTTGGCCAAAAAAGATTGGCTGTAAAGCCACACAAACAAAATATTTATAACATTGTAAAATAACAAATATAAATAAAGAGTAATACTGTATGTACGCATGTGTAAGTCAATCGACTTACAAATTCTGCAAAAAATCAAAATCTTGCATGTAAGTTGACACTATTTTTTTTACTTCAATTTTGCACAAAAAAGCTAACCAAAGTTTTTTCTTGCCTTTTTGAAAAAGTAGTTAGAAAACAAAAACCATTAAATTAAAGAAAAAAAAAGTACTACTATTATTTGTATATTTTATATTTTAAGGGGTTCAGAGGCAGGGCTAGGTTTTTGGCGGCAGAAAATGGTTTCTGCCATGCCAGTGGCAGAAAGTAGTTATAACCAATTTTAACCGACAGAAATTGGCAACAACTGGCATAATCTGAGACTTTAGTAGCATTAAATTGCTTATATAATTTTATTAGTCAGGATAAATAACAAAATATTGTGAATAGCTTATTAAAAAATAAATAAGCTTGTATTAAAATTTGATTTTTGAATCTTTCATGAAGAATCAGCAACATTATTTGCAGATAATTGTAAGTCATAAAAATGATATTAAGGCCATAGCAGTTGTTAAAACTGGAAATAAATATCATATTGCAGGATTTTTTATAAATTTCTGATTTTAAAACATTCAAAATAGAAATTCAACCGTAAACATATATCAATAATTAAACTTATACAGCTTCAGAATACCGATATGAAAATTCCTGTTTTTCGAGTGACAGAAAATTATTATATAAACAAACTACATTTGTATGATCATTTTGAAACTTTTTGCTACTTTGAATAACATTCATAATGTTTATTTTATTTTTTTAACAAAATTCTTTATATATTAAATACATGTGTGAATTATAAATCATTGCAGATTAAAGTTTTTATTAGTATTATTTCTTAGTTTCTGCCAGTTTTTGTCACTTACTGGCAGAAACTAGTTTCTATCATGCCGGTTTTAACCACCCAGGCAGAAACTTGCCATCCCTGTGCAGAGGTGTAGTCTTAAAAATAACAGAGGACATACGCTCTAAACAGAGGGAATACCCTAGAGTAGGGCTGTCCAACGGGGCACCTGCGGGCACCCTTTTGAAAATTTCCCATTACTAGTCTACTTAATACAATTCCCTTGTAAAGTATACTTTATTTGAAATCCTTGATATTTTCATGAGACATGTTTAAAAAATCTCTGCAAGTGTATTTTACATATCAAAATTATAACGTATGCAACATATTAAAAGAAAGGCAACACAGCACCTGATTAGTAAAGAAAAAAAAAAAAACATCATGTTCTGTTGCATTTCTTTTCTAATTTATAGTTGTGGTTTATAAATCTTTTTATGGAAATTATGATGACAGGAATTAATAAATGTAGACAATAACTTTTTTAATACGTTAAGTAAAATGTAGAAAAATATAAGCGATCCTTCTTTTTTGTGCAGAAATTTCAGAATTTTTGTTATTGTTATTAACGTTGTTTCACTGGCCATTCGGTTGTTTCTATAGGTGAAAACTGGGAAATTCGATTAGTAGCCAGTGGCCAGTAGACCCAGTTTCATTAGTGGCCACTTTTTAGAAATTAATAGCCACTTTTTAAAAATAGGTCAAAATGGCTTTTTTATTTATTTAGTGGCTAGTGAGTTACAAAGTTACACATATTTGATTTAAAATAAAAATGTTATTCCACTGAATGGAAAAATTAATATTGCAGATAAAATTATAGGTGATAAACTATATTTCAATATATATTATTGCATTGTATAAAACAAACAAGGAAACTGTATTTTTAAATTTTAAATAAAAAAATAATTTCACATCTTTCTTGGATATTTTATTCTTACTTAAAATCGGTGGTAATTATTAAGTTTAGCGAGTGTCAGTGTTAGAAATTAGCAGTCATTAGTCATCAAATGCAACTAAAAAATTGAATTTGATGACTAGAAAATTATTCTTGGTCGTCAAATTTGACGCCTAGCTTTTTAAAAAAATTATTAGACATTCAGCTCCGAAAATTAAAAAAAAAATGGTCTAGTCTGAAAAATCAGAACTAAAAAAACATTTCGAGAAATAGTCGCGAAAAAAAAAAAAAAAAAAAAAAATTTCATCAATTGCTCGTATACAAAATTGCCACTTTCGGCAAAAGATGGGAGAAAAAAAACGATTTTTTTTTTTCAAAAAATAACAAAAAAGCAAAAGTTTTTTATACAATAGCATAAAAAAAAAGCAAATTTCTACAAAATATTGCAAATAGAGATGCAAATTTCGTCAAAAAATCGCAAGAAAAACGCGAATTTCATAAAATAATCACATAAAAAGTTAATTTCGTCAAAAAAATCTTGGGAAAAAGACAAACTTTGTTATAGAATCGCAAAAAAATGCAATTTTCTATGAAGGATCGTGAAAGCAAATCTTAATTTCGTCACAGAATCTTTAGTAAAAAGCTAATTTTGTCAATTACAGAAAAAATAAGAATCTTGTCATAGGATCGCAATAAAGTCTTGATTCCATCAAAAGCTCGCGAAAAAACGCAAATTTCTTCAAGGAATCCCAAATAATCAGTAATTTTCACCAAAGGGTTGCAAAAAAAAAAACACATAATTAACGGGGGGGAGGGGGTCCCAGCCCAGCAGATAACGACAAATTTTGTCAAAAGATTGCGAAAAAATAATGCCGATTTCATCAACAAATCTCAAAAAAAACATGGCGGCAAGGTTTGTCAAAAGATCGAAAAAACGGCAAATTTCGCCAAATGATTGCGAAAAACACGTCAAAGTTTGGCAAAAGATCGTGAAAAAGGCAAAATATTTTAAAAAATCGCGAAAAAACTAGCAAGTTTCATCAAAAAATTGCGAAAAAACCGGCAAGTTTCGTCAAAAGATCACGGAAAAACGGTCAGTTGCGTCGAAACATTGCAAAAATAGCTGCAAATTTCGTCGAAAGACTGCAAGAAAACGGCAAATTTTGCCGAAAGATAGCAAAATTCGTAAAAATAGTGTAACCACCCCCCCCCCTTCCAAAAAAAAAAAAAAAAATGGTAGTGGACTTTTTTCTTGTCTCTGTAGTAACCTTAAAGAAAATTTTATGTGAATTTCAAAATTATTCTTTTACTCCAAATCACTCCAAAATTATATGCAGTATTACAGTAATATTAATATGAATTTTAGAAACTGCAACTAAAAATCTTAATTTGACGCCTAAGGTTTTTACAGTAGTCGTCATTTGACACTAGGGATGCAACGGATATTGATTTTGCCGGATATCGGATATCCGATTTGCCTCCGGATTCGGATATCTGGCCGGATATCCGGCACTAAATATGTTTTTAGTTATGGTGTATGTTTGTTTATTTCTTTATGCAATGCCATCTCAAATAATAAATTCCAAACGTGTTTCACACACCATTACAACTTTTAAACGTATTGGAATATAATTTACAGAAACTATATATCTTTGACTATCAGGACTTGAAATTCAGGTTTTCTCAGGCAGAGAGAGTTTTCCTCATAACATTTGTAAATGCAGGGGAGTTAAACTATAAGAAGGAAGAAATTAAAAAAAAAAATCTTATTTTTTACATGCCATTTAAATATTTAATTTATACCAGCATGACAAAATTCCATTGAAATAATTTAAATCAACAACTCAAGATAGTTATCCAAAATGTCTATTTTAATTAAAACAAACGAAAAGAATCAAGCCTATATATATATCATATCTATTTTTTAATTTTCACTCAGTGTTATGGACAATTAATAATTGAGTTGCTAAATGAATATTTTAATTTAGATTTTATTCGATTTTGTGTGGTTTAGAATCTTTTGTAAGTTACACTTTTTTATTTTTATTTATTTATTTATTTATTTATTTTTTTTTTTTTTTGTAAAATCTGATGGGCATTCACTTTTAATTTACTTGCAAGAATAATGCATTTAGATGATTGTATTGTCAATATCCTGCAGTGATTGTATACCACTTAGTGGAATTATCGTCAATACTGTAATTTCTGACATTTTAGCTAATTCAATTATGTTCTTCTATGCAATGGAATTTTAAATCCATATGAAATTCTGAAAAGGACATAATTAGTAGGTTTCCTCTATTCCATGAGAAATGGTTTATTAAAAAAGGTCATGTCCTAATTTCTGTGAACTATGCACAAACTATTTATTGTTTCTAAATGTGTTTCCTTAAAGTTTGCCGTTTTTTTTTTCAATCATTTGGAAAGCAATTGATGTTATCGGTTGTGGTGTCTGCATTTTATTTTGTTTATTATTGGTCCAGGAAATCCATGACATATGTAGTGACTCTTATTACATGGGTCATGTTTTGATCATCATAAAAATAATGTTTTTACTGATTTTCATTAACTCAATGGGAAACATTTAAACATCTTGCTTTGGACAATGGATGTCCTCATTTTATTCATTTATTTATTATTATTTTTTTACAAAATTCTTTAAATTTAGAAGAATTTTTATTTGAATAGGAAATCATAATGTCATTTTTAATAAAGAAGAAAATAAAAAGTTACAAAATGGGCAGATGCAAATTATCAGATATGGAAAAAAAAACAAATCCAAACAGAAACATCGTATGAAAGATCATCTTTTAAATGAAAAAAGAAGTATGATTATCAAGCCCATTGATTACAAAATGTGGGATGATTTCAAAAAATGAAAAAAATCTAATACTAAACCATTAATTGTAAAACTTTTTTTTTCCCCCCAATGTGCAACACAAGATCCAATCTCATTTTGTTTAGTGCTGATTCCAGGCTAATTAGATAGAGTTCAGACTCTAGTGACCATTACTGCCCTTTTAGAAATTTCTTGTTTCGGCAAAAGAGACAAAATAAATTAGAAAAAGAAATTCACAAAATACGGAAATCGGCCATAGAAAAAATATCGCTGATTTTGTCCATCATGGCAAAAATAAATTTTTAAAAATAGTCAATCGGTCTGAAAAAATTTGAAGTTTGAGAGAACTTGGACTGTGAGAAAATATAGCGAAATTCATCAGTCATTTACAGTAAAATATTGTGAAATTTGTTAGCCTGTCACAAGCAAATATCATGAAAATCATCAGCAGGTAACAGAGAAAAAACACAAATTTTTCAGCTGGACACAGGAAAATAATTATTAATTTCAGCAGAATGTCACTAAAACAAAAAGGGAAATTTTCCAATCAGTCGCAGAATAAAATAGCTAAATTTGTCATTCAGTTGAGAGAAAAAAATTATGAAATTTGCCAATCGGTCTCGAGAAAAAAGTTGCAAAAGTTTGTGAGGTGAGCAAGCGAGAAAATTGTTAGAAAAATTACAAAGTTTTTCAATCAAATACAAAAAACCAATCATGAATTTTGTATAATTGCCGTAAGAGAAAACTGAGATTTGCCAATTGATAGCGGAAAATATCACAAAAATAGTCAGTCAGTCCTGAGATTTGATCGCCATTTAACAAAAGAAAAAAAAGAAATTCAAAAAGGGTTTTTTTTTTTTTTGAAACAGGAATGTTTTGTCCATAAGATATTTTAAGGCATGAATCCAGCCATCCCATGCCAAAGTTCAAGCCCTGTATGTGTATATTAATAATATTGAATAAAAAATGTACTTCAAACATTTAAATATTCTGCTTATTTGTCAATGAAACGTTGATAATGGCTAATAATTACAATGAAATGCTGATAATTGCTAATAATTTGTACAATGAAATGCAGATAATTTATAGAACAAATTTTACACATTTATCAATATGTTTTATAATTCTAAAGTAATTTCACAAAGAAATACATAGCTTCCATTTATAATGTAAACATAAAAAAGCTTACGAATATACCAATGGTTGAAGAGTTATTTCCAAACATAGGTTTATTTAATGATTTTTTTCATGTTTTAATTATTTAATACTGTTTTACCTTAAGCTACATTTAATTTTACTTTAAGTTAAATCAGTTTCAAATTTATAAGCAAAAAAAAAAAAAAAAAAAAAAAAAAAAAAAAAACTTTTAATTTTAAATATTTATAATGAAATCATGAAAATAACTAATTGGATGCACCAATCCCAAAACTCTTCTATTCCATATATCTGAATGTTTCAAAAAATATTTACACAGTCGAGTCTCTATAAACGAAATCCATCGTTCAGTCAAAAAATTCATTGAATAGAAAACGGCAAAAAATTTTGTACTTTATAAGAAAGCGTTATGCTTATCCCAAAGGAGTTTTTATGCAGATACAGTAGAAGATAACACCAGCATAGATGACGTTTAGTAACAATTCTTCATTCAAATGATCTCTCACAACAAAAACTGTTCCAAGTCGCCACAAACAACAAACATAAACGCTAAACTCTAAAATTAATGAGAGTTAGTTTAGCTAGATGAAAACTTGCTGAAAAAAACAACCTTTTCTGCAATTGCCCCCTCACCCCTTCCTTACTATCCAAACCAAGAAATAAACACCATTTTCAAGACGACAATGGAATAGTTTTATCTTTTAGGATGCTTTGTGATTATTGCAAATCGTTCCAATAGCAAGCAAATGTTTCACTCTTTTCCAAGAACGCAAGCTCACCTTGGCTAAAACAAAATCAAGTATAACCATGCAAAAATGTTTTTTTTTTTTTTTTGGGGGGGGGGGGGGTTGAATGCCTTTTTTTGGACATAAGGAATAAGATAGAGAATGCTATGTAGCTATGACTTATAAACTAGAAATCAATGAAAAAAATTTACTCTACAAATAATTTGAAGCGTTTTTAGAACATATAAAAGAACATTTTTGAAAAAATTCGTTAAATGGAGATATATATTTTCCTATATGTAGATTATTTTTAATGTAATCATGAAAAAAATTGACCGTTCCTACCAAAAATCCGTCAAATAGAGAAATTCGCTGGATAGAGTTTCGTTGTAAAGAGAGTCAACTGTATTAATACTACTTCATTATTTTTAGTTCAGTATTATGCCAACTTTTATTTTCATCTAGAATTTTTGCTGCAGTCAGTTAATTAGATTAAGAATGAGTTAATCTCGATCATGATATTTATTAAAATCAATATTTTTTTCTGTTCTGCTATACATCAGTTGTTTGCGAATAGCCAGTTTTAGAAAGATACGAAGTTCCCATCGCTGCACGAACCACCAATTCTCTGTAAGGATTATGAAAAATCAAAATAATTTTACAAAAATCAATATTGCAGTACCATCTTTAGGCAAACTATTTTCAAACTGAAGGAAGACCAGACAGTCATTCCCAGAAATGTATCCAAAGAAATTTGGTTCAATTCTATGCATAACTTCATACAGTATTTGATGGTAGAACAATGAAAATGGCACAAAAATTGCGATTACAGCACCGCCTTACAGCGAAATGTTTCCATATTGAAAAAGAACCTGCTGGTTACAGTCAAAAATATGCACAAAATATTTGGATCATTCTATGCATAACTTCATACACTTTTTTATAGTATGATGGCGACACTGGGACAGACAAATGTTTTGAATAAACATGTTTTTGGGGATATTTGATCCCTAAAACACACAAATTCGTCAAAAAAAAAAATTGATTACAATAATTTCTTCTTTGAAACATAGAAGAAATTAAAAATAGGCCTGTTTAGTTGTGTAACTTAAAAACCAATTAACCCATTGTTTAAATTAAAAGAAAGAAAGAAAATTAGTAAAATCACAGTTTAATAAACAACTTCAAATTTTATGAAGATAGAAAACCAACGTTTAGAAATGCATGTAAGGTAGCAAACAGCTGTTTCGAATCTATTACCATTTGCTCCCGTAATAGGTATATAAGACTGTGCTTCCCTGTCGCTTTGCTCAGCCTAGCTTTTTCTGGCATGCTGAGTCTTATACTGATGAAGAATCTCGATAGTAGATTCGAAACAACTGTTTTCTATTCTTTTAATGCATTATTTGTGCATTTCTCAATATTGTTTTTTTATCTTTATACATTTTTGCACAAAAGCTTTATTTGCTATTTTGACTTCAAATTTTGTTTTACAATCTGAAAGTAGATACAATTTTCTAAAAGATGTAAAGGTAAATTTTTTAATTTGTTACAGAGTTTAAATATAAATAGTTGGAAAGCTGGCAATTTTTTAAACTTTTGAGAATTATTACCTTTTATTCATCGATAGGGAACTTATAATAATGTATCATCTTTTGCATTATAAACAAAAGTTTTTTGCATTGTTTGGGATCAAACGATTACTGTTATTAATATATATTTGGTTTGTTGCATTCTGCCGGATATCCGATAGAAAAGTCGGATATCCGGTGACTGTGATTCGGATATCCGATGATATTTCGGATATTGAAAAATCAGCCGGATATGCCGGATATTGGCCGGATATCCGTTGCATCCCTATTTGACACCTCCCTTTTATCTCCCAATTTCTATCACTGGACAGTGTTAGAAATTAGCAGTCGTTAGTCGTCAAATGCAACTAAAAAATTGAATTTGACGACTAGAAAATTATTCTTGGTCGTCAAATTTGACGCCTGCCTTTTTAAAAAATTTATTAGACATTCAGCTCCGAAATTTTAAAAAAAAAAATGGTCTAGTCTGAAAAATCAGAACTAAAAAAACATTTCGAAAAATAGTCGCAAAAAAAAATAAATAAATAAATAAAATAAAATAAAAAAAGTAAAACAAATTACATCAATTGCTCATATACGAAATCGCCACTTTCGGCAAAAGATGGGAGAAAAAAAAAGATTTTTTTTTCTCTTTTTCAAAAACTAACAAAAAAGCAAAAGTTTTTTTATACAATAGCGTAAAAAAAGGCAAATTTCGTCAAAGAATCGCAAGAAAAACGCGAATTCCATAAAATAATCGCAAAAAAAGTTAATTTCGTCAAAAAAATCTTGGGAAAAAGACAAACTTTGTTATAGAATCGCAAAAAAATGCAATTTTCTATGAAGGATCGTGAAAACAAATCTTAATTTCGTCACAGAATCTTTAATAAAAAGCTAATTTTGTCAAAGAATTACAGAAAAAATAATCTCGTCATAGGATCGCAATAAAGTCTTAATTCCATCAAAACCTAGCAAAAAAACGCAAATTTCTTCAAGGAATCCCAAATAATCAGTAATTTTCACCAAAGGGTTGCGAAAAAAAACACATAATTAACGGGGGGGGGGGTCCCAGCCCAGCAGAAAACGACAAATTTTGTCAAAAGATTGCGAAAAAATACTGCCGATTTCGTCAACAAATGTAAAAAAACATGACAAGGCTTGTCAAAAGATCGAAAAAACAGCAAGTTTCGCCAAATGATTGCGAAAAACACGTCAACGTTTGGCAAAAGATCGTGAAAAAGGCAAAATATTTTTAAAAATCGCGAAAAAACTAGCAAGTTTCATCAAAAGATTGCAAAAAAACCGGCAAGTTTCGTCAAAAGATCACGAAAAAACGGCTAGTTGCGTCGAAACATTGCAAAAATAGCTGCAAATTTAGTCAAAAGACTGCGAGAAAACGGCAAATTTTGCCGAATGATAGCAAAATACGCAAAATTCGTAAAAATGGTGCGACACCCCCCCCCCAAAAAAAAAATAAATATTGGTAGTGATTTTTTTCTTGTCTCTGTAGTAACCTTAAAGAAAATTTGATGTGAATTTCAAAATTATTCTTTTACTCCAAAATTATATGCAGTATTACAGTAATATTAATATGAATTTTAGAAACTGAAACTAAAAATCTTAATTTGACGCCTAAGGTTTTTACAGTAGTTGTCATTTGACGCCTCCCTTTTATCTCCCAATTTCTATCACTGCTGTTGAAAAATAACTACTGACTGCTGAGCATCTGGCAGGAGTCTAAATATTGAAGATACTGCAATATCCTTAAAGTTTGCATACGGGTGGGAAAAAAGAAATTACTTGAAATGCATGTAGAATCAAGATTAATATGTATTTTGCAGAATAAAACTGTATTACTAAAAAAAATAATCCAACTAAAGAGCAAGCATATGGTGAAATGTAGAAAATAATATATAATATCTATAGAAAATACAGCTAAGTCTTTGAAATCTGCTTTCATATGGTAAAGAGAAGAATTAATCAGCTTGCTAATTAGATTTAATCAAAGTAGAGATGCATATTTCCATGAAAAAAGCTGTATTTTACTTGGCAAGCGGTGACTAGGGTGGTGATTGACAGGATTTAATTGCTACTTTTATAAGTTCAATTGCCATGTGGCAAGTGGCATCCATTGATTTTCACATATACAACAAAGTCTAGAATGTAAACAGTCAAGAAGTCTGAAAAATATACAAAATTTGTCCATATTACGGTTTTTCTGCATTGCATTTGGAAGTATTCTCAATCCTGAAACCGACAAGAGCCTCTAGAGATTTTTTAGAAGTGTGTGCCATGTGGTGAGAAATATAGTTACTTTTCTGAAAAAGAAAAGATTTCAAATTTCCCCCCTTCTAAATTCGTCTCCCTCCCCCCCCCCCCCCCCCAAGATCTTTCTATGACTTTTTTAGGAAATTTTGTAAATTCCAAGACTTTTCCTGTAAATTTTAAAGTTCCACAGGGTTCATACTCATTTTCCAAGAAAAAATCCCCTGAGAATCCCCTGATGTATTTTCTGGGATATATAATTTTTCCATATCAACAATTAACGACATTTTGATATTACATATGATAATAAAGCACGAGAACAGTAACAATTGCCCCCAATTTCCCAGAATAGACTCATTTTGGCAGGTTTTCCCAGGTTTGGGAAATTTTTTGTATTATCCCCTGAGATTTCCCTGATTTTTACAACCTAAAATTCATCCCCTGATTTTCCCAGGTTTCCCATATTCCCCTGATGAGTATGAACCCTGTTCCATGACTTTTCCAGACTACTTTGAAATTTCCTGACTTTCCATGTAGCTGTGACTCATGTACTTCTAGTGTAGATCTATTGATTTACTACAAATCCCATTTTAAATTTATTTAGAAAGATTTATTTAAATTTATTTAGAATGAGATTATCAGTAAAGCTAAATGAAATATCAAATTTGTAACGACTGCATTAATGAAACAATTATTTTTATTGTTTTTTAATCTCTATTCAATAAAATAGTAATACTTGTCATTTATACAATATGTATGTCACAGGGACTACCATTCTTATATTTTATTCAAGTTAGTTTCTGTACTGTATTTTTCTGTAATATTTGCGAATGGTTTCTTTTTTTAGTTTACTCACAAACACTTTTACTTACTGTGGTGTTACGTTCATCTAGTAAAAAAGTACCCATTTTATATAGCCAATACATGCGATATTTCCCCCCTCGCACTTTGAAAATAATGTCACTGAACTTTTCTATGTTAACAAATTTCGTAAAAGCAACAGACACAAGGAAAATAAAAAGTCACAATAATTTATTACCTGAGGGATTAACAAATTCTTTTTGACTAAACTTCATAAATAATTATTAAAATGTATTTTAGTTACATTTCAAATCGAGCTTTAAGACACGACAAAGATAGAGATGACATTTAAGATACAGTTGAAAAAATCACTTAAATAAACATTATTTAAAGAAATAAACATTCTTTCAAAACTGCTAATGCGAAAAAAGAGCAACAGCAGAACAGCAGAGCAAAATCCTTTTTCTCGCACTCGTTTATGGATTTGACAAATGACAGAAATTTGAGTCGATTACATCATCGAAGTTATTCACATTGAAAATATCGAATGCTTCTATTTTTCATAAAACAATTCATGCTTTGAAGTTCAATGTAAAGATAATTTTACTATTTATGATAGCTGATTCTAAATTAATTTCTTCAATTATAAAAAGAAGATTCAGAGAAAAAAGAAACTTTTAGTAAAGTCCGATCGATTTTAAGAACGAGCCAAAGCTCTTCTCGCTCTGTTTACGTATCCATAGTAACGATATGTTTTTTAGGCTTTATCATCCCGCGGTTTTTCTATTACGAATTTTTATTCTGCTATTTCTTTTACTGTTACAAATTGATTAATGTATATTTAATTTTATAGAATCTTATGTATATGTATTCGCATTTAATTAGTATTCTAATGCTTTTTTAAAATTAGAAAATTAAAGCCCAAGGGAAAATATTCTTGTTAATTGTTGAATTTATAAAATGTCACACAACAAAACTTCGTTCCCATTTTATGTATATCCAATGAGTCACAAAAGGAGTACACAAATAATCAAAGAAACTAAAGCTGAAATTAAAAAAATGCAATCACATCGACCATCAACACCATTTGGGCAGAAAAAGTAAATATCTATAAAGTCCCTGTATTATAATTTAATCTTTCATGTTCATTAATCATTTTTGTTAAGACAAAATACAAGTTAGTTTTTATTTTATTCAACTGTACCTAATGTGTTTCAATATATTAAAAAACAATGTATTTATTGTTAATTTTATTTTCCTTTAAGGAGTGAGAAAGAATATAATATGCCAATTTCATCCCGGCCAACTAGTTCATCTAGGTATGAAATTTAAATCTATTTGATCATGCTGTAAATATCTATTATAGTAGTTTCTCATATTTTTCATGCAATCTATACTATATTTCAATCAGGATGCAAACATTATTTTATTTGTATATCTATCTATTGTATATACTCAAGTATAATTCAAAGAATTTTAGACAAAATTCGAAAGTTGAAAATTGGAGGTGGACTTATACAAAAAGTAATAAATAAATAAATAATTTTTGTGCAGATAATCGGCAAATAGACAAGTGTTTTATTATGTAATCATGTATGGCTTTAGGTTGTAGAGAGAGAGATAAATGCAGACAATTGTCACTTCTCTGTGATTGAAATAATAATAATAATAACTTCCCTGTAATTGTTTTCACCCATTTTCTTTTGGACTAGAATTCCCCTCAATGTACAGGGACATTCCTTTTAACATTTTAATTCCCTTTTAAAACAAGTTCAACTTGCAAAGGCTTCTAGATATCTCTTCTAAAAGTTTTAAAACAAAAAAAGAATAAGAAGTTGTTTATCCTTGTAAATAAGGCTTAAATGCATTTTTGGAGGAATTTTTTTGTTTTAAGTATCATTGAATCTGCAGCGGACCGCTCTGCCAAAGTAGCACTAAGCTACCAAGCCTAACAAACTTTCACCGCCTTTGGCAAGACTGACTTTTTCCAGCAACCTCTCCGGAGGAACAAACATTTTGCCCAGAGACTCGCTAGTTGAATCAAACTGTGCTCTGCTTGAGCATGTGTGTGCACCGATCTCCCTTGTGTCCACTTGTGTGTGGCTGTTGTGTCTGTGATGCTAATTCTTAATTTCCTTTAATCTTGTAACCTTTTTATTTGTTTTTATTAAATATGTTAATGTTTTACTTTCAAGCTGGCATTATTTAATCTTTCTCATGCATTATTTATTATGTCTTTCAGGTAATAGTTCAACTTTATGGTGCGCGTTAAGCCATGCGCCAAACTGGTGACCCGGCATTTTATCAATCTTTTTTAATCTTTTAAATTATGCGAAGACCAGGTGTAAATATTTAATAATATTGATTTTTAATAATATTTTAATTAATAATCCTTTTCATTTCGCGAAAATTACAGTAATATATTTTTACTTTCTTCTATCTTTACAAGAAGAAAGTATTGGATTCATGAAAATTTTCGACTTCCTGTTTTCGACGGATTTATATGTTTTAGAAGGTCCTGAACACGTTTTGACTATTTTTAGAAAATGTCTGTCTGTGAGTCTGTCCATCTGTCTGTCTGTGAGTCTGTCTGTATGTAACAAAAAATTTGTGGGCACTCTATCTCAAGAACTAATGCTCGAAATTTAATAAAATTTTATATTCAGTTAGACCATAGGTTCCCAACCTTTTCTGGACCACCGCCCCCTTTACAAGAGAAAACAAATGCCAACGCCCCCTCTCCCATAATAGTTAATTATACATAATGTTAAAATATTGTTGCATATTATCTATAGTTTATCTGACTATCTATCTATTGAAAATCATAAAGTAGAAGTTACCGTAATTTCGGGTGTATAAGCCGCGGATCAAACAATTCTTTTTCGACCCAGAAATTTTTAAGAAACAAATGTTACTACTTAGATCGACGTAAATATTTGTCTTCAATCACTAAATAAGATTTCTGGGTCCAAAAAGAATTGTTTGATCCGCGGCTTATACACCCGAAATTACGGTAATTAAAGCAATCATCAAATGTAGTAAAAAATTGAAAAATAAGCATAAAACCTATAAGAATTTAAAAAAAATAACAAAATGGTTGAGTCTGATGGAGTTTTAACAATTTGTTCATGTCAGATTCCAATTTCTTTAACATCAGTCGCAAATTGTCAGGTTCAAAGATGTCTGTTCCTTTTCTTGGACTAATGAATTAGTTACTGCACGGAACGCACTCTCAGCCAAACCTGATGAAGGAAGAGAAATTTAAAATTTTATGTATTCTCGTTCACAATCCAGATCAGAGAGCTGTATTGGCTTTTGAAGTTAGAATTCTTGATATCCAATTCTGAACTTTATTTTTAATTCTCGTTTGCTCTGAGTTCCACGATTTCATCCTCCAAATATGGCGATACTGCTGCATCATTTGAGAAAAGATATAAAAACAAACTCGGCATATTCATGCATAAATATGTTAGAATCGTTCTGAAAATTTCATGAAGAACATCCAAGTGTTGGCAGTAAATAAGCAAATATTCCTGTTTTCAGAGACTGCAAATAATGTGGCAAAGTGGCTGTATTCTCCTCTACTTAGATTTTGATTGAACAAAAGTAGTTTACCCACACAAGCAGCTATGAGGTTTTTTTGTTTTCATTAAATTCAACTCATTATCTTGGAATCATCTTATGTCTTATTATAAATATTTATAATGTTTAAATTGATTTAATTAAAGATTCTAAACAAATCTGTCAAATAATTGATGTCATTTTTTAATCTAATCAGGTTTTTCATATTTTTACATTTATGTTTTCAGTTAAGTGTAATACTGAATCAAATGTATCGACAGATGATTCAGACAAATAAATTTTCAGAGACAACGAACTTCTGTGTGATCTAGAGATGGAATGTAATCATTTGCAAATTTGATGCAAAGTGATAATGGCAACTGCACTACAAAATGAAACGATTGTTTTACTTTCTTGTGAAATGATTTTCACTATAAAGTTGGCTAACTATCCTGTCATTTAAGGAATTGGTTCTATTCTTATTGACTACTCTAATAATGTAATGAAGCAACGTATATAGATGTTCATTCCAAATTTTTAAAACCAAATGCTGATGATGTGTAATGGAATGTACAGAAAACACATTTAGTGCTATTTGTTTGAAATGCGTTAATGAAACCCTTCTGATGTACCGTCGTTGCTGGAGTAACATCAGTAGCAAGTGTAAAAATACTATGAAAACGAATTTATTTCTCTTTGACAAACTTCGTGGTATTAAATATCGATTCTCTCTTTGTATCAATTTCCAAATTTTTAGCAAATAATAACTCTTGACATTTGTTTCCCTCTTTTATGAGTTTTTGTTATTTGGTAACACTAATAGATCGAGTTGAATGGAAAATTTGCAGGTCTTTAAATAATAGTATGATATTTCAGTGCCTTTAGCCACTTATTCCTCTTTGTACCGATTTATTAATCAGGACTTTTTCTGATGATATCCGACGGATTCTTATGATAAAGAATAGTTTTTATTTTCTCTCTGACTACCGGCAAGATTAATTTTTTGCCTATTGCGTGCGGTTTTCATATTTTTACGATTAATAATATAATATTATATGAGGCTCGTAATCGTGAGGTCATCTTCTTGTTTAGAAGACGAATGAAAAAGGTTTTGTATACGTAGTTGACTGTTTTAAATTTTTTTTTCCAAACTTTGAAAAATAAGATGAATATTTTCTATCAGCACGCATTTATTCAAATGCTCTTGTAGCCTTGAAAACTTCATAATTTAATTAAAAAACTGATAAATTAAGAACATAGGTATCGATTGGTTGGTAGGAGAGTGTGTAGATCCCATATTTCAAATACTCAATACTGTACTGCCTGCATTTCTTCTTCGATTAACACATTTTTAATTATAAAAAATTTCCTTATTTACTTTTGAATAATCGTACTTTTGAAATTTACCTTTGAACAAATTTATAAATGTAATGATTTTTATCACTTTCACAAAGAATAAACGAATTTCTCGAACTGAATCAAATAACGGATTCCTTTAAAAATCTCTGTTCAGGCATGTGTCCTCATACTTCAGAATTTTTCGAAATACAGATTAATAAAAAAGAATTCTGTTTAAAACTTTTATGCAGCCAATTATCGCGAATTTTATACTCCACAATTTTCGAATTCATAATGATTTTTATGCAAGTCATTTGCGATTTTTCTGGATATTTTGACATTCATGAAAGAATTGCAACAACAATGTTTTTAGCCTGATATAATAAAATTTTGTTTTTCGCGATTTTAATCCTTCTTCGTGTTCACGGTGATTTTTTGACATTAGTAAAATAAATTCAATCCCGTCCCTCCTCAGATCTACGCTCGTCTGTATAGAATTCCATTTAAAAGTGCAGTTAAAGTTTTTGTCACGGACTGGGCAATCGAGAGGAAATCAACTATTTTCTCTATATCACTTTCTAGGTACGCCATCACCGCCCCCCTTGACTCTCCTAACGCCCCCCGTTTTTCTCTAGACACTCTACCGCCCCCCTGGAAAGCTCCAGCGCCCACTGGGGGGCGGTACCGCCCCCGTTGGGAACCTATGAGTTAGACCTTGATATGAATTAGTGCCTATTGGTTTTTGGTGAAAATTGGCCAGCAGGTGGCGCTGCTATACTACGTTTTTCATAATTTTCAAGATTGCTATATCTCAAGAACTAATGCACAGAATTTCACCAAACTTCAGATTCTGTGACCCCTTGATATACATAGACGCTGATTAAGTTTTGGTGTAAATTGACCTGCAGGTGGCACTGCTATGCCACGTTTTTCATGATTTTCATGATAGCTATATCTCAAGAACTAATGCACAGAATTTCACCAAACTTCAGATTCCGCGATACCTTGAGATGCATAGCCGCTGATAAGGTTTTGGTGTTAACTGCCGTATAGGTGGCGCTGCTATGCTACATTTTGCACGATTTTTGCGATAGCTATATCTCAAGAACTAATGCAGAGAACTTCATCAAATTTCAGATTATGTTTCACTAGAATATATAGCATAATTAGACGCTGATTACATTTTGGTATTAACCTTGCAACAGGTGGTTCAGCTATGCTGCATTTTGCACGATTATTCCGATAGCTATATCTCAACAACCAACGCACAGAATTTCATCAAACTTCAGATTTAGTTACAAAATGACATATAACATAATTACACGATGATTACGTTTTGTTATAAATCCTTCAACTGATGGTGCTGCTGTGCTATATTTTACACGGTTTTTTTTAAAACTAGCTATATCTCAAGAACTAATGCACAGAATTTCATCAAACTTCAGATTCTTTTACACCATAACATAATTAGATGCTTTTTTACGTTTTGGCATAAATTGTCCAAGATATGGTGTTGCTGTGCTACAATTTGCAATTTTTTTGTTATAACTCAAGAAATAATGGACGAAATTCCATCAAATTTCAGATTCTGTTAGGTCTTGACATAAATAGATGCTTATTAGGTTTTAGTATAAATTACCCAACATGAGGCACTACTAAGCTCATTTTCTCAGAATATTAATTAAATTTTGCGTTTTAGGCTTTTCGGAAAAGCAGAATCTCATTAGGCTAGGTCAAATATTCGAGGAAATTCGATAGTGGGTAACTTTAGGGTCACCACGTTTTTTTTTTTATATTAAAATGTACTTATGAGATAGAAGAAAGTTTTGGGATTGATACATCCAACTAGTTTTTTAAACGGACATGTGGTTTCCTGCAAGAATGGGATTATAGTTGATTAGAAGGTACTATGTGATCAAATTTTTTTAACATTTTCTCTGTAACTGGTCAAACTTTTCGGCTTTACGTACGAATTGACATCCTTCCTCCATTGTTTTTTATAGTATCATGATTTTTATTATTATTGTTGTATTTGTATTTTATCTTTATGTAATCAGTATTTACCTTGTATCCCCTATTAGTATTTTATTAGTATTTATCAGTATCCCCTAAACTAAGCATCGTTTAATAACATGACGGGATCAGACTCCGAAAATAATGGTTCTGCGGTTGCATCACAAGTATCTCGCGTCGCCATAAAAATTTCTCCTCTTTGGAAGGCGAATATAAAATTATGGTTTATCCAGGTTGAAAGTAACTTTGCGCTTGCTAAAGTTACAAACAATGTAACCAAATATAATCATCTTATTTCTTCAAGCGACCCAGAAACGTTAAGCTCAGTTTCAGATACTTTATTTGCTCCTCCGGACAATAATAAATATGAAGCCTTAAAAACTCGGCTTATTACAGAATTTTCTGCTTCTGAAAATGAGCAGATCAGGCGGCTTATTTCGGAAATGCACCTGGGCGATGATAAACCTTCACAATTTCTACGAAAAATGCGAGAGTTAGGGGGGAAATGCATCACTGATGATTTCCTTAAAACGCTATGGCTTCAGAGACTACCATCAGCAATGCAAACAATTTTATTAATTAGCTCAAAATCGTTAGACAATTTGGCAAAAATGGCCGACAAAATTTCTGAAGTGCGTACTTCAACCGATAACATTTTCGCTGTCAGTCAGGCTGCTGCAGTTTCTGCAGACAATACCCAACGCGTTTCGCCATTAGATGACGTCTCCGCACTTCGGAATGAGATTGCCGCATTAAGTAAACAAGTCGAGTGCCTCTCTCGCGATCGAAGCAGAGGACCAGGGCATCGTAATGGTTTTAGACACTGCAGTTTTTCTCCCTGATGCTCCCGTGATCGTAATACTGATTATTGTTTTTATCATGCACGATTTCGAAAAAATGTGCGAAAATGTCGCTCACCCTGCACCTATACTAGTACCACTGATCCAGAAAACTCTCAGTAGCGGCTGTCGATCGAAATACATCGGCGACAGTCGCAAAATCATGTCGCTTACATGTTTATGATAAAAAATCGCACCTAAAATTCCTAATTGATTCAGGGTCGGATGTTTCATGTATACCACTCACAAAAAATTTAAAAAATCTACAACCTGATTCACTACAATTATTTGCAGCCAACAATTCCAAAATTTACACATATGGTACTAAACTTATGAATGCGTATTTAGGTCTTCGGCGAAATTTCACCTGGAAATTTTTAATCTCTAACGTTCCTGTCCCAATAATAGGGGCTGATTTTTTACAACATTTTGGCATCTTAATTGACCTTAGAAAACAGAAACTCATTGATGGTATAACAAACTTAACTCAGTCCGGGATAGTTTCAAATTCTGACCAACATTTTTCTGTCAAACTAGTTTCTGGTGAGTCCATAGATCATCAAATATTGTCGGAATTTCCAGATTTAACTAAATTGACACTTGGTATTACCTCTGTTAAGCACAATGCAGTGCACCACATTGAAACAACCGGCCCGCCAATATATAGTAAGCCAAGAAGGCTCCATCCAAAACTATATGAGGCTGTAAAAAGATTTCCAATTCACGATGGACCAAGGCATTTGCCGTCCATCTAAATCACCTTGATCGTCTCCACTTCATGTAGTATCGAAAAGCTCAGGTAGCATTCGCCCTGTAGGGGACTACAGGAGATTAAATTACAAAACAGTACCGGATCAGTATCCCATACCTCACAGCCAGGATTTTTCTAACACCTTGCATGGCAAAAAATTTTTCTCAAAATTAGACATTGTTCGCGCCTATTTCCACATTCCTGTGCATCCAGACCATGTACAGAAGACAGCAGTTTGTACCCCATTTGGGTTATTTGAATTTCCATATTTAAATTTTGGGCTATTTGGAGCTGCACAAACTTTTCAACGATTCATGCATGAAATTCTGGGTGATCTCTCATTTTGTTATATCTATTTAGATGACATTTTAATATTTAGTGCTAATGAGGAGAAACACAAAGTGTATTTACGAACCATTTTAGAGAGACTAAATAAATATAAATTAACCATAAATGTTTCAAATTGTATATTTGGTGTATCAGAAATTTCTTTCTTAGGCCACTTAATTACTAGCAATGGCACTAAACCTTTATCTGATAAAGTTGAGCCTATTCTAAATTATCCTCAGCCCAAAACCATTAAAGATCTTCAGCAATTTTTGGGATTTTAAAATTTTTTTCATAGATTTTTACCAAACATAGCAAACTATCAAGTGTTTTTAATTTCCTATTTAAAAGGGGTGAAGAAAAATGATAAGACAAAACTTGATTGGACAGATAAAGCAGAGGAAGAATTTAATTATTGTAAAAAGTTAATTGCAAATGCGGTTCTATTAGCACATCCAAAACCAGATGCTGAGTTAGTTTTACAAGTCGATGCATGAGATTTTGCTATAGGAGGATCATTGTCGCAGATAGTAGATAGGGAATTACAACCTCTCGCCTTTTTCTCTCACAAACTTTCTCAAACAGAAAAAAATTATATGACAGGAAACTTTTAGCCACATATGCAGCCATAAAACATTTTAGACATATGCTTGAAGCGAGAAATTTTTCCCTATATACTGATCACAAGCCACTAACTTTTGCTTTCCATCAGCGCTCAGATAAATGTTCTCTAAGACAGGCTAGGCAATTGGATTTTATCTCTCAATTTACTACTGATATTCATCACATAAAAGGGTCAGATAATATTGTGGCAGATGCACTTTCATGTATAAATGCTATAAGCATGCCTGTCACAAATGACATGCATCGTTTAGTCGTAGTTTAATTTTTATTTATTCTTCTAGCTAAATTTCTAGGATTTTGTCTACACGATTGTTAGTTTTAATTTATTTCCTTTAATTTGATATATTTTCCACTATGTTCGTTAATTCGTTCTTTTTTTGTTCTCCCGTACCTGCGATCGTAATTCGAGCTATTTTAAATTATTACGCAATAAATTGTTTTCTCAATTGCGTCGTCGCCTTGTTGGAGGAGGTTTTCCTCTCGCTTTTCTCGCGCGTTCGTCTGTAGGCGTGCCGTACTGACATCTTACTTGGCGGTCATTTATACCGCTCTCATTCGCGGGCGTGTTTTTTTTTCGTCCGTTGGCGCTGTCTATCTCGCCAATTTTTTCGGCTGCGTTTTCTCCGATCGGGGTGTCAGGCAGTAGCGTTCTGGTTTCTGAGATGTTGGTATGAGGCGCACCTGCCTCTATTTGTTTTTTTTTTTTTTTTGTAGATATTTTTTTTAAAGAAAAACATTCTAAGTTTTATTACACTACTCATCAGCCATCATACGTCGCCTTTCCCCGTTTTATCAAAATAAATCTTCCTGTTCCTGGAGCTAATAGCATTGTTACGTTTTATTTCACGTAATGAGAATTCTTCTTACGGACTCCTTTTTTTGATGCTCTCAAATACCGAAACTTTCAAGTAAGAATATTTTTTTCAATTATTCTTTACTTATTAGAAACAAGTTGAGAGTCAAATCGGCAAGTAGCGAAATTTTTTTGGTCGGAACCTGGAACTGACAATAACAAAAAAAGGAATTCAAAAAGGAATTTGTTCTTATAAAAAAATTGCAATGATTCCTTTTCTCTTGACACACTACGAATTTTTTTTTTGTTTAGAGAATGATATGCTATTTCGACAATGCCAAACCCCATAAATTATACGGAAATTGCCCAAGCGCAGCAAACAGACCCAGAACTGAAAAGTCTAATTGATAATTCAGAAACTTTACAATTTAAAAAAATCACTTTACCTGATTGTGACATTCCTATTTATTGTGACCTATCAAGGGGTACAGCTCGACCCTATATTCCTCAACCATTTCATCAAAAAGTTTTTTTAACTTTACATAATTTATCTCACTTCAGTATTCTTAGTTCTTCAAAATTAGTTCGGTCCAGATTTATTTGGCCTTCTATGAGAAAAGATTAAGTAGGCTAAGCAATGTATCCCATGCCAAAAGTCGAAAGTAACTCGCCATACAAAATCTCCAGTAGGGAAATTCACAGACCAGTCACAGAGATTCAATCATGTACATCTCGACCTTGTAGGCCCTCTCCCTCCTTCTCAGGGAAACTATTATTGTTTAACAATGATAGATAGATTCACGCGATAGCCAGAAGCGGTTCCAATACCAGACATAACTGTGCAGACAGTAGCTCAGAATTTTTTACACACAGTGGATTGCTCGATTCGGCTGTCCAGCCCGTATTACTACTGACCAAGGCGGACAGTTCGAGAGTGCCTTATTGAAGTAGTGCTCTTGCACAACTGATGGGCATCAAACGAAGCTGCACATCCCCATATCATCCCCAAACTAATGGACTGATAGAGGAGTTCCATCGCCCTTTGAAAGCTGCGCTAAAAGCCTACAATACTGACCAATGGTCTGCAGCCTTGTCCACATTGCTGCTTGGTTTTCAGTCAGTCTTTAAAGAGGATGTTGGAGCAATAATTGCTGAGTTAGTTTATGGAAAGCCTCTTTGATTGCCAGGCGAATTTTTCGACCCGACACCAGCAGATGCCTCATCGAAGCAGCTTGTAGAGGACTTAAAGTCTCATTTTGCTGCAGTGCGACCAGTTCCCACTTCCTGCCCTGGCCAAAGATCAATTTTTGTGCACCCACACCTGACTGTATGTTCTCACGTTTTTGTAAGACATGATGGTGTACGCAAACCACTCCAACCTCCATATGATGGACCATTTAAGGTCATACTCAGAGGTACTAAAACCTTTGATCTGGAAATCAGAGGCTGTAAGCAAACCATCTCCATTGACAGACTCAAGCCGGCTTTCGCAACCATGGATGGCGAAACTCTTGAGAAACCTGTGCCAGTTGTGAAACCTTTGTGCAACCAACAGCCTGTGCCAACTACCCGTTCTGGACGACTTGTTCGGCCACCCCGGCGTTATGTTCATTTCCAATGACACTGTGGAGTGAGTGTGCAGCGGACTGCTCCGCCAAAGTAGCGCTAAGCTACCAAGCCTAACAAACTTTCACCGCCTTTGGCGAGACTGACTTTTTTTGGCAACCTCTCCGGAGAAACAAACATTTTGCCCAGCGACTCGCTAGTTGAATCAAACTGTGCTCTGCTTGAGCGTGTGTGTGCACCGATCTCCCTTGCGTCCACTTGGTGTGGCAGTTGTGTCTGTGATACTAATTCTTAATTTCCTTTAATCTTGTAACCTTTTTATTTGTTTTTATTTTTATCAAGTATGTTAATGTTTTACTTTCAAGCTGGCATTATTTAATCTTTCTGATGCATTATTTATTATTTCTTTCACGTAATAGCTTTCACGTAGTTTAACTTTAAGGCACGCGTTAAGCCATGCGCCAAAAATCCATGTGAATTGGTGGAAAAATAGTTTGACCTTCTCACCGCTGCACACTGATATATCCATTCACTAAGCTGCAGGTTTCATTGCAATAGTAGCATTATTTAAATTAATATAATTCTACAAATATAGTCAAATTTCAATAAATTAAGTTATGATTAATACCCTGGAGGCTTATATACAACCTTAATAAATTAAAAAAATAAATATAATAATAAAAATATATAATAAAAAAAATTATATCATGTTGGAAACAACATCTTTTTTTACAATTTAAAAATAATTATAGAAAAAATGTTACAATTTTGCTTTTTTGCTCGGCTATCATGGGGTTAAGCTTCTTCAGTTTTACATAATAATACCTACAGTTTTAAAACATTGAATTTGAAAAAAAGTCTGATTAGAAAGGTAAAAAAAAGTTTATTAATTTGATGGAAATTTATTTATTTAATTTATTTTTTTATTTAATTTATTTTTTTAATTATTAATCTTGATTACAAATTATTTTTCAACATGCTAATTTTTTTTTTATAAATTTTGCTTAAGATTTGAGATGTTTGACTTTTCTTGCTAGTTTTTAATAGCAGTTTGACGAATATGAAATAAAAAATAAATTCAAATGAAAAAAAAATCTTAGTTAAATGGCTTCATCGTAAAACATTGACAGATCTATCTTTAACCCCTTATTGTATCTCTTTTTTTAATAGGTTCTGAAGTAACCATTCTTTTTTTTTTTTTTTTTTTTTTTTTTTTCATATTTGCCTTTAAAATAGAAATTCAACTATCCGCTATGGAATCCATTTTGGTACTTACGTATTAACGCCACTGCAGCAGAAGTTGCACTAATATGCCAATAAAGAGCAATCTTGCTGTTTGCATGTGCACAAAAAAAGAAAAAAAATGAGTCTACCCGATAAAAGCATTAAAAAAATAGCGTCAAAAATCAGCAAACAACAAGGCAACAAGGAATCCAAAAGATAACTGTGTATGCGTGCAAACAAGATTGCTCTTTATTGACTCATTAGCACAACTTCTGCTGCGGTGGCGTTAATACGTAAGTACCTCCATTTTAAAATAAGTGCATTCTAAATGTCTCCTAAATATATAAATGTTTCAAGTATTCCTTTAACAATCTAAATAAAAATTCCAAATGGCTATCTTTGATTTACCAATGTGAAAATATGTAACTAAAAATTGGCTGAGATTTTGACTTTAATCGATAGAAAAAATTGAATTGACCAATGGTACTTTGCATGCAACTAACAAATAGTACAAAAAATGGCTAATTTTAACATAGTATTTAAGGAAAATTTTCCATAATTTGGCACTTGATGCAAGTAATTTTATTTGTGTTTTAACCAATGTGGCCACATAGATAATGATTAACTGATAACAGAAAAATAAGACCTATTGCATAATCTTTCCTGTATTTTGGGCTGATGCTAAATTGAATTAATGTTGTGTTAGTATATCTCTATAAATGGATCATTGTGAATGGCACAGTATGATTTAACCCTCTCATGCATAAATTATTTTTCATTATTCACAAAAAATCTTTTTTTTTTTTTTTGTGATAAATGAGAACCCATTATAAAAAAATTTTATTAGTGTACTGCATGCTAGCTATTATCTGTCCACAAATGAATTCTCAAAACCTTTTTGCCTAGTAATGCAATAATTATCTGTCCTCATATGAGGCCTGTATTCATAAGAGGGTTAACATTTAAAGCGATGTCAAATGTTCAGTAACTCGGATAAGAATCTTGACTGTATTGACAAACACACACACATGCATAAAACAACTGGTTAAATGTGATCGCAGGTCGCAAAGAGGGTTTCATTTAAATATTTATTTTCAAAATAGTTTATCCTTTAATTAATAAATCCAAATTTTTAATTATAATTATTAAATTGAAGAATTGAGGATGTATTCAAACAACAAACTGCTTATTTTATGACTCATTTTTAAATTCAATGCTCTCAAACACATTCACTTGACATTCAGTTTCTTCTTATTTTCGAACTATATAATGTGTTGTATTGGGCGACTTTTTAATAAAGTCAGAATATATTTTAAAATGGGCATTTCAGCCAAATTTCATATAAGATGGTTCTGATAAAACCAGTTCTTACAGAAAAATGAAATTCAAAAACTTTCAAAAGCGGCCAAATGAAGTTGTTAAACTGGGTTTATCTCTAATCATATTTTATTTTTTGTTGTTGAAATGAGCACTCTTCAAAATCTGCCTCCGGCCTGTAGGTCAAGCCGAAAGGGATTTTTTTTCTTCTTATTTAGGAGCAAATGATAAATTGCCAAATATTTTTTCATTTCTAACCTCTTTCATTGAAAAAAAAAATTTAAGTCGCACAAACATTGCTTTTATATTTAAATTTTTTTGTTTTATACTGCTAATTTTTCAGTAAATTTTCCCCTTGCATCTTAAATGAAATCACTGCCGATTCTTTAATCTTTTTTTGAAATCAAGGTGTTTGTATTTTATGTATTTATTTTTTAAACTTATAGAGTCATTTTAATACTTTAACACAAAAGATTTAATTTGAATCTATTCCATTTCTAGAGTAACCGATATACTATATGAATGAATATGGATGAATTATCCCTTCTAATGTTAGATATTTTGAGGTTTAGGCACAAAATGCAGTGCCAAATTAAAAAATATGTAAGATATCTCGTAAACTATTAGACTTACAAGAATTTACTAAATTCTATTTGATTCAACATACAAAAACATATAAAAAAATGTTATCAGTTATCATTTGACACAGTTTTAATATCTGATTTTTAAGGAATTTTTAAAAGGTTTTTTCTTTCTTTAAATATTTTAAGGATGTAATTTTGAAAACTCCTATCTTAGCAGAAGTTTATGTCATGAGAAATATTTTTACCCCAATTTTCAAGATTTTAGGTTCAATAGTTTGAGCTGTGCATTGATTTGCCTCATAATCCAGATTTTATTCTATATATATACGAGCTGTTATCCGTTACTTTGTTCACATAACATTTAAAGAAGTACAAATCCAACAATTAAGAAAACAATTTTGATTATTAAAAGCATGTGTGATTAACCTTTTATCATATTTTATAGCAGAAAGACTTCTGATGGTAACAACTTGTTTATTTTTGTTTAGATATATAGGATAATTTAAAATTTCTGTTGTGAGCATGAAATTCCATACTTGTTTTCTATGATTAAATGAGGAATAAGTTTACATATCTGTTATTCTATTTTATTAATTATATTTACTCTATTTTTAATTTATTCTGTTCATAGATATAGGTTTATGTTTTTGTGACAAAGAATATTACTTAAAGAAATGCAAAACATAATTTCTGAAATGTATATTGTTGTTTTTAGATTTTGTTTTTCATTTCTAAGCTACTAAGATGAAAATGGCATCACCTTGAAGAAATTAAAATGTATATTTTTGTTTTCTAATTAAAATGATTGCTTAACATGGGAAAAAAAAAACATTTTTACTTGATAAAACTTTTTAGTAAAAAAGTCTTTGCAACCTGTTTTAACTGCCATCTTTTAAAAATAATTAATTAAAATAGTATATTATTTTTAAAAATTCAATTTGTATGAATTAGTAGCAATAATTGTCCACTTAAATGTATGGAAACTTAAACTACATCCTTGGTTGTAAATGCCAATAATATGTCTATGTTGCAGACGATTTTTGCTTCTGTGAAATAAATTCATTCACGAAGCTCCAATGTATGAAAACTTATTTTTAGTTTTAGGAAATTTACTTTAATCATTTTTTTGTGTCATCGCTACAAATTCAAATTATTATTTATTATTATTTTAGCGAGAAAATAGTGGCAAAAATATATATTAATCAGTTTTATTTCCTTTTATTTTTGAAACAAAAAACTGAGAATCATAACGTTAACTTTGAATGAAAACTTTCATTTGTATGTAAATCACATTCAAATTTGTTAATCAGTATTAGTAATAAAATATTTTTCATTTATTTTAAATGTGACTTCATTATTTACCAGTTTTTATTAGTTACACATATCCATACCCCTTGTATTTTTAACGAATACTTCAAAATTTCTATGTTATTAAAAGTATGATGTCATTTTTCCAAATGAAATATTTTATTATAATTCTTTTTTATTAACTTTACTTCTAATTATGCCGCCATTTTTCACAGAAAACCTCTTATTAACGTAACCGATATTCATGCTTCCTATATAATAAGACTTCATTTTTATTTCAAGTATGACGTTTTATTTATTTTCTTTGAATTCTTTTTATGTTAATTTTTCATGTTGAAATTGCCCAACTGAAAATTAATTGCCTAGGAAAAATTATTATTCCAGGATTTGATTTTCTTGGCAATGGGAAAGAAAAATGGTTATTTTTTTATCGGAAAAATGTTAATTGATTCTGTATGAAAAATAATGAAATTTTGAATTATTAAGGAAAATATTTGAATAAATCAATTAAAAATTAGCTTATGTTCATTTCTGGGCTCTAACTTATCTATATGCAAATGCTGAAATGCTGTTTTGAAGCCAATTTCATTCTTACTTTCGGACACACTTTCACATTTATAATATATATGGCATAATCCATGTCAATTCAGGCAGCCAAAGAAAAAATCTTACCTTCATAGTCTCAGAAGTTCTTTGATTGAACATATGTTAAAATTCAGGAAAAAAATAAAATTCTCATAATTTTTGGTTTTCCCCAAAAAAATTTCTGGACCGAGATACAGGGTGCCAAAGATGGCATCCCGAGCACCTTTTCCCGTTTGCGATTTTCGAAAAAAAGTTTAAAGTGCTCTATCTCTGAAATGATGCAAGATATCGCATTGCAGTTTATTTTATTTTAAAGATAATATTTTTCTGCTTAAAAAGATATACTCTATTTTGAAACATGTATTTAATTATTTTTACAGCAGCCTTCTAAAAAAAATTTTTTTTAATCAAAAATAATTTTTTTCTCAAAAATGCCAATTTCAAAAATTTTGATTTTTTTTACTGTTAGTCAATACCATTGAGTACTACCTTCACTGTAAAGGAGAACTTCCACATTTGAGTTTAACAAGTTTTAGAATCATTTCAAGAATTTAGAGAATTTTACAGGAACTGCATATCAAAAGTTCCAATAAAAGTCTCTCAATTTTTGGTTATTTGTATCATATATAGCCTATTACATATCCTAAACAAGTTAGAAATCACACGTCAAACATGGTAAATGAGGTGCATTCATACTATGACTAGTTTTATAAATATTTAGATCTTGGTGCAATGTATTACACTCTTGTGAAAACTGGCATGAATACAAAATTTATTATGTTTCTATATATTAAATTCAGTAATACGGAAGTAATATGAATCCATCTTAAAAAGAACATAATCACCAGGGCAACCTAGAATCATTACCTATCATGGGACATTTAATTATGTATGATAGAATTTAATAGAATGAACAATCATCCATTAATATCATAGTGATGGGTATATTCATCTATTACTACCATAGTACCTATATTGCATAAACTTTTAACAGCAAACAAGAAGAAATTTCATTTGTCCAACCAAGATCTTTGAAACAATTGCAAAATATTCAGATTCACAATTTATAAAAAGGAATTTTTGTTGCCTGTGTATATTACTAAGAGTAATGGATTGCAAAGGTAAATGATATCAGTTGTTAATGAAATTGTCGTTAACTTTACGCTCCCACTTGGATCAGCTGTTGGGTATAGATTTCCACCTGCAAGGCAGCAACATCACCACCAGTGTTCACTTCCTATTCACAATGTTTTAAGGATTATGGAAGCCCCAGACCCTATTTGTTAAACAGGAAGGCATCACTAAATATCAAAGGAAGATACAGATATACTGTTCTACAAATTATAAAGTCTATGAATTTCTAATTTCAGTTCTAAGCAGAGTACACTGGAAGTAATATGTTTTGAAACTTATACATATATTTTGTAAACTTTACTGCATGTTTTTTTTTTCTTTTGTAAGCTATTTTTTAAGCTGTCAGTTTCTTATACTTATTAAGAAATAAAATCCTATGTCAAACAAGACTAAGATTTTGATTTCCTGAGACCAGTATGTGATTGTCATACAGGAACTGGTAAAATATATGGCAAAATTTTACATGTGTTTCAATAATTTGTCAAAATCAAAAGTGGAATAAGGAAGGCAATAAGTACACAATGGTATTAATCAACAGCAAAATAAATAAATAAATTTAGGATTGGCATTTTTGATTTCTTTTAATTAAAAAAAAATCAAAAGGCTGCATCAGAAAATATGAATACATTTTTACAAAATTGAATATATAATTTCAAACAAAAAAAGTTACCTTCAAAAAAAAAAAAAAAAAAAAAGCAACAAATGTTGTGAAAAAGATTGTCAAATGTTATGAAAGTCAAATTAAAACTTTGAAAAAAACACTCATAAATATTTTATTCATCCTGTTAAATCTTATCACGCATGATTAATTCAAACATATCCCATGATAGTAATGATTCTAGGTTGCCCTGGTGATTACATTCTTTTTGAGATGGATTCATATTACTTCTGTATTACTGAATTTAATATATAGAAACATAATAAATTTTGTATTCATGGCAGTTTTTACAAGAGTGTAATACTTATTGCACCAAGATCTAAATATTTATAAAACTAGTCATAGTATGAATGCACCTCATTTACCATGTTTGACATGTGATTTCTAACTTCTTTAGGATATGTAATAGGCTACATATGATACAAAGAAACAAAAATTGAGAGACTTTTATTGGAACTTTTGATATGCAGTTCCTGTAAAATTCTCTAAATTCTTGAAATGATTCTAAAATTTTTTAAACTCAAAAGTGGAAGTTCTCCTTTACAGTGAAGGTAGTACCAGAGTTTCCCCCAGAGGGTTTCAGGGGCGCGCTCCGCCCCTCCTGCCCTTTAGTTTAAAAAATAGTGCCCCTCTTGCCCCTCATCCAAAAACTAGCACCCCTCTTGTCATTCGTTAAAAAAAATAGCGCCCTTCTTGACCACATTTGAAAAAACGCAGCCCTCCAGCGATGATCCGAAAAAATTGGCAACGGAACGCAAAAAATAGCCTCATACATGTCTGGTGGGACGGATAATTTTGTCAAAAAATCGCTAAAAAAATGGCAAGTTTCGTTAAAAACCGCGAAATAACGACTAATTTAAGGCAAGATTCGCAAAAAATGGCTGATTTCGTCACAAAATTTCACAAAACGCCAGATTTCCTCAAAAGATTGTGGAAAAACGACACATTTCGAGATTTTTTAACAAAATTTATCTTTTTTTTTTTTTTTTTTTTTTTTTCCATATTTTGATGAAATTTCTGTTTTTTCACGACTTTTTGAACCGCTAAATTCTAGATTCAACTCTATAAAAGTGCCCTTAAAAATGAAAAAGTACCCTGAAAAATGTAAAAAGTGCCCTTTTCAGAACAGTAGCGCTCTGCCCTTTTTTAAACCTGGGGGAAACTCTGGTAGTACTCAATGGTATTGACTAACAGTAAAAAAATCAAAATTTTTAAAATTGGCATTTTTGAGAAAAAAATTATTTTTGATTAAAAAAATTTTTTTTAGAAGGCTGCTTTAGAAATAATTAAATAATTAAATTTCAAAATGGAGTATATTTTTTTAAGCAGAAAAATATTATCTTTAAAATAAAATAAACTGCAACGAAATATCTTGCATCGTTTCAGAGATAGAGCACTTTAAACTTTTTTTCAAAAATCACAAACGGGAAAAGGTACTCGGGATGCCATCTTTGGCACCCTGTATCTCGGTCCAGAAATTTTTTTGGGAAAAACCAAAAATTACAGGAATTTTATTTTTTCCTGAATTTTAACATATGTTCAATCAAAGAACTTCTGAGACTATGAAGGTAACCCCCCTGCCTAAATCGACAAGGATTCGGCCATATAAGGATTGGTGTTTAGTATGGTGCTATGTTTGGTATTAAAACTGAAGTGTGTAGCATTTCCAATTCATTTACCAAGCCACTCAAAAAAATTCTGTTATATTACAGTCTTTCAAGGAAAAATCGTTTTCTATATATTTTAATGATGTTACAGTATTTAAAACATACTGGAATTGATATACATCAATGAGGTGTTTTACAGATTTCTTACTATACAATATAATGTGCATAGAACTCACTTTTTATTTACGGCAAACAAACAAATTTGGCTTTAGAAGAAAATGAGCAATAATAGAATTATTGAAGCCTACAAACAATAATGGCTAAAAGTGTGTTTTTAAATTTAGTTATTTTTTTAATATATATTACTTAGTGTGTATAAATTCTATAGATTATATACAGGGCCACACAAAAGTTCTTAACAACATCAATTTATTAATTGATGTGTCATGAAAATTGCTGTGTAGAAATTTCAACTGGCATTTTACTAATGCATTATGCATTTAATTAAACTAACTTTTAGCATACAATATAGTATGCATATAATCTGCAGATCATATACAGGGTTGCAAAACATAATGACCATTCATGGTAATAGCAGAAATTGAGTCTTTAAATGGCCAAATTATCCTTTTAAATGTCAACTTTCACTTTAGTCAAACTGTGAAGTTTTGTCATAGTATTCTGAATTTGTTGGAAAGTGTTTCATAATCCATAGAGTATGCATGATTTTTCATTCTTGTTTATTTAAATACAACTTTTCTTCATGTGATTTCATTTGTATAATGTTGTATCTGTTATTTTAACTATTAATCCATCCACAAAATACTGAAACATTTTTCATGGCAAATTCAAGACTTTTTTTTTATAATAAGGTCTTCAAATGCCGATGTTCTAGGAATGGATAATAAAATTATTTCACCAGGTTAAAGTTGGTTACAAAGTGGCTTTGAATGACTTTTTAAAAATATTTGCCCATTATCTCACAGTTGTAACTAACAAGGAAGGTCTCCATACTGGGTATACTCAGATTTTTTTGAAAAAAATACAGATTAAATTACTCATGTATGTAATAAACGATCAATCAAATTTAGCAGCAGAATTACAGAAGAAACTCAGTAAAAAAATAAAATACTTTCGAGTATTTGGCGCAAAAAGACAAAAGCGTCATTGAATTTGGCGAGCAGCATTTTCCTTCACCAAAAGCAAATGATTTTAATGCACCTGAAAATTTCTTCTTAATTAAATTTTAGAATACGTGTAAATAGTATTTAATGAATTTAAATTTGAACAATGTGAGAGTTCGACACATAAATGCATTTTACATTACATATTTCTGTTGCTTTTGCTACAGTTATTTAATTTTATCACTTTAAAACTAATTTCTTATATAAAAATACTTTTATATTGAAAAGTATTTTTTTCATATATTTAAGCGTATGACAAAATAAAGGCCAGATGAAGAATGTTGCAATAATACATTTCAGTATAGGAGAAGTTTTTGTTTCCATAGCAACAAAATTGAATCCACAGAGCTCAATTAGATTGGAGTTAATTTTGAGATTGAAACAATTTTAAATAATTTAAATTTTGTTTTAATTCATAAAATTCCACAGTTAATTTTTGTTCTAAATACATTATGACAAAAATATAGTTAAAACAAATTAAAGCTGACAAAATTAACGTTATATAAATATTAAAAAAAATTAAACAAGTTCAAGATGAAACATTTTTATCTTAAAAAAAAATTGACATAAAAAAAAGTATTTTTTGAAATTTTATTTTGTCGCCAACCGATGATAAATCGCCAAGTAAAGGCAATGACAATTATTTTTTTTACGAACATTCTATCAGGGTTCCGCCAAAAAAAAAATTTAAAACATATATATCCACATGAGAAGAACATTCTGTAATTTTTTCAGAATTTTCTGAGCATGCCCGTATGGAGAACTTCCTTGTAAGTTGATATAGAAAAATTTAAATATTCAACTAAAAGCATTTTGTGGTCCAGTACTTGAAGTTTTATTCAATTTGCTTAGAATTAAAAAAAATTTCTCAGTAAAAAATTTTCTTTTTGCAAATCTACAGTGTTTTACAAAGTTTTATAACTCAACTATTTATCATAAATTACCTATCATGTTTTGTAAGAAATGATTCAACTTAACAATTGATATTGGTTCAATTCTTTGTTTTCTTTTCTACAGAATTGGTTTCTACACTTTTCATCACTCATTAAAGTTTCATTTATCGTGTGGGTACTTATTTGAACTTATTTTTGTAAGGAAAAAACACCATTTTTTTTTTTTTTTTTTTTTTTCATGTTTGATGTGTCCAAAATGGTTTTAACCCCATGAGTTATGTAACACTTTGGCATGTCTAAAATTATTTTTTTGGTTGAAATTTTAAAAATTTCAATTGTTGGCTAAATAATTAATTAAACTGAAGTTATATTTTTCATTAAATGAGGGTTTTAGCATCTGTTTTTATCAACACACAAAATAAAATTATTAAATCAAAGAATTTATTTAATTGATAGTATCCACTTGTGTTAAGTTAGCTAAATATAATTGAATCTTAAAATAATTTACAATTTTTTTAAAAAAAATTCTAAATTATAGAAATCATTGTAAGCAATTGGCTGAATTACTTAGCACTTTATTGATAACTTGGTATTACAAAATGTTTAAACATTGTTTGTTAAAACATGAACAGAATGCAAAAAAGAAAATTTTTCTAGTTTTTGATTACTCTACAAAATCTAAAATAATCTCAGTGCTTGTTGCATGTTTTTTATTTTTGGGATAAACTTTGTAACATATTTAAATTTTGTGAAAATGAATTAGTCATGTATTTGGGATTGACAGTTCATTTGTTAGTAAAATTTCACGTGTAATTTAACATGTTCATTTTTCCTTTTCAGTCTTAAATCTTTGAAATATGAACTTGAAGAAGATTGCTATCTGTCAGTGAAAAAATTAACTCCTTTTTGTGGTGTCAAGGTAATAATTAAATATGACTTTTTAAACTTTTTTTTTTAAAGTTTTATAATTTAAGAGTATATTAGAACAGTAAAAGGGTATCTCTGCTCAACATATTCATTAACAATGATTTAATGAAACATAGAGAGAGTATTATCATTCATGAAACAATTAACCTTTTCAGCAGCCTGCCCAAATTGTACCAATATATATATATATATGACCACGTTCGATTCAGCAGAAGCTGTATTGTCCGTTACTGTGTACCTTCTAGATGTATATTGTTTTAACGGAGTCTCTTTCTATTTGTGTACTGAGGGTCATCCTATGTGACTAACATAGCAGAGTTCAACAGATAAGTCGTTTTTTGTTTTTATTATTTTATTACAGTAGAGGACCTATTATCCGGAATTGTTGGGACCGAGGGCTTTCTGGATTTTGGAATTTTCCGGATTTCGGGTCCGTTCGAATCTTGGCACTCCCTCCCCCCAAAAAAACACGGAAAATTTAAAAATAATAACAAAATTATAGCACTGCTATCTAGAATATGAATGAAAAGTGTGTTGTATGAGAAGTCTGTGGAAAAAAAACACTAAGCTACAACTTTGACTCTTGTACTATAGTACAAAGTCTCAAATCCGGACATCCAAAATTCAGAGCTCTTCAAAATCCGGACGTTTTGCTAACTGGTATATATATATATATATATATATATTACCGTAAAATACCGTTAATCCGCCCCTCCTAACGTGACGAAAAATAGTAAAATAATTAGAGGGGGAGGGGGGGGCTTACACGGGATTTTTCTGCGATCGTTTCGTAAAATTTGCGGGTCAATCCATTTCAAGTGGTCCAGAAAATATTTTTTTGGTCGCTCGACCATTTTTAAAAAATCTGAAATTTTTTGTACAACAACCCTAACATGACGGAAGTTCAAAATGACCAATCTTTTAATTTTACTATTTTTTGTTTGTGCATGGCGGCCATCTTTGTTTCATCGTGTGCAGCGATTTTCTCAGATACTAGGGTACACAAAATTGTAAATATCTCGTCTTCTATTTTCCCAATTGAAATGGGGTTTGCAGCATTTTGTTCAGAATAAAATAGGCTAAATATACAGTGATAAAAATATTTGGAAAAATAAATTTTTACAAGTGAAATTTTAGCACAAAATGTACGATTTTTTCCAAAATCTATCCGTTTGCAAGAGGAAAATTTTCAAGCAAGGGAAACTGTCAACCTTACACAATTTTTTCTACAAATAGGTCAAAAGTACATGTACTCATACACCAAGTCCCATATCTGGCAGTTAATTTCTCTTTGCGAAAAAAATTCCGAAATTCGTCAAAAATTTCAATAATCGCACTTTTTAGGCTTTGATATCTCTGGTGGGGCACCAGATAAAAATCTGAAATTTTGGCCTATGATAGTATTGTGTAGTAGCATTATGTACAAAAAATTTCAAGAAGGAGATTTGACTATAAGCTGAGATATGACATGGAAAATATGTGAAAACAATACTGTCAAACTATTGTAAACCTACTATGTAATTGTTCAACAAGACTGTCAACCTTGCACAATTTTTTCTACAAATAGTTCAGAAGTGTGTGTATTCATACACCAAGTCCCATATCTGGGAAATGATTTCCCTTTCCGAAAAAAATTCCGAAATTCGTTGAAAATTTCAAAAATCGCACTTTTTAGGCTTTGATATCTCTGGTGGAGCACGAGATAAAAATCTGAAATTCTGGCCTTTGATAATATTGTGTAGTAGTGTTATGTACAAAAAATTTCAAGAAGGAGATTTGACTACAAGCTGAGATACGGTGATTTAAAAAAATGTTAAGAAATCCTATTACGAGTACATTAGGAGAAATGAGATGTCTCTTTTATTACAATATTTACACAGAAAATATCGTTTGTTGAAAACAGTTAAATAATAAACATTTAATTTACAAAATACTATGTATGCTCAACAAAGAGCTTAACAATATTTACGAGAGATCTTATGAGTTCGACCAATTACTGTTGTCAGTCCATCAGGCTGTTCATTCTAAAAATTATATTTGAAGCCTCCCAAATCTTGTCATCCCTTGTTAACTTGAATGAAATTCTTTAGGTTTAATAATTGAAGCCATGTCAACTCGATCGTTGCAATCCATTTTCTGTAATTTACTTTTCCTGAAATGTGTTCCGAGTAAAATTGTTGCAATAGCATTTCTAGTAGATTTGTTCATCTGGACAAATAGTGTATTGGCTTAGCATACATTCTGAATTGTTTAAATCACACAGAAGCATTTGAAAAAGATATTTGTAATTAACATTTAACTTTGTACCATAAATAATTAATTTAAAATTTTGGAGGTATGAACAATTACATAGTAAGTTACAATAGTTTGGCAGTATTGTTTTCACATATTGTTCATGTCATATCTCAGCTTGTAGTCAAATCTCCTTCTCGAAATTTTTTGTACATAACACTACTACACAATACTATCAAAGGCCAGAATTTCAGATTTTTATCTCGTGCTCCACCAGAGAAATCAAAGCCTAAATAGTGCGATTTTTGAAATTTTCGACGAATTTCGGAATTTTTTTCGCAAAGAGAAATCAGATCTCAGATCTGGGACTTGGTGTATGAGTACACGCACTTTTGACCTATTTGTAGAAAAAATTGTGCAAGGTTGACAGTCTTGTTGAACAATTACATAGTAGGTTTACAATAGTTTGGCAGTATTGTTTTCACATATTTTCCATGTCATATCTCAGCTTGTAGTCAAATCTCCTTCTTGAAATTTTTTTTACATAACGCTACTACACGATACAATCATATTCCAAAATTTCAGATTTTTATCTCGTGCCCCACCAGAGATATCAAAGCCTAAAAAGTGCGATTTTTGAAATTTTTGACGAATTTTGGAACTTTTTTCGCAAAGAGAAATTAACTCACAGATCTGGGACTTAGTGTATGAGTGCACGCATTTTTGACTTATTTGTAGAAAAAATTGTGTAAGGTTGACAGTTTCTCTTGCATGAAAATTTTCCTCTTGCAAACGGATAGATTTTGGAAAAAATTGTACATTTTGTGCTAAAATTTCACCTGTAAAAATTTATTTTTCAGAATTTTTCTTCAACTGTATATTTAGCCTATTTTATTCTGAACAAAATGCTGCAAACCCCATTTCAATTGGGAAAATAGAAGACGAGATATTTACAATTTTGTGTATCCTAGTATCTGAGAAAATCGCTACACACGATGAAACAAAGATGGCCGCCATGCACAAACAAAAAATAGTAGAATTAAAATAACGGTCATTTTGAACTTCCATCATGTTAGGGTTGCTGTACAAAAAATTTCAGATTTTTTAAAAATAGTCGAGCGACCAGTGCTGGACCACTTGAAATGGATTGACCCTTGCATTTTTTGCGAGATATCTGCAGGATTTTTTCGCGATATTTGACGAGATTTGCAAGGTTTTATCGCGATATTTGACGAAATTTGCAGGGTTTTAATGCGATATTTGACGAATTTGCAGAGTTTTTTTCGTGATACTTGAAAAAATTTGCATTTTTTTATGAAGATGAATCATGATGAAATGAATGAATGATGAATCTTTGAATGAAATATGAATTTTGATACTTGAAGCAATACTTGAAAAAATTTGCGTTTTTTTTTTAAATGTAAATTCTGTTGAAAAAACGCAGAAAAAATGTGAATTTTGTAAAAAAAAAAAAAAAGCCAAAAAGCATGAAATCTATTAAAAAAATCTCGAAAAAACGCACATTTAATCAAAGATTCATGATTCATTCATTTCATCATTCCCGTTCTCAATCGCCTTCATTTCCGGATTTTGGGCCCTTCCGTATTTCAGAATTCCGGATAATAGGTCCTCTACTGTATCTCCATTTTTTTGTCATATGATATATGAATACATCATGTTTTAATTTACCACATGCAATATCAGGGTTAAGAACATGCATTCGGGACTACTTCCACTTTATAGTTCATAACTGTTTTATTTTCTCCATATCTATTATAGATTACTTGGTATTTCTTTTATTAATTTTGGTTTTATGTGTGTTGGTTGCCTCAAATTCGTATTATTTTGCTTTTTCATGGCTGTTACGAAGATGAAACCACACACTTTATTTGTAGTTCCAAAGTATTTGGGGCTTGACAATTCTGCTTTGGTTCTATAAATTTCTATTTTATTCATTTTATTTACTTATTTAATTTTTTCTCATATTCAATATATTTTTTTTTTATTATTAAATTCAAATGGTTCATATTGTTTACAATTAATGGTCTTATAATATATATATGTATTCAACCTCAACTTCTATGACAGAAAATTACCAAATTATTTTTCATAATGTATGTATATTGTTAAAGTTGTTTATTATATAGTATCTCTAGTTAAATAAATGAATAATGCTGCTCTGTTGCTGTAATTTAATTTATTGTGACCTTTTCACTTTCTCAACTTATGTTACGGAAACTATTATATATAAAAACGTGGAAACTGGTATTTTTATAAAGACATGTATGAAGTCTTATAAAAGCTATGCATAGAAATTTAACCATCATTTGCAGGCATATACTTGATATTGTAAAATGCAGTGACCAATCATTAAAAAAAATTGTCTTTTTAAATTTCACAGTATGAACAGAAGTTTAATTCATAATTTGAAATGGCCACTTTTTACCTGATATTGTCACTCATATTTTAAAATAATAATATTCCCAACAGTTTTCAATTGAAAAATATATCTGCATGTGAATATCAAAAAAGGAATAAAACTTTAAAATAATTAAAAGTGCTTTTCCATTATTCCGAAGTGTATGATAATGCAGCATTTATTTCAACCAGAATAATCTTTTTTAAAATAGAGCAAATTAGTATGTTTCTAGAATTTATAAGGTTTGGAAAGCATAACTTGTAATGGGATAAGAACTCCTTAGTTAATGTATATACATTTATAAAATTTGTTTTTATTGAGATTTTTCTTTTCCTGTGATGTGTTATTTCTGTGTTGTTTTGGTAATAAAAATAAAAATAATTATTCAAATTCAAAGTCCATTTGCTTAAATTTTTATACTATAACTATACACTTCAATTTATGAACAACAACATTTTGCCTTAGACACTATCATTTATTTTTTTAATTTGATGAGATGCATCATACTAATAATGTGATATTATGTAAAACATATATTCATTAAGTTTTCAAAACATTCTCTTTATCTGTATTAGATAAATATAGTCGACACTGTTTATAATATACCTGAGATATAACACACTTTAGCTTCTAACATACTTTTACTTAAGTCATACTCAGATGCTTGGTCTAAAATGAAATCCTATATTGTGTAATGATATACAATTTTGGCTATAATGGACTGTGTAAAAATCTTAATATGGTTATAATGTACTTTTTTTAGATATGAATGAAAAACAAAATCTGAATATCAACATCGAATTTCCAGTTTGGAAATCTGTAAATAATCTTGGACATTTATCCCAGTCAATTCAAAATCCCTTTCCATGCAAGAGGCCTTCAAGTAACGAATGTCACCGATTTTTGCTTGATTTCTCCAGAGGGAGGGTGAGTCTTTTTAGAAATGCTTGATAAGGGGGTGAGGGATTTCAAGGCTGTGAGATTTATTTTTATTTTACCAGCACAAGGATGATTATGCTCCTCCCAGTGGAAAAAAGGGGAATTTTTGTTGAAGAATAAAGCATGACCCCTTCGGAAACGCAAAAATGCAGGAGGCACGACATCACTTGGGTAAAATTCATTGTAAAAACCTTGAAATAAGTGAGGTTATTTTCAACCCATATGAATTGGCTACTAATTCCAAATGAGTTCAGAATGAGAGCAACATAGCATTGGAAATATTTATCTGAATGAATTCAGTTTTTCAGTCTGTATATGAGTAAATGAATTAAATTTTGTTGCTTAAGGCATGGATGTTTGTAGAAAATGGAAAGCTGTGGCACTACAGGAGAAATATATATATATATATATTCATGATATCAAAGAAAGCCAAATTCAAGCTGAAATCTGTCAAACTGGATATGTCTAAAACAAATGTGAATATAATTTGGAAAAACAAAGATTCAATCATTGATGCATTTGAAAATTTTAGCAATAAAATGAAAAAAAATAGAAAAACTCCTGATGGACACATAGGTAAAGCTTTATTGAAATGGTTTATGATACAATGAAACAAGAATATTCTATTTCTTTTTTTCTTTTTTTTTTTTCAGAAATTCTCAAAATTTCAATTTAAAATCTCTATTATTGCATGTGTTATCATGTATCTTTTTCATTCACATTATTCACTGCACTTTATTGATTATTGCTTATAACATACCCTATTTTCTGGTCCTCTGAAAGTACATTATAATTTTTTCAATTGTATTTATATTTTGTACAATTAAAACTTTACCCCTTTATTTTAAAGAAATATACTTTTAATTATTTCCTGATTGCTGAAATTTTTCACATTTAGTAACAAAACAGTTAGTAATAATATCTCATTAAAATTTAAATGTTTGTTTATTTATTTTTTATTTTTTCAGAGAAAAGATGTCTCTTCAAGTAATTTGAAATTAGAACCTCTAGTTACAAAATCGGTTTTAACTCCTAAAAAAAATACTAATTCTCTGATGAAATCTCAACATCATCAAGATGTAACATTTCCACCAATATCATGTAAGTATCTTTGTAGTAAAATATTTTAAACAATAACTCTTTTTCTTAAACAGTGTTATTTTATTAAAAATTTAAAACATATGTATGAATGGGTTTCAAAATGCAATATGTTTAAATTGTGTTATTAAAAAATGTTATGCCTTTTTTTCAATAGAAATACAGTGATCCCTCACTTATTCATGAATACAAGAGACAGCAAAAAATGCACATAAGTGAAAAACCACAAAAAAGATCCCAAAAGTGAAACATCAATACAGTGTACTTATATTAGTAATTAATACTGCGCTTACACTACTAAAAAATGTAAACATGATTAGTTTCAAAATGCAAATACATGTATAAGTTACGTTAATTATTTTAAAAGAACATTAAGAAAATGAAAATGCTTAAATACCTTAACTTCATTTTACTCCTATTATACTCTCTCAAAATAGTTTACAGTCAAGGATTTTTTTGTGATTTTTTAAAAAAAAGAGTCTTTTCAAATTAATTGAGATGTGAAAAGTTTCTTTGCTTCCAGAATTGCCCTGAAAATAGTCATGCAAAGTTTCTAATACTTCTAACGCTGCCATATGAATTGAAGGAACTTTTGCTGCATCTTCTTCATTTTAACTGTCCTCCTTTTCATCTTTGTCATTATCATTCATTTCACTCACAATGGCTCTAATTTACTGCAATTGAACTGTGATTAAATATACTAGCATCAATGAATTCATTGAAAGTACACATAGCCTATCTTCTTTGTTTATGTTATTTACATAATTTTGAAATGGCATATTCTGCATCCCTGCTGATATTGGATTGCAAAAGTTAGAAGTTCTTCATGAGTTGATATAGCTGAAACAAATTCTTTAAAATCAAGTACAGTTAGAGGAATTTGGTTAATCTCATGCTAGATAGTGGCAGTGGCGTAGCTAGAATGGGTGACACCCGAGGCAGATGTAGATGGTGTCACCCCGCCCAATCCATCATATTTTTTTCAATCACAATTCTATGTTATTACAGCATATGTCCATACCATTTCTTATTTACCTTTTGTCCTCCTGCATAAAAAAAATCACAGGAACGACTCATCGCTCATCCCGTAGTTCGTATAGGTCAATGCGGTGTCTATGTGTAGAACAAAATTCTTTCTTTTAAAGTTTGCTTTCGCTATGCATTCATTGGATAGGTTGGTTTTTATTCTCTGATGCATATCTTATTTAGGAAAATTTCACATTCTCAAAGAAAATAAAATTAACTCTGTTGCATTGTGTGCTAGAATTTTCTTTTTATTTTAGTATTATTTTCCAAAATCTTATCAGATTATATATATATAGATTTGCAAAAAGAGATTGTGTGTCACCCTTCAAAGGGTGACACCCGGGGGGGGGGGGACCGACCCCCTCATCCTCCCACTTGCTATACCACTGGATAGTGAATCGGCAACATAATTTTCAGAACCTTTTGTAAACCGGATATTGATAGGAAATTGCGATATATAATCTAGATGACATAGCTGCCAAGTACTGCCCTTTTCAGGATTTTGTTTAATGGCCTAAATTATGGTCAGTATGAATGAAGAAGTTTCTGCCTTAAGCAGGTGTCAAAATTTTCTTTTACTTGAATATATGGCATATAATTTGTGGTCATATGTCAATCATTTTTTTTTCTTTTTTGGCTGCTAACTCTGACATTTGATGCTTCTAGACCATAAGCTTAACTGAGCATTGAGAAGAGGATGTCCTGAAAGCATTGCCTGAGAAATTGCTTTGTTAGACACCGTAAATGCAAGATTTGCTTCATTGTTTCATTGTATTTGGTCATTTGAAAAATTGAAATAAGAATGATTCTTTTTATTTTTGTGTTCTTCATGAAATTTGATAAGAGCTGCTAAAATGTCAGCAGCTCTAGGAATGAATTGTCTGTAAAGTTAACTATGCTTAGACAGAGTTTCCCCCAGAGGGTTTCAGGGGGGTGCTCCGCCCCTCTTGCCCTTTAGTTTAAAAACTAGCGCCCCTCTTGCCCCGTCATCCAAAAACTAGCGCATTTCTTGTCGTGCATTAAAAAAAAAAGCCGTTTTTCTTGCCCCACATTTAAAAAACGCAACCCTCCAGCGATGATCCAAACGTGCTATAGCGGGTAAATTATGCAAAAAATTCGCGACAAAATGCAAAAAACAGCCTCGTACTCATCCCGTGGAACGAGAAATTTCGTCAAAAAATCGCTAAAAAAACAGCAAGTTTTGTTAAAAATCACGAAATAATGACTAATTTCTGGCAAATTTCGCAAAAAAAGGCTAATTTCATCTCAAAATTTCACAAAACGGCAGATTTCCTCAAAAGATCATGCAACAACGACAAATTTCTTCCAAAAGTCATGATAAAACAGAAAATTTTGTAAAATGAGTCGCAAAAAATGGCAAATTTCATCCAAAGATTGCAATAAAATGGAAAATTCCGTTTTCGCGATATTTTCACGAGATTCGTTTTTGATTTGCGATTTTTTAGCAAAATATGTAGTTTTCTATGATCTTTTAACAAAAACTGCTGTTTTTGCAATCTTTCAATAAAATTTGCCGTTTTTTCATGATTTTTTTAGCAAAATATGCCATTATTTGCGATCTTTTTACAAAATCTGCTATTTTTTGGGATCTTTTAACAAAATCTGCTATTTTTCATGATCGTTTAGCAATATTTGCCCTTTTTTTTCGCGATCTTTTAACAAAATTTACTTTTTGCAATTTTTTGATGAAATTTCTGTTTTTTTATGACTTTTTGAACCGCTAGATTCTAGATTCAACTCTATAAAAATGCCCTTAAAAACGAAAACTGCCCTAAAAAATGTAAAAAGTGCCCTGAAAAATGTTAAAAGTGCCCTTTTCATAACAGAAGCGCCCTGCCTTTTTTTAAACCTGGGGGAAACTCTGGCTTAGATATACACAAAGCTGGGTAAGAATACAAGTCTTTAAAAATTTAAAATGGCTCCAACATAATCAGAAATTGGTGAAAGACTATCTTTAGATACTTTAAAGTCTAAAAATTCTAATGTAAGAACACCAAATATGCATTTAGAAGGCTTAATTGTGAGACATAATTATCAAGTCTAGAAAATAGAGTTTTGAGATATTCAAAGTGCTTTTCAAGAGATTTTGATACAGTTAAAATGTCACCAATAAAAGCATAAACACCTGGTAACTTCCAAATTACTTTATATATGAATCTCTGAAAGCTACTCGAAATGTTGCACAAATCAAATTGCATTTGAGTATTCTCAAAGTGTTGAAAGGATGTACAGATAGCAGTTTTATGATTATCCTTGGGAGCAAATGGAGTTTGATGACCAAAGAGGAGATTAAGTACTTTGACCAAATCTATCTGAGAAAATATTGTGGCTCCATGTAATTCACCTGTAAAATCATCATTGGTCATAATGGAATATTTATCCTTTTTAGTTTGGCCATTTATTCCTTTGAAGGTTGCAACATGATTACAGACATTGCTGTTTTTCTTTCGAATCCTATGCAGTGCCAAAGTATAAATGCTGTTAAATGGACGCATCTGTCCTAAATCCAACATATACTGGAATTCCATTTTTGTTATTTTCAAACAATCAGGAGCAAGGTGACATGGTTTAGTAGAGCTGTTGCAAAAAGTACGTATTCGTTACTAAGAAACGGGTATTCTCTAAGATACGAAATACCCAATTGTTACTTAGAAATACCACTCGTTAGCCGTTACCGGACGGTACAGGTCAGTTCGACGCCAACGTTTCGACGCGTGGTCAGTTCGACGCCGTACTTTTCGACGCCGGGGCAGTTCGACGCCATATATTTTTTATGAAACTTAGGAACTTCCGATTTTATTTACGTTTGCACAGCTTATTTAGACTTTCTAACAGCATATATATATATATATATATATATATTTTTTTTTTTTTTTTTTTTTTTTTTTTTTTTTTTACTTTTCTGTGTTAAAAAAAGAAAAGAAAAAATGTTTACAATGTAAAATATCTTTATTTTTATGTTCTTACTAAAAAACACCCATTCTTATTTAAATTAATTGCTAATGAGCTATTTTCTTCAAAACTTTTAAATTCCTTTACAATGTATTTTATTCTATTTTTTGCTATAGGAATATAATTCACAAATATCCACATTTTAAAAGTACTAATTAAATGAAACTCTTTAATAAAGACCTGTTTTGTAATTTTTAATCCTTGAATAGTTGTGTAAATTTTAAAGACTAAAACGCAGTAAAACTGTTAACGTTATTTGTTCAGAATTTGGAAATACCTTTAGTGTAAGTAAAGCAGCTTCCATAACGTATTAACTAGAATTCACATGCAATTCCTTTGTCCTCACCTTGACAAAGGGATAGGGAGCGTCCATAAAGGGGACAATGAGGGCGCACGTAAATGTACAAAGGAACCGTGACATTCCCACTCAGGGGGGAAGAAATGTTGCACAGAAAAGCTAACACCGCTTCCCCTAGAAACCCTTGCCGATATAAGAAGAAACGGGTTGAAACTTCGCATTGACGCCTGTGACTAGCTTATCCTTATCTATTCTTCTTTCTTTGAAACATATTACAGGCTTGTAAATAACTCTAACTCTTTTTTGACAAGTGCAACCCCCCCCCCTCCTCCAGTTGGGGGTTATGAAATCGCCTCAGATTTGTCGTTAAGTATTGCCGATTGTCAACGCATGCGCATTTCTTATCTTCTCTAAAGCGCCCGTAATCTATTTGGAAGCCTGTCGATATTTTTAAATTCAATGTTAGCACTTTCAACCGTAGAAATGTCTGAAAGCCGAAAATATATGACTAAGAGAGGTAAAGAAAAGTATGAGCACGATGGATATTTATATTGTTTCGATAAATATATAGAAAATGGAGCAAAAAAATCGTGGCGTTGTGAAGTTGAATTTTCCAAAAACAATAAATGTAAAGGAAGAATTTACACTGATGCAGTTACGAGTGAATTTTTAAAACTTGTTCGCAATCATGCTCATGAAGGAAATGCAGCACGTGTTGAAGTTGTCCGCACTTTAACATCAATAAAGCGAAGGGCAGGTGAAACACAAGAAACTCCCGCAGTAATTCGCATTGAAGAAACGCAAGAGCTGTCTGTTGGAGCATTAGGACAGTTTCCAAGCAGAGAAGCTGTAAGATTAGTTATTAAAAGACGTAGAAAAGACATAAATGCACTCCCGTCGCAACCAATTGACAGAGCTTCCATTGAATTGCCAGAAAATTATAAATATTACGGAGAAAATAAGGAAAATTTTGTTATCGCCGATTCGGGAGTGGGGGATAAAGACCGAATTTTAATTTTCGGAAAAGCCAGTGTCAGCGATTGGATTCACCTCGTAACAAAAATTTACGTTGATGGAACTTTTAGTCTAGCACCACATCATTTTTACCAGGTTTTTGTTATTATGGCCGAACGTGGAGGTTTTGTATTGCCAATCATTTATGCCCTCTTACCCGACAAGGCGGAAGAAACATATACACGAATGCTTGAAATGATTCAAGACAGTTGGCCATTTTTTAAGGCGAAAAAAATTTCTTTAGATTTTGAAATTGCCTTAATTAACACTTTTTCAAGCAAGTTTCCAGACGCCGAAATTCAAGGGTGCTTGTTCCACCTTGTGAAAAATATGAAGCGCAAATTAGCAGAATTCAATTTAATGCAACGATATAATACCGATGCTGATTTTGCTCTCTATGCACGTATGATTCCTGCGTTAAGTTTTGTGCCTATCGAAGAACTTGAAAATGCTTTAGAAGTTTTGAGTGAGAATTTACCTAATCAGTTAACCCCAATTTTAGATTACTTTGAAGATTATTATGTTGGAAGGATTCAGAGAAATAATCGTCGCCGTCGTCCTATTTTTAAACCAGAAATGTGGTCATGTTATGCTAGAACCTTAAATAACGAAGGACGCACCAATAATTTCGCGGAAGCAGCACACAGACGTTTACAGTCCGAATTTGGTGTTTCACACCCCACATTATGGAAATTCATAGATGGTCTCAGACGTGTTCAAAAAACAATTGACCAATGTTATGAGCAATTTGTACGTGGAGATGAACCGCCGCACAAGCGGAATAAGTATCTGCGAGCTGATATGAGAATTAAAGTAATAGTTGAAGATTTTGAAAATCGAGAAATAATGGAATACCTGAAAGGTGTGGCGCATAATTTTGCAATGGATTAGTATAATAACAGTTTTGTGATGTAATCTTATTTATGTGTAATCTTGTTACTCTGTAATTAAATTTGTCTGCAATATAACTTTTTTGTAACCATATGTTTATTTACCATTTCTGTATTTTGCCTTTTTGATGCTGTTTTGTGAAATAAATAAATAAAAAAAAACAACCTCCCTCATGTCCCAGGGCCTTGACGTTGGCGAGGGGGCTTCTCACTAATCTGGGACAAAAAAAAAAAAAAATCTAGAACACTTTCACACATATATTTATTTCAAATATGCATGCAAACAATCGATAATTCAATAAATAAAAATCAGTCATATTGCTTATTTATTTGAATCACGCTTCATATACATAACAAAAATATATATATATTATATCAGGCATATTGCATATTTATTCTAAAAATAAATAAAAATACGGAAAAAAATATATGGCGTCGAACTGCCCCGGCGTCGAAAAGTACGGCGTCGAACTGACCACGCGTCGAAACGTTGGCGTCGAATCGTTGGCGTCGAACCGTCGGCGTCGAAACAACCTGCTTCGTTACCGGAGTCCATATGCAACTGAACAAAGTGGAACTAACTTCAAACGCTGCTTACGTTTGTATAATTCATGCTTTCGCACGAGTTCGCCCCAACAAGTATATTAAGGTACATATTAAAAAGAAAAATATTAATTGTGTATTTGAATAGAAATGTCCACTACTTAGAGTGAAACCAGTGAAACATGCGATAACAAAACCTGTCGATAATGGAAAGTAGCATTAAGCGATTCTCAAAAACGTTTTACCCCGCTTAAGATCGCAAAATTTTTTTAACATATTCATAGACTCAATCTAATGCATGAAATCATAAAATTTTCACTGAGGCAAGAGAAGTGATACCAAATCAAATAGCATTTTGTATTGAAGATCAAGTAATAATCTAATACTTTAATATAGTGACCAAGGGCGTGCAAAGACAAAATTGCGCCCGGGGCAAACTTACAATGTTGTGCCCCCTCCCAAATTTTTCTTGTAATGGGCCAAAAATGACGTTAGTATTATAAATTTTGTGCCCCTTAAATCTTTGCACTCCGGGCAGCTGCGCCCTTTGCCCCCCTTTTTCGCACGGCACTGATGGTGACCCTTCAAACATAAATCTTTCCAGAAATTCTTCATCATTTCTTAATTTCAGCTATAACGAATATTTTATTCTACTATAAGCTTCCATTCTTTTTACAGTGAAATTATACGGTAATTTTAATAGATTAAATGCATAATTAACACAAAACTAGTTTAATTAAACTCTTAAATGATAAACACGCGTTGTTTTTCTATTGCTTAGATTGATGGCTCTTTTTAAAATCAAAATATTAATACACAATATGTAATCTAAAAAAAAAGTGCAATTATTTTGTTTAAGTTTTAAAAATGCATATAAAACTTCATATCTGTAAGGTAAATAGTACAATCCCTAAACGATCTAAAAACAATCGTTCTTCTAAAAGCAATTTTTTTCTGCTTCAAAAACTCCCTCCAAATTCACACTTACATATTCGGAAAAAGAACGGATGCTGAAATAACAAAACACATTTCTATCTTTCTTTTTCTTAATACTCAAACAACTAAATGAAATACCCGTATATGATACTAATACGAGAATAGAGCTGTTGCAAACTGCACATATTCTTTAACATACAACGGGTATTCTCTAAAAAACAAAATACAGAATCCTTTCTTTGAAATATCACTCATTTGTAGTTACTGTCAATACGCCACCGAACAAAATGAAACTAACTTCAAACGATGTTTTACGTACGTTTGTGCAATTCATGAATGAAGCCAGACAGTCGACACGGTAACAGATGCGAATTTGCATTCGGGATCTGGCATTAGGCACCGATTTCAATTATTTTGGTATCAGTCTATGCGTATAATTCTGTTTGAATGTAACAGTTATTTTCAAATGATTTGGTTTTCATAGGAGCTTATTGATTTATTTATTATGGAAAGAAAAAGAAGTAAATTGTGGACATATTTTTCTGCAGTATCAAGTGATAAAGCAAAATCTGATTTATGACAAATGAAGTATTCAAGTAAAGGAAGTTCAACAACAAACAAAAACAAAAATAAAAACATTTATTAATAAAGCATTGTCCATCACATGATAGTTTGTTTCCATCAAAACCATTGTTATCGCCATTATTGAGCCAGCAGCTTAGTAATAATGATGAAAGTGTTGCAGAGAGATCAAATTTCCTTGTTGGTCCGAATCTTCACCTGACTGAATGTGTTTCTATAAAAATACAAACAGATCTCTCAAGGTATGTAAAGAAACCTATTAGTGCTGCTAATGAAAATATATATATATAAGCTGATATAGTTTTATACATGGTTGTTAAAGATCTTCAACCATTTCTGATTGTAGACGGTTTCGGTTTTGATGATTTAATTAACTACCTTGAACCAAATTAGAGGTTTACTTTAAGTGTATTTTTCTCCTATAAAAATATCTTTGCATGTGTATTTATATTTTATATTTGAAAACATTTTTATGATAAAGACAAATTTTTAGATTGCTTTTAAAAATGTGTTTATGATAAAGTTTCTTTTTCTTTTCTCTTTTTTTGTTGATTGTAGAAATATGTGAGTATTTGCTGTTTGTTTTTAAATTTCATATTTGAAGAAAATAAAAGTATCTTAAAATATAAATAAAAATTTTTAGAGGTAATAGTAATATGATTGAAGTACAAATGTAGATGTTGTTTGATAGAATGATCACGCAAGAAATAAAACATATTGCTTTTAAATTATTCCAGAAATTAAATTTTCACTACACATAATTACTTTAAGTGTATAATTAATAAAAAGATTTGCTTCTAAAAACATTTTGTTTGATTAATTACATTTCAAAATTTTATTGTATAAATTTTCAAAGCTTTTACTCTTGCTAAATTGCTTTCCCTGATTATTCTTTATTTTAATAAGTAATAAATTCTACAATTTAGACATGGTGTACTAAATTATGTATTGTTTTTTAATTGTGTTTGCCTTTTTTCATACAAAATTAGAAGCTTGATTAAATCCATGTTTTATGGACAGATAGCAGCACTAAACAATTTGTGAAGAGTAAAAAAGACGAATTCTTCCAAAAACTCATGTTGTAACTAGATTTCTTGCAGTTATTAGCCGGTTTCTGAGTAGTGACGAGTAACGACTATTTTCCAACGGGTAGTGAGTTTTAAAATAATGCCATCATACGGGTATTTATTTAGTCATTAGTTTTACGGCACTATGGTTTAGCATATACTTGAACACCAAAAGTATTAATTTAAAGCATAACAGAATATTTTGCAATTTGGTTTAACCTAATGTTTGGATATAGATTTAAAATTTTAGAAAAGATATCATCATTTATAATAGATTAAACAGAATGTGTATCAGAAGTATGTACAATGCAATGTGAATTCATAGTAGTAATATTTTCAAATGAAGAATGCTGTCTTAGTTCTGGCTTTAAGTTAAAATAATATAAAATTTCAGCATCTATGATGGGGATAAAAACATTACATACATAAAATGGATAAACAGATTTCTTTCTTAAATCCATTTCTATAGATAATAACTTACACTCGTAAACATTAATTAATGTGCCATTTGCAGCAACAAATGTTTCTATTGGAAGAGTAATTTTATTTAAATCCATAGCTGGTATTAAAGAACAGTTACTTCCAGTGTCAACTGAAAATATTAAATTGCTCTTGTGGCTGTATACAAACAGACAACGGGATGTTAAGTATTTTAACATGTGCTTGTAGTGCCATTTGTTGAATGTACCAAGGAGGATAGATACATCACCATAATTCTATTCCTGCCAGTTGCAATACATTAATATTAGTACATTTATTTGGGAATGGCCACTAGTTTAAAAGTGGTGACTAATGAAACTTTCTAGTTTTCCCCTTTACTTTTTTCTGTCTGATTTATGAAAGTACAAACAAAACTTTTGTAATTAGAATTACTAAATAGTTGGTGAGAAATAAACTGTTTATCCACTTTGGCACAAACTGGTCAGTTGCAACTGGAGTTTGTCAGATGGAAAAGTACTTTTTATTGTTTATTTATTTACTTTTGTTTAAATGTAAGGAAAATATAAGAATAATTTATTTTGTTTTTTATCTTTTAAGGTGAAGAAAAAACAAAGGATAAAGTGAAAAATGCAGAGAATTTAATAAAGCATGAAGTTTCACCTCATACTTCTGATGCTATTTTGGCAGATTGTCTTAGTAATATCACTTGTGTAGATTCCAATGTTGTCAATGAAGACAATTTTAAAACAGATTACACTAGGTATTTAAATTTGTATATTCTATTTGATAACTGGATTTTTATCTATATTTGACTTATCAGATTTTAAGGCTTGAAAAAATAAAGATGCAATTTTTTTAAAAAAGTTCCATTTGCATTTTAATACTTGTTTTTTTTATTATTGAAAATGCAATAATATATTATAAAAATAACAAAAGCATTTATTCTCGTAATAAAAGTTACTTAAAATGTTAACGTAAAAAACATAATTAATATGATAAAGAAATTTATAAAAAGCAGATACTCATACTGTTTTCAAATATAGGTGTGAAAACAACTAAGAACAACTAACATAGAAATTTTTCCAGAGAGAAAATTCACCTTGAATATAACATTTCAAATGAAAATCAAATTAAAAGGCGCAAATGCCAACTTAGTGAAAAAGAAGGCGAATTTTCTCTCTGGAAAAATTTCTATGCATTAATGTATTCAATCAATGCTGGATTAATTTGTATTTCATGATTGCCCCAGATTGGTGGCTCGCGGATTGTATTTTATCTTGTGCTGCTTTTATAGCCTTGCCAACATGTAATAGCGATAAGTTCCTTGCTGGGTGTCATTCCATGTGGTTTACTCAGTATAACGTTAGTGCGCTATACTGATGGCCTGGGTCCGATTCCCGGCATGGAATCTTTTTCACTAAGTTGGCATTTGCGCCTTTTAAGCAATTCAAAATTTGATTTTCATTTGAAAAGTTTGCATATATCCTAATCATCCTGGTTGATGCTTTTTAAACAACTTGCTGGTACTCCAAAGAACATCAAAATGATTAATTTGCATTGGTGCATAGGATAATTTTTCAAACTTCAATTTAGACACCACTATTGAGCTAGGAGATTGAATGTAGTAAAGAGAAATTTTTGCTTTTTTAATAATGTCATGTGCTAGAGGGCGAGACTTGAGTTGTTTTATTGTGTTTGTGAGCAATAAAGAGTTGTTAAAAGATGCTCCTGAGGAACGCATTATAACTCCCATCCCGTGAAGGCTGTTAGAGCCATCTATAGTTGCTATATTATAATCGACATTGTCACTAACCCATTGAGAAAAGTGACCTGAATGTACAATGTTTTGGGTACTTTCATCCATTACAGAAAAGTGTATGTATTTCTGTATTTCATCATAAGCCACCCTGAATCCTAGACTATAAAGTTCATCAATTAGGAAATGAGATCTCTCCCAAAATCTCTGTAAATCTGAATGCCTACAGCAAGAGGAATCGGATATATCAGAGAACGAGGTTTGCATGCTTGCATTACAGCTTGGCCTATTGAAATCTGATGTAGATCATTGCATTTACCACCAATTAAGATATCTAAAAAAGTTAATAAAACAGGTGGTAAATATGTCTTATTTTCTTCAATGGATGCAATATCTGATGAACTAGGATAAAAGCCGTTATTTTTGTACGTCAAATTTATTTCTGTTCTAATCAATTTTGCTGCAGATTCTATTAATCTAAATTTTTCTTCATCAGGATCATCAAGTCGTTTTTTCTTATGACAGTCCAGTATTATGTTTGATACAGTTTTTGCAAATTTTATCATGTCATTTTTTCCATCTCTATTTGATATTATAATGTTGTCTCCAAACCTGTCTAGCAATTTTTTCTTCGAATGCCTCGAAATGTAAGGCTCGCTCCCCTCAGATGAAAAACTACGAATTTTTTTTACTAAATCATTGACAGATATTGGCTCTCTACAATTTTCTTGAAACCACTCACATGCCTTTTCAAAAGCATCAGAGTTCTCAGTGTCAGTCGGACGTCCTACTGCTGCAGGCAATCTTTTACTGCTACCTTCAGATATGTATTTCACAGGAGTGGGTTTTCCATTCTTAAAATTGATACTACACACTTGGTGATATTGAGCTTCTGCAGCAGGTAAATCAATGACTGAAAGCAACCTCATGAGTACATTTACTGCCCATAAATCATTTCTAGAACATCATACTTTCAAAGTTGTACCTCGAAACTGGAAAAAATACTCCTTTTTTACGGTTTTGATGATCCGTAATAATCTGACCTCAGTATAAATAATTCTCTTTAAAATTGAAAGATCCAACACTTCCTCGTAACGTTCTTGAGCTGGTGAAGTAGTATTATCTTGTGAAATTTCCAGTTTTCTATCACTTTTAATTTTGATAGGGTTGACATATACACGTCAACATTATGTATGTACTTTAAAAGAACCAGAAGACATAGGATTGAAAAATTCATGAATTTTATCAATTCTTTGCTTGCTTGCATTAACAATTACCTTCAGGCCTTTTGCTGTTGATGTGACATAGTGAGTATTGTCACAAATTTCATTAGAACACAAAATGCTTGCATTTTTTTCCAATTTTCTTATACTGATTTTATAACTCAGAACAAAGATTGCCTACTTGAATAGGATAAGAAAGCATCTAAAAATTAGTCTCACAGTGTCGTAACTCGTAATAATCTTTCATCTCACCATGTGCCTTTTGTTGCTGCAACACAGAAGACGATTTCTGCGTCAGCTTTTCCCCCGTGCAATGTGAAGAGAATATTACATAATCTTTTAAATGTTCTTTTTTATCCTGCGCCTAAAAGAATGGCGCATGCACTCTTGTAGGAGAGTCAAACATTTGCTCAAATTAAGAACAAAACTTTCAGTATTAGATTTTATTTATTTATTTATTTGATGTATAGAAACATAGAAAATTTTAGAGCAATTTGCTATTCTAAAAATTTATTTGCACATGAGTTTTTATTTTCGTAAAAATTAACATTTAGTGTGAAGATTAAAGTGTATCCTCTAACATATGATTCTTATTTTAGTAGAGTCAATTTTATAGTATGCCATTAGAATTATAGAGCTCTATGGATTAACATTAATATGGTATAAACGATCACGATCCTTTGGAAATTTGGAGATAAGAGCATTTTTTGATACCTTATATTTTGTATTGAATAAATTATTTAAAAAATATAAAATGGTGCTGTCAATATTTATTGTTCAATCAGTTGATCAATATTTATTTGTCAATTTTGTAATAACAATTAGTGTTGCAGTGGGAGTTGTCATATAGCAGTATCAGATGTAATGTAATGCAGCAAAGTTATGTTTAAGGTTTAACTATGCAGTCATGTAGGTATAATTTTTCTAAAATTCCCTGCTAGTTAATCTTTACAAATATTTTTTTTTAAACAATATCAAACTCTTTTTAAGCATTAAATTTCCTGTAATTTGATACCTCACATGATTATTTAACACTTTGAATCATGTTTTTCAAAAATCCAAAACCCTTCATTTTTTTGCCATAATTTTTTTTATTTACTTAACAAATATCATGTTCTTTATCAGCTCAAAATTTCCTTTAATATCATACCCCACATGGCTGTTTTCGATTTTTTTAAATTTTTCGCATTTTTTCAAGATGGCTTCCAAAAAATGTATTTTACGCAACAGTACGAATGTATATTTTTAGTATGTTCATTAGGAGCTTATTACCTGCCATTTGCAACAGGAATTATTTCTGTTCCAATTAGTTCCACCTCTAACGCTATTTCTACTGTACTATCTGACTATTATGAATAAAACTGCCATGTAGAAAAATTTCAAAACTTTCAAATTTTTCATTGATTATTGTTTTTTTTTTTTTTTTAACTGGAGAATTTATTTATGTTTTCAGTATATTGAAGAAATTGTGGATGTTAAATTTCTCAGTGTAGTAAAACTGATGTAAAATAAATGAAATCTTAATGCAGATTATATTTAAGTTTGAAAAATAATACTTAACATGATTTGTTTGGCACATTTGAGTCCTTCTGATACACTTATGTGTTGCAATACATTAGTTGATAAACTTTTCTTTAATAAATCTCGGTATTTTTTGTTACCTATGAGATGACTATTATTTATTTGTGTTAAATAAAAGGTTTTAAATCAATTTTAAATAATATAATTTTTTCTGTTTAAATTGATTAAAAAATATGTGTAATTGTATAATAAATGTAAAATACATTGTAATCTTTTAATGCTTCTTTTCTTTATCCTTTATTCTATTTACTTTATAATTCTGTGCAACTTTTTAATTTCAGTTCTTTAGATCCAGAGCAGGTAGAGACATTAAATATTGAAGATGAAACTTTTGATAAACTTTGTCAAGAGTTGAAGGTTATCTTATATGTATTGGATAAAAATGTTAAATTAGGTGTGTATCTTTGGATTTTGTTTTCTCAAAGTCATATATTCTTCATGTTATTGTATGTGGTTTAATTTTACTTGCTAGTATTTTATTTAGTATCTTTAAAATATTTATCAATGCTTGTACAAAATTAATAAATAAAATAATAAAATAATAATTATTTTTGTTGTTGATTTTATTAATTTGATTACTCAGTAAAAAATTATTAAGGTTTAAATGTTATTATTTTTTTTAACACAATAATGCAGATTGATAAAGTTATCATACAAAACATTCCTGACTGTGCGAACAAATGCCCAAGCCAGAAATCAAACCTGATATTTGGCTTACATTGCTAATGCTCTATTGTTTATACTACCTGGGCTAACAACTAGTGAGCGTATTTTGCTCAGATAACCTTATTGGTAATAGCATCTGGTCTGCCATGTAGATAGCTTAACAGAAGGAACCGCTGGTAAAGAAACTCCATATAAACAATGAATACATAGATTAACTGTTATTTTTTAACACAATTATACTGATTGGTAAAGTTATCACACAAAATTGAATATTTTCAACTGAGCAAAAAAAAAAAAAAAAAATTCTTTGCTTAGTCAAAAATGTTCAATTTGTTGAGTTAAAATATTTTTAGTTATTTAAATCTACTTATCAAAGAAATTTCCTTATTTAATAATATTAAAACAAATGTAAATATGTCGATTTAGATATTTTATCTTTTATGGATGTTGATTTGAAAATAAGTACTATGTAAAACATGACTCTATTTTTTTTTCCAAATTTATTAATATTATTATTTACCTTTGAAAAAAAATATCTTATAGTACTCAAATATCTTATTATATGTTCACAACACACAAAAAAAAGTTTTTTTCCCTTCATTAAGCCTCTCACATTCATCAAAACTAAAATTACATTAGTATTTTAGAAAATAAATAATGATCTAAGAAAAATCTGGAGAATTTCTATTTGGATATCAAACACTTTACAGAATACTGTGCATCCAAATATGTAGTAATATAACACAATAAAAACATAGATCTTAATTTTACAAAGATGAAATATTTCTACTTGTGGAAGTAACCTTGTGTTTTAAAGAAAACATGCACTTGCATTCATAAAACTTTAATATTTTTGTAATAAAATAATTTTTATTTTGTTCATACTCATTTTTTTCTTTTTTGATAAATTAAGTCAGGTTTTGGGGGAAACATGGTTGTAATGATATAAGATGAATATAAATAAGAAAAATAATTTAATTAAGATGCAAAAGAAAATGTTGTAATGTTTATAAGTTCTCATCACAGAATATTGGAAACAGGTAAAGTACCAATTTAAAGGACTGCATTAACCCAATATGTCTGGATCAACCTGTACAAAAAGTTTATTGATCTAGTTCACCTTATTATGAAATCTAAAAATTTGGCATGATTCAACTAATCCTGTTATTAAAACTAAAGACACTTGCCAATATTTCTGAAGCAAAATCATCCTATTATTAAAATTATTTAAAAAGCATATTTATTTATATATATGTTTTATTTTTAGATTATATGTTTCCAATTCTGGGAATATGGAACAACAATAGTATTAAAATTCAATTAGGCAACTATATACTAAACACTCATTTAAAAAAGTGACTTAGCCAGGTGCATTTAAAAGATAATAGAGTAACAATATTAATGTAGTTTAGAAAGTAAGAAAAAGGTAATAAAAAAATTCATAATTTAAAAATTTTACAAAGAAAAAAAATTCCTGCTAGCTGTTCTGCCTGGCATTGCCCTGGCCCGTAATAATATTCTTAAATGAACTTGAAATTTGTATTGTAGTTTTATAAAGCGAAGGAAAGAGGGGGGGACGGGGGAGTAGACAGAGACTGTACAAATTATAGGGCCTGACTCCTGCTCAATTGCAAAGTTATGCAGTCACAGGATAAAGTTTTGAATTTCCATTTGTCTCACACTTTAAAATCTTTTATTTAAAATTAATTGATGAATTCAATTAAACTTTAATTATATTAACTTTTGGTAGACAGTTACAAAAACCCTTAAGTTCATCTGTAAAGGTAACTGAGCATGAACCCGAGCAAATTTCTGTGTCATCTGTAAACGAATTGCAAAAACATTGTTTTTTAAACATAAAAAATAAAACAATGGGCACAGAAATAGAAAAGGAAAACATCAAGTCAAGTTACTTTCCAGTGGAAAACTTAAGAAAAAAATAAGGAATGATGTATTGCTCACTTGCTACTATAAAGAATTCCAAACAGCTACTTCACTATGCAGAAGATGTTATGGAATCCCATTCTTGAAGTTATAATTTTTGACTTAAATGAACAAATGTTGTTTTTGAGGAATTTGAGCCTTAGTAATTGTACATTGGTTTCTTTTAATAATCTATGGTTTAAGTAAATCTTTTTTATGCTGCATATTTTGGACAATTTGTCAGTCTTGATTTTACAGATTGTATACATTTTAACTTTAAAACTTTACCTTTGCCTTTTTTTAGCACTTTCCGACAAAGTTGAAAAGTGCTTATGCATTCAGTTTGTCTGTCCGTCTGTCTGCGCTCTAACTCCCGTAAAAATACTCAGATTGCTATGAAATTTTTATACGTTATTGATGTTTACCCTAGCACAAACCCTATTGAAAATGAAGTATCAACCATGATTAGTTTATCTACAGAGAGAATCAAAAGTTTCCCATTACATTACGGCCTATGGGGAAAAATCGTTAATATACTCGAATTGCCATGAAATTTTAGGACGTTATTGATGTTTACCCTAGCACGAACCCTTTTGAAAATGAAGTATCTACCATGATTAGTTTATCTACAGAGAGAATCAAAAGTTTCCCATTACATTACGGCCTATGGGGAAAAATCGTTAATATGCTCGGATTGCCATGAAATTTTAGGACGCTATTGACATTTACCCTAGCACAAGTCCTATCGAAAATGAGGTTTCTACCATGATTAGTTTATCTACAGGGCAAATCAAAAGTTTCCCATTACATTACGGCCTATGGGGAAAAATCGTTTCAAAGGAATTTTAAAGATGTTATACCCTGTCAAACATATTAAAATATGCATTCTATAAAATATAAGGTGAAAATGTAGCTATTATTCATTTACAGGGCCACACAAAAGAATTCCATTAGATAATGGTAAAAAGGGGAATTATGTGTAACATATTTTAAATATATTAAGCTTTTTCATGTATAATAAAATTGATATATGTCACTGAAGCTTAATATAAATTATATGCTACTGTCTTGCATAATATGAAGTACATAGCATTTACAGGGCCACACAAAAGATTTCAAATAGTATATTTTTTCCGAAGTACCGTATATGTGTCCGATGATGGCTGATGGAGGGATGAAATGCATTTTAATTATGATATGCGCGTTTATATTTCGCTAACTATATGCACATTATATGGTATGTATAAACGTTATAGTTGATATACAGGGCTACCCAAAAGAGCTCACCAACATTACTGAATATGAGCATAAATTATTTAAACGTGGTTCTTAAAAAAGCTATGCATTTTTATGCTGAGCTTCATTCAATTTACTGAGAAATATTTGCAGAATATAGATAAAAGGATATACAGGGCCACGCAAAGAATTCGGTACATGGATGCCTATGAATGATGATTTATGAGAATGTGATTTCAGTGTTTTAAAAGTGTTTTAGTTTACAATAAATTTTAGCCTAATGCTGACATGTAATAAAGGTACAATGTAAACTACAGGGCTAAACAAAAGTATTCAAGTATGTTTCCATCTAATAGTATGAATTGCTGAAAAAGAAATTTCAAGCTACTGGGTATTTTCTTGCTAAACTAAATTTTCCCATTATATCAACTGACATATGAAATACAGGGCTATTCAAAAGTACTGGAATACATATTTGGGTATATTTGGCTATACACTATTATTTCCCTAAATAACAAAGTTTTGTTAAAGATTTCATTAAGTGTTGGAAAGTGCTTCATAATCTATGCTTAATGCATGATTTTTCATACTTGTTGTATATGTTGTTATTATCATGGCTGCCAACTTCTGTGCCTATTCAATGTCGAATTAACATATTAGAAACAAAAATTTTAGTAAATAATTGACCATATGTATTGTAATATACAGCATTGAATATATTTGGTATACATTTTACTAAACAAAATTTGTGGTTCCATTTGTTTATATTATTTAAAGAGGTGTAGTATTTGGCAGCTCTGTATTATGGTTCCATTAAACATTTTTAATTACACACTCTTTTCATTTAACTGTGTTTTTGTTCATGATATTTTTATGAGAAATTTCAAAATTAACTTTTAAAATATAATTTGATGTTTCTATTATGACTTGTATTTATGACTATGCATGTCCATAAACAGACTATGTGCCATTAAAACCCTGTAAACTAAACAATAACTCTGCCTAAGCATTAGCGATTGTCATTGACTCCAAAAATTAAAATGTAAAGGATTAATTGCTGGCAGTAAATGAGAAAATTTGTTGTTATTTCATTGAAATCTTGCTTAAACAGCATTTAAAAAATTGTCTTATTGTATTTTCTAAATTGAGTCTTGTTTCATTTTCTTTTATTTTTCCTTCATTGTTAGGTTCAAGAAAATGTGAGCAGGATATCATTTCTGCAATATGTAAACTGTACAACTTACTAAAAGACAATAATGCTTTTCAAATAATGCACAACTATAGAATTCCTCTTCTTAAGACTCTTTTCAAATTATTAGATCCTAAGTCACCCATGCTTTGTTTGCCCCTTATTCAACTATTATTACAGGTAAGTTTACATTGTTATTTTTTATAACATTTTTATGATTTACTTTATAATTTAAAAATTCAAAGGACATCATACCCTAGTGTTCATAAAGCATCAAGACTGGTCTGACTACAAAGTTTATTAAACATTTTTGTACAGCAAAGTAAAATTTCTTGAAGTATGATCCTTGGATATCAACAAACTATTGCCAGCATGTTTTCCATTGTTCATAGTCTCCCTGGAAGTCTTTGCACAGAAGACTCTTAAAAACTTAATTGAAATTGCCTAGATCGCTGGAATTGTGTCAAATTTCTTCCCTTTCAGGTCTTTCTTGATCTAAAGGAACAAAAAAAAAAAAAAAAAAAAAAAAAAAAAAAAAAAAAATCGCTGGGAGCGAGGTTGGGGCTGTAGGTGACTTGCAGCAGCATTGCCTCATTAAATTAAGCCAAAACTTTGGCGGTATGTGAGAGAGCAGATTGTGAGGGTGATCAGTCCAAACATCTCTGGTGTCTGGACAAACAATCCGAACTTGATCCTTCAAATGTTGGAGCAGTCCAGTGTAAAACTGACTTAACCCAGTGTATCTGCCAAGACATCAAAAACAATGGATTGTTCACCATGACAATGTCCCCTCTCACACCTCATTTGCTGCTGTCAAAGTTTTGGCTAAGTTTAATGTGGCAATACTGCTGCAAGCTCCTTTACAGCCCTGACCTTACTCCCAGTGATTTTTGTTTGTTCCCCTAGATCAAGAAAGACCTGAAAGAGAAGTGATTTGATGCAACTCCAGCAATCCGGACAGCTTCGATGAGGTCCCATAACAGTCTTACGTAGTAAGACTTCCAAGGAGACTTCAACAAGGGAAAAAAAGGCTGTGGTGTGTTGATGCCCTAAGGTAATATTTCAAAGAATTTTAATTTGTTGTGCAAAAATGTTTAATAAATTTTATAATCTCAGACCAGTCTTAAAACTTTGTGAAACACCCTGTATAGCTCACTTTCAACTTATCCTGTTTATGCAAAATAAAGTATGTAAAAAACTTTTTTGTGTTAGTGTGTAAATGAATATGCAGTCAAACTTTGTTAATGAGAACAAGCTTAAGGGTATTCTTCACTCACTTGAAAACACCCATTCTGTAATGTTAATGCTATGGGGAGATAGTTTTCGAATTTTTCGTTTAATTTTGGCTAATTTTTAAACAATTTTTTTGCATAAAATAGCTGAACTTGGTTTCTAATATGGCTATTTTTTACTTTTTCGATTTCAGTTGGAGATTTTTTTAATAAAGTTACATTCACTTTCCAAACCAGTTTCGAGTGTGAAAGTACCTTTATTAAAAAAGTCTGCAACTGAAATTGAAAAAATTAATAATATCCATATTAGGGACAGAGCTCAACCATCCTATGCAAAAAAAAAAAAAAAAAAAAAAAAAAAAAAAAAAATTCAAATTAAATGAGAAATTTGAAAACAATCTGCCCATAGGATTAACATTACAGAGTGGGCGTTTTCAACTCAGTGAAGGCTCTCTTTAAAGTGAATAACTTTTAACATGTTAACAATTAACAACACTTTTTCCCATTCCCAATTATTAACACAATTCCCATTCCCAAAATTAATACAGATTCTAATGTTTTTCTACTTTTAAGATGAACATGTTTAATATGAAATTTTGCTTAATATGAATAATTCTCGATGCCTTCATGAATGATTTTGATGCTTAACAAACAAAAATACCTGGAAAAACGTCAAAGCTTCCTTTTTCCCAAGGAATAATGAGAAGTGTAGAATTTAGACACTTTTCTCCAGGAGAGATTTCTGCGGCTCCGAAAGGATGTTATAGAGGGATTTTTTTTTTGGGGGGGGGGGGGGGTATTGCACTTTTTGACTATTAAAATCAACATTTTCCGGAGGGGGGTTTCCCCCCTTTGGGTCACCACCTGAATTCACCACTGACAATGAGTTATTTCTTAGAGTTTCATGAAATGGATTGCTTTTTAGAGCAGGGTTGTCAAATTGTGACCTACTGGATACTACTAAAATTTTATTATAATAATTATTGTCTTATCTGATCATCAAATCTCTGTGATTCAAGAAGTTGACTATTTTTTATTTTTTTATGTATTTATTTTTTTTAATTTGTGGTATCTAGTGGGTCACAGTTTCACACCTCTGTTTTAGAGTAATGAGAATGAGTACTATTGCCATTACAATGTTCTCACTTTTGGACAATACAATATTTGTCATCAATCACACAGCATTGGCATTAGAGAAGGTTGCTGCCTAAAAAATATTTTTATGCTTTTTTTTTTTTTCTTCACATGTGTAAAATTTACAATTTAGTATTGCAACTTTCATATGAAAGGTAGCATTTCTTGTAATTTAGCTACTATCTATAGAAGAGATTGGAGATAGAAGAGACACACTCACACGTGCCATTTGGATGTGACCTTTTTAACCACCCTGTATGTACACTATATGGCTAAAGGTGACAGGCTACTTCAGATTTTAGACATATTGTTAAATATCTAGAAAAATATATGAGGAATTATCCTGAAACTCTAAGTGTGTAGACATAATAGTACAAGTCATGCATTTCCATGAAGATTTTTGCCCAAAACTCCATAAGGGCCCGTCAACAAATTGAAAAAGAATGAAGATCTTTTGCATAACCCTGTTAAAACTAATGTAGCAAAAGTAGTCAAACTGTAGATTATGATTAAGTGGCTTATTGTAAAAAACTGTGTTCGTTTTTATGCAGATAGCATGTATACTCATAGATAAATTAAGGTTTTTTATAAGAACAGTCCAAAATTTACCCAAGTTTTTTACTTATAATTTGCAGAGTTCTTAATATAAAATAATGTTCTTTTCAGAAAACATGACAAACAGCATTTGTATACAATACCCTGTAATGTGAATTAAAAAATAATAAAAATTTTATGAAAATTAAGCAGGTTTACTAAATAATTTTCCATTGTGCATGCATGAACTCTATCAAAATTTCACTTGCATATTGTGTTAGCTAAATGTATAGAACAATTTTTATGAAAGTCTCAAAAACATATCTTGAAAATTCTGAAAGGAATCGTCGATAGAATAAGTTCAAAATCCATTATTCCAAAAATGAAGAAAAAAAATGAGGGTTGTATCCAAATATAGTTGTACATGCCATATTGTGTATTTTCTATTGACACTAATCAATGGATAAATGGATATAGCCCCTCAACTTTTTTTTCATTTTGGGAGTAACAGATTTTGAGCTTATTCTATCGACGATTACTTTTAGAATTTTCAAGCTATGTTTTTCAGACTTTCATAAAAGTTGGTCTATACATTTAATTAACACAATGTGCAAATAAAACTTTGATAGCATTCACACATGCACAATGAAAAATTATTTAGTAAACCTGCTTATTTTTCATACAGTTTTTATTATTTTTTATTTGCAATTAATTTTTTATTTGCATAGTTTTTACTTATATTCACCATAACTATATTTTTCTCTTTGCTATTTAAATAATAGATTGACATAATGGAACTTTGATCTAGTAATCAATTAGATTGTTATCTTAAAGCAGTTGTTCTGTCACATGAAAATAAAGTTATAAAAGGAAGTTATAAAATGAATTAAAATTAAAACAGTTGCTTCTTAAAGTTACCTTTACAGTTCTTAATTTATTTACAGATGAAGGTAAAGGATAAAAATTTAGGAACAATATTTCGTCTTATTTCCAGATTGATTACTTACAAGCATGTTAATTTAGAACAATATCAGATAATTGGTAAGAAATATTTACATTTTTAAAACTTTAATTTGTAACTTTTAATTTTATTATTATTATTTAAATAAAGTGTTTTTTCTATTTGTTTTATTTTATTGTTAGATAGGTTTTTATTTCATTAAATATATACTTAATATGTAAAATATTTTATTACTTTTATGTTTTTCAGAACCTTTAATTGAAGCTGTTCAAGAAATTTCTTTCCAAAACAAAGAAACAACATTATATGCCATAAATGCTTTAAAATCCCTGTTATTTAGAGATATGATTGAACACCAACATCTTGAGAATTGTGCAACTATTCTATTGCAACATCTTTCCCAATTCAATGATATAGTAAGTTCTTTATTTTTTCTTCAGTATGAAATTTACATATACTACCATGGAAATCAATTTTGCACCCACAAATCTGGTTTTCTATAGGTCACATCAAAAGTTGCATAAAAATTAAATTATCTTACTTTTCTGTTTTATAACAATTTTTATATTTTATGCAAATGTGTAAATCAAAAAAAAAAAAAAAAAAAAAAAAAAAAAATGTACAGTACAGCTTTTTGGTTTTTCAACTTGAAATAAAAAGCTTTTTACATATATTTTTAGATACCATCAGCTGAAGAGAGATGTGATGATACATATATAGATATAAATAAACAGGTAACTGTGTTGTTTATTATGCTATGAATAATTAAAAAATAATTAATTTGAGATTTATGTTGACTGTGTAATTATTCATTAAGTAATTATATTATGAATATGTAAAGATAATCAATTTAACATCTTGAAATGAGAGATTTGCTAATATATGTATGCGTGTGCTCATTCTCAAAAAATTTTTACTTTTAAGAATAAAAATCTGGTGAAATTAAACTTGATAAAATAACATTTTTAACTTATAGATGAATGCCTTAATGATTTGAAGTAAAGAAAAAATGGTCAGCAATGATGATTTTTTTTAATTAACTGAGGTTTAAGTTAAGCTTGCATGTTTAATTTTCCTTATTGTCCTCTTGATTTTTTACCTCTCCGTTTTTTATTTTCTTCTAAATTTTTACTTTTAATGAATTTGCATTGTATTCATAGAACAATTAAATATGAAATAATAAGAATGTAGTATTTTTAGTACAAAAGTTTGGTGTAACATTGTCTTTAAGGGTAGTTTAAAAAAAAATGGTAAGGTGAATTACCACCTATATTTAGGCAAATCATGTTAAGACTAAGTAATAGCCACAATGCTCATTGATTTTAGCAATAGTTATTTACATTGGATTAAAAAATACAGGGATGGGAATTTTCCGCTCTTTGGCGGATTTCCGCGTTTTTGTTATTTTGATAAGTTTCAGATTTTTCACCTCAAAAATTCCGCTTTTTTCCGCGGATTTCAGAAATATGTAACAGGCATGCCGCGGACGCGCTATAGCGCGTAAAATACACACAAAATCGGCGACGGGACGCTAAAAAATGGAGCTTACGCGCCCCGCGGGACGCGTAATTTTCGTCAAAGAATCGCAAAAAAGGCAAATTTCGTTAAAAAATCGCGAAATAACGAATAATTTCCGGCAAATTTAGTCAAAAAATTCGCGAAAAAATGGCTAATTTTGTTACAAAATCCCGAAAAAAAGTCGGCTTTCCTCGAAAAAAGGACAAGCTTTGTCCAAAAATCGTGATAGAACGGAAAATTTTGTCGAAACATTCGCGAAAAATGGTAAATTTTTTCAAAAAACAGTAATTTTCTTTAAAAAAATTGTGAAAAAACAGAACATTTCGTCAAAAGATCGCGAAAAAACGGAACATTTCGTCAACGAATTGCAAAAAGTAAAATTTCACTAAAAAATCGTGAAACAACGAATAATTTTCGCAAATTTCGTCAAGATTCGCAAAAGAATGGCTAATTTTGTTACAAAATCCCGAAAAAAAGGCAGATTTCCTCAAAAAATCGCGAAAAAACGACAAATTTCGCCCAAAAATCGCGATAAAACGGCAATTTTCATCAAAAAAATCGTGATAAAACGGTAACTTTCGTCAAAATATCGCGAAAAACTGGCACATTTCGTCAAAAAATCGCGAAAAAACGACAAATTTCGCCAAAAAATCGCGAAAAAACGGAAAATTTTGTCGAAAAATCGCTTTAAAACGCAATTTTCGTCATATGGGCAAGAAAAGAAAGTTAATGCAGGCATGAAAGAGTTCCTCCTAAAGGAGGAATTCCACCTTTTTTAAAGCAATTTTATATATTTTCTGGATTGATGCAAAAATGCAAAGAAAATTTTGGAAGTATAGTAGGAGGAGGGGGGGGGGATCCTGGAAAATTTAGTAATCTGACATTTTGTCTATTGTCACTTGGAGTTTCTTCTTGAATTGTTGTGCAAAAAGACATAAAATGATAGGTGAGCTTATATAAGCATCTGAAAGTAGTCTAAATGAAGTTATTTAAAGTGTTTTTCAAGAATGAAAAATTTCTTTAGACTTTAAAAATTCAAAGTGAAGGTTTCTATTTGGAATAGAATATTTCATACTAATTACACAACACTCTTGGATAATTTTTGTGATACCTTTTTCAGGATTTATTTCTGACAGTTAAACCATTCATGATAATATTTGCTTTTGAAATTCAATGATTGTACTTCACATAAATTGATCAATTATATTTGGATTTACACCTTTAACATTGTAATGCTTTCAAAGTAAAAAAAAAAAGAAGTAATCATACATGCAGATTTTAGATTTAATTTTATTGTATAGGTATCTGTTAAAATGACACTTAAATTATAAGAGTCTGGCACCACTGTATAGATGGAAAGGATTTTCCTCCTTTTTTCTCATTTCCCACTTTCATGCCTGTTAATGACTGGTGGATAGAATTTTTCTGTTCCAAAAACTAACTTTCCTGCTTCCAAATTATTCTTTTTGCTGCTCCAAAAACAGATTTTCCTGCTTCACAATCTTTTTTTGATTGTTCCAAATCTTTCTCAGTGAATGTAACTTCTGATAACATCTATTCATTAAACAAAAAGAACCCCTTACTTGTGGTGCAATTTTTCATTCTCGCGTGTGAATACAATATGGTGCAATTTTTCATTCACGCGTATTTTCAGTCTTTTTGCTTTTTTGCAGTTCCCATCCCTGATAATTTACCTCGAAAAATGCTGGCATAAATCATGGGGATAATAAGACTACCAATAAAGCTAATGCCTAAAATCAATATTTAAAAGCTAATTTAAATTCTGCAGTAAATTTCCCCTCAAAGAATTTTAGCCATTCTTTCTCTAGCATATTTCTGATGAGAAAAAGGTCTGTGGCTGCTTCTGTAGTGATTTTCTGTATAATGCAGCAAGAGGGAAAGTAAGGAACCTAAAATCCATGGACTTAGTTAAAATTATAATAACAACCATAAAAATGTGGGGAGGTTAATTTTTTACTACATATTTATATAAAACAATAATCCCAGTTTCAGAAAAAAAATTACATTGAATTACTTTTATTGAAACAATTTTATACAGACAACTCCAAATTTAAAAATAAACATCAGGGATATGTGTCGGTAAGGAACTTCAGGTACATTTGGACTCCCAACCACGTTTGAAACTTATTTATCTCATTAATTTTGCTATACTTAAATATGAAAATTATGTGAGATTGTTTCATATATAAACAGATAAATATACTAGTAAATCTGCAGATCAGGAGCCTCAACGTCAGCTTTGCACATATATATTGGGTTGGGAAAAAAGTAAATTCATTTTTTCCCAATGGATAGCTTTAAAGTCGCATATCTCGAGTAATACTTACTCAATTAAGTCATACTATACAGCGTTTGAAAGGTAACAGTCTCTAGAAAATTCTAGATATAAAGGTAGCGTCATCTGTTTAACCAGTCAAAAGTTATTGCGTTTTTAAAATAGAGATTTCAGAAGATCATTTTCGTCACATTTTAGTTTTTTACTTCCAAAAAGGGAAAAATTGGCACAGGCTCATCGAAACTTGTGTGGCATTTATGGTGATCAGTGCTTAAGTAAACGCCAAAGTCAGAATCGGTTTGCTCGTTTTCCTTCCGAAAATTTCAATGTTAAAGATGAACCTTTCCCTGGCCGGCCAATCCTTGAACAATTCGATGAAATTTTAAAAACAATCTAGGTAGACTGACATATTTCTTCCCACGACATTGCTACGGAACTAAACATCAACCATAAATCACTTTTGAACCATTTACATAAAATTGGATACCAAAAGAAACTGGATACTTGGGTTCCCCATAAACTTACAATGAAAAATTTAATGGAGAGAGTTTTCATTTGTGAATTGTTACTGAAACGGTATGAAATCGAGCCATTTTTAAACAAATCATTACGGGTGATGAAAAGGGAATCGCGTATAACAACAATGTGCTAAAAAGATCGTAATCGAAACTTCACAAACGTTGGCAAAGCCCGGATTGATGCCTACGAAAGTGATTCTGAGTGTTTGGTGGGATTGGAAAGGAATTTTCAATCATGAGCTGCTCAAACCTGGCCAAACCATCAATTCAACTATTTTCTGTAAACAACTAATGCGATTGAAGCAGGCAATTAAAAAACCCGGTCAAAATTGATCAAAAGGAAATTCGCTATCTTCCATCATGACAATGCTAAACCACACATCTTTAGTCACTCGGCAGAAACTGAAAGAGCTTTGTTGGGAAGTTTTGATGAACCCACCATATAGTCTGGACCTGGATCCAACGGATTACCATTTGTTCCGCCCTATGCGGTACTCTCTTGAAGGTGTTAAGCTGACTTCAAAAAAGGCTTGTGAAAATCACCTTGTTCAGTTTTTTGCCCAGAACTCTCAGAAATTCTACAGTGACGGAATTATTGTTTTACCAGAAAAATGGCAAAAGGTCATTGAACAAAATAGCACATAAATTTTTATTAGTTTTTTTTTATTTATATAAATAAATTCACTTTGAAAAACACAAAAAAAAGCGAATTTACTTTTTCCACAACCCAATATATATTTAAACACACTTTGGGTAATATTCAACTTCTTGGAAACTATAATTTAAAATTTTCATAGTACATAATTATTTATAAGAATAAAATAAGAATTAGAAGTTTTCAGCCTTCAAAAGCGGTAAATTAAAAATTTAGTTATGTTAGGATATTCTGAAATTTTCATGATCTATTATTTTTGTTTTTTTATTATAACATAGTAGATTTCTTCAGGGAGCTCTGCCCCCCTGAACCCTCCGTAGCCTCACTTAATTTAAATTTGCCACTTTCTAATAATTGTGCTAATGGTTATTGTATATCTTGCATTTCCTTATACATTTTGATTTATAAGGATAAGTAACAGTTTGGACAAATATTTTTCATTATCCTCATACTTCTACATACCTGCCAACCACAAACACCTAAATCTGATGTATGAGGAACTTTTGTAAGTGTAAACTCAGTAATCTAGAGTTTTACAATTTTGTTTCCGAAAAAAAAAATGTTTTGATTGCATTTTGTAGCAGTTATAGCAGGACAGACAAACATATAGAAGAACAGACTAACAGATGAAAAACAATAAATTTCGTGTCTTCAAAGTAAGCCTTCACTAAAGTTTCGGCAATGGCTTTATTTTTCATGAGTTATTGATATCCATGTTTCTTGTATTTTTAATGACTACTATAAAATACCTGTTTTTGTTCAATTATGACATCAAATTTTACCAATTGAAATATTTGTTAAAAATATAATTATTTTTTATTTCTTTTACTTCTAATTATGCCCCCATTTTTGTCAGAAAAATTCTTATTAACGAAACAAATTTCCATGTTTAATATTTAACAAAGCACTATTTTTATTTTTATTTTAATTCTGACGTCATATTTATTTTTTCTTAGTTTAATTTTTCGAATGGAAATTGCTCAATTGAAACTTATTGCCATTAAAAAATTATTCCAGATTTTTTTTTTTTTTTTTTTTTTTTTTTTGCCAACGATAAAGGAAATTGGTTAAATTTTATCTAAAAAATCGCTCTTGATTCTGCATGAAAAAGAAGGAAATTTTGAATTATTAAGGAAAATATTTGAATAAAATTAATAAACCATAGCCTATATTCTTTTCTGGGCTATGTTATATTTATCCGCAAAGATAAAAAGACATTAATTAATTCATAAGTTTTGCGTTGACTTGATTTAAATTTTCGTACACGCTTTCAAATTGATAGCATTAAAATATAATAAGGATTAGGATGAATGGTTGCTTAGCAACCATTAAGAGAAAATAAAGAAAATTAAATAAATACATTTTAAATAAGTAAATCTCTAAACCAAATTGGTTTATATTATTGGAACACATTTATAAAAAATCTCCAAAATTTACAGTAATAACTTTAAAAATCTGACAAATGCATAGGCAAAATTTCAAAACAATACGAATAATTTAACTGGTAAATTTCAGTATTCATTTATCATTGAATTCCATTAATGAAATGTGTCATTTTCTCGCAAGGAAAAAAAAATTGAAAATCATTGGATTTGCCATAGAAAAGCATTATTGCGCAAAATAAAATATTCTATATTTTCCGAACGAATGAATCAAATCTAACAAAAAACTATACAGCTTAATCCCAGTGCCTCACTTACTTACCCACTTAATTTCAAGTCAATCGGATGTTTTTTGCGTTAGTTATTGCAGAACAGACAGACTGACTGACAGACAGAAACCAAAAAATTTCGTGTCTCCAAAGTAAGCCTTCAGTGACGTTTCGGCAACTAGGCACTTATAAATTTACTTTCCTGTCTTTTGTTTACTTGGCGATTGTTTAATCAGAGAAGAAACATCACAAAAGCTAGATTTACAAGTAAAATTAGGAATTCAAAAACATTAAGAATAACGTAAAAATTAATCTATTAGTATTATTAGTTTTTAACTTTGCCATTAATTTTATTTTGCCCAGTTACTGATCTTCTGTCAATTTTGAATTAAAATTAAAATTATTATTTTTATTGATTTACAGACACTATTTTCCTACATTTTATTTTGTCAAATAAAAGTTCACGCATATTTTATTTAAAATTACATTAAAATTTACTTCTTGGTGTTATTTTGCTAGATATTTCTTTACTAAAAATTTCCTCTTTTAGACAAAAATTAGTTAGAAATTATCATCAGTAATTATCATGTAAGTAGAAAAATATGTAAAGGATGTATGTGTTACCTTGTATACTATCTTTTTAAAACAAAAAAATGCTTGTGCTTTTCAGCACATATGTCATCAAATATTTTTATTTTTTTCATATCAAAATAATAGTTGAGCCCTGGCTTTGTTGATATATCCCAATAAAATAATAATGTTTGTGCCCACCACAATTTCAAGCCCGAGTTCCTAAAAACAGCACCAAATATCTGGTATCCTAATAAAAAAATAAAGTTTTGCACTTAATCTTTTGAGACTGAGCTTCAAAAAACAGCATTGAATATTCCATTCTTATGTCTTCACATTTCTGCTTCATCTAAAACAGAAAATCTTTCACCCCTGATTATTTCTTTTCTTGCTGATTAGTTCTAAGTTAGAAATATACCAATTGCTACAATATATTCTCTTGTTTCAAACCTCAATTAAAAAGTTTATATCTGTCTGGCTACAAAATATTGAGTAACAATTATTAGCCTTTCTTCTTTCGATTCTGTTATTGATCCATACATATTGTGATAGCTCCAGACATTGATACATCATGAACAATCATTTAATATGCGATAGTTATTTTATTGTCAAGCCAATGGAAAATTGTTGGTTATCAATGACACTACAGTTTATCAGCTGTGAAGCTTGGCTTGCAAGCATCTAATCTGAGATTGTTAATGGTTTCTTGTCAAGTTAACAAAAATTAAGCTTGAGATCTCCACTCTTTCAATATAATGACTGGCTGCTTTTGAGAAGAGCTTATCAGTCAGTAATATATAGTATATTCTTTGCTTAATGTTCATTCATATTATATTTTCTTTCTTCCTTGTCATACCATTGTTAAAGTAAAGTTTTCTTGAGTGAAATAAAAATATCCCTTGATATTTAAACTTGTTTAAATTTATTAAGAAACTAAATTGGTATAAAACTATTCCCAAATGTGATTTGAATATCTATACATATATATATTTTAAAAGGTTTTGATGTTGTTTTTTTGTAATAGAAAAGGAAATTTAAATACAGTGAATTTTTAGGTAGATTTTGTAAGGAAAACTATCTATTGTAGTCATTACCATGGTATGACTTTTGAAAAATTCTTTCATAACTTTTCATTATATGACTTCTGGAACCCAAAACCATTCCCATCTAAAAAATTTATATATGTATGTATTAAATTTTGTCCACACAATAAAAGTCACAATTACGCTTGAATCGTCTTCAAACTTGCCAAAAACACAGTGATGGCTAATATCTCAGTTGGGATTGCAAATGGGCAAAATTGACCCAAAAAGGGTGGAAATAGGGAGGGTTAAAAATATTAAACAATGCTTTAACATAAGTCTGATACAACCAACTCTTACACAACAATGGCAGAAAAAAATGAAAATTTTTTGTTACAGTAGTTGCCAACAATTAAAAAAAACTTCAATAAACTTTTGACTACAATAGTTACTTTACCACTGCGAGATTTCCATGTGAAAAATAAAAATAAAATAGTTTGACGAATTTAAGAAAAACTGAATATTACATCATAACTTTTCTATAGTAAGATTTCCACATGAAAATGAAATAAATAACTTGACGGAGCCCCACCAGTGGCCGAGAGGTTCTGCCTCCGAAACTGGTAGACAGCAGGTGTTAAGTTTAAACCCAATCGTGGCCCTCAGCCTAACCATTCGAAATTTTACATGATTTTCTTTGAACCTCAGACTTGCTTGTGTAAATATGGGTTAGGTTCCCTTAAAAATACCCCCACAGCGGGCCGTCATAAACACAAACAAAAAAAAATCAAACAATACCTTGACCGATTTTTAAATAAAGGCAAATACCATTATATCATATTGGAAATATAATGGACAAAAGCAGCTGAATATGTAACGTTATGTGAGTTTTAAAAAAAATATTGAAACGTGATAAAAACTAGCCTATGGAAATATTGTTATGTTTTAACATTTTAATGTTCTATGATTTTTGCCTTTGCTATTTTTAAATCTATTCTATGGTTGTGTGTGTGTGTTTGCATGTATATTAGAATTTTCACAAAAGGTTTTAGGTTCCTAGAGCTCATTCTTAGTGACAAAACTGGGTTTATCTCTAATCTTGATTTACTTTTTGTTGATCAAATTAGTACCTAACTTTGAAAATCTACCTTTGCCTGTAGGCCAAGCCGGTAGGAATTTTTGTCTATTAAAAATATTGATTCCTTAGAGAAAGAATGAAAAACAATTCTGCTGTATCTATCATCCAATGAAATCTGTTTAATTATAAGAATATTAGCATGAGGTGTGGCATTAAATTTAGTTTTTTTGTTTAGTTTTTATTTATTTTAATCATATTAAATCATCAACAACCTAAATTTAAGAACATTTTGTTTTAGTTTCTTTTTATAATATTCCCAGCTTTATGTATAGAGATCAAATATCTAAATATTAAAAAATAATGCTTAAAGATCAGAAATAATTGGAAACATACTATGTTTTCAGAAATTACTATGCAAGCAATGGTAGACGCAGCGTTGAATTCAGACACTTTTCTCTGGGGGCGTGGGGGTACTTCTGTGGCTCCAGGGGGTGAAATTGCACTTTTTGACCATTGAAAGCCCAAAATCTCGAATTTTCCAGGGGGGTGACATTTCATTGCTCTGGAGGGGGGATGTCCCTCCCGGGTCACCCCCTGGATTCAACACTGGGTAAAGTACAAACATTGGGCTATTCCATGAAAAGCAGACAAGATAGTCTAAGAGCCCGTGAATGGCAGACCTTCGTTATTTTATAAAAGCTGAAACTTTCTCAGCGCAGTCTTCCAACACAGATAGGAACGATGGGTAATTATGAAATTTGGATCATGGTGGCTTTGGCAGTGACCAGGGAGCAAAGATGTAAAAAATACCAACTTACTTTCGTCATTTTATAAAGCGTAATTTTTTTATATTTCCTTTGGAATGATATTAGAAATCATGTCCTCCATTGGCAGACACTTCCTATGGTTCCAACCCCCGGCCGACACCACTAAACTTCAATAATATGAAATTCTATTTTCATCATTTTATAAAAGCTGAATTTTATATATGTTACTTGGATAACTACCAGAAGATATTTCCTCAGTTGGCTGACAGTTTTGGTGGTTCCAACCCCCGGCCGACAGACATATACGGCGGCTTCTCAATACACTAGAGTCTCTGTATAGCCCAGCCCGAAACATACATTTTCCCCCTTTTCCCCTTGGCTCTGAAATTGGCACACAGTTATTTGAGGTTGTTGCATGTAATTCTACGGTTGTTGACATTTTGAAAAAAGACCACAATGAAAGAAAAAAAATTTAATTTAACAAATTAGAACGACTATTTGGAAAATGATATTTTCAAAGACTAAAATTTGAAAGACTTAAAAAGGAATTCTATACATAAACTAATAATAATAATAAGCATCATTTTTAGGATGATCATAACGAGTCATATATTACGTACGCCATGCATTAAACATTAATATTCCTAGACCTTAAATAAAAAAAACAGTAGTTTATGGAATTAATTAGGCTGACTGCCTCCTATTACATATGATATGGATTGAACATTAATATTCCTGGACCCATCATATAAAAATTTTAAATGAAATATCAGTTTTACAATTTTTTGAACTGCAAATTTTTAAACTTCTAAACATTACACATTTCAAATTTTTACACCGTTGCATAGAGAAAAAAAAAAAATGCACTTTTAAATGAAACTCGTTTGAAATTTTTATGACAACTTGTTTTCAAATTAATATTATAATTTGAAGTTTTTATTACTTTTTTGTCGTTGTGGCAACAGAAGTACAGTAAAACCCCGATAATTTGGATTAATTGGGACCAGATTCAATCCGGATTATCCGGAGAATTAGAAAAAAAATGAAATAAAATATAACATACCGTATTTTCGGGTGTATAGTCCGCGGCTTATACAAGAAAAAACCCTTCCAATAAGCCGCTGCGGCTTATACGCGGTGCGGGTTATACAAAGATTTTTTTTAAACAAATTGGAAATTGGGATATTTTTTCCTACAGCTTTTAAACCTCAAAAATTTTGAAAAAAACGTAAAAATTTGTAAATTTTTTTCACTATGCCGCGAAATTTAGAGTTCTCCGATGTTTGTAAAGGCTTTTTTTTTACTGCTTAAATACAGTTATTTCTTGGTTTGGAAGAACTATCGCCAAGTATTGCACTGATAGATCTATAATAGCTACCGTATATACTCGCGTATAAGTCGTGAAATTTTAGACAAAAAAAAACTTCAAAGTGGGGGGTCGACTTATACACGAGACCTAAAAAATTACTACAATTAAAATATCAGAAAATAATTTGCTAGCGAATCGGTGCTGCAGCACCCCATTGTGTTTATAGAGTACAATATCCAAAATCCGGAACCCTTCCAACCTCGACGATTCTGAATTTAAGATTTAGTTTATTTTTCAAAAAAAAAATCTTTCCTATCCTGTTTATTTATTTTGCACAATATCTACCCTATCGTTGCAAAAAACAAAAAAAAAGTTTGTGATTTATGTCATTTCGGAGCGATTTAGAGCAGTCGGTCTTTTCCGAAACGATTCCGAGGAATCGTTCCTTTACAGAGTCGTTTCATTTTGGAACGAGTTCAAGGAATCGAACTTTTCCGGAGTCGTTTCATTTGAGATAGAGTCCGAGGAATCGTTCCTTTTCGGAGTTGGTATCCTACCCTGTTGCAAAGAACAAAAAAAAAGTGCATGATTTATGTCATTTTGGAACGATTCAGAGCCTTTGGTCTTTTTCGAAACGATTCCAAGGAGTCATTTCATTTCGGAACGAGTTCAAGGAATCAAACTTTTTCGGAGTCGTTTCATTTCAGATAAAGTCCGAGGAATCGTTCCTTTTCGGATTTGGTGCATTTCAGACCGATTCCAAGGATTCGATCCTTTCGGGAACCAATGACCTAAGATTCATATACATTTTATGTCCAAAATTTTGAATTTATCACATTTTTTTTTTTTTTTTAATTTTCAGAAAAATTCGGAAAAAATATCACGCTTGTTTGAAAAAAAGAATGCGCGTAAATGCCGCATCGCTTGAAATTTTATCATAAAACATGTAAACGCCGCAGCGTTTCTTCTGAATATTACGGTACTGATAATCTTACTTTTTTAGCCGAATTACTGTAGGTATTATGCATCACAAAAAAGTTTGGTAAATTTGTGTTATAAATTATGACTAATGGCTTCTAATTTCGAACCCTGATCGAAATATACATTCGTAAATGATGTATAGCCCGCAACTATACACCGATGCATCTCCACGGGTTATACACGAACTTTTTTTATTGCACTGCTCGATTTAGGGGTGCGGGTTATACACAGCGTGCGGGCTATACACCCGAAAATACAGTACTAACAGAAAATCACCTTTATGTTAAACTTATTGAATATTTGCAGACAGTAATAATGTTTACTTTGCTTAATTATTCCGAAAACATGTCAGAAAAAGTTTTTTTATTTAGGATACGACGATGGAACAAGTTAATGTTATGGAAATTAGCCAATCGCTTCTCAAACTTGAAAAAAAAATGACCAAACCGATCCGAATTATCCAGAGATCTGGATTATCGGGGTCCGAATTAGCAGGGTTCTACTGTATTCTATTTTTGGACATTAAACATGGACCAACCAGAAAATGAATAAAATACAGAATTCAACCAATAAAAACATTCCGATATACTTCAGATTTCCCAATTCTCTACCGAGGATAACAACTATTTTCCAAATAACTAAAAATCAGTTATTAATTTACGAGTATTAATTAGCTTCGAATTCTCTCCAAGCTTGAAAACACTTATCTCCAAATATGGAAAAATATCGCCAAATTTGACGACAAAAATTAAGAAATCATAAATATTGCCAATTTGGCTATAGTTTACTAATTTGGCGCAGTTCTCATTCAAATTCAACATTTGCGAAATTTCCTTTTATAGGGTTTGTAGCTTTTTATCTTAAAATTTTAGTAAAATATTAATAAGATAAAAATCAAGCATTAAAGAATTTTTATGAACTCATCTAATCGAGTCGTAAAAGAAGCTATATTTAACAAAAACAACAAATATGAAAGCTACTTCCTCCCTCTTTGTATGCTAAGCAAATGAAAAAATAAGTACTGTGAGAAAATATCCGTTTGCATTTTTATAAACAATTTCCATTTTTTTTTTCTTTGAGAATTTTAGAAGTCAGTTTTTATTCAGACTAGGATGCAAATCATGTTTTACAGTGCCAAAATTAACATTGGAAATACTATAAAAAGCAAAATGCAGATGTAAATAGTTTTAATTAAAAATATCTGCACATACATTTTTTAAAATAGTGAAATGTATGGGATTTTCCTTCTTCGTTTTCTCTTCAATGCAGCAAACTTAAATAACTGTCACCAATTTCATAGCTAAGGGGAAAAGGGGGAAAATGTATGTTTCGGGCTGGGCTATACAGAGACTCTAGTGTATTGAGAAGCCGCCGTATATGTCTGTTGGCCGGGGGTTGGAATCACCAAAACTGTCTGCCAACTGAGGAAAAATCTTCTGGTAGTTATCCAAGTAACATATATAAAATTCAGCTTTTATAAAATGACGAAAGTAGAATTTCATATTATTGAAGTTTAGTGGTGTCAGCCGGGAGTTGGAACCATAGGAAGTGTCTGTCAATAGAGGACATGATTTCTAATATCATTCCAAAGGAAATATCAGAAAATTACGCTTTATAAAATGACGAAAGTAAGTTGGTATTTTTTACATCTTTGCTCCCTGGTCACTGCCAAAGCCACCATGATCCAAATTTCATAATTACCCATCGTTCCTATCTGTGTTGGAAGACTGCGCTGAGAAAGTTTCAGCTTTTATAAAATAACGAAGGTCTGCCATTCACGGGCTCTTGCTCTAAGATGTTTTGCTCGTGTACCTATATCTTTTAACTTATATAAGTTTTTAAAATATAAAGAATAAATTAAAACAAAAAAAATTGTAATTTAACAAATTGCAACGACTATTTAGAAAACGACATTTTCAAACACTAAAATTAAAAAAACTTATAAATAAATCCTATATTTAAATTAATAATAATAATAAACATCATTTATAGGATGATCATAACGAGTCCTATATTATGTACGCCATGCATTAAACATTAATATTCCTAGACCAATGATAAAAAAAAAACAGTTAGCTTATAGATATATAACTTTAACTGTTTAAAGTGTTTTTTTTAATTGGATGGAGTGAATTAGACTGACTTTTGAACATATCCTATTATGTATGATATGGATTAAACATTCATATTCCTAGACCTATCCTAAATAAATTTGAAATGAAATTTAAGTTTTACAATCTTCGGAACTGCAAATTTTTAAGCTTCTAAACATTGTGCATTTCAAATTTTTACACCCTTGCATAGAGAAAAGAAATGCACTTTTTAATGAATTTTGTTTGAAATCTCTATCACAATTTGTTTTAAAATTATTAATTTTTTTTAAGTTTTTATTACTCTTTTTGTCATTGTGGCAACAGAAGTATTTTTATTTTTGGACATTAAATTTGGACTAATCAGAAAACGAATAAAATAAAGAACAGAAGTATTCCACTTTTGGACATTAAACTTGGACCAATCAGGAAACAAATAAAATAAAATAAGTTGTGGAATTCAACCAATAAAAAGAATCAGATTTTCAATTCATTACCGAGAACAACTATTTTCCAAATAGTTAATAACAAAAAATCCTAGATTTTCATATCAGCATAGTTGTTTTAATTTGAAAATACAATAACATTGTTATAACGACAGTAGTATACAGAAAAGTTGTCCTATATCTGATATGGCATGTCCCCTTATTAGATTTAAAAATCTCCACATTTTAAATCCCAGACCTAAGTCATTTGTCTGTTTCAGAGCTGTTCAATGAAATACAAAGAAAAGGTTTTTTATGTGGCATTTACCCATATCCATTAATTTATGAAGCGTTATAATTTAAAATATACAATACAAATAACAAAACCTTTGAAATTTAGCATTGTTTTGAGGATATACTAACATTGTTGAAACAGCAGAAATATGAAGAAAAGCTGTCTTACATGTGATATAAAATGACATATTGGTTTCTATTTTGTATAAATATATATAATATAAATATAATATTTTAAGGATGTTGTGTGAACAAGCAGATATAAAACATTGATTTATTAGTTTTCACATCTGTTTGCACTTTAATTATTGCTTTATATCATTTATATTTCAAAATTAGCCATATTTCTATTCCCATACACTTTAAGGTAGGTTTTGCAATATATCACAAATATCAATATTAGCTCATTGATTCATTGCAATATTAAATTTTCAATATCATTCAATCCTTTTGTAGTCGTTATAGGTACTTATTTTCCTTTTAATAATTATTAATATTAAAATAAAAATATAATTTTTACTGATTTGTAAATTATTAAAATTAATCCAAAATTTCCTTATTACATTAAAAAAATACAATTCCCTTGTAGAAAAAAAAAAATCTTATTTTATAGAAAAAATGGATTTTTTTTTTTCTTTTTTATGGGTGTGATTAATATTTCCAGTTGATCATGAAATATTTTTTACATTATTGGTATTTTTTTAATGTAACATATAAATCTGAGATTGTATCAAAGTGTAAAAACTTCTTTAAAAGGCCAAAAAATATATTAAAATGCACAAGGCCTTTCGAAAGAACTGAGTCTTTCTTCATCAGGCGCAAAGAAGATGTGTGACTGCTATGAATGTTGCGGCACGACTCTTATTATCTTGCGATTATAATCCTTGATTTGATAGACTATCTTACACTTTACTAAAAAATAAATATTTTTTTTTCCCACCCATATTTTTTTTTTCCCACCAATATATTTTTTTAACATTTTGATGCTTCAAGCATAACTGAAAGAAATAGGTAATTAGAGATTTATAATTAGTTGTTGTGTTTTTATAAATAGCTATCGTCATACAATAAGCTCTGAATTGATTGTAAAATGTATTATCCTTTGCATCCTTATCATAAGATAAAACTTTCACTCATAAATGATCTTAATGAATCACAGTCACCAATCCTTATATTATTATTTTTTTTTTTCTTTTATCAATTTCATTTAAAAATTACTTATTTCATTTTCTTGTTAAATTAAATTAACCTTTTTTTATTTTTTAGATATTCATTACCTTGCATTATTTAGCTGACAATGAAGATGTTTGGAAAATTTTGTCAAATCCAAGCAATTTGTGTGAAATTTTAAAAGCACTTGGTTATTTTTACCAAAATTCTGATGTCATTCAAATAACAGTGAGGTTTATAAGGTGAGTTATTTTCTATATTTTTCAGTACAACATGTTTGTGTTGTTATTAAACGTGTTTTACCAACTTGGATATATATATATATATATATATATATATAAGAACTTTTTGACAGTGTTAAAATAAGGGTGATCTTTAGATGGTTCTGGTTCATTGTTGGATTTATGCAAATGCACATGAAGCAATAATTGGGAAATACATGTTAAGAGAGGCTTCTAAAAATGCCTAATACTAATTCTTTGAAAAAGGTGTGGTAAATTCCTTAGATTATAGCATTTGTAGATAATTTTTCATCAGGAACTAAATAAAATAACTATTTTAAACATCATTGGTGAATTCTGTTTATTATATATGTCACAGAATCATGGCATTGTCATGGATGGTGTATCTACTACTTTAAAAGAAACATATTTTGTATGTAAAGTACTTTTTTTTAAAGGGAAAATATTTGAGTGTGGACTATGGTAATCTTTAATATAACTTTCGATACTCCAAGATCAGTTGGTTTTCTAATGATTTAGTTTAAAGTTTTTAATCAGTAAAATGAGGTCAAAAAAACTGTATATGATTTTTATGATTTCTCAACTAGAGATATTGGCTACTTCTGTTTTCTGTACAGTATACTGAAATGTGGAATACAAAATGCTGAGACTTTTTGAAGGATTTATTATTAAATTTAGCCACTTGTAGGAATTAAATTGAAAATATGGAAATTTAATGAAAATAGATAATTTTTTAAAAAGTAAAATTAATATCTATGATTGTATTATGTGATAAACTGTAAAGCAAGGGCCAATGGTGGATCTAATTATTATAATCTCTTAAATAGGATGAAATTCACATTTTTTTTTCTGTGGCCTTTTCATGAAATTAGAGTTTTCCGCAATCCTTTGTCAAAATTTTTGCTTTTTTTTTTTTGTTGTTTTTTTTTGACATAAATTGATTATTTTTGGCAGCCCTTTGACGGAATATGCTTTTTTCAGGGATCAATTCACGCTCTTGTAGATTCCAGCAGTGCATGTAGTCATAGATTCATTATTTTATTTTATTTCTTTATTCACAGTCTACACATTTCTGGAGGTTTCTCTGTGGCTTTGTTACAATGCTACCCTCTTTAAGGCACTTCCTGGTTGTGGCAGTAGGCCATATGCTTTTTGGCTGATTCATTTGACCATTTTCTGTCTTCAACGTTTTCTTTTGCTTCCTAAGGGGCTGTCCAGTGTATTTTGCAGAGTTGCCTTATCAGGCAAAATAAAGGCTGCCTTGGTAAACAAAAAGAGTAAGGCCACTTTTCCATTCATTTGCTGCCACAAGATAGAATTTTGGACACATTATTCTTCATCAGCCCCAGTTCTTAAGAGCGCATCTCTATGAAAATACTTCTTTTTCTATTGAATCGTCATCGTTCACACTTTGACCTATATGCAAATTTTTTTTTTCTGCCCGTTCATTGGCTGACTTTTATCATCCTGCCCATGTATATTGATGCCGTGATTCTTGTTTGTTGAAGGGTTTGTTTGTAACATTATACCAGAAGGCATATTTTTAAAGGTGGGGAAATTCATCCTCCTCTGTGCATTCCTTTTTTTTTTTTTTTTTTTTTTTTTTTTTATGTGATTTGAATCTTGCAGTCTGTCAACTGTGATACCTTCTGCTTGTATTTATGGTATCCAGTATGGCTATTTCCCTGTTTACTGATTTTAACTTGAGTTACCTAGTCATTTATAGACCATAAAAATATAAAATACAAAATGCACACAAAAATATAAAACACAAAACATACACTAAATATATACATCTAGATAAATAGACAACATAGTGACAAATAAAGAAAATGTAATTAGAACATAAAATTAATGGTATTTTAAAAATTTAGATTTAAAATCCTGATTTCATTTTTATTATTGTTCATAAGTAGGGTTTGAAATTTTTTCTATCCAATGCATATTATTTTATTAGGTATCAGCTCTTTGGCTAAAAAAAATAGTATTCATTTTTTTTTTTTTTTTTTTTTTTGTCTATTTGATTGTCTATGTTTATCTTGAGCTGATGTAGATCCTCTCATCAATGCTTTAAATATGTTTATTGATTTGTATCAATATTGCTTTTTTTTTTTTTCAATTTTATGTGAATTTTTAAATTGTATGCTGTAAAAAATAGCAAAGATGGTCATTTTTATGATTTTTTGTACATTTTTTCTTTTATGACTGAAATTTAATTTCTAAGAAAATTTCTTTCTGGGAAATACTAGCTATCTTTCAGTTATAATTACTATTTTTTTTCAAATCAATATAAATTTGATTTAATTTTTAAAGGATTTTTCAATTTAATGTTCTCAATTGAAAATACTGATCTGTAATAAAGATAAAATAAAATTTTAATGCTCAGCATGGAAATGAATAATGATATTTTCTATATCTATACTAATGTTAATAATATGAGATACACTTTTGCTCAGGTGATTCATTTTTCTCAATAGCTCATCTTAATAAATTATTTATTTTAGCAAAATAATTGACAAGGAAGATGGTTGTCAGGCTTTTGCTGCATGTCCAGAAAACCTTCTCATGGTTTTATCGCGGATTTTGCAAACTCATAAATATAACATAGTAAGTTTTATTTAATTTTTTGTCTATACTATTATATAGGGCTTTTTCCATGAGTACCTGGAGTGTAAGTCACATGTTTTGATTTTTGGCTACCCAATACTTTTGAACGGAAAAATGTGATTTATTTTATGAGAGATATCTCATTCATTGAATGAAGCCAAGCAAACTTTTCGAAAATAATGGTGGCCTACACGCATAGCAGTTAATTAGCTATGTGACTTACATTACAAAAACCCATGGAATTAACCATTGGTAAATAAACTATATCTGATGATTTTGAGATAAATATGTATGATTTTGTGATTTATAATACATGTGTATATATCTATACCTCCCTTAATTTGAAATCACTTTTTTAATTTTAATTTTATCTTTTTATATTATTCAGGCACTTTTTTCTTAGCACTTTCCAACAAAGTTGAAAGTTGCTTATACATTTGGTTTATCTATCTGTCTGTCCATGCTTTAACTCCCGTACATATTTTCATGCAATTAATAAAGCTCATTTAGGGTCACCAAAGCTAGCATGTTTCGTATTGCAAATGAAATATGTACAATTAATGGTTCATTTACAGGGACACTCAATAGAATTCAATTACATTATGGTATATGGGGAAAAATCATTTTGAGAGTTTTTTAATGACATTATGTTATTTCAAATGTATAAGTATGATCACTTTAAAACAAAGCATTCATAGCATTTTTTATTAATTTACAGGGACACACACAAAAAAAAATTGGTTACAGTACTGTCTTTGTGTAATAATTGCTGGAGAGTACTTTTAAAATTCGGTATGTGCTTTTAAATTTAATTAGTTTTTTCATGTTACTCTTTATATGTAAATTCTACACCTCATATACAGGGCTGCACAAAAGTATCTGCATACCATTCTCCTTATTCAAGAAAATTGCTGAAGGAGAATTTTCAACTGAAATATATGTATTGCTTAAATGAACTAAATTTTGGAGTGCATTTTGTTAATAGATACAAATTTATATATAATGTACAAGACTGCTAAAAAATTTGGATAATTTTCCGATTGTAGATGGGAACAGCTGAAATTCAGTTTAGACATTTCCATATAGTAAAATGAGACATAATGATATTTTAATTTTTTTAATGATGCTGTTTTGTTACATCATTCTGAATGTGTTGGAAAATGCCTCATAATCTATGCTTGATGCATGATTTTTTTCTTTCTTGTTCTTCAAGAACTTGGTATGGTTTAAAAATTACAACTTTGAAATATTTATAGTTAGCCTTTTTCCTTTAGAAAAATTTATTTTTATACTATGATTCCATGATATGCTTTAAAGCAGGGCAATAGGGTGAAACTTCTGGTAAGAAATTTGAACATAGTATTATAAATAGTACCAAATAAACCAAGCCACACTAAGTAATTTAGTAAAATTTTTTATTTAACCATGCATGCATTTTGTGTAATATAATCGTAACTATGGCAACATCAATTTAACTGTAACTGCCCAAACCTGTTTTCTAACTGTAGTTAATTTAAGTTCTTCTTGTTACTTGTTGTGTTTACTTGTCCCTATTAAAGATATATGTTAACAAATATAAATGCGTAATAATTTCAACATATATCGTGACGTGGTGTCAGAAGTTAAAAAAAAATTAACTAGTTTTAATTTCATATCTGAAAGTATTAAATAAATACAAATGGCTGAAAATTCTATCCGTGCTCCAAAACCATTGATGTTTACGGCGGATTCCAAAGATGGATGGGGAGACTGGCTGCAAAGTTTTGAGTGGTACGCTGCTGCTATTCAACTGGAGAAGAAAGAGAAAAAAGTACAGGTAGCAACATTTATGGCTATTATCGGCAGTGAACCACAGCAAATTTATAAAACCTTTAATTTAAGTGCCGATGAACAACAAAACTTGGAGATTATTAAAGGTAAGTTTTCTGAATATTTCACTCCTAAAGTTAATTATACTTTTGAACGTTACAAGTTCAACCAAATTAAACAAAAGAAGGATGAATTATTCAATGATTTTTTAACCAGACTTAAATTACAAGCTTCTCGCTGTAAGCTAGGGATTATGCAAGATGAATTAATTTGTGATAGAATTGTTGTAGGAATTGAAAATAACGATGTTCGTGAAAAGCTGTTAAGCGATGCTGATTTAAATTTAGATAAAGCCGTACAGATTTGTTTAGCTTCTGAAAGTGCTTCAAAGCAATTAAAAAATATTGTTAATGATAATAAATCGCAACCAGTAATTTCTGCGAAATCGAAAAAATACATGCAGTCGCATAAGTTTAGTTCACAGATAGATAAGCCTAATTCTAATACTAAAAATTTTAAAATGATAACTGATTGTAGAAATTGTGGTAGTACCCATAAAATTAATGAGTGTCCAGCATTTGGCAAGAAATGTGGGATTTGTCAAAAACAAAACCATTTTGCAAAGAAATGTAGGTCAAAATTCAGGAAAAAGTATAAAGTACAAGAAATTGAAAATGTTGACACGATTGTGGAAGATAAAAATTTCATGATAGCAAGCGTCGATGTTAATAAATCATATTGGTACGAAACCGTGATAATTAACAATAAAGCTATTCCTATGAAGCTTGATACTGGTGCTCAGTGTAATGTTATACCATTTCGCTTAGCAAAAGAATTACATTTAGAAATAAAACCTTCAAATATCCGCAAACTCCTCTCATATTCAGGTCATGCTATTGATGTGGCAGGAGAATCTTTAGTTTCTTGTAGAATTAAAGATAAGCATATGCAACTTAAGTTAATAATAGCACATGGAGGAATCAGTCCAGTCTTAGGTCGAATTACTTGTACCAAAGCAGGGTTAATCCAAAGAATTGAAATAGTTAACGCTTTGGAAGAGGAATTTCAGGATTTGTTTCAAGGAATAGGGTGTATAAAAAATTTTGAATACATAGCCGAATTTTCTGAAAAATGCGCTCAAAAAGAGATCAAACCACCTAGAAGAGTTCCGTTTAAGATAAGAAAAACCGTGAAACAGGAACTTGATAGAATGGTTAAGGATGGGATTATTAAGAAAGTAGATGAAGCTACACCAATTTGTAACCACATGGTTATCGTAAAACAGAATGGAAAAATAAGAATTTGCATCGATCCTTCTGACTTGAATAAAATACTTATGCGAAGACAATTTCCATTAAAAACTTTAGAAGAGGTTACCGCTAATGTAGGTGGATCAAAATATTTCACGAAATTAGATTTGAAAAAGGGCTTTTGGCAATTGAAAGTTTCTCCTCATACCCAGCCATTCTTAACATTCAGTACTCCTTGGGGAAGATATTCCTTTCTTCGAGTTCCATTCGGTATTAAATCAGCTCCGGAATTTTTTCAAAGTGAAATAGCCAAAATTCTTCAAGGCATACCAGGAGTTGAAAATTCAATGGATGACATCTTGATTCATGCGTCTGACACTAATACTCTCCGTTCGAATACTCGATTAGTCCTACAAGCACTAAGAAATGCAGGAGCAAAACTTAATAAAGACAAATGTGAATTTGAAGTTCATAAAGTAAAGTTTCTAGGACATATCCTAACAAGTGATGGTATTATGATTGATCCAGAAAAAGTTGAAACCATAGATAAAATTAAAACACCAACTAGCAAAAAAGAGTTACAAAGGTTACTTGGCATGATTCAGTATCTGCATAAATTTATTCCTAATCTTTCAGAAAAAACACATAACATGAGATTGTTATTGAAGAAAAACACAGTATGGAATTGGAATAATGAATTAGATAGAGATTTAGCAGAAATCAAAGAATTATTAAAGAAAGCGCCTTCACTTAAGTACTATAATCCGAACAAAAGTGTTACAATTTCAGTTGATGCTAGTTCTTTTGCATTAGGAGCTGTACTACTCCAAGATGGCAGACCTATAGCTTTTGCATCTACAGCTCTGAATGAAGCTCAACAGTCTTATCCTCAGATAGAAAAAGAAGCCTTGGCAATGAAATTTGGATGCCAAAAATTTCATCAGTACATCTATGGAAATGAGGTAATCATCGAAACTGATCACAAGCCATTGGAATCGATTTTTAACAAACCAATAGATCGAATTCCACCACGACTTCGAAAAATATTTCTAGAAGTTCAACAATATGCTCCAAAAGTTTGCTACAAACGTGGAAAAGAAATGTATATAGCGGATTTACTTAGCAGAGATTGCAATAATGAAGATTTGCTAGAGGAGAGCAATTACCAGATTCTGTTTTCAATCCCAACTACAAACGCTGGTTTAAAAATTTTACAAGATCTCACAAATACAGATCCAGAACTTATTTTATTGAAACACTTTATATCTACTGGTTGGCCCCAAAACTAAAATTTCGTTCCAGACTCATGTAAAAAATATCTACCATATTTGGATGAACTCTCAGTTCAAAAAGATTTAATATTTAAAGGCCTTAGTATAATTATCCCAGAGAAATACAGAGCCAAAGCATTAGAAAATCTTCATAAAGGACATTTGGGTATAACAAGTTGTCTACGAAGAGCTCGCGATTCCATGTTTTGGCCGGGAATGTCCAAAGACATAATTTCGATGATAGAGAATTGCATAGTCTGTCAGAAAACTCAGAAGTCATCTCCAACAGAACCGTTAATTTCAAAGGAGATTCCTAAACTACCATGGGAAATTCTTGCATCTGATGTATTTACTTATCAAGATGTAGATTATCTTCTTATCACTGATAGTTATTCTGGTTTTATTGATTTAAAACCTTTAAAAGATTTGACAAGCAAATCTACAATAGAGATCCTCAAAGATTGGTTTAGTGTTCATGGAATTCCTAGAATTTTAGAAAGCGACAATGCTCCTAATTACTCATCTGCTGAATTTAAGGAATTTTCTCAAGAATGGATGTTTAACCATCAAACTTCAAGTCCTCGGTATCCTAAAGGGAATGGATTGGCAGAGAGAGCTGTACAGACAGCAAAGAATTTACTAAGAAAATGTAAACTATCAGGCCAAGATATACGTTTAGCATTACTGAATTTTAGAAACACGCCAAGGGAAAACTTAGGTTCACCATCTCAACGTCTTTTCAACAGACACCTGCGAACCACAGTTCCAATTGCCGAAGAATTATTAAAGCCTAAAGTTTTGAGCCAAACTACAGAACATTTAACAGAAGCTAGATTGAAACAAAAAAAATTACCACAATCTTCATGCTAAGCCATCTTCTAATATTCCATTACAACCGAATCAAAATGTTATGCTAAAACAAGCGCCAAGGAATTGGATACCAGCAACAGTAACTTTCCAAGCCGCTCCTAGATCATATAATCTGAAGACGCCTGATGGAGAATTTAGATGAAATACTAGCCAAATCAAGCCAACTAAATTGAAGTTTCAAATTGAAAGGAAAAGGAAGATACCCATAGAAATAAAAAATCAACATCCTACTGCTACTACTACTTCCGATGACAAACCAAACATTTCTACTGGAAAGGATCTAAGTGTACCTGCTCCCAATATGACTGACAGCAAACCCATTGTTACAAGATCAGGAAGAGTTGTAAAGCCTGTAAAGAGACTTGATCTTTAAACGAACTTAAAAAAAACATTTTTGAAAGGGGAGATGTAATATAATCGTAACTATGGCAACATCAGTTTAACTGTAACTGCCCAAACCTGTTTTCTAACTGTAGTTAATTTAAGTTCTTCTTGTTACTTGTTGTGTTTACTTGTCCCTATTAAAAATATATGTTAACAAATATAAATGCATAATAATTTTAACATATATCGTGACGTTTTGAATGCAAAGATTAATCAATTATAACTGATTTTTCACATGCATCCTGATTTGTCAAAATTGTAATAAAGAATGGAAATAATACCACAACCACATATATTCCATAAAACTTATCATATGAATGCTGCTTTAATGCCCAACCAGTTAATCAGGAAACCAGTTATCTGGAATACGTCTGACCCCAACCATTCCAGATAAATTGTTCTGTGCTGTATCATTAAATATTTTTTGTATTCCTCTTGGTATTTTTTTTTTAATACCAAAAATGGAGTGGTATCTGTTGTTGCTTGGTCTCATATTGTTAGTTTGTCTTAAAGTGATAAAAGCACTTTTTATTAAAAAATTGACACTCTACTTAATATCAAAATTTAATGTTCCAAAGTCTAATGTGTAGTAATTGTAGTAATATAATTGTAATAAAGTGTGAATATTTATTAGATTTGTGATCAACTTGATCACTATAAATAGGATTATATTGGAGAAAGATTAAGTGTGTGTATAATTACCAGTTTGAAAAATAATGTTAATTACAACTGTATTTTTCCACATATTTATTTATATATATTATTATATTATTATTATATATTATTATTATACATTATTTATTTATATTTATCTTCTCTTTGTTTAATACTTTTCAGTGCAGAATAGTTTAATGTTGAAATATTATGCATGATCAAAGGAAAGACAAATGTTTCTTCCTTATTCTGTTATATCCTGTGATGGGCTTATTTTTCTGACTTATTGTAACCATTCATTTTACTCAGAGTTTTATGTATAATTTTTTTGTAATTTATTGATAGTAGTAGAAAAGAAGTTGTTATGTTTTGTAATTTATTCTGTGTTTATATGATATTCCTTTTCTTCCATATCCATAAGTAAATTTAGTTATTCTGTAGAGGATCTTTAAATATGAGTGATAAAATAATAATAATAAAGTTCTAAGAATTTTTTTTCTTTCAATTTCCTTTTTTCAATCTTTCAGGATATAACTCTACAGACCACTTTTATTATTGGAAATTTAGTATTAGTGGATAAGCAATTAACTGAGACATTTTTAAATCAATTTAATTTGCATGATATTCTCACAGACATTCTTGAAGAATATGCCAAAGAGCACATTCAGGTATCATATTTCAAATGTTTATTCATTTTTTATTGTTAAGGTAACTTAGTTATTAGTATGATTTATTAATTTGTTGCTTGCATATGCTAGTTTTATTCTTATTATGGATTTTAAATCCTGTGTAGCATAAATGGCATCTGAAACTGCATACTACACAATAGAGAGGTATTGGATGATCTTTTCAAAAATATTTTTTAACAGTTATGTTTTGTTATTACAAAATAGAAGTTTTCAGAATAACATCTTGAAACATTTAACATCTTTAAAAAAAATTTAAAATTATGATAATGATTATAATTTAAGATTAATAAACCAATTAAATTAAGAAAAATGTTGTTTCCTCATATGAGGGAGGGGTGGGACGTGTTTTTGAAATGAAAATTTTTATTTAATTTTCAAAAATGTGGTGAAAAAATGGTAAAGACAATGTGACATTTACATTCTTAAGGTTTATTGTAAATAGCAACATTTATTTTGTGTTATATTATCCTTTGTGAAATCCAAATCAAATGAAAAATATGTTTGTCCCTTATTTGTGCTATGAGTTAATTTTAATGGACATAGTTTTGCATTTATTTCTTGCTTATCAAGTCAGTTGTTTGCAGGGAGATGATTTTTTCCCCCTTTACAAATAATGTATTGCCATGTATAAATAAAAATTTGCCGTTTGAATTCAAATAAATATTTCAAAACAATAGTATTTTATTTAAAAACAACTAAGGAATTTTATATTATAGAAATAAATATAAATATTTAATATTAATAGTTGATATTGATAAATAATGCATTAGTAAAAAAAGAGAAAAAATGCAATTAATTTTTCAATTCATTAATTCCTTAACTTGCAAAATAATAAGTTTTATTTATTGCACTATTCAACTCTAAAACAAGTTAGACTTATAAATATGGAGTACAAACAAAATTGTATGTAATTAAATATAATTATTTAGATAGAGACAACATTTACGAAAGATAAGACATGTTCCGTCTCTCCTTCAATCATAGTGTCCCATACCTCCCTTAAACAAACATAAAAAAAAGTATGCTAAGTTTACAAAATAATAAAAACAATTAAGTTAGAAACAAATAATGAGATTGAATATTTACATTAAAAATTCGAGTAGTTACTTACTTTTGATACTGTAAAATAGTCTTTTTAAATCACAAACTCATAGTTGCTTGCAACTAAAAACGTTTATAGCAACAAGTATAATGCAATGATTTTTTCAATCTGATGGAAGAGGCATAATTTAAAAATAAAGATTATTTTAAGCAATATTGCAGATGTTTTATCCCTCTTAGTGTTCCATCCCTCCCTAATCTTCCCTATAAATAAATACATTTATGAATTCTTAAATTACACTGTACCTAATTTATGAAAATGAAAATTCATCTGTCTGTCTGTAATTCTATGCAAATCCACAGCTTAGAAGCCAACATTATGAAATGTTATGTATATGTGTTTTAAAACATGCCCAAGGCAATTAAAGCAATCTGGAATCAAAATTATTTATCGTTAATTTTTAATTAATTAAAAACCACCAATTTCATAGCAATTTTCTATCAAATTTAAACATTTTCCATTATTTCCAGTTGCCAAAAATTAAAAATCCACAATAAAATTCTTACCAGAACAATTACTTTTTTATTGCACAATTTCCACATGAAAAATGAAAATTAAATAAATATTTTGCAAGTAACAAAACAAAGTCAATTTAAACTGCAGGCTTGAAATTGTAAATGTCTTTTAGTATTGCAGTGTGGCTTACATAATATGTATGCCTCACATTGCAATAAACATTTCATTTTTTGAATGAAGACATTCATAGTTTTTTAAACAAAACATTTTTATATGTATAGTTTCTAAGTTCTGAAATTTTTATAGTAGCTTCTTCATAACCAAATAATGTCAAATGCTAAAATCCATATCAGTATCCAATATATAAAAATGAAAATTTGTCTGACTGTAATTCTATACAAATCCATAGTTTGGAAGCCAGAATTGTGAAATGTTACATACATCTGTATTAAAACACAGCCGAAGCAAATAAAGTAATCTGGAATTGAAATAAATTATACAGTCGAGTCTCTATATAATGAAATCCATCGTTCAGTCAAAAAATTCCTTATATAGAAAAATTCATTGAATAGAGAACGGCAAAAAAATTTTCATTTAATGTTTAAATTTTGAAATAGAATTGTTTTTGAGGTGTTTAATTAAGTTTTTGAAATATTTAACACAATTTTTCCATAATCTCAAACATTTTTGCCACTTTCTTTTTTTCCAGTGTCTTATTGATTACATTCAAAATTATTATTTTATCAGAGAGATTTATGCTTATCGTAGAAGCAATTTTATGCTGATGCAGTAGATGATAACACCAGCATAGATGATACTTAGTAACAATTCTTCATTCAAATGATCCCTTACAACAAAAATGCTCGGAGGTGCAGATAAGAAACATCCACTCTAAACTCTAAAATTAATGAGAAATAATATAGGTAGATGAAAACCTGCTGAAAAAAAACAACCTTTTCAGCAGTTGCCCCCTTATCCCTTCCTTATTCCTGCCTTACTATCCAAACCAAGAAACAAACAGCATTTTCAAGACAACAGTGGAATAGTTTTATTTTTAGGATGCTGTGTGATAATTGCAAATCGCTCCAGTAGCAAGTATATGTTTCAAACTTTTCCAAGAACACATGCTCATCTTGGCTAAAACAAAGTCAAGTGTGACCATGTAAAAAGAATGCTTTTCTTGAGGGGGGGGGGATGAATTTTTTTGAACATAAGGAATAAGGTAGAGTAATTTAGCTATCAGATATAAACCAGAAATCAACTAAAACAAGTTATTCTACAAATTATTTAAAGCGTTTTCTGAACATATGAAAGAACATTTTTGAAAAAAAAAAATTCATTAAATGGAGATATATTTTGCTATATGGAGATTATTTTTAATGTAATCATGACAAAATTGACCGTTCCTACAAAAATTCCGTTAAATAGAGAAATTTGTTGGATAGAGTTTCGTTATAGAGAGACTCAACTGTATTTTTAATAAATAAAAAACAACCAATTTAGCAGAAATTTTCTTTTAAATATTTTTCATAGCAATTGCCAATAATTAAAAGTCAACAATAAAATTCTTAGCACAGTAATTATTGTATGATTTCCACGTGAAAAGTAAAAATTAAATAGATAGTTTAATGATTTTTTTTTTTTTTTTTTTTTTTTTTTTTTAAGTGCACATTATGACATAACTTTTCTATTACAATATTTACTTGTAAAAAAATGAAAATTAAATAATTTGACAATGTTTTTTTTTTTTTTTTTAAGTGAATGTTATGCAACATTGGAAATATAATGGATGTCAGCAGGTGAATATATAACATCATATCAGTTTGGAAAAACATTTTGAAACATGATAAAATCCTGATTATGGAAATATTGGCATATTTTGAAACTCTGGGGTTCTTTGAATTTGTTTTTGCCATTTTAAAATCCATACCATATATGTATGTGTGTGTCTATACAGAATTTCCACACGAGTTCCTAGAGCTCATTCTTAGTGAAAAACTAAGGACAAGATTTCAGATTAAAATAAATAATAATAATATTCATAGAATATTTGTAGTTGCTATTTTTCTCTAATTGTTAATAAAATATATATATATATTTAAATAACAAAATACTATGAAACAATTTTTAATCAACAGATTTTAATCTCAATCTCAATCCAGATCACAGATTATATTTACTAAATAAGTAGGCAAACTGTTGCCTGGGTTAAATGAAAAAAAAAAAGTGAAAATTACATAAATTAACATACAATCATTAATGTTTCAAACTTGATTTTTCAAAACAAACATTCTTAAAATTCTGAGCAAAATTTTAGCTAGTTTTATATAAAATTATCAATTTTTGTGGTCTTTTTGTTTGTCGATATATTTTTACAACTTTTAATTGGGCATGTTCATTATTATTATTATAATCCTTTTAATATGTTTTCAGTTGGATTTCAAGGGAAAATGTTTGCAAAACATATTAAACCATTTTAATTAGCCTTATATGCGGCTGGCCTATATTTTTCCATTTTAACAAATCATATTAAAATAAGAACCATTTAAAATGAGAATTTCATTTGATTTCATTGAAAATTCTGCAGAAACTAAAAAAATAGTAAATTAGTAAAAAATCATAATGAACACGTTTTATTATGTACTTTGCAACACTATCTGAAAAAATTGTTTTGTTGTTGCACTTTATTTGGAAGCTATTTGAATTATAAAGGCTCAAAATCTAATTTCTTAAAATGGTGCCCTCCGCCCCCCCCCCCCTTCCCCCCCCCCCAGACTATGTATTTTGCACACAATTTGATCAACAATGAACTTGTGCGTTTATTAGAGATGGGCATTATTTAACATAACAGGATAAATATTCGTAATATTAACCAAAAACTTATTATTCAATAACAGATTACCAAAAAGTCCCTGTTAATTTTGGAACACCTCGTATGAAAAGCATTTTAAAAAGAAGAAACAAATAGTAAGGCTGAAAATCACTTTAGGAATACATATTTATAACTTAATAAAAGTTTAGTTATATAAAAAAAAAATCCAACTTATAAATCTATTCGAATTCTGAGGCAAAGAATTTCTATTACTGCAGAAAACAAAAATCCCCAACTGCACTAAAACGCTTTTGAGACAGAAAGAGGAAAAAAAAAAAAAAACGATGCACAAAAAAAACCCTATGATACTTTCTTTTTGACGCGTCACTGTCGATCTACGATTCCAAGACATTAAAAATCCTTTTGGTCTAATCAAGAAAGCCAATCATAGGACCCATTTTCCTTTTGCATTGTCCAAGACATTAAAAATCCTTTTGGTCTAATCAAGGAAGCCAATCATAGGAAACCTTGTCCTTTTGCTATCTCAAAAGTTCACGTGATAAAATCTCTCAAAAGCTATTCGTTGTTGATTATTCTATGAATATTTAAAAACATCTGGCTTCGTTTCTTCACAGAATATATTTTATCGTTTGAATTTTTTATAATGCTCACAGTTACAAAGATTAAAGCAATAGAATCAGTTTTTAGAATAACGAAAACAACATTTATTGAAAAAAATAGTTGGAATAATGAAAATTGCTTTTATCAACAAATAGGTAGAATACTGAAAATGAAATGAGAGAAAAATGTGTTTTTATTCTAAAGTTCGTGAAGTTAGTGAATGACGCTTGCAGATTATTAAAAAGCAAGGAGATAATGTCTGCCATCTTTGGTCATTTTTTTAATGGGAAGGAATCTCTGTTATGGAATTAAAGAGATTTACGGATTTAATTGTTGATAGAAAGCTGTTTTATCGCTCGGGCACGGGACATAATATTTCGTTGATGTAGTTAGATGGGTAAAACGGTGGCAATCTTTGAGTTTGAATATTTAAAAGGGATATTACTATGTACTCATGGTATTTGGAGAAGGAGGGGGGGGGGGGGTATTCTGGTGTATGATTTTTATTTAATAAAATGTTTATTGCTGTTTTTTTTATCATTATGATTTTGTCAATATTGCATCGTTAGAAAATACGAACTGGAAAACATTACTTTCGTAATTGTATTTTACTGAAAAAAAAAAAAAAGAAGAAAAATAGCCTGGTGCAGACACAGCCATTCGAAAAGGGATGGAAGGGGTGGGGGGGGGCAAAGGGGGACGGTCCCGACGGACGCGGAAATTTATAGGGCGCCAATTTTATACTACCTAAGTTATTTTTTGGCCTGTCACAAGTTATGGGAGGAGATTTTAAATACGTACTTGCACATACAAAATTTGCGGGATGAATGACATTTGATTAAAAATGTACAAGTAATGTTTCATGCTCTTGTGGGATTATCTTTGAATATGCGTTGACAGATAATGATTCGGGGATGTCAAAACTCAAACTTCAAATCAAGGTGCTAACGAATGAAGATCAATTTTATTTTTTTTAACAAATCGCATTGTTAAAACGGTGTTGTTTTTATGGAGGATATTTCTGATCGTTTAGAAAAAATCAATTTCTAAACCGTCAGCTTTGGAATCATTGTAACAATTGCAAAAATACTTTAAACTTTCTTCTGCATCATATAAATATTAATTTACATTAAAACAATTATTTTTTAAATTGTTAAGAAACTACATATTTTATACAGTGTTCAGGAAGTTTCCTAGAACTTTTATTTAGAAAAAGTTTTTATGTGTTTTAACAAGTAAATCAGCAAAAAAAAAAAAAAAAAAAGTTCTACGGGCAAAATTTATTGAGTTATGATGCTTATAAATTTTTAACGAGGAAAAATGCATTTTTAGTGCAAGGAAACGATAATAATACGTGAAACGTAAAGTATCACAACTAAGTTTTTGTCTTGCAAAAATTAAAATTTTAACTCTGTGTTGATTTTAAAGGCGCAGGTTTGTCTGAACTAAAACAGCGTCTATACTTATGTATCAAAATTATTCAAGATACCTTAATTAATGGCCCTCTAATTAAAATGTCTGTTCACAGCATAGTCTCATTGATTAGTTATACGTTACAAAAATAATAGGTTGTTGAAACCTGTTACCTGTGAATGTGTGGAACGATGTAACCTGTTAACCAAAAATAACTATATTTCCCATCTCTAGCATTTACTGTATGAGTAAAATCAGTTCATTAGATATGCGATTACACCTGATGATCTACAACCTTGACTAACACATTAACACTCTAGTGCATGAATTTTTTGTCCATTCAACAGAAATTCTTCCTTTAACTGCCATTGAGATGAAACCAAAATTGTGAGAGCATTGACACCTCCATTGTCCATTTGAGTAGATACTTTCTAAAGGGAGTTAACTTCTTTAACGGTCAAAATTTATTCTCTTTAGCTGTGAACAGGGTTTTAACAAAGTCTGCCTTAAGGCGATCATGTGCATTAAAGGGTTAATATTATATTGTCATTAGCAAATAATTTGTTTGCAACATTTTAGAAAATTTGGATCTGTAATTTTAATCAAAATACATGATTTAAATCCATATGTGATTTTAATAAAAATGCAAAAGAACGCTTTTGTGCCTAAGAATGTGTCTTAAAAGTGTATGAATTGCATTGTCATCAACAGTGAACTATTGTGTAACATTTTAGCAAAAATTGAGAGGTCAATAAAGTAGATCAAAGATTGATTTAGGTTTGACCGAGACATTTAGGCAAATAACAATCAAAATTCAATAAAAATGGGCCACATTTTAACTTAAAATTTAAAAATGAATCGCAAGTTAAGTATCTAGCATTGGTTATAATATTGTTGCAGCGTATATAGGGTTCTTTTGATCTTATGGTTAGACAACTTCAAACTCTTGCTCTTAGAAAAGTAGAAAATAATTTATTTACAGACTTCAGAACAACAGAGTCTTCGAAACTCACAAATATTACTGGATATTCAAAAATAACTGCTCAAATCTATCGTACAATTACAGCTTTAGACCTCAAAGACTCTTTATACAACATCTCAACACTTAATAACATTCAAAACAACATAGATGAAACTCAAGCAAACTTGCTTACGCCTTGTTCACTCAATGACTGACTGGTAAATAATGACAACAGCAGCTCGTATCAGCTCTCCTATATATAGGCTCGTAGCATGCGCCGAAGTTTCTAGAACCTACTCGAAAAATCCACGGAACAACAAACAATGTATCAGTATATCTAAGGGGGGTTACCATTAAGAGGGAAGGGTTACCATCGCCAACAATCTCCAAGTTTGTCGCCAATTTGGCAACCAAAATTAGTCGCCAAAAGTGACACCAACTTGGCGATATCTTCATTATTTCGCCAATCTGCCGTAGACATACACTGAAAATAATGGACAAGTTTGCTTGATAACAGAGACAATGTAACATAATATTAGTAAAGGAATGGAGCTTAATAAGATTACTTACATTATTTTACAGTACAAACACTAACTATTTACAAAATTCGTAACATTACCCCCTCCTCAAAGACTGCACGTCCCGGGCAGTGCAATCCTTGAGTTAGAGGAAAACACTTAAAATAAATAAACAAATAAATAAATAAATAAATAATAACAATAAGATTTACATAAATAAGAACTAATTACTATTTACATATTTACAAAAAGCGACTTTCATGACCATGGTCTGAAATTCCAGTTTTGAATTTCTATTCACTTTGGCCAAAATAAGGGGCTAGCCGGTTATAATGTACGACCTTGGGTTTGGTGTGTGGTGATTTTCGTATGCGTACGACGACGTCATTCAGCCTGTTGACGACTATGTAAGGACCGTCCCAGTTTCTTTGTAGTTTTGGCGACAGTCCCTTACGACGTATCGGATTCCACAACCAAACTTTGTCACCTTCGTTGAACTCATGTCCAGTTGCCTTTGTGTCGTACCGTGTCTTCATCTTTTCTGATGCCAGTCCAATTCGGTTCCTCGCTAGACAATGAATCTCCTCAATCCGCGCCTGGAATTCATCGACATATTCCTCAGGCAATGAAGGAGCATCAGGAGGACGGCCAAACAAAAGATCAGCAGGCAGACGAAGATCATGACCAAAGAGCATTTGAGAAGGGGAGTAACCAGTGGCCTCATGAGTGGCACTCCTATAGGCAAGCAGGAAAAGAGGCAATTTCTTGTCCCAGTCCTGTTGGTCTCTAGACACCAGGAGAGAGAGGCTATTTAGGATGGTACGATTGAACCGCTCCACCATGCCGTCCGATTGAGGATGTAGAGGTATAGTTCGAGTTTTGTCCATGCCGAGTAGTCCGCACATTTCCTTAAACACAGCCGAATCAAAGTTTCTTCCTTGATCGGAATGGATTTGAAGAGAAACTCCGTATCTGGAAACCCAGTGTTGAACTAGTATGTCTGCTACGGTTACCGCCTCTTGATTAGGAATGGCATAGGCATCAGGCCACTTAGTGAAGTAGTCCATGACAACGAGGATGTACTTATTGCCATCAGATGTTCTAGGAAGTGGACCCAGGATGTCTAGAGCAATTCGTTCGAAAGGAGCTCCTACATTATAACGTTGCAATCGTCCACTGGTGTGCCTCTTTGGACCTTTACGTGCTACACAGGTGTCACAAGTTCGACACCACTTCTCCACGTCACTGCGAACATTATTCCAGTAGAAACGCTCTCGAACCTTTTGCAGGGTCTTCATTACACCAAAATGACCTCCTGTGGGACTACCATGCAGTTCTTGAAGGACCATAGAAATTCTCGACTTAGGGAGTAGTAGTTGCCATCTACATGTCTTTCCATCGTCAGACTCCCATTTTCGGTACAAGATGCCGTTCTTCAAATGTAAGGAATCCCAGAGAGCCCAATAACGTTTAGTCGTAGGATGGTAATGGGCCATGTCTTGCCAGCTGGGCTTCCTGTTGGACTCCTTTTTCAGCTCTAGAATTGGCTTAATTTCAGGATCAGCAAGTTGATCTTTACGCAGGCTCTCACGACACCACTGATCTTGCGATGATGTAGAACCAGTTGTAACTTGTCTTACTATAGGACCTTTGACATTAAATTTCTTCTCAACCTGGTCGCAGTATCTACAATTCTCTGAGCAGGGTCTTCTTGAGAGAGCATCTGCATTTCCATGTGATGAGCCTTTTCGATGGCGCATCTCCATATCGTACTCTTGAAGCTTTTGTATCCACCTGGCTACCTGGCCTTCTGGGTTCTTAAAATTCAATAGCCAAGTTAGAGAAGCATGATCAGTTCGGATCAGGAATTTTCGACCGTAAAGATAGTGATGAAAGTGGTCTATGGCTTTCACTACAGCAAGAAGCTCTTTTCTTGTTACGCAGTTGTTTCGCTCGGCCTTTGACAAGCACTTGCTGAAATAGGCGATAACACGCTCTTGGCCGTCGATTTCCTGGGACAGTACAGCGCCAATGCTTTCGTTACTTGCATCCGTATCAAGTATAAACTGTTTATCGATTTGAGGATATGACAGAATTGGAGTGGATGTTAAGGCCTCCTTAAGCTTTTCGAAAGCAGCGTCACATTCCTGTGTCCACATAAATTTTTTATTGGCTTCTGTTAATTTATGAAGTGGTCTTGCAATCATCGAGAAGCCTTTGACAAATTTTCTGTAATAGGTGCATAATCCTAGAAAGCTCCGAAGCTGGTGAACATCTGCTGGACGATTCCAATTTTTCACAGCCGATATCTTCTCTGGATCGGTCCTAACTCCTTCTGCCGAAATGATGTGTCCAAGGTAGGCGACTTCATTTCGAAACAATCTGCACTTCGAAGGGCTTAACTTCAAATAAGCTTCCCTTAATTTTTGTAGCACCCGCCTGAGGTTGTTCAGATGTTCATCAAAAGATTTTCCTATGATTATGATATCATCTAAATAAACAAGACATGCTTCATATGACAGCCCCCAGAGAACCGTTTCCATAAGCCGTTCGAAAGTTGCAGGTGCGTTACATAGACCAAAAGGCATTACTTTGAACTGCCATAATCCTTGTCCCGTTGTAAAGGCAGTCTTCTCGCGGTCGTCCGGATGGATCTCTACCTGCCAGTAACCACTCTTCAGATCCAGAGTCGAGAACCAAGTGTTGCCCGCAAGTGTGTCGAGAGTGTCGTCGATCCTTGATAGAGGGTAACTATCCTTTTTAGTGACGTCATTCAGTCGGCGGTAGTCTACACAAAATCTTGTAGAACCATCCTTCTTTCTTACTAATACAATGGGAGACGCCCATGGACTTGTCGATGGTTCGATGACGTCATTTTCTTCCATATCCTTAATTAAATTCTGCACCTCTTCTTGCTTGGCAAAAGGTAATCGTCAAGGGTGCTGTTTAATAGGAGAGTGATCTCCCGTGTCAATTTGGTGTTGTGCCATTTTAGTTCGTCCAAAGTCTTCAGATGTTTGGGAAAATAAACTTTGGAATTCTCTAATTAAATTTTCCGCAGCTTCCATCTGTTTTGGATCTAAGTCTGTATTTTGTAACAAATCCTTGACTAAATTATCTGAAGATTTCTCAGAGTGACTGGAATTTTGACTTATGCACGTCACAGGAGCACATGACGCTATCACCTCTCCTTTCTTGATAGTCCTCGTCTTATCACTGATGTTAGCAATTCTGACTGGAATGGTCTTCTTCGAGAGGTCCACCACAGATGAAGCCACCAATACTCCTGCTTGTTTACTATTGTTTTCAGGATAATCTATATGGCCAAATCGATAATTAGTTTCATTTTTAATTACAGCAGGAACCAAACATTCTGTTCTTGCATCTAGATTAATGTCTTCTTTGGCTATTACTATTTGTTTACATTCAATTTTGTTATTTAATCCAAAAAGACTTATTTCTTCAAATTTTGAGATCATTTTGTTATTTTTGAAATCAAGTCTGAAGTCAAACTTCTTCAGAAAATCTAGTCCGATTAAGCAAGGATCTGTTATGTCAGCCACATATGCCGTATGGTAATATTTCGTTCCTCCAAAGTTGATAGTTAAATTGGCCTTTCCATATATGCCTATCTTGTCGCCCGTCACAGTTTGCAGGGTAACGCATGGTGGAGTCCAGATGAGTTTACATTTCAATTTTCGAGCCAAATCTTCTCTTATTATTGTCACATTGGCTCCTGTATCGACAATCATACGGCACTGAATTCCGTTAATAAAGCCTATCACATATAATTCGTTATCACCGCCGCTCATCTTTGATATCTGGAGGATCTTCAGGTGGGGCTTTTCATTCTCTGGCAACCTCCGCCCCGCGAGATGGCCAAAATTTAGTTTCCCTGCTGACTGTTTGAATTTATCTCACGTTCGTGGATTTTGGGGCAATTTCTTCGGAGATGTCCTGTATCACCGCATCTCCAGCACGTGAGAGTCTGTCTTCTTGAGCTTGTTCTTCTGTATTTCAAAGCTTCAAGCTCTTGATTTATTTTCCTAATTTCTTTCAAGACGTCGATTTCAGTGTCTGAGCTGTTGTTCATTGTTGCCCCTCGGACTGAATGACGATCTTTTCGACTGGCTTGTGTAGCTGCTTCCAACTTTAAGGCATATCGTAATGCAACCTTTAAATCCTGCACATCTGCCATTCGTACCGCTCTCTGCACTTCTGGATCTTTTATTCCGTCTACAAAATATTGCAGTGAGAGCATTTCCCGTACATTTGTTGGACAGTCAATGAATGCTAAATTTGCAAGCCGTTCAATTTCCGAGGCAAACTCTTGAAGGGTTTCACTCGATTTTTGATGGCGGCTCTTCATTTGTATTCTCGTATAGTCCTTGAAGAATTTTTCTCCGAATCTCATTTCAGGTGCACAACTTAAAGTCTCAAAATTGAGTTGCGTCATATCGGGCAATGTTTGCAGCACGTCGGCGGCTTCTCCTCTCAAAGACGCTGTCAGTTAACAAGCTTATGGAAAAGCTTATTTTTTTGGCATGATATTCTGTGCAGCTGCAGCTGTTGTTCCAATGCTAATGATGTCTCTTCATATGACAAAACAAAATTTTTCACAAGAAAAAAAATCTTTCTTTCATTGTGAACATATTAATCAATAAAATAATGATTTCTTTTTTGTACTTTTTTATTCATCAGAATGAAATAGTAGAACATCCTGCATAGGCATACCCAGCTTTTTGAACAGGGGAGTGCCCAGATTTTTTAACCTGAACATGTTGAGTATAGACAAAATTTTATATAGTAAAACCGGTAAAACAGAATCTCATGAAATGGGTCTATCATATTTCTGATTAGATGATTAGGTCTATTTTTGATGGCTTAAGTTATAATTCTGTCATAATTCTTATAAAAAGAAACCCAAATACATTTTTTTTTCCATGAGGAGGAATGGGAAGCGATTGAAAACTAAATCTAATGATAAAAAAAAAAAAAAGATTTTTTTTAAATCTCCTTGCAGAAACGACATAAGACAGTGACTAAATGTGGACTCAAGTGTAAAGCCTTTAGTCATCTTACTGTAATAAAAAAGGGCTTTTAATCATGCTTGAAACTTCTATAGGTACAGGGGAAATCTGTATGTGATCTAAAATTACCTCAGTCGAAGTCTTACCAATGAAATTTTGCCAGATGATAAATCTCAGATAACAAAATGTTTTTATGAGAAATCCATTTTTATTGAAAATATTCTATCACTATTACTGATGAGAGAGAAGAAAGAATTTATTATGTTATGCTATGATGTAGTTTTTGCAAATTTTTTTTAAAGGGTGCATTAATGCATTTCTGTTTTCTGGAGTGAATAAAATAGTCACTGATTTCTGCAAAAGTTCTAGTATTTCTGCTTGTTTTTGGCAAAATTTATATATTTGAGAATGCATTTTCTTTATTTCTTTATATGAAAACAAAATAAGGAATAAATTAAGCATTGAATCTTTTGTATGGCTAAAACAATATTACATATGTACAATTAAATATATTAAACCGAACTTAAGAATGCTAAGCTTGGTTAAGTCAACCTACTCTTCATACTAGCAATATAAATCAAGGTAGTATGTATTAAGTCAGTCATAAATATATACAAGTGTATGCCAATAAATCATAAGCTGTTATAAAACCACCCTCAAAATTGTTTTACCATATTTTACATAATTATTAATATCTAATCATGATACTACTCAATGTATCAGTGTCAATAAAAAAAGTAATTTAAGTTCTACTTTAGTAATATAATAACCCAATTTTAATTATTAGCATTCAGGGACTAATTTATTAACTTGAAATCCTGGGTATACATTATTTTGTCCTTTTCTTTTTAGAAAAATTCACATATATAAAAGTTATTTACATGGCTGAAATAAATGCTTATTTTATCTATCCATTTTGTTTTGATACTTAAAAAAACATTGTTCTATTTAGACAAAAAGAACTTTATCTGAAAAATTCATAACAAGCCAAAGTGATACTTCTGATAATCATGACTGGAGGCAGAATATGTTTGAAGTCATGTCAAGGGTAAATTTTATGATATACATTTTTTCTTTTTTTAATTCTCTGATATATGCATCTGTTTACTGAACTGCTAGAAAAATTTTTGTACTTTAGAAAGGTGAATCTATTTCAAAATTATTGTTTTAAAAAGTTGTGTGTGTGTGTAGGGGGGGGGGGGGGTTAAGTTATTTTTGTTAGTTTCGAACATAGGCAACAAAGATTATAAAGGCTTTTTCAGCATGAATCAAAAGTTATTCAGTAAAAAAAATGTTTTTTAAAAGATTATTTAAATGATTAAATATTTTTGCATGAAGAAAAGCCACTTAGGTACATTTTTCTAGAAAAGTATGAACCACTTATCTAGAAATCTTCCAAAAACATCCGAAACACAATGTTTGTTTGTCAGTGTTGTTCCGAAACACACAGTGAATTAATTAATTTGTATATATTTTTTAATTGTTTATTTTAACATTTATTTGAAATGCAATTATTTTAAAATGGCATTTTTTCTGACGCATATTTAGGTAATCATAAAAATATTTATCATAAAATATTAATTTTTTTAATTTAACTTAAAATTCTTAATGTAACTTCTGTTTAACAATTTATTTGTGGGAAAGACTGAATTATGCTTGGTTAAAATTGACTTTGTGTTCAACTTAATATAACAATAAATTCTTATTGTGTTATTGATATAAAACATTTTATTTTATTACAATATTATTTACAGAAACAATCAATATTAAAACTATGCACATATTTCTAAACTTTACAATACTTGCCATATTTACAACAAAAGGGCATTCCTCCAAACTACACCTTTAGTTAGACTCTGGATGATTGAATCATGTATCTTAGCTCCATTTCAGAATTTTTAGGAAATTCCTCCAGATTCTGAAAGCCAATTTTTTTGCCAAATATTGCCGAAATTTCACCTAATTTAACAACATTAATTTGATGCAAAGCATATGTTTCAGCTTTGGTAATCTTGAAAGTCAAATTTCCTGCCATATCTTGCCAATTTTGCCAAATTTGGTAAAATGTTGCCAACTTTGCAACCTTATTTACTGCCAACTGTTCTATAACTTAATAACTATACCTAAACATAAGAAAAACATATTTTGGGATAAAATTTTAAACCCTCAACAACAACCTATATATGTATATATATATACAGGGTGTTTCACTACCAGACCGACAAACTTTATGGGATGATAGTAGACATGAAGACAAACATTATTAAATAGGAAATTATGGGGCGCAAACGTCTTCTGTAGGAGCTAGGGACCATTAAAGTTTAAGGTCCAAAATTTCAAACAATGATAAAAAAAAACAGAAAAAAGGGTTGATTCGTTTGCGATTTTCACTAAAATCATTCTTTATAACACGATTTTTTTAGAAAAAAATTTTAAAGGTTACATTCAAAAATTGTCGATAGAGGGCGCTTTAGACTTTAGAGTAACGAACAACTACTTTTTACCATTATTTTGTGCATGGGGTGGAAAATATTTTAAAGTTTAGAACTTAACTTAAATTTTAAGCCCAAAATCAGAAACATTGGGATCAGGTAATTAGTGAAAATTGTACTGTGAACAGATAGGGAGATTTTACATACTTATAAACAATGGACAAACTAATCGATTTTATTGTGGTTTGCGTGTAGGTCATTTCCTTAGTAATTATTTTATTCAAATGACGTATAGCTTTGGTATCCTCATTTTTTGATAGAGGGCGCTTCTGCCACATCTCCGACATTTGAATGACTACTCCTGAATGTTTTACTACCATACCAACATACTTCCAGGAAGTGTTAGGGAAGCAAAGATGATTCAGAATCACATAGGAATGTTGCGTTGGAAATGCCTTTTTTGCGAGTTACGGTTAAAGGAAACAGATAAAAGAAAACAGAAACAGCATTAGAAAGAGCAACACATTAATGTGACAGAAAACAGTTTATTTAGATGTTTTACTACAAAAAGTGTTCAAAATTATGACCAGAAGTAGTCCGGGATGCTTGACAGCCGCATCGCGTGGAATTCCTTATGCTTTGAAAGATTCCTAGCATCTCTGATAGCTTTCTGTCAGCTACAGAAATACAAGCTGCGAGGTTTTCAACTGATGGTACAGGAGTCTCATGCATCCAATTTTTCATTTGGCCCCAGCAGAAGAAGTCCATACATGATAGGTCCGGCAATCTGGCAGGCCAATGAACCGGGCAACCATGATCTATCCACCACTGTCCATATGTTACTTTGAAGTTCATGGCAGACGTCATTGGTAAAATGTAGAGGTGCCCTATCGTGCTTTTCATCGTTCAAATACTTCATTCTGCTACCTTTAGAACCGGCTCGCGAATGGTCCTTTCAAAGTGATCACTGCTTAGGCGCATTATCGTTTAGCGCCATCTACGCCGTTGTCAAACTTGCTGGACTACTTCTGGTCGTAATTTCGAACGATAATAAGTATAAATGCCAACATCGCAAGCCAATAACAGTTTGACAGCATCAATACAGAATTCTAACTTCTACAGTGTAGAGATCGTCATCGGGCAGTTATATTGTGTGTAACCCGGGCTTATTAATTTTTTAGCCGACTCGTGCCGGGTCAAAATCAGGTTTACATTTTTAATTTTTTTTTTTTTTTTTTTTTTTTTTTTTTTTTTTTTTTTTTTCATACAGAATAGCCGGGTCAGAAATAGTCTCAGTTGTTCTCAATATGTGTAGGGCAGACAACGTGATTTGTCAAATAACTAACAGCGATAAAGAACTTATGCTAACGTAATCTTTGGATACACACTTCTTGGTGGTTCTTAAATTCACTTCTTAACACGTGAAAGTTTGAAACATTTTCTGACTAATGTTTAACTGTAAAAATATGAAACTGACAAGCCTGACTATTGAAGGGATTTGGAATCAAATACCTTTTTTCGTTTTTGGTAAACAAGATACTTGTATAACCTTGTTGAAATATATGAGATTCTTGTCAAATGATTGACAATTTTTCTCCTTTCCTTTTCTCGAAACTCTATTCAAAACGCTAACTTTGACCGTATTTTCTTAAATTGTTTATATCAAAAAATGGATAATGCCATTCAAGTACATAGTTTCTGAATAAAAACACCTCTTAATCTTATAAATTTCCAAAAAAAAAATTAATTCAGAATTGCATCAGAAAGTAGCTCCTTGAGAATGAATGTGGATTTGAAATTTTTAATAAAATGATGTAGAAATATTTTCATAAATCTACTTTTATTTTACAGCTTCAAAAGTTACGATGTTTTTAACTTCTTTTAATTTTCTTTTATTCTAAATCACAAAAAAAAATTTTAAATGAATCTTTATTTGAATATTGGAAATCTAAGAATCTAAGTAATCATTAATGTTGCTAATGTGTATTTCCTGTTAAATATACTGTAAAATCATTCCATATATATGTATGCAGTATTCTTTAAAAATATCTTAATTATGTGATAAAAATCTGATTTTTTTAGAAATAGCAGAAATTGTGAGGGATTGGGACAGGCCAGGCCTGTTTTCACTGATTTTTGTACTGGCTGGACCTAGAAATGTAAAAATATAAACGGGCCGGGCCCGGACCAAACTTTTGAGTTTTACAATGGGCCGGCCCAGGGCCTGGAAATTCCGGCATGTGCAGATCTTACTCCCTGTGCTCTCAATTTCGGGCCCTTTCGAAACTTCCCAAAAGAAACATGTGTTTCTTGTGTCTAATCGATAATCAGAGAAACTTAATATCCTAAAAAGATCGCAATTAGTGCGAGCCAGACCCCTAGCAGTTGCATCATTTGTCCAATAAATACGTCTGTCTTCCTGTCAGTATCAGATGAACCTACTGTAGTCTAGAGGCTCTTTTGCCTCAAGTTATGGGGATGGCAAACTCCGTGATCAGAAAAGGGTCCTTTCTAAATTTCTTAGGAAAACAGAAAGTTCCCAGCTGTTTGCAAGAAAAATGATGTACAAATTGACAGCTTTTAGATTAGTACCCGCCTCATTGCAAGACAAGAAGAGATAAGGCCTGTCTTGTTCTATGCAAAGATTTTGTTACCAATAGTACTATGCCTTTAGTAAAAATCTTCTCACAACAATTCTGGAAAACATTTTTTTAGTTAACTTGTAATTAAAAAAAAATGTGTACAAGTTCAGATTTGAAATAATATGAAATCAATATATTTTTTTGGTATGGTGCAGGCCCTTCTAGCTCCCGGGCTCCTGGGCAGTTGCCCCGTGTGCCCCCCCCCCTCTCACTGGCCTTGCGAATACGTGCCATTATTAAAACTGACAATAGCATCCATTACACAAAATTTCATTGTATTTATACTGCAGATTTAGTTTTTGGGAAGTTTTCCCATATGATATTACTAAAAATTTCATTTGGATTTTGAATACAAATTTCATGTCCCTTTAAAAATGGCCATGGTAATTTTAATTTCCAAATGTTAAAGCTTATATCCACAAGGGCGGCGCCAGAATTTGCCCGACGTGGGGGCACTGTATCTCCGACAGGGGGGCCAAGTTCATAACGTATATCAGAAGTCCCCGCGTGCTGGAGCAGGTCCTAAAAATTGCGTGGGCAAAAATTTCAAGGGCCAGTTCGTACAAAATAAATTAATGTTTCGGTCTGCGTAAAATTGAAAAAGTTGTCCTGCTTATATAGTCTAGCAAGTATTATATATATTAGCCCCTTCCCCCTCCCCCCCCCCAAAAAAAAAAAAGTTAAAATCTCGACCCGACTTGACTCTATTTCTACAAAACATGAATTTTTACTTCGATATTGTTATAAACTGTTTTACACGAAGAGTTCTGATCAAAAAGAATTAATCTTTTTTTTTTTTTTTTTTTTTTTTTTTTTTTTTTTTTTAACTATTTGGGAAATAGTTGTTGATCTCGGTGGAGAACTGGAAAATCTGAAGCAGATCTGAATCTTTTTATTGGTTGAATTCCGGAACTTATTTTATTTTATTCGTTTTGTGATTGGTCCATATTTAATGTCCAAAAATGGAATACTTCTGTTGACACAATGACAAAAAATGTAATAAAAACTTTTAAAATATTAATAATTTGAAAACAAATTGTGGTAAAGTTTGCAAAGAAATTTCATTTAAAAGAGCATTTTTTTCTCTATGTCACTGTGTAAAAATTTAAAATGTGCGATATTTAGAAGTTTAAAAATTCGCAGTTCCGAAAATTGTATTTAAACCTTGTTTATGTTGGGCCCAGGAATATTAATGTTTAATCCATGTCGTACGTAATATATGAGGCGTAATAATTGGTGCTCTACTGTATGTATTACTGAATGCAAAAATAGAAATGAAAAACTTACATAATTTCTTTAAAAAGTTAAATTATTATTATCAACAAAATTACGAATTCTGCGTATAAAGAAGTTTTAAAATTAAAGCACTCGGGTAAAAATATCAAATTACATACAAACGCAAAGAAATAAGAAATCATTTGAACTTACTCGTATGAAAGACTTGAAACTTTTTATGTACAGCAGAAAAATAGTATAGTTCACACATTCGTAAAAAGATTGAACTCATAAAGTATTTATAATTAGTAGAAATAATAATTCAAATGCAAAATTTGCAAAGTCATAAATTTCATTGTTTTATAGTCAGATTCGTTCTTTAAAAGTTCATTGTAGCATTGTTCTTACGGTTACTGTATTATTAATTATATAATTTTTGTAAAAAAAAAAAAGCATCAAATAGACGATTTCGATATTTTTAAATAAAAATGCTAGATTAGGAAAAAGAATTAACTCCTTATATCTGTCTGTGGTCAATGGACAAATGTCGATAATAGGGAAGTGCACCTTATATAACTCTGAAATATCCTTCAAGATTATCAGAGCAGATGTTTTTCTAGTAATTCCCACAACAACATTGAGATGTATAAAGGTTCTTTTTACAACCAATCAGCAAGAATACGTTTGCTGAAGCTAAACAACATATTCATCGATCTCTTTATCATTCCATCAGTCGAAGAGTTTGTTTTATATTAACTTGCAGAACAGAATTTGAAAACTACTCAAAACAGTTAGTCATGCATTTCCTTTTGGTGAACTGCAGCTGTTCTTTGCAGTTTAAACATCGTTAGATTGAAATCTAAATAAGAATCTATATTAATAAAAGAACAAAACGCTCTGTCTGTCTGTGTGTGTGTGTGTGTGTCTGCGATGGCTAGCAAAATCTATGGGACGTACGAAGTTCAAAATTTTTATGAGAGTAGCCCAATATCTCTCCTGGTGCACCTGAGCTTCAGAATTTCGAAATTCTATTTATTAACTGAGTAATTAATAAAATTCCAAAGATCAGTCTCATAAAAAATCGCCTTTTTCTTCTTTTTTTCCCTTCATTTAGTTATGGTTGGTTGGTTGCATAAAATTTTTGCATAAATAATTAAAAAAGCTGGAACAGACCTTTAAAATTCATAGACTGGCAAACTGTCAGTTTAAATGATGATTTTTTATCACAGGGGTTGTAAACCATGGAGGAAAAAGATAGGTGGTGGTGAAGTAAACCGAAAAAAGGGTTGCAATATTAAACCATTTATCGCTCAAATTTTAATGTCCCAAACAAAAGCATGTGGAAGGGATTTTGTATTAATAAAACGAATTGAAAGAAATGAATTACAGCTGAAGCATATTTTACAAAGAAATGGTAATTTTTTAAAATGGTCTTTTTTCTATTATATTATTTATTTTAATAAAATGTTTGCTTTTAAAATAATTGAAATTGATAAATTCGAAATAATTAAATGTCAAAATAAAATTAAATAAAATATTGAAAACATTTGATTTGAACTAAAAATTGTATTACTAAAAGTTTTCTTTTTTTTTTCAGAACTTTTTAATACTTTATAACGTAGATGAAAATTTTTTATGATTTAACAACATATTAATAATTCTATGCCAATATATAAAATATATTTATGAAAACATTCTTTTAAAATCATGTGTGAAAACTTAAATAACAAATATTAGTCTAAAATCTAGATTTCAGAGTGCAGACGATTTTAAGACATTAACGAAAGAATGTTAACTTTTCAAGCAAAATCTTAAATGATGCTTTTATATTGATATTTCAAAGTCATATGATAAAAATAATCACATAATTCTTGCCTATGATTGATATATTTGTATCTTTTATGCATTCCGATCGTGTATTACAGTCAATAATGGCTCAAAACATTATTTTACGGGTAAATATCAACACTTTAACACGAAACTAACGCAATCGTTGGATACATGTTCCCTCCCGTGTTTCTCATTGCTCATTTTAAGTATTTTTAGAGCTTAATATTAGTTGTTGCTTTTAAAACCGATTTTTCACAAAGTCAGCTACGACATATTTCAGGCAATGCATTTCTGCATGCTTCCAGTTCAATAAAATCATACAAATTTCAAGTTCGTTTAATATTGTTAATACGGACCCGGGCAACGCCGGCCGGGTCAGCTAGTACGAGTATAAAGAAACAACATACTTGGCTAGAACAAAATCTGTATAAAATTGAAATTTCTTTCATATCCTTTTTCGTTAAATCTGAACACGTTGCTGTACTAAATACTAATTTCCTTGAAATTAATGTGAAAGTAATTAATCGAACTAGAATTTTTGAAATATATAAATTTTAAGAGTTTATAAGTACCGCGTTTTATTTTTTTCATCATTTTCTAATTTAGTCATTTTTGAGAAAATGTAATTATTTTATAAACTCTCAAAAAACATTTCGCAAAAAATAAAACATACAGGCAGTAATTTGCTGGAACGCACGTGTGGTTGGAATGGATTTTTCTATTACTTGAAGAATTTTCTGTCTTTTGATTGTAGAAATTTTAATAAATTGAGATTTGATTCATGAATTTTTCATATTTTGAGAGAAAATAGAGGTAAGTAAAAAATCAGTTTATAATAGAAAATCCTAATACACAGCGTTGTTGCACATTTAATTAAACAGTCCTTTAATTTAAAAAATGCATCTGTAGATATTGGAGGATTTCAGGTAGTTTAGCATTAAATTGATTAATTTTCTTTATTTTCGAAAAAAATGTTCAAATTAAAGCAGACTTTTTTAGCAATAGAAATAACAATAAAAACAATGGGGGAAAATATCTTCAATTTCCATTTTGTTTTAGAGTGTATATTGATCAAATGCACAAAGTGTGATGGTCCAAATTTTGATAAGATCAGAATTTAAATCTGAAACAAAAACTTTAACACAAAATTTCCAAGAGAAATGTAAATGAAGTGAAAAATTGTAAAATAGTTGGGGATCTAAAAGTGAATTATTTTAATATCAGCGAAAAGCAATCTGCAATTATAAATATATCGCTGATTCAAACTGCGGGTTATGCATGAGATCTAGCTGCGGGTTAGAGGTCTGCGAGGACCGAAATTTCCCGCTCAACATTGCCGAAGCATTCCTTTGATTTTCATCTTTTCTATTATTTTAATTAATTTCTGCCTTCTGACATAAGATTTTTTTTTTTTTAAATTTTGATCTTAGATTTCTCATTTTTACATATTTATAGATAAAAGGGATTTAAATTCCTTTTCTAGCACCAATAGTACTAGGCAACACAGATGCCAGAATACCCATGTAATTTGACGAACATGCTGTTTAGGTGTGAGTATTTCAGGTATTTGGTGTTTTTTCTGTATTTTTTGCGGGAGATGGAGTAGAAATGGCAAAATTAAAGTGCAATTTTTTCTGTTTTTACGGAATCTAATCAATGGAGGGGGGGATAGTTCAATTCACGGATTGTTTACTGAGCACGGAATCCTCCGCGGAATGGGTTATACCTGACCTGAGCTAATTAATTATATATCCATTCAACCTGAACCAGTTTTTAAAAAATAGATAACCCGAACTTGACAAAACTTCTAAAATCAATAGTATTCATTCCGAACGCAATCTCAACTTAGTATGAAAAAACAAAATTCCATCTTGTAAAGCAATAATGGAAAGGTAGTCTAGAATCAACTATATTTTTTATATAGAAAAATCGATATATCTGTACATTGATTCATTGACATTCAAATAATGTAATTTCTCATTTTAAAATATATTTTGGGGATACTTTTGAGGAATCTGATAGAATCGAGCCCATACGCTAAAACAATTAAAATTACCCGACTCCAAAAATAGAAGTCAATTCTAAACTTTCCGAAAAAAAATTAACTTTAGCCAGGTCCGACTAAAACCACCAGTCGAGTTGAGTTTAATTTTCCGAGGAGATGCAGGATCGGGTTTCTACCCGAAACCCGATTTGAGCTAGACATCTCTACATTTCGACCTGAACCCGAAATATTTCAACCCAACCAAACCCTAATTGTAGCTGATGAAAAAATATATCCATGCTGTAATGCAGTTATGTAAGAATATGCTTACAAATATATATTCAGTAACAATTTCAGATTTTAAGTAAAAAAAATCAGTATACATAAATTCATTGACATTCAAATACAGTTTTTCATCTTAAAATAAGTTTTGGAAATTCTTTTGAGAGATCAATTCTTCTCGAATCAAGAACCATAAGTATCAACATCCAACCCGAACCTGAAACAAAGTTAATCCGACTTTAATCCGACACTCAACGACAAAAATTTAGGCTCAACCCGATCCGGTCCAGACTGCGAGTCCGGTGCAGTTTGCCCCACACGATGAAGCATTCTACTTGTTATCCAAGACAACCCCGACAAAATAATTTTCGTTTTCGTATTTTAACTGAACTAAAAATTCTTCATTACCAAGCCGATCGTAAATCCAAAATAAGTGAAAACTGATCCACAAATTTAAGGTAGTTATAAAAAAAAGTATAAAATTGATTTTTAGTATAAATTTTATCTTTTTGTTAAAAAATAAACATGCATAGAGTCATTCATGCATCATCCTATGCTGTCATCCATGTAGATTTTTATTTTAAAAATTCAGATTTTTTTTTTTTCGACAATTCGGGTTTATCTAAACTCAAATTGCAAGAATCAAACTTCAGTCAGAAACCGATGTACAAAAAAGAATTAGTTTAGTCAATCCGACTTTCAAAAAAAAAAAAAAAAAAAAAAAAAAGCTCCATATTTCGATCTAACTTGAATGGGCTGAAATTCAAAAGTCAAAATATTTTCCCCGACGAAATTGAATTTTGACCCCGATGGGGGGGCCAGGTATGCCCGACGGGGGGGCATATGCCCCCACGGCCCCCCCTCTGGCGCCGCCCTTGTATATCCATCAAAAGGATCACATATTATGTATTTTTGGAATCACTGTAGCTTACTATATCTTTTTAACAAATAATTGAAAATTTGAAATTTTATAGTTTATTAATGGTCTAGCTTCTTAAGTAAAATAATTAAGCATCAACCAAAAGCTTTATACAGTAATGATAATTTTTAAAGTTTCCAGCAGTAATATGAGACATGAGTGACTCATATCAGAGACAGTATATCAGGCAGTGTTTGAAAAACAAATCGTTTTTATATAAGAACACAACAGACTGGGAGGCGGCAGAACAGACAATCACCTCATCGAGTTCATGAATAAAATTTTAGGATTAGGTAAATGTCAATTCGCATACCAAAACATAATTTTTGATTCATAGGTTTACCATTGTGTTTTCCTGCATTGAACAGTATGAAAACATGAAGGACTGGGAGCATGAAAACATAATGGTAAACCTATGAGTCAACTGCTAAAATCGGGTTTTTAGGTGTTTCTCACCAAGATTCGACTTGGCAGACCGATTGCCAATGGCAGATCTAGGGGGGGGGAGGGGCGATGGGGCGATCACCCCCCTTGAGCCCAATAAAGGGTCTGAAAAAAGATATTAGATGCTCCCACAGAAAAAGGATTGGACTTAAACTCAAGACGGTGCGGCCCGGGTTGGGCAGCACCATTTTTAAGTCACGGAACTGGGTCACATCTTTACACTTTCAGAACCGCAGCAGGTCGAGTCTTACTTTTTCCTGTAGAGCGGGATCAAGCCACACTTTTCTTTTCAGGGCGGGCCTGTCGTGGATTTCATTCTTCCTTGAGGTAAACACTCAGTCTGGGTTTGAATCAGACCATAAGGAGGAGAAGCAATGGCGGATCTAGGGGGGGGTGAAAGGGCGATCGCCCCCCTCCTTGGGCTAATAAAAGTTTCCTAAAAAGACATGCATCCTCGCAGAAAATGAATTGAAGCTTGATTCAAGTCCGGTGCGGCCCGCCGCGCCTTTTTAATTTCGCAAGGCTCGTGCTGGTTCAAGTCTTCTCGCTTTCGGAATCGGGCCATATCGTAATCATTATTTTTCTGCAGATTTGGGCCGGGCCCAATGGCGGGTCTGAGGGGGCGATCGTCTTCACTTCTTGTGCTAATAAAAGTTTCCCAAAAATGCATGCATCCTTGCAAGAAATGAGTTAGATCCTATTCAGAATCCACCCCCCCTCCTGCCCCCGGGCCGCACCTTTTTAAGTTCGCGAGGCTCGGGCTGTGTCTCGTCTTACCACATTCAGAACTCGGCCGTCATTTATTTGATACTATCATGATAATTATTTTTCTGCAGATTTGGGTTGAGCCTGACTTATTTTTCTTCCAGATCAAGTGTGGCCTGGAGTCATTCTTCTTAGATGTCTGCGTTAGAGATGACACAGGTTCAGATTTAGCCAATACGAGATCGTGCTCTGTTTTTATGCTGGTCTACTGATTCGGACTCATTTTTTCTGAAATTTGAAAATTTTATTTATCGATGAATAGAAAAATGTAAAAAACTTTTTTCTCCTTAAAAATTAATACTTATTCCTTCTCAAATCAATGTCTTGCTATTTTGATAAAAATGAAAGTGAAGCACATTTTTTTTTCTATTTTAGTATTTGAATGTTATTTAAAAAAAAAAAAAAAACAATTAGTTATATCTACATTTGTAGATTTATGTTTGTATGGAGGTGTACTAAATTAAAAAGAAAAGCTAAATTAAAAAGAAATAGCAAGTAGACTGTAAATTTTAAAGGAATGTTTATTTTGTTAGAGTCGCTGCTTGTTGCAGCATTCAGAGCTTGTTGCTAAGAGACCGTTTTTCTAAGCCAACTGCGTCACACAACACGTGAGCAGGGTTATACTAAATTGCCGATTGGCGTATAATTGGCATGGGCTGTGTTTGTCGCCAAGGCAATGTTACAAAGTTACAAAACAGGAGCGGAACATCCCACCCGGCGTTGAAATATTTTTATATTTCAAGATACATATGCAATACAAATAATAACACAACATGATACAAATTATAAGCAAAAAAAAAATAAAATAAAATAAAATAAACACAAATAATACGTGAAAAATTAATACATAATAAAGCACATTTAAAGTTTAGGATCTATGATGTTGTCCTCAATGGGTAATATACTTATTTTTGAAATAGGTCGTTTAAAATTACCCTTAGCAGTACGAACTTCAACTACCCTGACTATCCCGTCCGTGCCTGGGAAAACCTTATTAATGCGGCCTAGTGACCAAGTGCAAATGGGCAGTTGTGAGTCCTTAAGCAAAACTAGCATTCCTGGCAGAATATTAGGCTTTTTAAATAGCCACTTATTCCTTTCTTGTAACTGGCTCAGATAATTATTCTGCCAGCGTTTCCATATTAACTGCGTTAATTTTTGAGTCCTTTGCCATTTATTTAGCAAATTATCTTCGACCTCACTTAAGTTGGGTTCTGGAATTAAATTAAGAGGCTTTCCTATGAGGAAGTGACCAGGAGTCAACACCTGAAGATCGTCAGGATCTGTTGACAAAGGACAAAGTGGTCGCGAATTTAAAATAGCCTCTATCTGTGTGATAACTGTTCTAAAAATTCACTAAAAATTCTTCGATCGTGAGATGAGCTGAGCCCACAGCTCTTTTTGAGTGGTATTTGAAAGATTTGACTCCTGCCTCCCAAAGGCCACCAAAATTTGGCCCCTTCAGAAGCTAAAAAGTTCGAAACTTCATCACTCGTAACAAGTCTGCGTAAACGTTTTAGTTCTGCTGAAGCCCCAACGAAATTTGTAGCATTGTCGCTAAAGATTACAGAGCTTTTCCCACGACGAACGAAGAATCTTTTTAGAGTTGTTATTATAGCCTCGGATGTCAAATCTGAGACAAAATCCAAGTGCACAGCTTTAGTGACCATACATACAAATATGGCAACATAGATTTTCTGAAAAGTACCCTTTCTTTGACCTTATATTTTATTTCAAAAGGCCCACTAAAATCTAATCCCACATTTGAAAATGGGGAACTGGGCACTATTCTTTCAGGAGGGAGATCCCCCATCATTTGACTAGCCGTTATAGGTTTAATTTTAAAGCATTGTAAACACTCATGTACAATTTTACGCGCAATATTTCTGCCACCAAGCGGCCAATATTTTTGACGCACAGTGTTCAAAAGAGCTTGGGGTTCTACATGAAAATCTCGTTTATGATAATATTGAAAAATTAATTTCGTCAAGCGACAGCTCGCCAGAAGTATAATGGGGTGTTTATGGTCAAAATTCAAATTTGATTTTGCTAGTCTTCCTCCCACCCTCAATAAGCTATCTCCATCTAAAAAGGGATTTAAGAATTTTAACTTACTTGCGTGATGAACCGAAGATCCCGCTTGGAGGGCCGAAATTTCAATTTTGAAATACTTTACCTGTATATCTTTTATTAAATAATTCTCTGCCTTTCTTAATTCCTCCAGCAACAGAGGGCCGGTTGCAGATGTTACTTTTTAACATTTATGTATGAATCTGAAAATATAAGCTAAAATTCTAATTAATTTTTGGAAATTATTGCTAAGATTAATTAAATTATCACACAAATTGGATTCATTATGAATAGCGAATGTCAAGTTGCTGGGAGCTTTAAGCTCACTAGAATAATGTTCATCTTTAATTTCACTTATATTAGAGTCAGTTTTTGCTATTGTTTCTTCAAGAATTGAAAGAGACGGGCCATGCCACCACAACTGGTTAGAAGACAAGTTTTCCACACTTGCACCTCTTGATATCAAGTCAGCTGGATTGTGTTCTGACGGAATATGAAACCATGGAAAGTCCTTAGTTTGTTCCTTAATTTGCACAATGCGGTTTCCCACAAACGTTTTCAGGAGATGAGGAGCAGTGTCTATCTAAGCTAAAGCAATAGTTGAATCAGAAAACAAATTGACTGAAGCTACCTGTTTGTCTAATGAATTTAAGACCTTGTTAGTGAGTTTAGCCAGAAGAAGACATGCTGACAGTTCGAGACGTGGCACTGTTATTACTTTGGTTGGACACACGCGGGATTTACTACATAATAAGTGACTGAAGGTTTCACTAGAATTAGATGTTTGCATGTATATCACTGCGCCATAAGCCTTGGAAGACGCATCTGCGAAACCATTTAGCACCACTGATTGGTTCACAGCTAGGAAGCATCTTGGTACTTCAATGGATTCTAGTTCTTTAAGACTTTCGAGGAAGGTTTTCCATTGTTTGGCAACATGAGAGGGCAGCTTCTCATTCCACTCTATTTTAAGAAGCCATAGCTCCTGCATGAATATTTTTGCTTTAGCAATCACTGGCCCTAAGAGACCGAGAGGATCTTAAATGCGGGCAATTTGCGAAAGTACATCTCTTTTTGTGAAATCACTTTTTGTGTTAATATTAACTTTATACCTAAAGGTATCATTGAAACTGTTCCACAACATCCCTAATGTTTTAACAGTTATTTCTTCAGAATTTCTGTCCAGGGGAAACATGTGATTATCAGTAGATTGGACCTCATTGGTACACCATTTGTGTAAAACCATCCCTCCCTTTAGGAGGAGTTCTGTTAATTGCGATTTCATTAATCTGAATTCTTTTAAATTGGATGAGCCCGATAGGCAATCATCCATATAAAAGTCCTTCAAAACAATTTTCGATGCTAACAAGAATTCCTTTTTCTCATCTAGAGCTAATTGTTGTAATACTTTGGTGGCTAAGTAGGGGGCACAAGATGTTCCATACGAAACTGTTGTTAGCTGAAATACCTTAACCAAGGATGACATACTGTCTTTCCACAAAATTTTTAAATATTTGTACTGGTATGGATTTATTTCTATCATCCTAAACATTTGTTTAATATCCGCAGTAAAAGCATAAATATGCTTTCTAAATCTAATTAATATCGAAAAAAGATCATCTTGCAGAACTCCACCCTTACATAATAAATCGTTCAAAGATTTTCTGTTGGTTGACTTGGCACTAGCGTCAAAAACGACGCGTAGTTTTGTGGTTTTACTAGAGGGTCGTAAAACGCCGTGATGTGGTAAGTAATAGCCATCATTAAAGTTCGTGTTTTCTTTTATTTCATGCATGTGATTTAAATCTCTATATTCTTTAATAAATTCTGTGTATAAATTTTTCATAACAGGATCTCGATCTAAACGTTGCCACAGAGAGTTTAATCTTTTCAAAGCAAGATTTTTTGAATTTCCCAAATCGGGTTCTAAAATCTGTGGTTTAAACGGCATCGTGACCACAAACCTACCATCCGGTTTTCTGAAGTGTGTTTTATCGAAGTGATCATTACAATATTCTAATTCTTCACTGTTACAGGGTTTTTAATTTTCTACTTCTTCAATTTCCCAGAAAGACTTCAAAATGTCATTAAGTATTTCAAGATTTTTTGTTAAGAAACAATAATTAGTATTATTATTATTTACTGTTTTGTCATAAATACAACCAGATACAATATAACCGAAAATACTTGATTGCAAATATAAATTATTGCCTAACTTTATTTTTTCTTCATTTAAAAGAGAAAAATACAGTTCAGCACCGATAATTATCTCAACACTGCTTGGAATGTTAAATTTTTTATCCGCTAAACAAATATTTGCTGGAATTTTTAAATCTGATATGTTTATCTTTTTCGAAGGCGTGAAGTCACAGATGTTTGGAACAATTAATAACTCAATATCATAACTGGTACTATTCATTTTATTTGACAACTTTGATTTGATTCTAGATTTAGTGTAAATAGGCAATTTATTTATTCCACTCACAGGAATATTTATTTTCTCTTTTTTCAAGCTTAATATTTGTGCTGCTTTAAATGTACAAAAACAATTCTGCGATGCGGAATCCAATATTGCCCTGAAAGGAATTTTGATGCCATTTACATCTGTCAAATAAATTATTGCAGTGCTAATTAAAACAGATTTATTATTATCATTTTCATACGAAAAAAATGAATGAGCAGTAGTTTCGTTTTGTGATAAATCTTCCGTAACAAAATTGCTATTTGTTGTTTCATGTATTGGGAGATTGTTTATAGGATTGTTTACTGGTGTTGTATAATTATGTAATGATGAATGGTGGCTTCCGCTCTTGCAAACATAACAAGTGCTTTTTGAATTACAATAATTAATGAGGTGGGCTGAACTTAAACAATTGAAGCAAAGTTTATTTTTCTTAACAAGGTTAATTCGCTCACTTAACTTCATGTTTTTATATTTAACACAATGATATAAGGGGTGGTTTTCGGTTTTACAAATTACGCAACAATTACTTTGAGGTTTGCTTGTTTTTATGAATAAGGATTTTGCAGTATATTTAGAGGATACGTTAGAACTTATACTATTTAAGATTTGACATCTTCGCTCAAGAAATTCTAAAAATTCATCAAAATTAGGCACTTTATTAGCCTTTAATGTTAGTTCGTATTGTTTACAAGTTTCGTTATCTAGTTTATTTAGAATAATATTCAGCAAAATTACGTTCAAGAAATTATCTCTATCATACTTTAAGATCTTTAGAGCCCTTAAATTCTTCTTTACGCTATCTAACAAAATGCACAGATCCTTAGCAGATTCTTGTTTAATTACACAAAGATTTAAAATATTCTTTATATGACAATCTACCATAACTCTTTTATTCTCGTATCTTTGTTCTAACGCATTGAAAAGTGAAACATAATTTTCATCTGGTGTAAGCAAACTCCTCGCTTCACCAGTCAAAGCAGTACGCAAATAAAATAATTTTTCATTATCTTTTAAATTTGAATTATCATTAATAGGCTCATTAAAAGTACTTTTAAATACGGACCATTCTTCAATTCTGCCACTAAAAACCGGCAATATGACCCTAGGTAGCTTAATGCTAGACGTTTTAGCTTGGTCCTGTTCAATGGATTTTTAATTTGAAACGGTATTTTCATAATAAGCATTAATAGAGGATTTTAAGCTTACCTCTAATTTTAGAATATCTTCATCCAGTTGCGACAGTATTCTTTCAGTTCCTTCCAATTTTTCTTCTTCTATTATTCTGTAATATTCAAGCTTGACAGCTTCAAGCTTTTCTTCAGTTTTCAACAAAGAGTCCAGATGGACTTTCCATTCAGATAAATTGAAGATTTTTTCCATCCGTTGCGTTAAATATCCTGGTGACTTGGGCCTTGATATTCCCTCGTCTTCTGTTCAACGCTGTTATTTCAGTTTCCGACATTATTCATCTTGTTGACGAAATTCGATAAATTCAAGTAATTAACTCAATAGAAAAAAATGCTGGTTCGCCTCCGGGTCGCTAGGACCAAAATGTATGGAGGTGTACTAAATTAAAAGGAAAAACTAAATTAAAAAGAAAAAGCAAGTAGACTGTAAATTTTAATGGAATGTTTATTTTGTTAGAGTTGCCGCTTGTTGCAGCATTCAGAGCTTGTTGCTAAGAGACCGTTTTTCTAAGCCAACTGCGTCACACAACACGTGAGCAGGGTTACACTAAATTGCCGATTGGCGTATAATTGGCGTGTGCTGTGTTTGTCGCCAAGGCGATGTTACAAAGTTACAATACAGGAGCGGAACAATGTTCAAGCATTGTCGACGACCGAGGATCCGACGCCTATGAAAAAGGGCAGGAATAATGAATTTGTCTTTAGTTTGATTTTTTTAGTAGCAGAGATTATTTTGAAATTGGATCGTTTATTATTATTATTATTTAGACATCTAACATGAAAAAAAATACTTTCTTTTGATTTTATTTTGTGGTTACTGTATAATTTAAATATCTAGTGTATGCAACGTATACAAGTCGTAATCACTTTTCATATGGAAATAACTGTAGTAATTATCATTTCTTTTTTGATCTCTGCTAATACCGTAGCGGTAAGTAAATGTATTTACCATATTCTTGCAATCGAGTAGTGTTTCTTCAGTTCCTAAAAAAGTATTGAACTTTAAAAATTTTAATTTGAGGTTATTTTCTGGTTCATGCCTATAATGAAGGCTTGTTATGAAGAATGAAATGGTTATAGTTAAAAATGTGCATTTTTTACAGAAAATTAAAAAAAGTTCTTCGATTTGACAGATAATAGACAGTATTTTCTACAGGTTCCATGCATTTATTCATGAAACACACTTCATTAACATGTCCATTGTCCATAATATTTTCTTACTGGAACAGAGACAAAATAGGAGAATCCTTGTATGCATAAAGTATATTTTTATTTTATACCATACTGTTCTTTTGATAATATTAAATTTAATTTTTCGTTTAATAGCCTTTGTTATATAAAAAATAGCTTTAAAATTATAATTACTTGTGGAAAATTTTTTATAAGTATTATGCAATTTTTTCTACTGTATAATTTCATTATCGGGCTTTTACTCTTAATGCCGCAAAATGTTTCTGGCTCAGGAGGGACCAGGCTGTGGAATAAAAGCCCGAATTTATCTCTAGTCCGCACTGACCAAAATTTCCCTGGTTGGTGTTCAGCTCGGAATGAAAGTTAAATTTCGGTCCGTATCAGACCCAGAATAGACGTATGCACGTGCCCGGGCCTCGCTGAGTCGGCGAAATGATTCTGAATTTTCTAACAGGCCAGCAAAATTAGAATAATTTTTCCAACAGGCCGGGCCAATAAATAAAATAAATGGGCCGAGCCGGCAAAAAAAATTGAAGGGTCATATGGGCCAAGCCCATAAAAAAAAAGCTGCAGGCCCACTGGCCCTTTATAAAGATTTAAGCATGAACGTTAAAATATGAGCTATTTTCAATTATATGGGTTTAATGAGAATAAGTATAAATGTGTGTCACCAGCCGACACTAGTTTGGCAACATCAATACAGAAATGTAACTTTTACAGTGTAGAGATCAGCATCGGAGAATTATATTGTGTGTAACCCGGGTTTAATATTATTTATTAGCTGACTCGTACCGGCCCGAGATCAGGCTTGCATTGTTTTTCTACATATAGACCAGCCGGACTGGATCTAGACTTAATTGTTCTCAAGATGTGTAGGACAGACAATATGCAGTGCCGTGCGAAAGGAGGGGGGGGGGGGCAAAGGATGCAGTCGGCCCGGGCACGGAAATTTAAGGGGCACCAAATTTATGCTACCAGCATAATTTTTGGCCTGTTACAAGAAAAAGTTGGGTTGGGGGGGGGGGGGGCACCACATTTTGCTTTGCCCCGGGCGCAGTTTTCTCTTCGCATACCAAATGATTGCAGATTTTTCTACCTTCTCATGCTGTTGCTTCTAGAAATTCTATTCAAAACGATAATTTTCACAATATTTTTTTAAACTGCTTATCAAAAAATGGATAACACCATAGTTTCTGAATAAAAACACCTGTTAATCCTGCTAATGCGACCCACAGCATAAAGTTAGTTAAGTTAGTTAACTCGACCAGCAGCAAAAAAAGAATGCCACCGGACCCAAACCCGACCCACAGCAAAAACTAGAAGTCAACCGGACCCAGAACCGACCCGCAGTGAAAAAAATAGCCCCGACCCACGCAGTAAAGTCAAGTCTCCAAATTTCTAAAATCCCCCCCCCCTTGAGGACTCTCCAGATCCGCCCTTGCCAATTGCGTTTTAATATGCAAATCGAGATTTACCTAATACTAGAATTTCATCTATGAACTCAATGAGGTGATTGTCTGTGCTGCTGTCTCCCGGTCTACAAGTCATTTGCAACTCATATTGTCCAATGATAATAAAAATATTTTTGTTGTACTGCTGTAAATGCATTGCTTATACTTTTTAAATAAATAAATAAATAAAATCTTACACAATTTGATTATATGTGTGAATGTGTAATGTTCTCCTTCATTAAATATGAGCAGATTTTAATAAAATAGATCATCTGATTATAATTTTCAACTAGGTGCTTGCACTAGAATTCCTTCTTTTTCCTTTTTATTTCTTTGGTTTATTTTCCTACTAATTCCATGTAAATTTTATTAGGATCTAAAAACCATTGTTTATTTTTATGTCTACTACTTGCTATCACATCTCTTAGTTTTCATAAAAAATACTTTGATTAGTGCAAAATATGTCAATGCTGTTACTGCCAGTATTTTCCCTTTTGAAGATTTTTATTATATCATACTTGGTTTTATCCATTGGGAGTATCAAAATTTTGAATATTCTCAACTTGCTGCAAAATTTGAACATGTTATCAAGATAATGCACAGTATTATTCTTTTTAAAACTTGTTTTTTTCTTCATGAAAGATATTAAAAATGTAATATTTTATTATTTAAGTGATTATTATAAGTATTTTCTTCGCATGTGAAGAAAGCAAAGCTTTTTTTTTAACACTTTATACTTTTTATTCTCCTTCCCTTTGAATTCTATTTTATATTAGTAATTTTTGTTCAGATCTTTATGATTTTAAACAATTAAAGCAAATCATGACTTAAAATACAAAACATTAATGTATGTTGATATATTTCATTTTTCTTTCCTAGGTACTTTGTATATTAGCAAATATTTGCCTTTGTCCTGAAGCTGGTTCTTTCTTGGCTCATCAAAAGGATACAATTATGCATTTATTAAATATTATATGTAAGATTTAATCATTTTTCCTGTGTAAAATTTTGTTTTATTAATGTATTGTTAAGACTTTTTCAATATTTAACTGCTACTCAATATCCTACTTTCCAATAATAAATTTTTAAATAATAAAGATGCTTTCCATCTACTTATTTATACAAGTTTTGTGTCATTAACAACCAGCAAACAGATTATTATATTGTTGTCATTTTGTCTCCTTTTTTGTTTTTCACTTTATAGAAACAAAAGCAGTATCATAAACATTTATTTATGGTATTTTAGCATTTTAAAGCTGCAAAATATCTATTTTATTTTTTGCTTTACCTCTCACACATATCATGTCGTTTGTTAAATTAAAAAAAAAAAAAAAAAAAAAAAAAAATTGAGTTTTACATATTTGTTTTTTTATGGTAAGTATATGGTAGGTAAATTCTTTCTTTTTTTTAAGTTATAAATCTGTTATTTTCTTATTTGCATTACTGGAAAAACTTACTTTGATTTAATTCTTATTTAAATTATTTTATTTTTTTAAACTTATGTGTGTTGAAGTTTCATTACAATATTTTTATAATATTACAAAACTGTATAATCATTTAGTATTTCAGAATCATGAGTTATAAGAAGATTGTGAGATCTCGCGTTAAAAATCTTAACCAAATGTTTATTTGGTGTATTCACATACCTTAACATATACAGTCGAGTCTCTCTATAACGAAACTCCATACATCGAATTTCTCTATATAACGAATTTTTAGTAGGAACGTTCCCCTTTTCGCATGATTACATTAAAAACAGTCTCTATATAGCGAAATATCTATCTCCATATAACGAATTTTTTCATAAATTGGTCTTAATTTATTTAGTTTTAAAAAAGCTTCGAAATCATATGGAATCAATTTTCCATCACTTATTTTTGATTTATCGTTTAGTGCTGAGTTTTTTTTTATATTACTTTTCTCCTTGTTCTTTAAATCCAATGAATTCATTCCACCTCCCACACACCTTTCCACATCCTTCTGAAAACAGTGTCAATTAGATTGATTCACATATTAGAGAGGAATCAATGAGAGGCAGATAAGAGAGGCCTTCAAATGGAGGAAAATGTTAACTACAATTTTTCATTCCTTGCTAAAATTTGAGCTTTTTTGAGAGCGTAACAATTTTAAAATCAAAACAACAAAAAATTACAGATATCTTCATCTGAAATTAATGAAAGTCTTCCTTATTTAATTTTCATTAAGCTTTCAAATAAATGTCTGTTCCCCTTTTTGAAATAGCTTAAATAATTAAGAAATAAAATGGTAGGTTAATATTTACTTTTAAACGTTCCAAATTCTTAATTAAAAAGATCAAAAATAATATTTTTTCAAAATTTACATGTTAAATACGATTTTTAACATCATTCTCTATACATCGAATTTCTCTACATAACGGATTTTTTACTGGAATGATGGATTTTGTTATATAGAGACTCGACTGTATATGGATTTCATATGCATGTTAAAGTTATATTGATGTTTTTGACAGTTGCAGATTTTTGTTTGTTCATTTGTGAAAATAATTGAATTTCTATTTTTCTAAATTCTGCAAATTATAGCATATGTAATGCAAGCAAACCAGGGCTCCCAAATGGTCCCCTTTCCCCCCCTAAAAGTACCCTTTTTAAAAAAAGATTCCCTTTTCTGTGTCTGAAAAAAATCACCATAAAATAAAAAATAACTCTGAAAATCACTAAAAGCTTAAAAATCCAAGAAGACAAAATTTATTAAAGTGAGCGTAAAAAAAGCATTATAACGGGTATAAAAAAGCGTTATAAGTAAAATTCTTTCATGAATCTAAATGTTAAAAAATCATCACAGAATACTGGCAAATTTTAAGAATCAGTTTAAAATTCTCAAAAATTAAAAAATTGCAGAATACGACAGTTACTATATTAAGCTACTGCTTGACCAGTCTTCAATAACAGACTTTGGTGTGCTTCAACTCCCCCCCCCCCCTTTTCCCCACAAAATAAATAAATAAAATAAAGCTTTTTGAGTGGAAAAAATCATTGAATTGTGTGGAAAATGAATTTAAACACAATTTTGAATCATATTAAAGTAAATGGTTGGAATAAAATGCCTTTTCTCATATTTTTACTTTTTTCGATCTTTACAAGAAGAAAATATTGAATTCATGAAATAATTTCGACTTACAGTTTTCGATGGATTTATATATTTTAGAAGGTCTTGAACATGATTTGGTGTTTTTAGAAAATGTTTGTATGTGGCAAAAATTCTGTGGGCACTGTATCTCAAGAACTAACGAACAGATAATGCACAAAACTTTAGATTCACTTAGACCTTGATATCAACTAGGGCTGATTAGTTTTTAGTATATATCGCTCAACAAGTGACACTGTTATGCTGCATTATTCACAATTTCATTAATAGCTCTATCTCAAGAACTAATGCTCAAATTTTCATATAACTTCAGATTCTGTTAGTCCTTAATATAATTTGGTGTTGATTATTTTTTTATGTAAATTGCTTAACTGGTGGCACTGCCATGCTGCATTATTCATGAGTCCCAAAGCAGAATACTTTACAATGTTCTGCAACGAAATTTAACTGATCAAAAAATGTTCTGCAGGAATTGTACGAGTTTTTCTCATGTCCAATTGATGGCTTTCACAAACTTTTTAAATGAATGATTAAAGAATTTTGAGATTTTTCCCCCCCGGCTATTGAGCAATGACTTTTCAGAGGTGATTCTGAGTTTAACAAAAAAAAAAAAAAAAGAATTCTGAAATTAACAGCAAATTTTCTGAAAGATTACAACAGAGGGAGATAAAATCTATTCCCAGAACTTTTTTTTTTTTTTTTTACCTCTCTGCCGAAATTTATGGTTTTTTACATGATCTTTTGATGAACTATTCAGCTATTATGTGATTTTTTGACAAAATTTGTGTTTCTTTCATGATCTTTTGATGAAATATTCAATTATTATGTGATCTTTTGACAAAATTTGTTTTTTTTTTTTGCAATCTTTTGACAAAATTTGTGGGGTTTTTTTCGCGATTTTTTGACTAAAGCAGGGTTTTTTTCATGATCTTTTGATAAAATTTGCTGGGTTTTTTTTGTGATCTTTTGATGAAATTTTCTAACTCAACCTCTAATTAAACTACAGCGATATTCAATTTCATTTGAAGGGTTGACAGAAGGAGGAATCTCATCGAGCCCAACATCTTGCTAGGGTCTATTTTGACCCCAGGCAATTAAGGGCATTTCTTCATGTGCGTGTGGGGTGGGGAATCAGAAAATTGATTTTTTTCACACATCCTTTTAAAACTCTTGTCCTAAGCACCCATTTCCCACCGTCTTAATTCATCTTTTCACCACTAGCAGACGTTTTAAAGTTCAATTGTGTTCATTACCACTCCATAACGTTTCTAAAAAAATAAGAAAAAAAATCTGCTCAATAATTAGTATCTTTTCATCCCTTTTTTGTCGCCAGGGGACACCATTGAAAAAAAAATTCAAAAAATTTAATCTACAATGTGTCATGTAATATCTTAAATGAAAGGCCAGGTTATGAATAATGTTATTCTTCACTCTCTCTTCACCTCCATTCTCACTGCCTTATATCATCCTCTAGATTTATGTAAGGATTTAATCATTATAAACAATTATTAATTTTTAACAAATTTAATTATTAACAATTTTGGTTTATTAATTAAAGGTTAGAATGTTTTGAAAGGAATATTAAATAAAACCCTCTGAGTGATGTATGATCATTGTTATCCACTTACTTGTTTTTATTACAAGATCACTATTATTTTTTACCCGTAACAAGAATTATCAAGGTGAATGCCGAAATACTGAATGCTTTATATACTTTTTCAGTAGGATATTTAAATGTGCTTAAACAAAATTGTGTACATTGTTTAATGGAATCTTATAAAGATAACCATCTGACATATTTTCTGGGGTAATTTTAAAAATTTGCTTTCTTATTTAGGAAAATTTATGCTATATTTTTACCTATATGATCTTTTTTTGGTTTCCGTTTTAAATAACATTGGATCCCTTTTTAATCAAAAATGGTCCCCTAAAGTCACCTTTTTAAATAAAAATGGTCCCCTTCTCCCCTTTTTGAGGACAAAAATGTGTTGGGAGCCCTGTAAAATTATTTACTTTTGTAAGTGAATTTGTAACATATCTGCTGTTAAAAGTAATATGTAGCAATGTTAAATTCAAACCTTTTACTACCTAAAGGATTTCTTTACTACTTAGGAGGAGTATTATGATATTCCTGGAAGAGGATTATTTTCTGATTGATTAATATGATAGAATATTTGAAATCATTTGCTGCCCCCCCCCCTACCCCACTAGTTTACCTCTAGAATTCATCAGTGTCAATCAATACCCCCTAAGGAAAGAGTCACAGTTACCACTGCTTGAGACTCTATATTATATAGAAATAGACTATCTATTTGAAGATAATATTTATTTTATTAGCATAAAATAAATTTTAGAACTTTCTTGTTATCATACCTTACATTAAATTTCCAAGATAGTTATTGAAAATCATCTGGCAGCTCTAGTCAAATCATAGTAATACATGGGTATGTTTAATCAAAATATGAATGCATGTAATTCATTTGTTTTAATTTGTGTTATCATTGTATTTCTGTTTTTTTTTCTGAGAAAAATTTAACAATGTTTATCTACAACTGAGAAAGATATGGTATCATTCTTTCAAAAGAAATTTATCTCATGATTGAATTTATGTGTGTAAATTTTATAAGACCTTTTTACCAAATTGTTGTATCTCAAAAATTGTTTATAATTTTATTACAATTTAAATAATTGAAGCTATAATTATAAAAAAGAATCAATTTTTTTATTACATTGTTAATTTATCGTACTTTTATTTACTTAACATGTTACAGCTGCTTATGTGAAGCAAGATGTTTTGAAAGATACAAGTTTGCCTGTGTATTCTTTTCTTGTTGTAACTGGAAATATTTCTTATTATTTACCTGCTCATTCAGACAGTAGCCTCAAAATAGCTAAACGTAAGTTTTTACCTTAAATTCTGTTGTTTCATTATTGTAATTTAAGATTCATTTATTGTTTTTATGGTGCTGAGGGTTTTTATGTGCACAAGGCTAATTGGGCTAGGAGAATCTGCTTAAAGTAAATTTTGTGCCATTCTGAAAATTGAAACCTAAAACAAGATTGATTTGTTTATTTTTTATCATTTTTTTTAAAGTAATCTTTCTTTTACAACAATGTAAATTTTTGCTACAGTAAAATTTCGCTATATTTTATTATTTCATGATAGCGCTAAATATATATTTACAATAAAAAAAACTTTTATTGGTGGAATTAAAGCATGGCATGGCAGTGCCATTGCCAATTTATTTAACCTTTATTTATTTCCAGTGCGACCCTTTAATGTTATTTTAATACAGAATTTACATTGAATGAGATATTTACTAGATATTTTCCCACTGTATGTACTTCCACAAATTTTCTTCAAAGCACTTAATTGCATAAGTAAAAAAAAGAAAAAAAAATCCTCCAATTAAAAAAAATTAGAGTCAATGGACATATTTCCTGTAGCATTTAATCATTTTTATATGATTTTAAAGTAAAAAATAAAACTGATTTTTTTTTTCTTTTGTAAGAATTAAAAATGACATATTTCCGACGTCATATTGGAAACAAAACAGAAATTTTGAAACATTTGGTACCAAGACAGGAATCATTTACAGAAAGCAATAAATATGATGCATAATTTTTATTGTAAAAAAGCATTTTCAAACATTGATTAATGGATCAAGAAGCTTCTAACTGAAGAAATACAGAAAATAAGTAAATTAAACCTTTTCCTATTTATTGTTATTTCCTTCATTCTTGTTGTTCAAAAGTGAGGTTTTTGACACATTGGCATCAGAAAAATAATCACCCTAAACCCTGTTAATATATGACATCTGTGTCGGGATTTTTTGCCGCATTTTTCAAATTTTTCTGCCTTATATGCTCAAAGAAAATCAAAGTAAATTAAGGTGAATAAAAGTTTTCAAAAATAATAGCATTTGAGAATAATGATAAAAATTGATATTGTTTCACCCTTGACATGTAATGAAATTAGTAAATCTGCATAACGGGGCTCTCAAATTCAAATCCTGGGAAATTTTTTATGATTAAACCACAGAATTAATGATTACTTTGCATATGACTTTTCGGCTCTGCTATAAATTTGACAATTCCAGTGTAAATTAAAGTAAACAGCAATGTTGCAAAAAATTCAAAAGCAGTATTAATATTTTATTTAGAGGTATTAATTTTCAGTTGAAATATTTCCAAGTGAAAAATGAAATTGAAATAACTTTTTTTACAAATTAAAAATAAAATGAATATGGCCTCATAGAGGAAATAAAACTGATATTTTTAAACATTTGTCAGCAATACAAGAAGCATTAATAAGAGGAAATACAGAAAGCTGTGTAATATGACGTCAAAAAATTGCAATGTATTTTAACGTATACGTATACAACGTATATTAACACCAACACTGATTTTGACACATAGACATAAGTTATATGCAGATTTGCCCGTAATTCTATTAAAAATGGTTAACTTTTTGATTTACTTATGTTTCCTTTTATTTATTTCTTCTTGAACTTTTAATTTTCTTAGGAAATACTAGCCGGAAAGAAATATTGAACTATTTATATTGTTTTAGGACTGAGTAAAAATTGGATTCTATTTGATTATTCCGTCGAACAATTTCGTCAAATATACAAATCGCCAAATTATATAAATTGACATATTTTTTATTTTAGATAATAAGAAACAAATAAATTTCTAAAACACTGAGTAAAAAAATTTAATGTTCAGTGAAAAGTCAAATAAAAAATCACTTGCTGATGTAACAAACACTTGTATCATGTTTAATATAAAGTGAATGTGGCAGTTATGATCATCCGCTATTGGTATTTTCTTATATAAAGAGTGACAATTTTTTTGTCGACCGTTTATAGGTTTCACCATCAATATCACATTAGCATTGCACAAAAGCATGTAATATATATGTTACTCAGGAATAACATAGCATTCTAATGGTGAAAGAATTATTGAAATCAGTCCATTGGTTTTTGAGTGTATTCGTTACAAACATTCAAAAATACAAATTTTCCTCTTTATAATATTAGTATAGATATGTACACGTCAGCTGTCTCTTTTTCATCTTATGTTTTTCATGAGATCCGTACCAACTGTTACGGTGCAGGAATGAAGCGCAGCACACCTTCTCTCTGCTTTTAAATTTTGAATACCTAAACATTGAGATCTAAATTTAAAATGTTATTATAGTAAAATAAAAAAACTTCAAAAAAAAAAAAATACAGCTTTCAAATAATATATACTTTTGGTTTTAGGTTTCACTCAATGATGGGAAAAAAAAATTGATGATTTACCAATGATTTTGAGTGGGGATTTCAACTTCAACTTTACGGATGATAAAAATCTACAATCAATTGAATTTTTAGATAGAGAATTTGATTTAACAATGACCAATGATCGCAATCTTAGCCCAACATGATATAAAACTACAATTGATGCAGTCTTTACAAGATATTTAAATAGATTCGAATCAAAATTGTTTGTTTCCTATTTTAGTTACCATAAACCTATAGTATCAGTTCTGGAATATAATGATAATAATGATGAGGATGATGAGGATGGAAGAGTTGTTGAAATTGTGGATGAAAATTCATGTTTCATTGGTATTCTTTTCAAAAAATACCAATTAAATAAATTTAATATTTCATGTATTTGTAAATTTATGTTTTAAGCAATATATTTCAAATTTTGTATGTAAAATAATATTCATTATTTTTCATGTGCAATAGCGTATTAAATGAAAATTGTAACATAATTTTTGTAGTAAACCTGTATATTTGTACATTTTGACCTCTGAATAGCACACAAATTCTGCACTCCTGAGATGTTTATTAATTACTGTATATAACTACATTAATTTTATATTACAATACAATCATTATTGTAAGCATAGTAAATAAAACTTATGCAGAATGTGGTTTGCATAAGTATGTTACTAGCAGGGGTGACCGAGCTCAGCTCGGTCAAAATTAACTTTGTGTTCAACTCGATATAGCATTATTGATGTAAAACATGTTATTAATATTATTTACAAATTTTTTATTATGTTATTAGTATTATTTACAAAAACAATCAATAAGAAAACTATGTTTGTATGCACATGTTCATAAATTTTACTTTATTTTAAAATTTACAACGAAAGGACATCAATCCAAATCACTTTTTTAGCTCAACTCTGATTAGTTTAACTATGCACCTCGAAGACTATTAAGAATGTATAAGAAATTTCTTCACATTCTGAAAGACAATATTTTTTGCCAGGTATATCCAAATTTGGACACATTCTTTTATTTGGCGCCAAATATGTGTTTTGGTTTCGTAACCTTAATAGTCGATTTTTCGGCCAAATTTCGCCAGTATTTTGTTAAATATCGCCAACTTATTGGCTTTTGCCATAGTCTCGTGATCCTGACCTTTATTACCCAAATGATCCACTAATCACATATGATCAAACATGTGACTTAGCTCAATGGTCTTCAGGTAATCAAAAACAGTAGAGTATAAAATGAATCAAAATCGTTTAAGCCATTTCTTAAGTAAAATTAGCTTGACAGCATTCAGCAATGAAGCGATATGACCCACTAATATAATTTTGTTTAATATGCAACTCAGCTCAATAGTCTTCTCGTGACAAAAGACGTTCCGTTGCAAAATTTAGGTAAAATTGACTGAGTCGTGTCATATATAATTAGAATGACCCGAACCCATTAAGACCTAAAACGACCCACTAATTGAATTGTTATGTACATGTGTCCTATCTCAATGGTTTTCTTTTGCCCGAAAACGATATAATAGAAAATATACTCAAAATGGTGAGAACAATTTTCTAGATAAAATTAGCATGACCCAGAAATGACCCTTATATCGAAATCTCTCGAAAATGTGACTTAGTTCATTAATTTTTGCGTGCCGAAAAATGTTAAATACAAAATTTAGATAAAATCGATTGAGCCAATTTTTAGGTATAAATAGTTTGACCTTGACCCATTATGACCCAAAATGACTCATTAATCGAGTTTTCTCAAACATCTGACCTAACCCAATGATTTTCTTGTGTCCGAAAACGATAGAATATAAAATTTAGTCAAATTTGCGCGAGACATTGTCTAGATAAAATTAGAATAACCCAAAAGTGACCCACTGATCGAAATTTCTCGAACATGTGACATAGCCCAATGATTTTCTCGTGCCAAAAATATGCTGTGTACAAAATTTCGTTAAAATCGATTCATCCGTTCTTTAGATATAGCTTGACCACGACCCATCATGACCCACAAATGACCCTTATAATCGAAATCTCTCGAACATGAGACTTAGCCCATTAATTTTCTCGTGTATAAATATTGTTACACTGAAAATTTCGATAAACTCGATCGTGCCGTTCTTTAAATATAAATAACTTGACCCAGATCCTTTATGACCCATTAATCGAAATTTCTCGATCATGTGACCTTGCCCAATGATTTTCTCGTGCCAAAAAGTGTTGTATACAAAATTTCGTTAAAACTGATCCACATGTTCTTTAGATATAGCTTGACATGACCCGTTATGACCCATCATGACCCATAAATGACTCTTATAATCGAAATCTCTCAAACATGTGAGATAGCCCATTAATTTTCTCGTGTGAAAAATCTTACATACAAAATTTCATTAAATTTGATACTGTCGTACTTTATATATAAATAGCTTGACCCAGACCTTTTATGACCCACAATGACCCAGTAATCGAAATTTCTCGAACTGAGACCTAGCCCAATAGTTTTCTCGTGCCAAAAAAATGTTGTATACAAAATTTCGTTAAAATCGATCCACCTGTTCTTTAGCTATAGCTTGACCATGACCCATTATGACCCATCATGACCCACAAATGACTCTTATAATCGAAATCTCTCGATCGTGTGACTTAGCCCATTAGCTTTCTCCTGTCAAAAAACTATTACAGGCAAAATTTCGATGAAATTGATTCTGCTGTTCTTTAAATATGAATAGCTTGACCCAGACCCTTAATGACCCATTAAAATTTTTTTTTTTTCGAACATGTAACCTAGCCCAATGTTTTTCTCGTGCCCGAAAACCATAGAATGCAATTTTTAGTCAAAATTGCTTGAGAAAATCTCTAGATAAAAATAGCATGACCCACAATGACCCCAAAAATGACCCACTAACTGAATTTTCTCGAACATGTTACCTAACCCAATGGTCTTCTTGTAATCCAAAACGATAAAATATAAAATTTGGTCGAAATCGTTAGAGCCGTTTTTTAAATTAAAATAGCTTGACCCACAATGACCCAAAAATGACCCACTAATCAAAATTTTTCGAACATGTGACCCTATTCAATTGTTTTCTCGTGCCAAAAAATGATTGGATACAAAATTTCCTTAAAAACGATCCAGCCGTTCTCTAGATATAAATAGCTTGATCCTGACCCATTATGACCCAAAATGACCCAATAATCGAATTTTCTCGAACATGTGACCTAACCCAATGGTCTTCTCGTGCCCGAAAATGGTAAAATCCAAATTTTTGCGAAAATCGTTTGAGCCGTTTTTGAGATAAAATTTACCCACACACACACACACACACACAATTTTTGCTCGCATTATAGTATAAGATATACAAGAGTAATCCCTCATTATATTGCTTGTTCATATATAGTTCTTGTTACTGTGCTGCCCCAAAAAATAATTTGTAATTTAACTGCATTTCTACTTTTGGTATACATATACTGTAAGGACAGTGTTCTCGCTGACATTTGACCAACGTTAGTAATTTGGCTAATTAAAAATAAAAAACATTCGCCAAATGAAAAAAGTATTAGAGCCTACTGTATATAAATTTTTATGTATTGTTACATTACTATTCATTTGAATCCAAAATATTTTGTAAAGGTTTCAAAAAGTCACTCCAAACTCCTTTAAGTCACTCAAAATTTTTTTTAAATATTTTTAAATATTGATTGTATTATGTATCTCTCTTAATTTTACTAAAAAATTTTTGATTTAGGTTAAAGGGGGCATGTTTGAACATTTTTTCAGAAAATCAATACATTTCTTATTTGAATTATATTTATTGCTTTTTAAATATTACATAATAAAAGGAATGCATTTCTTCATCATATGAACCATAAATCAAACATTTTCCAATGAAATTAAATAAGTTGTGAGGATTTTAAAAGTTGAAAGATTTCTGTTCAAACGTACCCCATGTAGATACCTTTGAACAAGCAAGGGACACCTTTGTACAAATTAATAAAATATGAACATATTGGAAGTTTTATAAAAAGTTGCATATGTCTCAGAAATATAAAGTGATATGAATAAAATTAAGTAACTACATTTTATTGAAATTCCTAATTTTTTTGTTATTTAACCAAACTTTAATCCATCAAAGTTGATGTCAAAACTCACTGTTGATAAAATACTAAGTGTTGCTCCAGTTGTGTTTGGTTGAGAAAACTTTTTGACAATATCCTTGAAATACATCAATGTGATATCTGATGCTTTGGGAAAGTTAAAATTTTTCATTCTCTCTTCTTGATATAAAATTCCATTTTATCCTTTACGCAAACCAGTAATAATGTTTGGAAAGAGTAAATGAAAGAGTACAGGCTTTGTTAGACAAACCTGTTAAATCATGAATCGTTATTTTGTATCCAGGAGCCATTATCCCATAAATGAATGCCAGCATCAATTTAGATTTTAAACTTCCCATCACTGATACATATGGAGGTTGGAATCTATCTGTGCAGTAAGGGGAATTGTTAACAGTGTAAGTCCATGTTCTTTGACATCCTTAATTAACCTCTTTTCACATACAAATATTTTCAGAAATAATAATATTTAGATACATCAACTCTTTACTTCATAGTTTTAAGTGTTCTCTTTAAATTATTTCAATTATTATTTATCACCAGTTTATTTGGTGTTTTTTCGCTGTTCAATGGTGCCCCATCACAAGGAGTTCGACATTATAACGGTTTACTCAATTCGGCTGAAGAATTTGAATAAAACAAAGCTTATAAACTAAAGCTAAAATATTTATTTAAATATTGAATGATAAATTTAAATTTTAGGGATAGAAATTTGTAAACAAAAATCTTACAACTTTATTTTCTTAAGTTTAGATTCAAGAGGGAGAAAAATACATACCTTGCTAAGATAGTATTGTTCATACAAAATGGTGCAGCTTTGTTTACTTATTACATTGAAGCTGTAGTAATGTATTGCCATATACATATTTTTTTAAATAATTTCTTTGAATGAAAATATTTAGAGTGTTCAAAGGTGCCCTCAGTTCAAATGTGCCTCCCTCTCCCCTATATAAAAGCTAAAATTCTGGAAAGAAACTGTAAATATTTTCTTGTATTTTGATTACATCACACTTATTTAATTGTATCCTGACAAACTGATATTACATGTATTAATATTGTATTATTTATTCATATTTTTTATTTTGAGAATAAATTGAATCCTTTTACAAAAGTAGCAAATCGTGACTACTGTTGAAAAATAATTTGCAGTTGCTACTTTTTAATAAAAGTAGATGTTGTAGATAACTACATTTTCAAAAAAGTTGTTGTTTTTTAGTTAATAGTTGTAGCTGATATATTTACCAAATGTTGAAATTTAATTTTCACTTAAAAAAAATAATAATCAGCATAACATTACTGAAAGATAGAGCATTTCTTAATTATATTATAATTCTTAACATTAATTTTTAGATTATCAGTTAATTTCTTTTTTTCTTTTCATTTTGGTTTTTTTTATTTCTTTTTACTATTTATGTATTAGAAAATATATTTTCTTGGAATTTCAAGAAATCTACTTTTTTTCTTATTGTTTTTGTAAAAAAAAAAAAAGAAAAACTATAAGCTGCTGTTATAAATTTATTTTTACCTTTCTGTTTCATTTGCTGAGCTTAAGTTTCTACAGAAAATGTATTTTGATATTTCTGTTGGTAGTATTCCCCTTAATTTTCACTTTTCCCCTCCATAATAATTAGCATAACATAATTATGAGACAAAAGTATTTCTTAATTATATTTTAATTCTTATAATTAATTTTTGAAATTTCAATTCTTTTTCTTCTTTTTATTTTCATTTTTATATGTATGTATATATATATATATATATATATATATTTCATTATTTATGTGTTAAAAAAGGAAATTATATATTTTCTTGGATTTCCAAAAATATTAAAATTTTTTACCTAGTTTTTTTTTTTTTTTTTTTTTTTTTTTGTAAGACTATAAGCTGGTTTAAATTTCTACAGAAAATGTATTTTAATATTTTTGTAGGGGTCATACCGCTTCTTGATGATAAATTTTCTTTGGATGTTAGACGAGAATCTGCAACTATTGTGCAGAACCTGTCACGTTTTCCTGAAGTCAGAAAATATATTGAAGATTATTCATGTATGGTTCAATAGATTATTTTTTTAAAAAACATTTTAAGTCTTTTTTTTTTTTTAATATCTACATTTTTTGGCACAAATTTATTAAGATTTTTTTTTCTTGTTACAGTGTTACCTGCATTTGTTAAATTGTTAAGTGAAGATGACAGAGAATTTAACAATGCTGCCTATGGGATAATCCTGAATCTTCTTCTGGATAAAAATAATCATTCTATTTTTTATAAAGAACAAGGTATTGCTAGGTAATTTTTTTCCTAATGCTAACCTTACCAGCAATTATTCTTTTAAATGCATCATTAACTTTAATTACTCTTTTTTAACATAATTTGAATTTGGAATTCCTAGTTTTATATTATTTATTTTCTATCATAATAGACTTGTATACTTTGAAATATTATGTATAATATTTAAATAGTTGTTGCACTAGATAATAATATTTTAAAATATTTGACATTGTATTGTTAAAAGAAAATTATGCTGTTATATTACATTACTCAAATCAAAGACTATTGAATTAAATTATCTAAGTTATATACTATTATATTATACAGTAGACTCTTTCAAATCTGCAACCTTAAAATCAGCAACTTTCTAAAATCTGCACATAATTTAAAGATATAAACAATGAAACATTCAATTCAGATATAAGGACAATTTAGTATTATATATTAATTCTATATTTATTTCAATTTGTAATATTTGTTAATATTATTGAATTCATATTTTTTCATGGTGGAAGAAAAAAATTATTTCTGAAAAAAATCAAGATATTGATGATATTACTGGTAATCACAATCTTCTTACCAAATATATTTATGTATTAATCAAACTTTTTTGGTTATTAAGTCTGACTAAACCTGAAATAAAACTTCTTTAATTCATTATTTTTACATGAATTAGTAATGCATATGAGGTGAGTTTCATTGAATAAATTTGGAAAAATACATTTAATCTTTATAATGAATATTTAATCATACATTATTAATTATTAACTTGACCTTTGCTTTTAATAGCTTAATCATTTAAAAAATTAACTACATTTTTATTATTTTAGTTTATTACTTACTTTAATATTTTGTTATATTGTAAGCATTCATTATAATTTTGATTGCGTTATTAATTACATTCAAATTACTGTTTAAAAAATGTAAACAAACCAATGACAAGAAATCTGCAAAATTCTAAAATCTGCACAACCTCTGGTCCAAAGCTGTGCAGATTTGAGGGAATCTACTACATTACTTAAATTATGTACTGTTATATTACAAAGCAATGAGTTGTGACTATCATAAGCAAATATGGGCTCATTGCTTCGCTTTTCTTATACCAGATGTCCATATTTTATCAAAATTATTTTTTGTAATGAAACTGCATAAAAGTTTCATTTTTAGAAAGATTTTAAAAAAAAAAGTTTGAGAGATGAGTTGCGTTCAAATATATGTATTTTAAGGTAACTTCAGTTGAAATAGGTTGACAGCCAAATATCTCATTCCATCAAAGTAAACAAACATAAGAGATTCATTCGTTGTGAGCCATAAAAATATTGAACCATGAAGGTAATAATTCTTAAAGCACTTTCTCCAGTGATGGGTTTGCATCTATCAGCCAAATCACTATTTATATTTACAATTTTCAATTTCCAATTATGTTCAAAACAAAAATTTAATATACATTTATCAAATCCATAACATCATTAAAAACGATAAATAACATAGAAGCAAACTAAAATTATACAAAACAATAATTTAGTATACATTTATTAAGCACATACGATCAGACTGATGGCTTTGCTAAGATATTTGTGATAGTAGTTTTGTTTTGGGCTGTATGTTATTTAAGCTGGCATGAATATGTTTCATGTATTTGAATCGTACTTTATATCTATAAATATAATAAACATATCTGTATCTACATTAGGTTTGCACAACCTGTGGCCCACGTGTCAAAAGTGGCCCTCATTAACTTGTGGCCTGCAAATTTTGTCACTATTTATAACTGGAAAAAATTGATCGCTGAAAAAAAATCATGAATTTCACCGATTTATCTCGGAAAAATATAAAATTTCATCAGTCACTTAAGAATCTCAAATATTGTTGATCGGACACAGAAATCTCGAGTTTTGTCGATCAGGCACGACAAAATCGCAAATTTTGTCGGTCGTATGCAAAAAATCACATATTTTGTTGAACAGGTTAGAAATAATTGTCAGTTTTGTTGATGATGCTCAAAAAATATCAAATTAAATTCATTGGCTGCGGAAAAGGTGCATGTTCTCTCAATTTATCACGTAAAAAATGCGAATTTAGTTGATCGTGCATGAAAAATTTTGCGAATTTTGTTGATAAGTAACTGAAAAATCACAAATTTTGCAAGGATTCATGAAAAAAATTCAAAATTTCGTTGATCGGCTGCGAATCAGCTGAGTATCATCAGTTCATAAATAAAAAAAATTACAAATTTCATCTTGCCGCATTAAAAATTGCAGATTTCTTTTAAGTTAGTTAAAAATTACAAATTTTGTTGATTTGGCGTGGAAAATGTGTATTTTGCCAATTAACAGCGAATCGGGCACAGGAATATCATGAATTTTGTCGATCACACTCTGAAAAATCTCGAAATTTGTTCACCATGTGAAGAAAAATCTCGATCAGGTACAGAACTACCCTCAATTTTGCGAAGAAAAATTGCAAATTTCGTAGATCATGCAAAGAAAGCATGGTAAAATCGCAAATTTTGTCAGTCGGATGCAAAAATCATCAGTTTTGTTGATGATGCATGAAAAAATGAAATTTATCTTTTACAGAATGCAAATGAAATTCATCTTTTACAGAAAAATCGCACGATTTCTCCATTTATTGCGTAGAAAAAACACAAAATTCGTTGATCGGGCATGAAGAAAAAATCCCGAATTTTGTCGTTCAGAGACAAAAAAATCGCAAATTTTGTTGATAAGGCACGAAAAAATTGTGAGTTTTGTCAGTTTATCAAGAGAAAAAATATTGCGAATTTCATTTTTCCATGAAAGAAATGTAGATTTTGTCAAAGTAAGTTAAAAAATCGCAATATTTGTTGACTGGGCGCGGAAAAATGCGTATTTGTCCACTAAGGGCCGAAAAAGCCCAAATTTCGTTGATTGGACAAGAAAAAATTGAGTTTCGTTGGTTGATACGGGAATATCGCGAATTTTGTCGATCACACGCAGAATAATTGTAAATTTTGTCTATCAGGCTCAAATAAAATCGTGAATTTCTTCGATTGGTTTCATAAAAATCTCGAATTTCATCTATTGATTTCATAAAAATTGCAAATTTCGTCGATTAAGTGTGAAAAAATTGCGAATTTTGTTGATCAGACGCAGAAAGATCGTAAATTTTTTCGATCAGCTTTATAAGAATCGCACAATTTTGTCGATCAAGCGTGGAAAGATTATGAATTTTATCGATTGGCTTTATAAAAATCATGTATTTGGTCGATAAACTTTGTAAAAAATTGCGATTTTTGGCGATTGGCTTTGCAAAAATCATGATTTTCATTGATCAGCTTTGTAAAAATTGCAATTTTCGTCTATTAGCTTCGTAAAAGTCGTAAATATTGTTGATCGGGCAAAGAAAGATCATGAATTTTCTCGATCAGCTTCATAAAAATAGTGAATTTTGTCGATCGGTTTTGGAAAGAATGCAGATTTAATTGATCTAACATGAAAAAAATTGCAAACTGATCACTCGCAGAAAAATTGGGAATTTCATTGATAAGATGCAGAAAAATCTTGTTTATCATCTCCTTCATTCATAAATTTAATTCTTTTTTGGCACTAGCAATTTGTGTTTGTTTTTTATCACTTTTAATAAAACAAAATTTACTCTACTGAATAAAGTCAAGGAATATTATTACATCTCTAAAATAACCCTTGCTGTATCTGTTATATATATAAGCATAAAAACTGCTGATATATCCATACCAACTGAATTTGATATTTTGACTGGATAAACAAACTTAAAGGGGTAATCCCCTCCCCCCAGCCACTCCCCTCTGAAACCATATTATTTTATCCATTTATAGGCCACATATCACCACCTGGAAATCAAATTCTCTCAATGTTATTGATGTGGCCCTTGGCCACTCAGACATGTTTGTAAGTGGCTCTTCCCTTTAAAAGGTTGTACTCCCCTAATCTACATGGTATGCTATACAGTTATACATAAAAATACGCATTATTATAAAATAGATGTGATTGTTGTGTTTTTAACTTTTTGATTTTTCTATATTTTTTACTACTGAATCCAAAAATGACCTTCATTTTTTACCATCATGTTAGGATTTTTTGCAAATCTTTGCACAGTCAGACCTCGCTATTCCAACACCCGATTTTCACATCATTCCGCTTATAATGTCAGTTTTTCAAAAGTCCAGATTTTCTGTATACAATTTTAATGTAAATAAACTCTGGATTTTACATTTTTGAATAATTTGCAGCTCTGGAACTTCCGACAGTTTAGGAAAATTGTCCATTTTTCATAATCCATCTTACAAGCATGGAAGTTAAGTGGTAAGAAAAGTTTATAGCCAAACTTTTCTCAAAAGTGTCTAAAATACCAATTGATATGAAGGAGAATTTTTTTTCTCCAATCATTTATCTGATTAAAAAACCCCACACACACTGAATGACAGAATCAATGAAGGAGAGATTTCTTTCTGTGCGTTCTTCTATCCCCTCCAATCCTTGATTAGTCACATACTATGTAAAATTTAGGAAATGTTAAACATTTAATTTTTGCACTTTATTTGTAATGTTTTAAACTGTTTATCACAAAGTTTTGAGAAAGTTCAAGACAGTTCACAACTGTTTCAAGCATGCTGGTTTATCCAAGTTCACCAGTGTATAAAAGGTAATGAAGAAGACATCACTCTTCCAATATTGTTTAAAGAATTGTTAAATTGTGAAATAAAAATAATGGGGGATGTCCAGATGTACATTGATTTTGATAAGAATGTCACCACATCGCTAGATGCAATGATTTCTGAAATTGCAAAAGAGAAAAAGACAAAAATTCTTCGGACTTGGGGATCGAAAGTGATATGGAGCTAGAATAAAATAAGCCACCAACTACAACCAAAATATTGCATTACATTGAAATGATCAGAAATTACCTAACATCAATTTCTGAAACAACGAATATAGTTTAAAATTTATTGCATAATATAGAAAAAGAATTGTGAGAAGCACATTTAGGAATACTCAAACCTTGATTCATCAGTATTTCTTGTAACAATAGAAATGAAAATCATCAGAAATCTGATTTTTATTCTTTTCAATTTCATTTTTGTGTTTATTTTTTTTTAATAATAATGTTTTATTGCTTAAAAATGCAATAACAGGTGTGAATTTAAAATTGTCTTAAATTAATTAAAAATACAGCTTTTTATAAACATATTTTTCTCCAACTCCGGTTTCCACAACATTCTGCGTATGACGACACTTTTTTCTGGTCCTGAAAGTGTCGAGATAACGAGGTTTGACTGTATTACTTTATTTCAAACATAATAAATCTGATATACATTACTGCAGTGCTCTATAACATTGGTGCATAAACTATTCTCATTTCTCACTCGATTTTGCATAAAATTTTGTCACAACCCCTTGACTGACAGCAGACATTTTAATCATCAATGTAGTTGAATTTTGAGGATTAACTCTTTTTTCGATTTACGATTAAATGTATTGCATTGAATTTAGCGATTCATGTACAATTTTCCTGTAACTCCATTTGGGATCACGACCCACAGTTTGCACACCACTTCTCTATAAGATGTTTATGGGAAATATGATGTGCATGGTACATATCTTTCTTTACAAGAATACACAACAGAATTAAATAAGCTTAGAGGTGCATAAGTTGTGGGCCATGGAAACCATAGATGTCAATTTCTCTGGAAATTCTAATGTTGTGAATTTTGCCAATTGGCCGCAGGAAAAAAAAATCTTGACTTGTGTTGATCGCACATGGAAAAAAAAAAAAAAAAAAAAAAAAAAAAAATCAAATTTTCTCACAAAAACTATTTTTGTTAATTAGGTGCATGATTTTCGTCATATATCAGGATAAATTTTCGAATTTCATCAACTTACAATTTGCTTGTAATTAAACTGACAGTAGTATTGTCAATTTAATTGCGAGCACCTGTATTCAGAGTATTCTGTAGCATTATCTAATTGAGAAAATACACCAAATTTTGTGAGAAGATTAAACAAGACAAAGATGAAGGATTCCACAAAAAAACAATTAGTTCCAAAATTCAATAAAAGGGGAATATGTAGTGCTGTGTAATAAAAAAGAGAGTTTACATATTGCATTTTGTGCAGAGCATACACAACAGCAGAAAGTAAGATGACTGCAGGAATCTTCCATACACTTTGTATTATGTTATCCTACAATAGCCAGGCCCTGGACAACTATGTGATAGATCGATCTTGGACTTTAGGTAACCTCATAGTCAGAAATCACATAGGATAAGATTAAAAGACCATTGTGATCATACAGTTGGAAAGCAATGGCTAATGACTCTTTCTGTTGCATAGCAAGCAAAGCAATGTAGGGAGGGCTCAATCATGCATGAAAATGAATTTATCCAGACTTTCTCTTTGCTAAAGTGTCAAAATGACAAAATTATTTAACATTTGACGATATTTCTCTTTCAGTAACAGGACAAGTTACCAGTATCAGGGTAATGTTCTAATTCAAAAATAGACTTATGATCATTTCTGATGTGAAACCACACCAAACAGTCACCCTTGGTGAATGAAAGGGAATTACTTTGAATGCATTTGGTCGTTTTTATCCCAATTTTGGCAATTGCAGGTATTTACAGTTTTATTCAAGTAAAAGTTGTTCTTGTTTCTCATAAGTCTCCATTGATCATGATTGAGTATCATCTATTTCCATTCTCGTAAGAAAGGTGAGAATATATGAAATATATCAAACTAAAACGTGTGTAAACTATTTATAAAATGCATTGCAATTCTAAAACAAAATTTAAACATATATTTAAACATTTTTAATATAAATAGTAATGCTCTATTAATGAATTGCTGAATTGAACCAATTTTGACAAATCATATAAAACGCCGACTACTCAAGTAGTACCGAATTGCGTAAAAGAAACATCCTTATAACTCCAAAAATAATAAACATATTAGCTAACAATTTACTGCGTCAGATTAAGCGTCTCATTTCCTATTAAAATATATCTTTGAATTGAAATTCGAATGAAATACAGAGTCATGAAAAATCGAAGAATGTGGAAAACAGGATTACAAATATCTCGGCATCTAATAATCTGATTGACTTCATTCTTTATGCAAAATTTCTGTTATTTTATTGCTTTTTACGTCCACTCCTTCAAATAAAACAATTTGAAAATTTTTATATACCTTTCATCAGAACGAATTTTTCAAGAGTGCAGAAAAAATAGTTCTGGATAATCGAGGTTACTGATATTAAATAAGCTTCGTTCCATTCTTACATACTAAATACATGCAAAATTTCAAGTCTCTATCTGAATTTGCTTGGGAGATAGAGCATTTACAGATAAACAGATAGATGGATGACAATTTTTTTTTCGAAAAAATATGTTTTTTGTAATCTCCAGTGTCTGAAACGTATAAATCTGTCAAAAAAAAAATTAATAAAAATTTTGATTTTCAAAACGATTGCATGACTTACTCTATACTACGTATGATGGGCAAGTAAAAATTTGTCAAATGGATAAAAAAAAAAAAAAAACAGAATTGCAAATTTCATTAATCAGTTTTGAAAAAAAATTGCAAATTTCATTTATTGGCTGTGAGGGAAAAAATCGCAAACTTCTTCAATCGTTCATGGATTAAAATAATGTAATTTGTAAATTGTTCGGGGAAAAAATAGTTAATTTTGATCATGAAGCAAAGAAAAAAAATTGCAAGTTTCGCCCATGGATCACAGAAAAAAATCACAAAATTTCTCCTATCGAAAACAAACAAAACTTCAAAATTGCAGCACAAAAACAATCATGAATTTTGTTAATTAGATATTTGAAAAAAGGCAAAATTTGTCAATCAGTCATGTTTTGATAAATCTTGATATGAAAAGAAAAATTATTTTTGATAATTGTTCATTAAAATTAAGTTTGTTGAATTAGTACATTATTTTTTCTAATTTTTGCAATGCGACTGTGAATCTTTAAATACTAGTTTGTTATTTTGCTCATTTTTTAGAGTCACTTTTATTTAGTTTATGTATAATAATATCTGCTATCCTTTTACTCATCTTCATAAAATTTAAGTTAATTTGGCCCTGGTTTAACATATTTCATATTAGAAATTTTATTAAGAAATGAAATCAAATAAATTTCATATAGAAAGCTGAAATTAAATAACTAAAGATTCATCAAATAAAATTTCTGGCATTAAACATGGTTAACTTGGGTCAAATTAATTAGCATTCTACATAACAATTAGAGGTTGCCAAGTATGCATACTTTTTTTTTATTATTAAATTTATTTTAGAATTTTGCACAAGTTGCATCTGTGTACAGAAAGAGATTGGAAAACGTCATCGATGCTCTGTCAAATACTATGGAATTATTGTAAATGCCTAAATGAAGAAGATGTTCCTATTTCAAAAATAGAAGCCCAACATTTGATAAAATATTTATCCTATTCAATAAGTAAGTTTAAACTTTTTCTTTTTTCTCCCTTTGATAAAAATAACACAGGTAATTAAAATAAAGCTTTGTGAAACTATGAAATGAAAAAAAAAAAAAAATTGTTTTGGTAAAACAATTTTTATTTCGTAAATGTAATTTTTATTCCATATAAAGTTTGGGGTTTAAATTACGTTTTGTATAAATCAATCTGTAAAAAACTAAAAAAATAGTTTTTTATTGTTTTGGGATATGCATATACAAAGACGGTAGTGTTTCTCAACCTTTGTATTATTACTTGACAAAATGCTTCAAGTATTTTGAAATATTATTAATTTTAGAATGAAGTTTTGTGTAACTGTCAAATGAAAAAAGAAAAAACATGTCTGTTAAATAAAACAATCTTTATTAGGTAAATTTAATTTTTATTTCATAAAAAAGTTTGTAACTAGAATTCTTTTTTGTGTTAATTAATCTGTATGGAAACTTAAAGGAATGGCTTTTCTCTTTTTACTGTCTTTGAATATACATACATTATACAGGGTGTTTCTAAATTCATGATCCAAACTTTAAGGGGTGATAGTACACATCAAGACAAACAATATTTAAATAGAAAACCAAGGGTCCCAAAATCTTCCGAAGGAGATAGGCGCCATTAAAGTTTAGGGTCCAAAAATTCAAATGATTATGAAAAACAGAAAAATTGGTCCATTCGTTTGCGGTTGTCACTAAAATTATTCTTTATGTCAGTATTGTCTTGAAAATAAATTATAAAGATAAATTTCAAAAAATGACGATAGAGGGCGCTTTAGACTTTAGAGTAACGAACAACTATTTTTTACTGTTATTTTTTGCATCTCATTAAAGGTTTCGTAAGCTTAGACTTAAATTTTGAGCTCAAAATCTGAATAGTTGGAAGCAGTTAAGTAGCACAAACTTAACTGTGTTCAGAGGGTTTTAAATTCAAATGATTATAAAAAACGGAAAAATTGGTCGATTGATTTGCGGTTTTCACTAAAACTATTCTTTATGTCGGTATTTTGTTGAAAATGAATTATAAAGATAAATTTCAAAAAATGCCGATAGAGGGCGCTTTAGACTTTGGAGTAACGTACAACTATATTTTACCATTATTTTTCGCATCTCATAAAATTTTTTTAGAAGCTTAGACATAAACTTAAATTTCGAGATGAAAATCTGAATCGTTGGGAGTGGTTAAGTAGCGCAAACTGAACTGTGTTCAATGGGGGTGGGGAGGTTCAAATTTCAAATGATTATAAAAAACGGAAAAATTGTTCGATTCGTTTGCCGTTTTTGCTAAAACTATTCTTTATGTCAATATTTCCTTGAAAATAAATTTTAAAGATTAATTTTAAAAAATACCGTTAGAGGGCGCCTTAAACTTTGGAGTAACCAACAACTATTTTTAACCGTTATTTTTTGTATCTAATTAAATGCTTGTAAAAGTTCAAACTTAAATTTTGAGCTCAAAATCTGCATCGTTTTGAGTAATTAAGTGCAGAAATTTGAAATGTGTTCGAGGGGTGGGGAGGGTAACATTTTAACTCCTGAACACTGTTCAGTTTCCGCTTCTTAACCCCTCCATCGATTTATAATTTGAGCTCAAAATTTAAATCTAAGCATTTGCAAGCATTTAATTAGATACAAAAAATAACGCTTAAAAATAGTTGTTGGTTACTCTAAAGTTTAAGGCGCCCTCTATCGGTATTTTTTGAATTTAATCTTTAAAATTTATTTTCAAAGAAATATTGACATAAAGAATAGTTTTAGCGAAAACGGCAGACAAATCGACCAATTTTTCCGTTTTTTAAAATAATTTGAAATTTGAACCTCCCCACCCCCATTGAACACAGTTCAGTTTGCTCTACTTAACCACTCCCAACGATTCAGATTTTCATCTCAAAATTTAAGTTTATGTCTAAGCTTCTAAGAAAATTTTATGAGATGCAAAAAATAACGGTAAAATATAGTTGTACGTTACTCCAAAGTCTAAAGCGCCCTCTATAGGCATTTTTTGAAATTTATCTTTATAATTCATTTTCAATAAAATACCGACATAAAGAATAGTTTTAGTGAAAACTGCAAATCAATCGACCAATTTTTCTGTTTTTTATAATCATTTGAATTTAAAACCCTCTGAACACAGTTAAGTTTGTGCTACTTAACTGCTTCCAACTATTCAGATTTTGAGCTCAAAATTTAAGTTTAAGTCTAAGCTTATGAAACCTTTAATGCGATGCAAAAAATAACAGTAAAAAATAGTTGTTCGTTACTCTAAAGTCTAAAGCGCCCTCTATCGTCATTTTTTGAAATTTATCTTTATAATTTATTTTCAAGACAATACTGACATAAAGAATAATTTTAGTGAAAACCGCAAACGAATCGACCAATTTTTCTGTTTTTCATAATCATTTGAATTTTTGGACCCTAAACTTTAATGGCGCCTATCTCCTTCGGAAGACTTTGGGACCCTTGGTTTCCTATTTAAATATTGTTTGTCTTGATGTGTACTATCACCCCTTAAAGTTTGGACCATGAATTTAGAAATACCCTGTATAGCTTATAATATAATACTGTTTCACAACCTGCGATTTATTATGTGTGCTTCAAATGTATTGAAATAATATTAAATTAATTTTAATAATCTTTGTATTGAAATATAATTTTCCCCATCTTTTTTACCAAGATTCTATTGAAATCAGATATTGATACATTTTTAGTTTATATATATAGAAAAAAAAAAAAAATTACCCAAGGCTAACTCAAATTCAGAAACATATAGAAAAGCAGCAGTTGTGAATACTTTTTGCTCTTTCTTTCTCCATTATATTCATGCAAGACATATTCTCAGAAGGTCATATCTAACTGCTTATAGATTACCAAAAGGCAGGGAATTGCTCTAAGTCTAAATATCTCAATATATACTTTATTTCAAAATATCTAAAATATTGAGCTTAAATTAGACACACATGTTTATTTTATTTATTTTTTTAAGTAGATTTCATTAGAAATACTACCTATTGCAATCATTACTGTGGTGTGACTTTTGAAAAATTCCTTCATAACTTTTTATATGACCCCAGGAATTCAAAATGACTCCCATCTAAAAATTTATACATTAGTAGGGGAGAGGAGAAGTTAGTATGGACAAGGGATTAGAGTAGACACTTACAATAGCAGTTTTAATAATGAAAATAAAAACTTTTAAAATATTTCCATAAATTGGCATTTGTGTACTCTATAATTTATTTTAAAAAATGTGACTAGATTAAAAATTCTTTTTGTTGTGGCTAAAAGTTGAATTTCATGCATTGAAAGTAAAAATAATGATTCTTTTTTATTTTAGCAACATACATAGTTTTAATTTTAAATTCAATTAAACAAGTTGTAAAGGTAAGTGTGATTTGTTTTCTTTACATCTGTAACTTCCTTTCAAATATTAAAATTATTTAAATGAGTAAAACTTAAGCGTAACTATAGGATGTTAGCATGGGGTTAGTGTAGATAATTGCTTGTTTTTCATATTGTGTACTTTAATTATTAAATTTATTGTAGTTTAAAGATGTATACAAAAAGTATGTAAAATTACAAATATTATTTTTATATTAAAAACATATTAAAACTCCAGTTTAATGTAAATAAGGATCTGTGCATGAAAATTTCAAAAGGCATTTCAAGTAAAGATTTGAAATTTTTGCTACTAAATTTCATTTTTTGTTTGAATTTAGCAGTTTTGCATTTTTAGTAGATCAATTTAGCATTACTTATAAATTAATTCATTAAATAATATTTTTTATATTGATTAGCATTAGCTTGATTAACATTATTAATCTTGCAGAATTTTCCACAAATTAATTAGATAACAGAATGTTGTTTTTATTTAAACTTTCAGCTGTTCTTTTTTTTTTTTTTTTTTTTTTTTTTTTTGTTAATTAAACACAGCAATTTTTTTTAAATGTCTTATTACATTTTATTTTAAATTTTTTGTAAATTATGGCTTAAACTTATGTGCAAAAGACAAACAGAACAAGTATACCAGAGAATTTTGTACTCAAAACTTTTAAAGAAGTACTTCTAGAAAAAAATCTCTTCATCAAGCAGCTTCAGACTATAGAGTAACAAAATCTATGCTCTTTAATAGAGTAAAAGTGGCCAAGCTAACAAATAAATCTGGAAATATATATTCAGATTTTTATGGTGAAGATAAAACTATCCAGACCACAATAATTCAAAATAGAAATAAACATCATTGTTTCATGTATTTACAGATGAAGGTCAAGATTTGCTTTGTAAATATTTAATCATGTCATCGAAAATTTAATATGGTTTAACTTATCAACATACACGATAACTAGCATTGGAATATGCTGAAAAGGTATAGAAAAAATTTCCAAATTCTTGTAAAGAGAATAAATGTGCTGGTATAGATCGGATAAAATCATTCATGAAAAGCCATCCTAATACAGTAGAAGGCCAGAAATCTGCACTGTTTGGGAGAGGACGTTGTGAAGATTTCGCGATTTTGCAGATTTTAGGCCATTGAAATAATAATGCTGTACGTATTGGCTATGTACTTGAGCGTTGCTCCTTTTTTTATCGATTTCCACTTTTTATAGCACCATAAGTGCAACATGCTTTCGCTTTTCCATATTTTAGATAATTCATAGGAAAAAAATATTGTAAAATAGCTTAAATAATGAATAAATTACAAAATCTCACATGTTATAAAAGCAGCAACAGAAATTCATGTGCATATCTAATCTTCTCTTCACTTCAGCCCCAACTTTTGCTGCATTCTTTGTAAAAATTCACTGGGATTCAGGTAGACTGTTTGCTCGTTAGCGAAAAATGACTAATCAGAAGGCTGCATTTTTGCAAACATTGAAAATTGCCCAAAAATGCAGGTTTCTGATTTGTCAAACTCATTTTGCTAATCAGCGGTAAATCTGTCGGGTTTCCGTCATCAATGAAAATGTTCTGAATCGATAATTTGCTTTGGAATGATATCATCATTTCTTTAACTTCATTCTTTTAGTGCCATGGAAGAAAAATGTTTACATCTGCAAGGCTGTGCAGATTTCGGACTCTGGTGAATTTTAGGTCGGTGGATTTGTGGTGCTCTACTGTATTCTTTTAAGACCTGAAAACACAAGTTTAGCAAGAGTTACATCATTTAACAAAACAAACATTGACACATTTCTTGCTAATCTTTCTGATGTTATGAATCAATACAAATTTAAATCTGACAGAATCCTGAACTTTGATGAAACGCATAAAAACTGTTCAACAAAGTCTAAAAATAATTGCAGAAATTGGAAGAAAACAGGTTGGAAAAGTGGTATTAGGTGAACATGGTGAATTGGTTACATTTTGTGGGATCATTACAGCATTAGGCAACAGTATTTATTAATATTTGTATTTCCTTATGTATGATTTAAAGATGTGTTCCATACCAGAGTTCCATCTGGAAGTCTTGGATTAGCCCATCATGCTGGCTGGATGGCAGCAGAACTATTCCTTCAAACTAATTCATATCAAAGAATACACATGTGTTTATAAGAAAGACCCAATTCTATTTATACTGTCCAGGATATATCTATTGAATTAATTAGCATTTAATGAGGATGACTTTGTATCAAGCAATGTTATTAATCATTCAAAACCCTTAGCTATTTATGATTCACTAGCACTAGTAAAAAGGGGAACAGAAAGCACTACTGATACCAATGTAGCTTTGCCTTATCACAATGAACTAACAGACATTTTAATATGTGGTGTAGATGCATCGTTGACTTCAATCACCTTTAATCAAGAAAATATTTTGTGATGATAAAGAAACAAATACAACTAGTAAATGCATAAAGATTACTCCTGAATCTATGGGGCTATATCCAAGAACAACAAATTACAAAAGTTACAAATAGACAAAAGATAAAATCTAGAATCTAGACTGACACTCCACAAGAAAAAACACATTGAAAATTTGGCATTATAGAAACAAAAAAGTAAAAAAACGAATATAAGCAAAGAAAAGGGACTATAAAAATAATAAAGAAAATCAAAAAGGAAACTAAAATTTTCTTCTGAAATAGAAAACACTCAAGAAGAAGATATCAATTTTGATCATGAATTTAGCAATATTAAAGAAAATGAAAAAACACAAAGAAGTTTTAAATATTTTAGAGGCGAATGAAAGAATAATGGCCAATGACTTTGTTCTGGTGAAATTCTGCAAGAAAAATATTCTACATTTAATGGACAGAGTTGAAAATGTATATGAATTCAGCAACTTTAATTTTTACAGAAAAAAAATCAAACATCCAATTTCATTTTTCCTGATATTAAAAATATTTGTCAAATTGAATGTTGGGGGATAATTGCTAAACTACCATTACCTGTAATTGTTGTTACTACAAATTTCTCCATAAACCTCTTAGACTTCAACATTGACTTAGCTAAATATTAAATTGGATAACAACTGCAATTGTTTATAAAAATTAAAAAACAAAATTTCCTGTCCATACTAACCAACATCATGTTTTGATTTTGTCCACACTAACCCATGTATGGGGTTAGTGTGGACACACATGGATGAATGTTAAAAACTGTCATTGATCTTATTGTATATAACTGCATTTATCATCATCCCTTTTTAGTTAATTAAAAATTTCAGTTTAATAGTGTTTTGAAATACTTAAAATGCCTTTAGATTTCTATAATTAAAAATGAAAAAGTTTTGTCCACATTAACCTTTCCCCCTCTCCCCTCTCTGCTATTTACCTGTATATATCTGCACTATATAGTGTATATCTTCTCTATAAAAATCGTAATTATGTATGGATCATCTTCAAACTCACCAAAACCTTGGATAATATTTCGGTGGGGATTACAAATGGGCAAAATTGACTCAAGTAGGTAGAAATGGGGCGGGTTAAAAATTCTGAAAGCTGCCTTGGCATGACTCAGATACATCCAGCTTTTGCAGAAAAAATGAACATTTTTTGTTATAACAGTTGCCAACAATAAAAAAAATAACATTTTTATCCGAACAAATATTTTTTTTATTGCAAGATTTCCACATCAAAAAAAAAAAAAAAAAAAAAAAAAAGACAAATTATTAAAAAAAAAAAAAAAAAAAAAAAAAAAAAAATTGAATAATATGTTATAATTTTTCTATTGCAAGACTTGCGCATGAAAAATGAAAATGAAATAAACAGTTTGACAAATTTAGAAAAAAGTTAATATTTTATCATATTGAAAATATAATAGACATCCTCAAGTGAATATGTAATGTCAGATTTGCTGAGTTTTAAAAAACATATTGAAACATGATAAAATCCTGACTATGGAAATATTGGCATATTTTAACATTTTGAGGTTCTCTGAATGTGTTTTTACCTCTTTTAAACTTTTGCAATAAGTCTTTTCAATTTCATTTTGAGTAATGTCAAACAAATAGCTCTAACAAATACTGGAATATTGCATGCTGCATTCATAACAAGCTTAAAATTCCATCAATTATTTCTTTATCACATCAGCACTTAAAGGAATTTTTATTTCAATTTTGTACATGGATGGATGATTTTTTTTACTGCATAATAATACAAATGTTCATAAATTTAATTGAGTAAGTTAATAATTGTGTAGCTTGTGAAATATTAATTGTGAATTAACAGTTCAGTGGCAGATTAATATTATTGTATCACGAGTTTATATTTTCATGATATCCAGGATGAATCATAAATAGCGAAACAATAGGCTATCTCTTTAAATATTGCCTGTAGACCCATACTTCTAGTTGCAAAAATTCATAAAAAAGGGTGAAATTTTTGATAAGATAAGTTGCAGCTCCATGGGGGGGGGGGGGGGGGTCTATTTGAAAAAATACGAAAATTAAATTTTTATACGGCCTCTATACTATAAAAATTTCAATTAGGTAAACTTTCCTTATCCAGTATCTGAATTAGGCACAAAAAATTGCATCCTCATAGTTTCAAAAATCGCAGAGTTATAGCCATTTTAATAATTCATCAGGTTTTAAAGGATTAGATACAAATTGAAATGCATGCAACTCAAGAAACAATGTTACTTTAACATTTCTAGGAAACATGTAAAAAATCTGTCTTTTGAGTTAGAATTTTGATTTTTTTGTGATGGCTAGCCATATAATTTGCTAAGAAAGTCACATCCCAACATTTCTCATAAAATTTGTAAAAATTTTAAATGATTAGTACTGGTTTAAATGGGATAATTTAAAATCGTTATAACTCGAAACAGTATTTATCGGATTTCAATTTCTTTCCATTAAATTAAAGATGAAAATCTGATTTTAGTTTTGTTCCAGGGATTTTTTTTCAATATTAATTTTAAGTTATTAAAAATATGTATTTAAAAGGTGATATAACTTTTAAAAATCATATTTTCAAAAGTAAATATTTTTTTCAAATTTTCCAGAACAAAACTAATGTAAAATAATAAAAAATGACATGTTTCAAGTTTGCACTTTTTTCTTTAACATTTCTTGACTTTTAATAATTTAAAGACGAGAAATTTTAGGCAAAAAAACTCATCATATAGAAAAACAAATTTAAAGTTTTAAATTAAATAAAGTTTGAATCCTAATAAAATGTTTAAATGCTTTAAAAAGCATTTAAATTGAAAGTGTAAAGTAACTCCCTTTTTGTAGTTCAAACTTTTCTTTCAGTTTAACTTTTCTCATTTCCATCTCCTTTCTGTACAGTTTAAATGTCCATCAGTTATTTAAAACAATTCTTTTTCAAAGATGCAGATTAAGATTCTTTTTATAAATTTAGCTCTCTCAACTTCAGGCTTTTTATTGTCCTGGTGAGGCTGTTGAAAAATCTGTATTCTGTAGTCAGGCTGGCCATTACCCAGATGTTACTTTTTTTAAAGATTTGATTGGCTGGGACTAATGTATTTTTCATACTGGAGGGGACTGTTTCCTTCTTCCTAGATCTGCATTGGACAAAATTTTCAATACCGGTCTCCACACAACCCATATTAAAATCACTGTTTATGATTGACCCAATATGTGCATAAAATAAATGTAATTTGGCTCAATTAAAATTTTTACAAAAAACACATAGATTTTGAAATCATCTTTATTTTAGAAAACAGAAAACTTTAAAATTCATTTTCTTAAAAGAATAATATATTCAAAGGTTAAAAAATTAAATACAATAAAACCAGTAAAACATATCTGCCTATGATGGAATCTTGTCTTAAATGGAAAATGGGTTGATCCATGCAAAATAAATGTAATAATACCTGAGAAAAAAATAAACTCCATTTAAACTTCCTAAGTAGGACATTTGTCTATAATGTATTTTTCTTTCCTATGTGATTCCGTCTTAAAAAGTTTTACTGTATAACATTTTTCAAAGTCTTCAACGCATGGAATAAAGATTAACAATGTTAAAATATAAATGAAACATTTACATTTAAATAGAGATTCATTGATAAAATAAATATATCACAGCCTTTGGCACTTTTTTAATAATAAAAAGTATAAATGTAAAAAAGGGAAAGCTCTAATAAGTATTTTTGGTCAAAACTTTTCAATACGAAACAATTTTTAACCATACCAAATTAAAAAACTATGTAGAAATTCATGGCTGAGCCAGGCTGTTTTTTCTAGGCCGGTCCGGGTTATGATTTTAACATTTTTCCAGGTTGGGCCGAACTTTTATCCCTATGGGTTGGTTTGGGACCAGACCTAGATATTTCGATCCATGCAGACCTCCAGTGCAAACTACCATCATATTTTAAAAACCAGTTTAGCTTTAAATCAATACACTGCTTCTTTATGTCCAAATAAGAGGCACCGTATTAAATCGACATTTAATAACGGACAATTTGTGGACGATCCTTCATTTGCTTTCAAAATGAGTCAAAAATTCTTATGTGGTGTAAGTCATGAATTAATTTTGGATTTTAGTATCTCTGTAAAGTTTTTAGATATAAAGATAATTTTTTTTTTTTTTTTTTTTTTTTTTGTTCAAATTAGGAATGGATAAGGAATAATTTCCTAACAGGGAATTTTGCCCTGCGGGGTCAATATAAAAATTTAATTTTCGTATTTTTTCAAATAGACCCCCCCCCCCCCTATGGAATTGAAACTTATCAAAAATTTCAGCTTTATGAATTTTTACAATTGGAAGTATGAGTCTAGGGGCAATATTTAAAAAGATAGCCTATTGTTTCACTATTTATGACTCACCCTGTATATATATATTTTTATCTCAGTGCTTAAGTCTTGATTTGGATTTATTTGGAGATAAAGGTATTATCAGTTTAGGAAGCGTTGTTTCATGTTTAGCATGATCCCTCGTTCATTCGTCCTTTTGATTTCAATATATAATTTTATTAAGATTTATTTAGGCATTCCTAAATTAAAATCACAAATCATCACTACAATTGGTTTGATCAACGTGAACATGCTTTAAAACATATGGTAAGAATTCATTTAAATTGAGACATTCTTAGAGGCTATGAAAAGCAGATTTGTAAAAGAGATAAACTGTGCGTGTTTCACTTTCTCTTAATTATTTGTACTTTCATGTTTGTCTGTATAATTATGCATAATCAACTTTCTTTTTGCCCAACTAATTTATGTTTATCCTGCATTATGCAATGGTTAATCAGTGATATTTTTATTTTCATATTATTTAAAACTAAATAATATCTATCTTTCAATAGGTTTAAATGAGACAATTGATGTTGAAAATAGTAACTTTTATTTTACATGGAAAAATGAATTTTGTCCGGTTGCCAAGAAGCTATTAACATTACTTCAGTCAAAAATTTCATCTACAACATAGGCCAAAGATTCATTGTATTCATTATCATTATGTTTTTATTTATTTACTAGTCATATTGAACTGTGTTACATATTTATTTTTAGAAATATATTTGTTAAAATTTTTATTATACAGATTGTAAATAATTTTAGATTTTTGATACAAATAATAAAGCTTGAATTGTTTATTGTACATTGTATACAAATAAAATGTGATAAAATCTCTGGATTGATAAAATATATTTTTGTTTTTACACATTATAAATAAATAGTAAATAAAAATGGGATAAAAAATACTGAATGAAATGGAATTATTGTTTTGTGAATCTTTATATAACATGTTCTATGTACTTTTTAACTCTCATGTTGTAAAGATGGATCACTTTTATTATACAAGGCACCCATAAAAGAATATTGAAGTGAAAACTTTTATCTTAGAAGCTACAAGAAATTTGATTTCATTGTGATGTTTTATTTATGTTGTTTTACATAAGACATCATTTTTGGTGTATATTTCTTTTTACACATAATAACCTAATTATTTTAAAGTTTTCTTCCTTTTTCAATATTTATGTATAAATATATATTTCATTTGAAAAAAAGTATTGAGAAATATTATTATTTGGGCTTTTTAAAAACAGGCAACGGTAGGCAAAAATGAATTCAAAGTATGAATTAAATTTCTGTTCAGATAAATGAAATTTTAAATAAAAATTGCTTCTTATATATCCATTCCAATCTGACAGTAAAATGAATAGAATTTCTTTGGATTGATCTGCTCAATTGCAAAGTAACTTACTATGTAATATGATCCAAAACTTTGGGGACAAGTTATAAAAAACATTACCCTGAATAGTTCACCGCACTGAAGCATATCCACCATTAAAGAAGTCACTTTGGACGACAATACATTTTTGCCAGCATTCATACGTAGTATGATTCAAAAATTCGGGGAATGCGACCATTCTTGACAACAAAAACAAGTGTGTCAAGTAAAACCGTTTGAAATGTAATCTCCCAATCCTTCCCTACTTACTCATGTTGGTTTAGTTCATGTCACATGTCATGTGACCGAACTGCACGCGCAGCTGATATCTTCAAAAGTTTGATACCTTTGCCCTGCGATATAAGAAAGATGGCTTTTCTTGAACATTGTTGTAGCATTAAATTCTGTAACTGTTTAGGTAAAACACCAACGAAGACTTTGAAAATGCTAAGATAGGTGTACGATGAATCTACCATGGTGAAACTCAAAGTTTATGAATGACATCAACATTTTAAAAAGGGCTGAGAATCCATCAAAGTCTATAAATGTGTTGGACAACCTTCGCTGAGGCTACACACTGGTACCTTCTGCTTGACCCTTACAACGAAACCAACTGGTAAAACTATTCCTCATCAAAACTCGCACTAATGTGCCTTCACATCCCACCCCCTATCAACTGGACATAGCCCCATGTGACTTTTACCTGTTCCCATCAATGAAAAACATCCACAGGGACGCTGTTTTTAGACATCAGATGAGCTAAAAACAAAATCGCAGTAGGTATTATGGAAGGCTGCAAAAAAAGACTTCCAGCAATGCTTCCAGAAGTTATTGGAACAGTCACAGAAGTGTATCATTGCCCAAGGTCACTATTTTGAAGGTGGATATGCTTTGATACTGTGAACTATTCAGAGAGAACTATTCAGTTTTTTACAATATTTCCCTGGACTTATGAATTGTGCTGCATATAACTTCTGGAAGCCATTACCATCAATGAAAAAGGGAAAGTCACATGGGGTATCAACTATGTCCAATTGATAGGAGGGGATATACAGAAGCACATTAGTGCGAGTTTTGATGAGAAATTCTTTTACCAGTTGGTATCGATGTGGTAGTGCATTCTCAAGTAAGGCCCTTGCTAAGACTTTTATTAGTTGGGGAGAGAGAGTGAAATTGCCAAGTTAAAATTCAGTATTTCCCAACTCAGTAAAAAGCAAACGTAAATAGTTCTCTGCATTTGCCAACTAGTTTTATAATTTTACCAAGTAATCGCAATTAGAAAATGTAATATAGTTTTTATTTGTAAATGCTTAATAATATTTCTAATTATATGGGTAACTTTCATCAAATCTATCAGAAATAGAAAGTGTATTTAGTTTTTTATTAAAGCTTTGAACTAATTTGCATATTCAGTTTGTAAATTTGCCAACTCATCACTTGAGAATAATAAGGTTCTATCTGTGTTTTTGAAAAAATAGACTTATCTTTATAGAAAGGTTCTATTTGTATCTATGAAGGCATTTTTGCAACAAAATGATATATATAATTTACATATGACATTACAATTATGACCCTATTTTAATCCAGAAATGCCTTCATAGATACAAATAGAACATTTCTATATTGATAAGTCATTTTTTTTTTCAAAAATACAGATAGAACCTTATTACCTTAACCTTATGACAAACTGTAACAGCATGTGAAAAGGTTTGGGGGGAGGAGGCTCCCCCCTGTTCCCTCCTTTTAACGAGGCCCCTGTTCTCAAGCAGAAAGTACCAGTGTGTAGCCCCAACAAAGGTTGGCTAAGGTGTTTATCATCTTTGATGGATTCTCAACCCTCTTTAAAATGGCGATGAAATTCATAATCTTAGTCTCACCATGGTAGTTTCATCGTACACCTTTCTTAGTATTTTCAAAGTCTTGATTGGTGTTTTACCTAAACATTGACAGAATTTAATGCTGCAACGCTCTTGAAGAAAAAGCATCATTCTTATTTTGTGGGGCAAAGATAACTAACTTTGGAAGATAACAGCTGCGCATGGTGTTTGGTCACATGACATGGACTAAACCAACATAAGCAAGTAGGGGAGGTTTGCGATAATACATTTCAAATAGTTTTACTATAAGCACTTGTTTTCATTGTCATGAATGGCCACTGTCCCCAAATTTTTGGATTGTATTACGTACAACAACAAATCATAGTAAGATAGTGGTAGTGTCTCGATATTTGAAATTCAATCTGTAGCCCGAGTACTTAAAAGTCAACTTTCTAATTCAAACTCTGTGTGCAACATACTTTCATAATTAGGTTGTAATATTACATAATACAATGTATTTCCATGCTGTATATATGCACCAGTTTTTCCAGATATCCATCCAGAGTAATGAATAAGACTTTAAGCTGAAGGAAATTATTCCCTCTATTGATTACTGATCAATGGACCTTACCCATATCACATTTGTTGTGGGTATCTAGAACAGAAATAATAACATCTGTGAAGAGCGTTATAATACAGCTTTTCCTTTGTCTAATAAAGACTTTTTTGTAGGGTATATATCCACAGATGTGTGACTATTGTCGATCAATGATAAAGTCTATTATTCAAAAAATAAACTTTTTACTTTCTTCTATCTTCAATAGAAGAAAGTATTGTAATCGAAATTTTTTTTATTTCCGGTTTTCAACGGATTTACACATTTTATGGGTCAGAGATTCCAAAAAACATGTTTTTACAAAATGTCTGTCTGTCTGTCCATGTGTCGACATTCTACATCAAAAAGTGTATGAAGATATGCATAGAATTGAATCAATTTTTTTGTGAATGTTTTTGGCTGTGGCAAGCAGATTCTCCTTCAATTTCGAAATACAGTAGACTCCCTCAAATCCTGAAATCCGCAACTCTCTAAAATTTGCACATAATTTACAGATGTAAACAATGAAACATTCTGTTCAGATATAGGGACAAATTTTGACTTTTTTAGCTTTTTATCAATTCCATATATTTTTTTAATATGTAATTTTTTTTATATTACTGAATTAATGTTTCTTCATGAAGGAAGAATAAATTTATTTCTAAAAAAATTACAGATATTGCTGATATCACTGATAATCACAATCTTCTAACCAAACATTTATGTATTAATCAAATTTTTTGGTTTTTAAGTCTGGCTAAATCTGAAATAAAACTTCCTTATTTTATGATTTTGATGTGAATTAATTATGTATTTTCATGAAGCAAGTTTCAATGAATAATTTAAGGAAAATGCATTTAATCTTTATACTGAATAGAATATTTAATCATACGTTATTGATTATTATCTTGACCTTTGATTTTAATATTTTAATTATTTTAAAACAATCTAAATTTTTATTATTTTAGTTTATTATATTATTTATTACATTTATTATAGTGTAAGCATTCATTATAGTTTTGATTGCATTATTAATTACATTCAAATAACTATTTAAAAAATATAAACAAAGCAATAACCAAAAATCTGCAAAATTCTAAAATCTGCAAAACCTCTGGTCCAAGCTGTGCAGATTTGAGGGAGTGCAGGCCCGTAACCAGATGGGGGCGAAGGGGGCTGAGCCCCTCCTAGCTTCCTCCAGAGCCCCCTCTAATGTTTTCAATCTTTTTTACGAAATATATATTTTAACTTTCCTCAAGAAAAAGAAAAAAAAAGAAAGGGAGATAGAAAATGAACTTTACTTTTAAATTTTTAACTGCCTTGAATGCAATGACATATGCCAAACATTTTCCTTTCAGTTATTTTACGTTATCTTGTTTGCGGCAGAAAAATTTGTGGTACAGTTCTAGAAACGCGTTCTGGTTCGGAACATTTCTTTCTCCTCAAAAATTAAATCCAGATGCGCAAACTAGTTACCACATGTTTTGTCGGTCGTTTTGTGATAATTTAAAAGCAATAATCTTACATGTGATGAATGAAAACAGGCATCTTGGTCAAGCTGATCGGCAATTAGCAAAGCAATGGGGTAACCTCTTCACTAAACGTAGATAACTAAAAACACGTGTTTCTAAATTTTAATGATTTGACTACAGACCAGACCCCTTGCATTGACGTCATGACATGCACTGGCAATAAATATTTAGCAGTAGATTTAGTTAATGATGAAATATCACAAGTAAAACAGAATGTTGAAGGGAATTAAAAAGATAAAAATACAGTCGAACCTCTATATAACGAAACTCCATACATCGAATTTCTCCATATAACGAATTTTTAGTAAGAACGGTCCCCTTTTCGCATGATTACATTAAAAACAGACTCTATATAGCGAAATTTCTATCTCCATATAACGAATTTTTTCATAAATTGATCTTAATTTATTCAGTTTTAAAAAAGCTTCGAAATCATATGGAATCAATTTTCCATCACTTATTTTTGATTTATCGTTCAGTGGAGAGGTTTTTTTTTTTTTTATAAATATTACTTCTCTCTTTATTCTTTAAATCTAACAAGTTCATCCCACCTCCCACACACCTTTCAACATCCTTCTCAAAACACAGTCAATTGAATTGTTACACATATAAGAGAGGAATCAATGAGAGCACATAAGAGAGACCTTCAAATGGAGGAAAATATCAACTACAATTTTTCATTCCTTGCTAAAATTTGAGAATTTTTTTTGAGAGCGTAACAATTGTAATTTTAAAATCAAAACAACAAAAAATTACAGATTTCTTCCTCTGAAATTTATGTAAGTCTTCCTTATTTGATTTTCATTAAGCTTTCAAATAAATGTCTTTTCTCTTTTTTGAAACTGCTTAAATAAGTAAAAAATAAAATGTTAGGTTAATATATACTTTTAAATATTTCAAATTCTTAATTAAAAAGATCAAAAATAATATTTGTTCAAAATTTACACATTAAATACTATTTTTAACATCATACTCTATACATCGAATTTCTCTATATAACGAATTTTTTACTGGAACGATGGATTTCGTTGTATAGAGGCTCGACTGTATGTTAATTTATATACAAATGAAATAAGAAAAATAATTGCTTGAATACTGGTAATTGTTTCATGCTGGGTGTATATTAGGAAGTCAGAATAATAATAATAATAAAGTTATCACTTTTTTTGTGTTTCTTAAATTTGCAAACCATTTTTTTTTTTTATTTGACATATAACAATAAAAAAAACTAAGCAAAAAAGCATGATTAAAGCTAATTTTATTTTAAGATAAAATATCTTATATTAAAATATCTTCAAATATTTGTTATATGTTGCATTTAAATCTATTTTCAAGCTTAAATCCGCTACTTTCTGACACATTTGCGAAAAATTTTTTATTAATAAAGGCATAAAATTTACAGATATGGATTTTTCAGACTCAAAGAATTAAACTTCGCAACTGAGTTTTGTGTTTTATAAGACTGTTTGCCATTTTAAACAAATTACTTTCTGATTATTTTCATTTTTTTAAGAAATTTGCAATTATTCAGACAATACAAGATCGAGCAGCGTTTTATGTTTTCCTATAACAGAATACAAAAAAAAATAATCTGGTGAAAAAATAACGACAAATTTGACGCTGTAGGCTGGTTTTTCTGGAATTTAACGATGGAATGCTAGTCACAGAGTAGTTAATGATTATATAACTTATCACATATGGCATTTATATATAAAAAAATGGGAAACAGCATTTAATTTTTAAGCACATAAAGGTGAGAAACTGATGTTTTTAGCTAAATGGGAAGAAAATTCTTGCACGCATCATGAAAATTCATCATTGGATGAAAAAAAAAAAAAAAAAAAAAAAAAAAAAACATTTTTAAGACCTTTTGAAACAGGGGAAACACGTAACAATAAATTGTTGCCGTCATTTAATGAAAACTGTTCACTTGTTTCGAAAATAAAAGTTCATGCCCATGGGGTTTTTTTTTCTTCTGAAATGAGTTCAGTTTGGACCAACTTCAGGAAAAACATCTAAAACGTATACGAAGTAATCTATGTTAAGGGGGCACAGTACCTTTAGAAACATATCTTCAATTTTGAATAATATTGTATTGTAATATATCTGATGGCACAATACTTAATACTAAATATTAAATGAAATTATTATTATTATTATAATTTTTAAAGCAACCTATTTTACTAAAATTAAATTTAGAAATTAAACTTTTTAAAAATCCCTAATACATTTATAAATATGAATATTTTGACTTTAATTTTTTTTCTTATTCATTGGAATATACTATACATAAAACTGTGTATGAATTTTTAGATGTATGGGATTTTATCTTTAATATCATTTTTTTTCTCTCGTGTATATCAAAAAAGAAAGAAATTCAATAAGCCCTCAATTTAAATATTTTTTTTTTTTAAGTAACTTTAAACTTGAATGTTAAATCCATAGCAAAAAAATATGGAGTATCCCATAGAAAAAAACTAAAAAAATTTCAAACCTCTATCTAAATTAGCAAAAAAGTCTTTATTGATTTTCTTTTTTTTTTTATGAGGATGTTTTTATTTTCCCGACCGGTTCCGAAAATAAAAGTGTCTTCACAAAAAATACCTGTAAACGAAATCGAAAAAGAGAAAAACGACCTTTGTATAGATCGATCTGAACTATTCAATGAAAAAGAATCATTTAAAAATGTGTAAATTCAAACGAGGTACTTTTTAAAATCTCTTCCCTAGGATTAGCATTAGCGAACAGGTTTTTTCTCTTGACTGAAAAAGCCTCTTAAGGGTGTATTCGAAAAAACGCTTTTCCACCTTCAGCAGCTCGAAATTTTCCGATACAATTTCAGACATATTTTTAAAAGTAGAATCATGAAACTTGCTGAGGGGATTCTTGAAGGGACGTATGAGGTGCCGAGTAAAGTCTTTTTAAGCTGAATTCATTAGAATTTGATTTATAAGCAATTAACTTCTCTGGAAGACCCTTTTTTTTGTTCCCTTATCTCCCACTTCGGAAAAATCGGCTCTAATTGCCGTTTTCGATTGCTTTTTTTGCAATATTTTGTACACTTATCAAAGAATTGACTTTTACGGCACCTTGTGCACTTTCTAAATAAGAGAATCTGCGAGTTTCATGTGTTTGAGAGCAAAAGTGAATTCAAAAATAAATCGGAAAACAAGCAGTTTGAATCGAAATACACCCTTAAATAAATGGGTGAATAGAGATCTGTACGAACCGATTTTCATTAACGGCATTCGGGCCGGGCCTTATAATCACTAATATTTTCGGTCCTTGCCGGACCTTAATTTTTTTCCTGGAGTATCGGGTTATGCCGGACCTAACTTATTTTTTCTGTACGAAGCCGAGACTGATTTCATTCTTCCTAGTCTTCACGGACCGAAATAATCAGTTACTGTTAAATCATCCCCTATGAAAATTCTTTTCTCGACGTGGCCAAGTCTGTTCATATATCGGTAAAATTTGGCTTGGTCCAAAATTTTTTGCAAAAGAGGCTTATACTTTTAAGTCGTCATTATTCTACAATTAAACATTAGAATTTATTATTTTTAAAGAATTGCAGATTACTAGGCTTATTAAAATAGAGTTAAACACATGAAAGAAAACTGATTATGACGGAATTTTCTTTTAAACTTCTCTTAAACTGTTCAAAATATGTATTAAATATTTACACCTGCTAAAAAGGGAATGTATTGTTTTCTTTCCAATGCGATTCCGTCTTAGAAGATTTTACTTTTACCATATACCATTTTTTAGATTTTTATGTCTCCATTACATGGGGTATGGATTAATAATACTAATGATAACTGAAACATTTACATACAACAAACTAAGGTTCATTAAAAGCATAAATATAGCAGCCTACGGCAGTTCAGCATAAATGAAGATTACAAACATAGGAAAAAAAAAGAATAAGTTTTTTTTTTTTTTTTTTTTTTTTTGTCTGAACTCTTCCGTAAGAATAAAGATCAAGGTTCTGTAGAAATTCACTCGGGTTGGGCCGATCTCGGTTCCTGTTTTTAGCTATTATATCGGGCTGCTAAATCTTCTCTACGCGGCCGGGCCGAAATTTTAACTTTAATAACGGACCGAGCAGAAATTTCTTTTATTCTATGGATCGGGCCTGGAAATTTCGGCCGGTGCAGATCTCTAGTGTGAATCTTCTAATGTAGATTCAAAAATTCACAAAAAATGCTTTATAATATGAAATTTTCATGTATTCAGGATTTGGGACATAAAGAGTTCAGAGATTCACACAGCCCCTGATTGTTTCATATTCATTTCCTGATGATCACGAAGTATTTTCCATTCCGGAAGGTTTCGTCATAGATATTACGCTTTAGTCGGATTCATTTATAGACAGGTCCATTTTATCAGTTTTTGCTGTATTGTGTTTGCTTACGTATTGTATGAAATACTAAAAGATGTCAGCCCCACAATAAAATTTCGGAGCCCCCCCTGACTTGATTCGCTGGTTACGGCCCTGAGGGAGTGTACTGTATTCCGCCGGAAGGGGGCGCTGCAAGCGCGATTTTTGTGCCATTTTCAATATTGTACCAACCAAAAGTGTATGAAGTTATGCATCGAATTGAACCAAATTTCTTGTGTAAGTGTATGGCTATGGCTAGTTGTTTCTCCCTGAATTTGAAAAAAATCCAGTGGAAAGGGGCGCTGCAATCGCGATTTTTGTGCTATTTTCAATATTGTACCGACCAAAAGTGTATGAAGTTATGCATCGAATTGAACCAAATTTCTTGTGTAAGTGTATAGCTATGGCTAGTTGTTTCTCCCTGAATTTGAAAAAAATCCAGTGGAAAGGGGCGCTGCAATCGCGATTTTTGTGCTATTTTCAATATTGTACCGACCAAAAGTGTATGAAGTTATGCATCGAAGTGAACCAATTTTTTTGTGTAAGTGTATATGGCTATGGCTAGTTGGTCCTCCTTGAATTTGAAAAACATCCGCCGGAAGGGGGCGCTGCACTAGCGCAAATTTTTATGTATGATTATTTTTTGGTATGGCAAGTAGGTCCTCCCTGAATTTGAAAAAAAAATCTGCTCTCATTCTATTGTCTATCGGCTCGTGCAGAGACGGAAACTCGTTTTTACTCCGATTAATTGACTAAAGCAGGAATTTAAGATAAAAATCAAAGTTGCTATGGTATTGAATTAAAATTATTAAAGCATTAACATGAGTAACTATTTTTTTTTTAAATATTAAAATGTCCGTATGAGATAGAAGAAAGCTTTGGGATTGGCACATCCAACTAGTTTGAAGTTGCAGTCAAAGGCGGATCCAGCCCAAAATCCAAGGGGGGGGGGGGGGTCACAACTTTTAATAGATGATTTAATGAAACAATTTTAAAATACAGTAAATCCTGTAAAAACGGAATTTACAACAAAACCTTGATTTAAAAGTAAAATTTTAAAGTAAAAGCGAAAAGAAAGCAATAATAAATAATGAATCTATTAAAATGCAAATCAGTTGAAAATGGAATTTCCTCCCATTTTTTACAATTCCGTTTTAGCAAGCTTCACTGCATTAAAGAAAAATATATATCTTTAGAGTTTGATTAATCGGACAACATTGCAATAATAGTTAATCTTTAAAAATTAAAATTATTACTCATGCAATTCAAATGTTTTATTAAATCACAAATTCCATTTTTCGTTTTTTTTTTTTTTTTTTTTTTTTGTGTGTGTGTGTATGTGTGTTAAAAACGAGTAATGACATCATCAGGATCAGTTTTAAAACCAGGATGAATATATTCATCACAGCTAAACTAGTTGGGCGCTCATCGTCTATAGAAACTTAGAGATGGGAAATATAGTTATTTTTGGTTAACAGGTTACATCGTTCCACTCTTTTACAGGTAACAGGTTCCAACAACCTGTTATTATTTTCTTCTATCTTCAATAGAAGAAAGTATTGTAATCGAATTTTTTTTCGACTTTCGGTTTTCGATGGATTTGCATGTTTTAGGGGTCAGAGATTCCAAAAAACATGTTTTTACAAAATGTCTGTGTGTATGTCGCCATTCTACCATCAAAAAGTGTATGAAGTTATGCATAGAATTGAACCAAATTTTTTGTGAATGTTTTTGGCTGTGGCAAGCAGGTCCTCCTTCAGTTTTGAAATATTCCGCTGGAAGGGGGCGCTGCAATCGCGATTTTTGTGCCATTTTCAATATTGTACCGACCAAAAGTATATGAAGTTATGCATCGAATTGAACGAAATTTTTTGTGTAAGTGTATGGCTATGGCTGGTTGGATCGCCATCGCCCTGAATCTGAAAAAATCCGCCAGAAGGGGGCGCTGCAATAGCGAATTGTATGCCATTTTCGATATTGCTCCACATAAAAGTGTATGAAGTTAGTTCTAGAACTGAACTAATTTTTTTTAATATGATTATTTTTTGGTAAGGCAAGCAGGTCCTTCCTGAATTTGAAAAAAACAAAAAAAAAAAAAAAAAAAAAAGATTTGCCTATCATTCTATTGTCTATCGGCTCGTGCAGAGACGGAAATTTGTTTTTACTCTGATTAATTAATTGAAGCAGAAATTTAGGATGAAAATAAAAGTTAGTATGGTATTGAATTAAAATTATTAAAGCATTAAAATGAGTAACTATTTTTTTTTTTTAATATTAAAATGTACGTATGAGATAGAAGAAAGTTTTGGGATTGGCACATCCAACTAGTTTTTATAACATATAACTAACGGATGTTTTAATTAGAAATCCTTGCAAACAAAGCATTTTAAATAACTTTAAGACGTAATTATAAATGCTATGTTTTACTAAGATTAATCAAAATCAGTTTGTGATTAAAAACTTAACTTTTGCAAGACAAGACAAAACTTAATTAATTATGATGCTTTGAATTTCGTGCATTTTTGGCATTTTCTGACTCTAAAAACAGTTTTTCTCCAGTTATAGTGATTAAAACATTAGAAATGCATACAATTCTAAGTATCATAACTCAGTAAGTTTTGAGCATACTAGAATAAATTTTCACTGTTTTACATGTTAGAACGTGAAAAAACTTTTCAAAATAAAGCTTATAGGACCTACGCATTGGATAAAATTTGTAATTTCTTATGTATTTAAAAATAATGTAAATTGATTTTTATGTGATGCAAAGGAGAACAAAATTCGAAACATTTATACAACTGGAACTATAACTCTAAAACTAACGGTGTACATTTAGAAATTAGTTATTGATAAATGATAAGGGACACCATGCATAATGTTTTAACACGATTTCTAAAGAAAAAAAAAAAAACAGCACAGATTATGAAACACTTTCTAACACATTTAAAATGCCATAACAAAACGTGACAATTTACAAAGGTGGAAGAAAACGTCTTATTGAACAACTGAAAAAAAAAAAAAAAAAAAAAAAAAAGAGTAATGCATTTGAAAACACGATTTTTGCTATTACCATGGATAGTCGTTAAAATATACGATTTTTTTTTTCAGCACTGTATATGATCGACAGACATGTGTGCTTACTACATATAGTATGCTAAAAGTATATAGCATAGCACTGTTGAAAATTTCCATACAGCAATTTCAGCCAAAAAACGGATGTTGTTGGAAACATTTTTTCGACCTTGCATATGATCTAAAATTTGTACAAACCAAGTATCTTTTAAAAAGCAGTTAAACTTTAAAACGCATACGATTATTGAAAACGCACTTCCAGCAATTATTGTTCGTAAGTTTCAATAGTTCCCCATTTAATTTTAATTTTCTTCTATACCCAAATACTTTTGTATGTTCTCATAAATAAGCGATAAGTTCTATGCACATCATATTCTTTTGTAAGAAACTTGTAATACACCACAGTGATGTATATCAATTTCAGTATGTTAAATACTGTAATATCATTAAAATACACAGCTAGTGATTTTTCAACATAGGCCGTAAACTAATGGAATTCTTCTGAGTGGCCCTGCAAATGAAAAAAAAAAAAAAAAAAAAAAAAAGCTACACACTTTCTTTTCAAAGCCGAACATGCCATACTAAATTCTAATAATAATAATAATAATTATATATATATGTCAATTTTATGGCAATCGGACTGTATTTACACGAGTTAGAACAAGGATAGACAAACCGAATTCATAAACACTTTTCAACTATATTGTAAAATATTATAAAGGAAAAATTGATCCGCGACTTAATAGCGGCCACACATCTATCAACACATATTCAAAGTTAGTTTCACACGAACACAAAAATATTATTTACATACTTTTAATTGAATGCAATTCTTCAAATTAATTACAACTATATTAAAAGTAAGTTATTTCACAAATTATAGGAGGTTATTTTCTTTCTTTCTTTTTTTTTTCCCCTATCATTCATTCTTTTTTTTCTATCATTCTTTCTTTTTTTCAGCGAAATAAAATCTTTTAACGGAAATACGAAATAAAAAGAATAAAAGTATTTGGCCAAAAGATAATATTTATAGTGCTAAAATCCCCCCACCCCCTCCCTAAAAAAATTCCATGAGCATGTAGTAATAACCCTTTTAAATATTCAAAAATCAGTAAACCCTTCTATTACCCTTGCAACATCCACACAGAATCTCTTTTAATTGAAAATAATTTAATACTATCTCTTTCATTACTTCCGAAAACCATAAAGAATAAATAAACACTTTTAATCCAATGTCATTCACTCAGACAAAAATTGTTAATTCTGTTATATTTATTATCAACATATTTTTTCAATTTAAAACGAGTTGTACCAAATGTTACAGTGATCGCAGAAAATATTTACAGATAAATAATTGCAAAGGTGCTAAATTATCTGTTTTTATTCAAAGTTAGCCAAACGATAAATGATCATTATCTATTTTAAGAACTAGATTTACTGCAGCCACAAGAAAATATATCAGAATGAATCGGAGAATATTAAGGAATTATCTGTAGATGGTTTTCAACTGCGGTTTCAATTGAACTCAATTTGAAGTTCTAATGCAGCATCGTGCGAAAGGGGTAGTCGCCCCGGGCGAGGAAATTTAGGGGCGCCATATTTATACTACCAACGTCATTTTTGGCTTTTCACAAGAAAAAATTGGTGGAGGGGGCACCAAACTGAAACTTTGCCCCGGACGCAGTTTTCTCTTCGTACGCCCCTGATCTAATGTACACATTTTGGACGATTTAATCAATTAAAAATTTATAAATTCGTGCATGTTATTTGTATGTAGTAAAACTAGCAAAAGCCCATGCTTTGTTTGGATTCACGAAGCATTATTTCATAAGATTAACGTTTGAAAGTAACATTTGTTTAATATTATTTATGCATTTTTATTAAGTAAAAGCGTTATTTTATGTTTTGGCACATTTTAATTTTAGAAATGTAAATTCAGCCATATTCCATAAATTGTTTTCAAACGGCTGACATATTAAAAATAATACTAATAGTAATTACTTCTTAATAGTTTCATTTAGTTCAATTTTCAACCTTTGAATTCGAATCAGTGTTGCCAGATTGTCGAAAGCGAATTTCCCCAAATTTTTTTCAATTTTCCCCAAATCAGGGCTTTTTTCAGAAAAAGTCCCCAACGCAATTTCTACTCAAAAAATCAAGTTCTCAATTTTCAATTTTCTGTTATAAAATTTTTTTGACAAATTTAAACTCAGTTTTTTTCCCTAAATCAAGCACTTTTTTAAAAAAACTCCCCATTTACAAAAAAAGAAAAAGAAAAAAAAATAAGTAAATAAATAAATAAAAGTAAAAACTTAGCAGAAATTTTCATGTACATTGATAGCTAGTCGACAAGGAAAAACAAAAGATATAATTTTGCAATGACAAGCTCGTTTACACTTATTATATAAATTGTTGCCAGTTGATGATGCTGGCCTATCATTTTATTAGCTCCATCCACACTTTTATACCAGTAACTTTTTCAAGGCTTTGACTACCTCTGATAAATTAGAGTTTGAATGAATCTGAGATGATGTTGGCATTATGTGCTTCTGTTTGACTTAAGTTATAAAACATTTTCAATTTTTAGTCACTCCTCCCAAACTGATGCACCTATCTAATGCAAAGCATCTATATTGTATCAATCACTGTGATTTTGTCAATGATAAAACAAATATAACTGCTTTTAATATCTTTAATCAAATCTTTAAAAAAACGCAGGAAATGAATTTTTCGGACATGCCCTGAAGATTTAGTAATGCAAAGGTCTAAATCGTTAAAGACTGCAGAGTTTTCATTTAAGTTTGTTATGAAAAGAAGTAGGAGGGCTGCTGCATTCATTGAGCGATTGTCAATTATAAAGTTAGCAATGTGATTGTAGTATGCTTTGTAGGTCTTGCAATTGCAAATATCTCAACTGGCACTCCATAAAACACAAACTAATCATCATTGATAAACAAAAAAAAATTATATATATAATTTGTATAAATTTATATTTTAAATGAAATGTATTTTTGTACTTGTGTGTCTGTCCGTGATGACAGAAAAAGTTGCCTGACTTACTTATCTGAAAATTCAAAAGGAGGATAGTCCATTGCAGATCGTGATGAATCTGTAAGGTAAGCACGACCATGAGAATAATGATTTGTAGCTATTATTTCTGTATTTTATTTTTGCTTTCCAAATCAAAATCAAATTCGAGACAGATCCAGTATTGGCAAATGTCAAAAGTAAAAGTTGAAATTGAGAAAACAATTCCCCAAAAATGTTCGTCGTCCCCAAACTTGTCCCCAAGAATTGGTTGTCCCCAAAAAATTCCCCCGGAGGTTCAAAATTCCCCAAATTGGGGACAAAATCCCCAATCTGGCAACACTGATTCGAATCACACTTTATATAACGAATTTAACAATTAGTTTTATTTGTTTATAATTCTTTTGTTGCCACTTTACAAAAGAAAAATCACAATTCTTTTAAAATGCGTAAATATCGTCTGCATAAAGTATTTCACACAAAATTATGTATTTGAATTCTGAAAAATACTTTTTACTGAAAAAAACTTTTATAATTGAATGCAAATAATTGATTTTTCACAAATTTTAATTCAGTAGTTATATGCTATAATTTTCATAAAAAAGGTATTTTAAAAATTTCATAAAAGAAATCGTGAAACTATTATATGATTAAAAGGAATGAGCACCAAAACATACGCTATTTCCAACCAATCTTGATAAAGTATTAAAATATTCTCTAAATTCTATTAAAATGTATATTTTCTTCTAAATTAACATGTTTAATAATTTAATGTTCTTTTTTAGGGTTTTAAGTATAAATTCTGCAGTTACTTTCAGTAATCTAAAATATAAAAAAATCGTCATATTCACTTGCTTTTCAAAAAAAAAAAAAAAAAAAAAAAAAATCCGCCACGTTATTTATATTTTATTTTTCGTTTTCAAGTGAAAAACTTGTATTAAAAAGTTATGACGAAATATTAAATTTTTCTTAAGTTCTTTCTGACGTATTCTTTTTTTCGAGTTCTCCTCATCAAAATATTTAAAATTATCATTTTTCACGAGGAAATATTTCAATATTAGTCTCCAATGATTTTTGAGATATTTTGGCAGAATAATGAAGATAGATTTCATTTACTTAAATAATCATGATTCTATATATAATTACTAACCCCGTGATTTTTTTTCTCTTCTGAAAATATACGTGTTTCATTTTTAATTTGCAAAGATGCGTCTGTAATGGAAAAACATGTAAAATAAATTAATTAAAATAATAATTTTTTAAAGGTTATTCTCTAAAAAAATAATATTGTGCAAATCTACAAATCATAATTTTTTTTTTATGCTTAATTTCAAATAAAAATACTCAATAGATTTTTTATAAAGTGTACGACAAAATATAATTTCTGTCGCCTAGTAGAGGATTCGCTTCGCTCATCCTAATAATGTTCAATTTTTTAAAATAGATTTTTTATCTAAAATTGAGAATTAATTTTTAAGGCATAGAATTATAAATAAATGCATTTTATTTAAATATTGCAAAAATGTATTTTTTATAAATGTAACGATTTTGAGCACACGTTTCACTGCTTTTTCTTGGTGTGTATCTCGGGGGGGGGGGGGGGATTAGAAATCAATGCTTTCCTCATTGGTAACACAAATGGCAAATATATTGCAAAACTCAATTTAAAATGCATTTGTAATGTAAGTGTACAAAGGGAAAATATTTAGATCTAATAATCTAGTGTGTTCACTTTAGGGCTGCGCAAATATAACGTTATCATTTTAAGGTAGCGGGGGGGGGGGGGGGTGTCTGGCACATGATATTGTAAAATATCTCTAGGGGGAGAAAATGTTTGTTTTTTAATATCGATACAATTTTTGATTCAATCAAATTTTTCTCTTTTTATTTGTAACATGGTCTTTAGTCAAAAATAGTTTTTTTTTTTTTTTTTTTTTTTTTTTTTTTTAATTAGTATGTTATCTACTTTTAAGTAGGTTATCTACTTTTGCGTAAGGGATTGATGAAATGCAAAACAATTTTTAAGCACCCCACGCGTAACAGAGTTGCCTATGACTAGAGAGTGAAGATAGGGCCAATTTAGGTGCGCACGTCTCAAAAGAAACGCTTCGGGGCATTTTTTAGTGAATATTGTTCTATTTTAGAGGTGTGAAATTGATTTTTAGATTAAAGCAAATGAATGAAGATGCTGCCATTTAAAACCATATGTTATTTAATTAACAGGGACTTTTCGGTAACATATTAATGCAATATTAGGTTCCAGCATAGTAACAGTGTTTTTTATCCTAATACGTTAAATAATGCCCACCCCTAATAGAAACTCGAATACAAGATTTCAGATGATAGAATGATAAAAAATATTTTTGCCGTTGCTATGCTAACTGGCAGAGTAGAGAAGATTGACAAGATTTGATATTTGGATATAAATTCTTATTACAGTTTTCCATAACTTCTGTTACATTCTCAGGATTTCTATTTCCACTTTCAATCTCTTTTTTCTATTTTACTATCCACAGTTTGTATTTATTTATAATTACAGTTACATTATTATTATCTATAAGTTTGAAATAAGTATATGCAATATTTTGTCCAGCATCTATGTTCTGCTCGTTATAAGCAACTTTTAGCAAGAAAATTCCAAATTGGAATAAATCCAAAACTTCTGGAGAAAGTTTTTTCTCTAAATCCGTTATAATGCAATCCAAAAGAAGTGTATATATTGCACGACGAAAAGAGCACTCGACAGATTGACCAGTCCGATTTATCAGTCCGATGTATTTGCTTAGACACATTCCCTGGCGACCTTAGGTGTACATCTAATTTAACTTCTGAAATTAGCTTGTAAACTGCATTCACATCTCTTCTTCTTTTCTTTTTTTCTTTTTTTTTTTTTTTTTTTTTTTTTCGGGGGGGGGGGGTAATACATTTATAGAGCCTTTCATTGCATCCATTGCTTTCTTCGAGCCTATAAAAGAATTTTCTTTTAAACTAGTGTTTTACTGCCTCTAAAAATATAGGGACGGAGATTCTGCTTCACTTTTATTCTGACTAAAAGATTATTAAAGTGACTTGAAATGTAATACGCAATTTTTTCTATGGAAAAAATGTTATTTTTTGTTTCTATACGAGAATAAATAAAATTTATAATTTCAGAAAGAGTGTGCCCAATCCCGAAAGCTTTTATAAAAATTAAGCCCGGCTCAGGTCGAGCCCGGTTTTGTACTGAGCCCGTCTCGTCTCTTCTTGTTGGCGGCGGAGCCACAAACTGTCATAGAACAGAACGTTATGCCTATAATATAACTAAAAGTCCGATTAGTCCGACGTCTATATTAATTTGCAAATGAAAATGAACAAGTTAAATTACTTTTCCTGATTTGTTGATCAGAGGAAATTTTGATGCATCGTATTTTTATTCGGAAATACCTTTCAAGTAAAATTTGTTTAAAACTTAGGAGATATATATAATTTATATATCAAGCATACGATTAAACAGGAGTCTTTCCCCTGTATATTTTATTTTTTATATCACTAAAGAAACTGAAAAAAATTATGAATTAGCCCCACAAAATTTTTTCAAATTCCTTCACCGACTAGTTAAAGCTCTGAACACAAATTAAAAAAATAAAACAAATATACCATAGAAAAAAATATATTATTTGATATTTTTAAAGTAACTATTTAATCAATCAAATCACAAGTTTTGAAAATGATTATGTTATTCAATATGTTAACGACATTTATACTAACTTTAATACAGTAATCTTTATCTTATGCAAATTCATTGATTTAAAACAATCTATAACTTCGAGTGACATATTTATAACTTTATAAGTGTACTCTTGTTTATTGAATGCATATAATATTCAAAAAATGAAACTGTTATTTAAATATATGCCCATTTTCAATAAAACCTATTAAAATTGCAAGAAACTTGGGAAATAATTCCATTTTTCCGTCATAACAAGTACACTCCTTATTACACAACACATTATTACGTTCTTTTCCCCGGATCCATATATAGCAAAGCCTGCGAAAATGGAATCTCTGTATAACACAATCCTGTCTTAAGAGCCATCAGTAGCTGAGAGGTTCAGCCCTCGAAATTGGTAGACGGGAGGTGCTGGGTTCGAACCCAATCATGCCCGTCAGCCTGATCGTTCGGAGATTTCCGCGGTTTCTTCGAACCTTGGATTTTCATGCGTAAATACATATTAAGTTCCCTTAGAAAGATCCCCACGGAAGGCTTTCTTCTCTTTAGGGCCTATATCCATCGTGTTGACACTTGGCCGTCATAAACACAAACAAATCTGTCTGAAAAAGAAATCTCCATGGTCCTGGATAAATTAATGCTATATATTTATATAATTGATAGTACACCTGCTAAAGAGTGTCAGCTTTATTCCAGATTAGAAAATTTTGATTTTGATTAAAAAAAAAAAAAATCTGTATTTAATCTGAGAATTAGAAACATTATTTTTCAATTAAATTTAAAAATAGTGGTAAAATTTTACACATCCTGAGTTTTGTTCTGCACAATAATGTAGGACTTGGTATATTTTGGAATATACTTACCATTATTCTTTTTTACTCATTTGTAAACTTCAGAAAAGTATAAACAGAATTAAAAACTTTAAAACAGATTTTGAGACGTTTTCGACTAGCAAAATGCAAATAAAACGGTGATAGACTAACTAAAACTAAATAATGAAAAGCGATTCAAATTCGTTGTTGTTACTTCTATACACAATCATTTTAGCAAATCTGTCTACAGACGCTAATGAGAAAAAGGGTCCAGAATATAATGCCCGTGACTCTGTATCAATAAGAGTCTTAAAATAGCTGGTCAGGAAAGTACTTCTTAGAAAAGATGCTTCACAAAAAACATTGGTCATTATTGTCCAGCAAAGCAGGTGAGTCAGTCTTATTAGGGGGTAATCTTGTAACTTGCATATGAAATAATCACCTACCCTGGTCCTGTTCTAACTCAGACAAGCAAGATAGTAACTACCATCTTTCTTGCAAACATTCCATTGCTGTGATTTTTCTTTTTTAGTTTAGATAAATAATGTTATTCATGAACGCGAATATTTTAAAATCAATACACCTTACATTATTGAATTCATGAATTGAATTATTGAATTTATGTACTCCTGAAAATGGAATCTGCATGTAATGGCATTTTAGCTTAATCTTATTTTTTTAATTTCGAAAAAGGTTTACAATGCAATTATAACAGACCTGCCTAAAACGTCAATTAAAAATAGAATTTTAATTGACGGAAGATTCTTCCGTCAATTAAAATTCTATATTACCAAGTTTTTGCTGTAGTTTAAAATTATTTTTCCAATATAATTTCTTAAATCAGAAAATAAAACCACTTTTGAGCTTCCAATTGCTGCAACTGAATTACAATGGTAATATAAATGCTATAAAATTAAGAGTCATCCAGGTTTGTGAGGGATGAATTTTGTTTGTGTTTTATAGTTAAATATATAAATATAATATAGAAAACATGAAAAGACGAAATTGAAAGGTACAATGAAGTACGTTTTAGACAATTTCAATCTTAGCAGGTGTACCATTTATTAAAAATATGTCATATTCTTCTTACAAGGAAAAAAAAAAATTCCGCGTGAAAAAGGATTCCGTTACAGAAAAGTTTCGTTTTCACATAGTTCACTGCATATGTATTTCTACTTTCTTTAAAACGAGATTTAATGTACTTTATAGATAACTAAACACACTGACGAAAAAAAAGTGTTTTTTGAGGGTTTTACTGATTATTATTGAGTTAAGTATAAATATGAAGAACTCGATGCTAATATCATCTTAGCAGGCGAAACGCGATATGGTAGCAAAGTTTTTGGAATTTTTACAGAACAGTGATAATTCATTTACGTCCCTTCAAAACTCCAAATTGAAAGACTTTCTTAGGAAAAAAAAAATCGATGCTTGATAAAATAAAAAAAGCCTGTCTGTAACGGAATATTGCCTTAATTGGTAACTTTTATAAGTCTAGTCAACATAATTTAAAATATTTAGAATAAAGATTGAAACCTGCCTAAAACGGAATTTTCCCTTACTTTGCGTTCCTATTTTAGCACTTTTTACTTACACTGTACATCCCTTTTTGAAGATTTCCAGGGGGGGGGGGGATGTCATGACCCCACCTACCCTTGGATCCGTCACTGAATTTACATACAAAGAACCGAAATGTAGAAGGAAGAGAGAATTTCTTGACATAAAACAATAATTCACACGTGAGCTATGCCCTTTTATTATCTATTTTATGCTAATATTCTGTATTATCTTTGGCATTTAATTGTAGTTTTCCTGTTAGTTACGTATTTTTATCCAATTACGCACACGTCCCAAAGGAGAGTTGTTGCAGTTACAGTTTGTTCATCCCAACGTAAGGCTCCTCTATGTATATATTAATGATAATGACGTCATGGAGAAAAATAAACGTAACTATTGTTTTCTCTCGGAATTAAGAATATTATTTCGTAAAGCTGCGTTATTCAGTGCTTTCATTTAATCTTATATTTCTTTCATTTTCAAATCTTATTTACAATGTTATATTGATTTAATATATTTTGTCAAATGTTTTTCGCACTTATTTTTACCGTTTGTTACGGTCTAAAATTTTTAGTAGAAAAAAAACGCTAGTTATTTAAATAATGTAATGAATAAAATTTTTATTCATAATCCCTTCATGTTTCAATGATTACACGTTGCTATTTTTCAAACCCATATTATTAAGAAATCATAATTTATGCGTCTCGCATTGCATAGATGATAAAACTTTCAAGAACAACTAGAATATTGCTTTAAAGTTTCACATTTTAATAAGATAAAAGAAAATCTACAAATAAATTATTTGAAAAATGCATAACAGAGTTGAACATTTTATACAACTACCGTCTATAGATGGTGATGTATTTGAATTCCTTTGTGCAGCATTTGAATTCCTTCTACTAAACCTGTAAGTGATTTATATATTCTTATAGTTACGATTTTCACCACACATATCTTTGTTTCTAAATAGCATATAAATCCTATCTTTACTGAAGTAAAAAGAGCAAAAAAAAAAAAAAAAGTGTTCAAATAAAGTTTGTTTTATGATTTTTGACACTTTTCAATAGAGCTGAAGTGTTTATTAATTCGGTTAGTCTCTTCGACGTCTGACTGTGCTATAATCCGCATAAATATGTTCAGATTGTAATACAATTGATACATGTTATTCAGGTTTATCATGGCATGTTTGGTATTGAAAATGATATGTATAGAATTCATATTTCGTTTACACGGACACTTAAGAGTCTTCCCTAATATTTCGGTCAAAGGGAAAAAATTGTTCGAAATGGTATTTCAATGTTATTACACTATTTCAAATATATTGAAATTGATATATACCAAGGAAATGTAATACAAGATGCTCAATGTATAATGCAGTGTACGTAGCGTTTATTATTCATTTACAGGGACACACAAAAGGGTTTGATTAGAATACTGTTTCAGGGCAAGAGATGTTGAAAGTGTTTTTTCAGTTGTGGTATGCGTTTTTAAATATATAATTATTTTATGCATATTACTTGCTGTGTATAAATTCTATAGATTGTATAAAGAGCTGTATTAAAGATCTCGAGTATATTTCCGTTTATTGGTGGGTATTTATGCAAGTGAATTTTCAACTTTGTAAGGAGTTCTTAGCAAAAGTGAATTTCAGTATACTGTTTAGTATATATACAAGTCTATAGATCATATACAGGGCTTCTGAAAATAATTCACGTATTTTTTTGACTACGTATGATGAGGTAATTGCTGGAATTGAGTTTTTAAATACGTTTTGCGTTTTGTTGACTTAGTTATTTCTTCCCAGGATTGCATTTATATTCTAAAACAAAAGCTGAATTCCCTTGTCGGTCACCTTCTGTCATCCCTTGATCACCTAGTCATCCTTTTTCCTTTTATTAATGTATGAAATTTTGTGACGATATTTTGATTATGATGAAAAGTGTTTCATAATCTATGCTTGAGCATGATTTCTCTTTCTTGCAATTTTTTAAAAAATTCTGTATAACAGCGGTTCTCAATCTTTATTGGTACGCGACCCACTTTTGAGTAAAAAAAAAAAAATGTGACTCATCTAATAAAAGAGTCTATACCAGTATGAAAATCGTTGTATGGCTTCTATAAGCTATCGGCTATCCTGTCCTACGAAAAAATACAATTTTTTATATGAGAGATACTCTATCAATAAAAACAAGAATTGATAATTCCAATGCGTGTAAGCAGAATAATAATTAAAACAACTCACAAACTCCAAAAATAATTTAAAATACATTTAATTGGTATCAAAACAACTTTGAAACATGATATTTCTAGAACTGGTGATTACTAATGAAGACATCTATACCAGAGCTAATTTTAATAATCTTAAGTCACTTTCTACTTGCAGTTTGTTTTTGTATTGTTATTTAAAACAGCCAAGTAGAAAAAGAATGTTCATACATGAATATTTTGTTGAACCCCCATCAAGGACTTCAAGGATGATTTAGATATTTCTGGATATTCTCTTCGTGTATTCATCGTAAAGGAAATTGAGGATATTTTATAGAAATATTATTTGCTGTTCAAATTGTTATATTTTTTAAACAGATGAAACAGAAGATATATTTTTTGTGAAAAATCTCAAAAATTCCGCGACTTATCAAAAGATCCGACACGACCCATAGATTGGGAATCGCTGCTCTATAACATAAAACTCAACTTACCTGATCGCAAGTGAAATGACATTATTTCACAATTGATCTCATAGAAAAAATCGAATAGTTATCTGAAATATACAAAATATAAAATTTCAAAATTATTAAATGCTAGGTATTTTTTTCCTTTTAGTTAGTAATTTCTAATAATTTAACTACTATACTCATCTTCTTATTAATTAATTTTCAGAATATGCAGTTTTAGTCCAGCCTGTTAGCCTGAAAATTCCATTTGACATCAATTCGTATCCAATAGTAAAAATTCTATTGAAACACAACCCGATCCGAGCCCAATAAAATGATTTCCGTCAACATAAACTCGACTTGAGTTTGTTGCAATGCAAACCGAACACTAAATGAAAGAAAATTAAATTATTTTTAAAGCATTTTTGGAAAGTAATCTATAGTTACATCACTAAAACAAATTTCATTTGTTATGTTGAAAAATAGTATACCTATTTTCTTTAATCTATACTAATAAAATAGCAAATCGCTCTGTCTGTCTGTGAATGTGTGTGTGTATCTGCGATGGCTAGCAAAATCTATGGGACGCACAAGGCTTTAAATTTTTTATGAGAGTAGCCCAATATCTCTCCTGATGCACCTGAAGCTCAGAATTTTAATATTTTGATTAATTTCAGATATATTAATTACGAAGTGGAAGTCACTTTCATCAAAAAGTCATTTTTTTAATGTTCGGAGAAAGAAATCGTTTGCACATGCACACAAACCCTTTTACGCACCTAAACGAAAGAAGAAGCATTTATCGGCGTTTATTTCTGTTTATGGATGATTTTGTTTAAATCCAAATCAACCAAACTGCTCGATGCAGTTAAACTTAACAGACATATTTCGAAAGATTGTACTTTTAGATCTCAAATGCTATAATCAATTCAAAATAATGTTGCAGTTAACCCTTTAAAAAGAAATATTCAAAAAGAGTCGTTTTTCCCAAAACCATTTTTCTCCCTTTTGTCAATGCTCTTCCAGGGTGTAATTTTTAAGATGTAAACAAACAAAATAGAAGATATTAAAGTTGAAACTTTCTTCTAACCAATGGTGTAATTGGTTTTAAAATATTTGAATTTTAACCCTTTCAAATACACTGGCAAAAGAAGGTCATTCTGCGACTCGCAGAGAGGATATTTTTTCTATGCTAAAATTATTTTAACGTACATATTTCAACTCAATCTTTTAAAATCTTCTCAATAGACCAAATTTATACTCCCTACAGAAAATTCGAAACGTTCGGACCGATAGAAATATTTGTTACAAAATAAAATATGCGAAAAATTTGATGAAATCAATAAATACAGATCGTTTTCATTGCGGTTTTGCCTTAGCAAAGCGCAATACTATAGGTACCGGCAAACAAAAAACATATTCTTAAAGCTTAATAACATTCTTATAATCTATGATGCAATCGGTTTTTAAAATATAAGATTTAACCCTTTCAAATACACCGGCAAAAGGAGGTCACTTTGCAACTCACGGATAGAATATTTTTTCTACGCTAAAAGTATCTAAGAGTACATATTTCAGCATAATCTTTTAAAAACATCTCAATAGACAAATTTACGCCCTCTTAAAAATTTTTTAAATCATTCGGAGGAGTAAAAATATTTTTTACAAAATAAAAAGTGCGAAAAATTTGACGAAATCAATAAAAACCAGATCCTTTCATAGCGGTTTTGCCTTTGCATGGCGCAATTCTATATGTCCTGACAAACCGAAAATATTTTATTAAAGCTAAAACAATTTTATAATCTATGGTGCATTTGTTTAAATAAAATATGAGATTTAACCCATTGAAATACACCGCAAACATGAATCACATCCCGGCTAATAGACAATACATTTTTCCTATGCTAAAAGTAACTAAATGTCTGTATTTTAGCACAATCTTTTTAGAGCCTTTCAATAAACCAGATTTACATTACTTACAAAAATTTTGGAGTTTTCGTATGGATAAAATTATTTTTTCACAAAATAAAATATGTGAAAATTTTTACGAATTCAGTAAAAACCTGAGTGTTCCGTCACGGTTTCGTTCGCTTTCGGTGCGCAAGTTTCCAAAAAATGAAATTATATAGAGAATAAAATACCAAACAGCATGTGCTTTAAATTCAATAACTTTTCTCGATTTTTCCATTTAAAAATATAAATTTTGACAAAATGGACTTAAATATATAAAATCATAGAAATTTGAGTTTAATTTAAGGGTCATTTAGAAAACAAATAACACATTTGAAAACTGAATAACATCACGGGCCCGGGCAACGCTGGCCAGATCAGCTAGTATTCATATATAGTAAAATATCCAAGTAGCAGACAGACCCGATTAGCAAGCATCTGTGCCCAAGATCCTTTCGGTTTTTCATGCCCCCCCTTAACCTCATCAGTTCTGAGACAAATTTTATATGGAACTATAAAACCAGTTTAAAATTATTATAAAACATCTCCAAAAATGCATCAGTCTATAAATCGATGCTTCTAATGTGCACACACCTATTTAAAAAGTCTAGATGCAATTTTAACAATTCTAGAAGCATTTAAATTAATTTAAACAGCCTTTTTTAGTGTCGCCACCAGACGACATCAGGACTGAGGATGGTTAGATTTGTTTATTTACTAATATTAGTTCTTTTTTATTATTTATATTACACACTTATTTGAAAAGTGATAGCGAATACTTCTATATTGGGTCGGGTTGTCCCGATTTCCTTTTTTTCTGGTCGTGGCGATTATAATATTTTATGCGGAATCGCTTTTTAAACATGATTTGCATAAAGTTGCAGGAACGAAGCTTATTCACACATTTAATAGTCTATGAATTTTAGAGCTTTCATTTATATGTTTATTGTCTGAAAATTGCGTATTTTACCCATATTTAGATTAAAATGTAACTATATTCAAATTTAACTCATTGATTGTTCTTATTGGACCATCTCAAATAATAACTAAAGAGAAACCATGGATTCAAATATGACTTTATTATCGATTATATTAGAACCAAAAATATAGAGCAAGATTCCTGTTTGTCTATTTTTAAAAAAATTTTTAAACATAAATTGAAAAATTACTCGTTAGGGGCCACCGTAACACTTACCCATCATATATGTATAATATAAAATGTGAAAATAAAAATATATAAGGTGTTCTGGTATAATAACGCCAGGTGGGTTAATAACGCCAAGTGCTAATATTACGCATAATTATGAAATAATCTGGAAAATGGCACTTATGAGCTCTGCTCAGAAGGGTTCTAAGTCATATAAAACACAAAAAATAACTTAACTTGTTTCATTTGCAGGCCTTATCGCTTTTAGAAGCATCTACAATTAACGTTGGATCTAAAATATGGGAGGTAAGTTCTATGATGTGAAGACTATATATTTATCAGGAAATAGTTTGTTTATTACATAAATTTGTAGTGCATTTCATGTACTCTTAAAAGGTTGTAGAAAATTTTGGATATTTTTGCCAGATAATTTGTTGTTAAAAACGTATTGCACAATAAGTATAAAGGAATAATAACGCCATTCTTTGGCGTTATTACCCCGGTTGATTCCTTGCAGAACTGTGGCGGAACTACATCCGAAGTGGGTTTATTTTTTACATTCTGTAAGAGACAGCATTATTGTCATAATTGAAATGGTTAGATTAAAGGAGGGGAGGACCCAGTGCCCAAAACTGATCTTAAAAAATTAAATAAAAAAAATAAATAAAAATAAAAATACTAATGTAAAAAGAATTTTAAACTCTTATAAATAAAGCGATATCAAAATGTTTTTGATATTCTAACTAATCGCAACATTTTCAAACTCGGGTTTCTATTAAATTCGGACTTGATTGTTCAATTGAGTTCTAAATTTTAACCGTCCGCTTTCTCGGCGGTCTGTTTTGCAAAATTTACAAATTTAACCTTTAATTTGATGTGACAGAAATTGTAACGTAACTAGAGTGAAGTAGTCTGTGAGACCGCAAGATCGAAAGATGAATGAAAGGATGAATAACTTATACGATGGCGTTTTTGTACTAAATTTTTTGTACAAAACTATTATAATTAACATTCACATATTTAAAAGTCTCTGATCTAAAGTTCCTAATGAAACAAAATTTCAGTAATGTTTGCAGTTAAATTGAAAATTACAAGTTAAACTATAAAAATTGAAAAAAAAAAGCAGTCGTCTGTGAGACCGGTAACAATTAGTTAAAAGTTGAAATGCGATCAATGATTAAAACTATTAGAGTACTGTTTCCGCATTAAACTTTTGTATAGGATTAATTCTAATTAAATTTAATCTGTTTAAATATTTCTTACAACAGTACGAGGACTCCAAACGGAAGAGAATTTCAGCTGTAGCTATATTTAAACTGGAAATTAAAATTTAATCTCTAAAATTTGAAAAAAAGCATTTATTGAGATAGTTAACAGCAGTTAAAGGTCAATTTTGTTGCTAATATAGTGCTAATGAAATATAATCACATGAATCATGTATAAAATTTAATCAAAAATCGCAATGGAATATTGATTTTTTGCAAAAATTTTATTTAATTAATTTAAAATACAAATTTATTAAAGCATGTTTTATAACGCTGATATTTTAACTTTAGGTTTGCACGAATCCGCTTTAGTATGGAATTTATGTGTTAAAAAATATTTTCAAGACTTCTATAACAGTTTAAACAAAAATATTTATTTCGCAAAACTATAGTTATTATAAAGTTTCACACTACAAAAATATTACGTTAAAAATGATTAAAACCGGCAATGTTTCTTACATTTAAGCGGGGCTTTTTAAGCAAACAGAAGCTCCAGGGTGTTATATTCTGTTGAAGCTTCACCACTTCACTTTTTCTTTCACTTTCACAAAAAGCTAAACATTTTAGATCACTTAGAATGCATGCATCGAAACATAAACACTGATTTAGATAAATACAGTTAAAAAAAAGGGCAATGTTTCTAATAATTCAATTTAAGCGGTACTTTTTAAGCCAAAAGAAGATCAGGGTATGATACTGTTTTGCCTCACCGCCCCCCCCTCCCTCCCCTTTCTTTTTTTTACACGTTCACAAAAAAATAAACATTTTCTATCGCTAAGAAAGCAATTTGTCAATTTCTAGGGCTTTAGAGTTTGTATTTTTATAATTTGGCAAACTGCATGGGATTATTTTATTTTATTTTATGGTTTTGCATGCATGGCGTTATTACCCACATAGGTGGATAATAACGTCAAATAGCATTGGTCAAGAAATCACGCCATTACATTTTATGAATACATGTCTGTTAAATTATTTTTTTAATATACATAGTCAATCAGTTGCTGCATAAAATCCTATATTTGTTTGAAAAATACAATCTAAAACTAAGCCGTGAAAATTGGTAGAACCTTAACGTGGCGTTATTACCCCAGAGTTCCTTACATACTATTTATAAAATGCATTGTAATTCCAAAATAATATTGTAAAGAATTTTTAAATATTTTAAAAAGATTATTCATATAAATAATTATACAAATCTGTACACTTAAAAATCACCAACCATTCGATTTCCAAACAAATACTAAAACAAATGAACAACAATAACAGACAACATGCAATATATAATCTTATATACCATACACATTAGCCTGTATTTCATTTTGTTCGATAGATAAGAGTGTTTAAAATCGTGCACAGCCGATTTTCATAATGAAGATCGTATCTTGATGACGTCACAAACTTTAAATGCTCTATTACAGAACTGCGTAAGCATTCTTATAACTACAAAAATGACAATCATATTAATTACCAATTTACTACATCGGGTTAAGCATTTCATTTCCGATTAAAATATATATCTGAATTGAAATTGGAATGAAATACAGTGTCATGTAAAATCGAAAACTGTAGAAAATATAAATACAAATATCTCGGCAACTAATTATCGTATTAACTTCGTTCTTTATGCAAAATTTACGTTTTTATCGTCTTTTATATTTACATATTAAAATAAACAATTTTGAAATTTTTTATCTACCTTCTATCGAAAAAACTATTTCGTGAATAAAAACACACACAAAAAAAAGTTATAGTTTATCGAAATTATTAAAATGTAATAGACTTATTTTAATTATTACATACTAATTACATACAAAATTTCAAATCTCTATCTCAATTTGTTCGCGAGACAGAGCGTTTACAGACAAAAGCGCATATCATAATTAAAATGCATTTCATCCATCCATCAGCCATCATCGGATACAAACACAGCACTTCGGAAAGAATATACTATTTAAAAACTTTTGTGAGTTCCTGTAAATGCTATGTCCCCGTCTTATCCATGACTGTATCGTACAACTTACATTAAGCCTCTGCGACGTGTGTCGGTTTTATCATTCATAAAATAGTTTCATATAATTAAAATATGTCGAACAATTGCCTCGTTTACCATTATGTATTGGAATTCTTTTCTGTAGCCCTGTAAATGAATAATAGCTATTTTGTTCACTGCATGTATTACAGAATACATATTCTAGTGCACTTCGTAAATACATATAAATTGTAATATGTTTGACAGGGTGTAACATCTTTAACATTTATTTGAAACGATTTTTTGCCATAGGCCATAATGTAATGGTAATGTTTTGACTGTACTTGTAAATACACTAATCATGCTAGAAATTTCATTTGAAATAGAGTTCGTGCTAGGTAACTGTCAAATAGCATCTAAAAATTTATGGGCAATCCGAGTATATTTACGGGAGTTAGAGCGCAAACAAACGGTCAGACAAATCGAAATCATAAATACTTTTCAACTTTGTTGGAAAGTGTTAAAAAATGCTATTCTATAAATCAGATGACCGCAAACTGTTTCTTCTGTGCAAAATGTATTCTTCTGAACAATTTGTGATTCCATGAATTTGTGAATTTTCAATTTGTATAATTAATTAATCAACTTTCGCGTCTCAATTTTTTTTTTTTTCTAAAAGATATTTTGTTTAACCAACAATGCCACCCCCCCCCCCCAAAAAAAAAGGATTAAAAATAATTAATCAAAATTACTTGAATTTCTGTTTACTACTTTTAAAAAATGAATAACAAACATTGTAATAATTATAGCGAAATTTGTATTTTAGAAAATAATATCGGAAAAATACAATTTTTGTTAGTGCATCTTGGATGCTAAATAATTAATATCGTGTTGCAGTAATTTTAACAGAATTCAAGCTAAACTTCCATTATGTTAGAAGTGGTTTCTATTTGACTTTTCGGAATATTTCACAACATTTCCAAAAATAATAACTTAGGTAGAGAAGAAAATTTTTAAAATGGTAAATTCGAAACCAAGTTGTCATAACTTCATCATTCGCAGTTTTCTGATAACCTTTTTTTTTTTTTTTTTTTTTTTTTTCATTTTTGATATTATCTTAATCGTCTTTTAAGGGGGGTGGATGTCCGGGCTATATTTTAAAATAATTTTATTTATTGAGTTAAAATTTTTGAATTTTTTGTGATTTTTAACTGTATTATTTATAAACAAAATCGCATGATAACACTTCTCATAGTTTTTTTAAATTTTAAATTTAAAAATTATTAAAAAATGGGTTAGTTAAAAATCGTTACAAGTCAAAATATTATTTTTAGAATTTAATTTTTTTTAATTTAAATAAATAAATAAATATAAACTTTAATTTTGTTTCAGTATTTTTAAAAAATATTAATTTAAATAATAATAATAATAATAAAAAATATGTACGTTTTAAAAATATATATATTTTTAAAAGTAAATATTTTTTTTTAATTTAATGAATCAAAATTAAAGTAAAACAATAAAAAAATACATATTCTAAGTGTGAGTCATTAATCTTTAAAGGTTCTTGATTTATAACAATTTAAATAAATTAAATGGTGAAAAAAAACCCCATCATGAACAAAAACGCATTTTCACAAGAAGTCGTTGCCATAACAGCCATTGCTTGAAACCAAGGTTTCAAAAACAAACCAAAATATAAGAATTAATATTACCTATTTCAATTAATATAAAAACATGATTTAAACGTCATTTTAAAAAGAAAAGATAAAGAAATTTTGAATACAATACAATTTTTTTTGGAAAATTTGAATTTTTTTTTTTTTTTTTTTTTTTTTTTTTTTTTTTTGTGTGTGTGTTCCGAACCCACCTTAAATCGATAAATTTTTAGTCCATGTTGAAAAAAAATTAGAACTCAATAAAGTTGCATTTAAATTTCTTCATTTTCCAGAAAAAAAAAAAAAAAGGATAAACAAACTCAGTTTTTTAAAATTCGTGTATTTTGTGTAGTTTTACTCTATTAAAAATTAGAATCTCAATCAGCGCTTTACCAAAAATATTGTATCCTGTGCCATAGGTTCCCTGCCCTGGCATAGATTAAGTTACTTATACTTTCTATCAAGAAGAGTCTGTCGAAGGAGAAACTACTTTTACAGGCAAAGTGGAGTTCGGTCGAAAAAGAGGATTTTTGAATTACTCTGTGCGTGCAGTGCAAATTACCACCGACTGAATTAAAATGCAATTTCAGGATGTCATGATATCTTACAGAAAGCAAAATTATTTAATTGAAATGCCGCTAAAATATTGTCATTATTGTAACAGTAATGCACGAAAATTGGAGTTCCACTTAGATGAACTTCCAGTGTTGTATAAGATATTTTCCCCCGGGAAGGCTTTCTGATTTTCCGGAAAAAAGCGGAAGCAGAATGGAGTTTCGTAGGAAATTTACACTTTTAAAATATTGAAATTTTGGTGGTCCGTGTTGAATTTCCCCCTGAACTATTTCCTGAATTTTCATCACTTCAACGATCTCCTGCATTTTGACCGATACACTGGATTGTGACTCTTGTTCCTTGTACAGAAATTGTTTGTCCTATTTTCTATTATCACCCATTATATTCCTGCTTCTCAGTCCAGATATATCCTGTATATATGCATGTATGTATAAATTTATGTTCACATGTGTTTATTTATTTATTTATTTTCACTATAATTATCTTCGAGCGCATAAATTCATACACTGTTAAAAATTTTGTTCTAGTTTGAATCAAATTTTGATGTGCTCAGTAGCTGCCACCATAAGATGGTGAAATCTCGTACCAACATTTGGAGCTTCCTATTTCAACCTCCTTCCAACTATTAGAACTATGCCTCAAAAGGAGTTCCAAATATTGATTCAAGATTTCACCATCTTACAGTGAGCTCCAAAATTTGGTTCAAACAAGAAAAAGATTTTTAACAGTGCAATTTACTCATAAGGGTGTATTTTAAAATAGATTTTTTCACCCGCAACAGCTCAAAATTTTCTAATACATTTTCAGACTCATTTTTAAAAGTAGAAATATGAAATTTGCTGGGCTGATTTTTGAAAAGTTGTATAAGATGCTGTGTAGTTTCATTTTTCGCTCAATTCATTAAAATTTGATTTGTAAATAATTACTTTCTCAGTACGACCATTTTTTTTTTCATTCCCAGATCTCCCGCTTGGAAAATTCAGTTCAAAACGCTAATTTTGACAGCGCTTTTTTGCAATATTTCCTGCCTTTATCAAAAAATCGACAAGCACGGCACATTGTGTACTTTCTAAATAAGAGAACCTGCCGTTTGATGAGTTTGAGAGCAAAAATGAATTTAAAAATAAATCAGAAAATAAGCAGTTCGGATTGGAATATGCACTTAAGTCCTAATAATGTGAGATTTGTGTAATATTTATCGCAATTCTCTCTATTTCAGATTTCATGAAACATTTCTTTTGAACTTAGTATGCTTTTTTAATGTCTGTCATCATTATTATCTTTATTAGTTAATACTTTCTTACATCTTCGTCTGAAAAAGAAGAGAAAAAAAGAGCAATCCATTTCCACAAATGTTTCTTTTGTCCGTACATAAAAACTTTTCTTCAGTATTTTGTCCATTCCCTTACTTACTACCTACGGAGTTCACCTGCATTAATAAATGATTCACTGAATTAGGGTGGAGCCAAAGTCATCCGCCAATCATCACTTCTCATCTCCGCACCCCCGCTGTTCATAAAAGAATGTTCACAATACATCAGATGAGGGGGTACCCTTAGAAGAGTTCGCTTCACACTTACATGTCCTGCTATGAGAAACAATGTTCCGTAAATTCAAATACAGACTTTAGTAGTCAAAGGGTCCGAAGTTTTAAGTAAGTATTCCTATAATTTGTTTAATGTGTGTCACTTTCAAAATTACGACATTTAGTGTATTGACTTTTATTATTTCAAAATACAGTTAAGTAAATCTATATTACAATTCTTTAAACATTGCACAGTTGATGGACAGATTGATGATGTTTATTATTATTTACACTTGCATATACTGTCTCTTAACCGAATTATATCTGGTATTTTGATTCAGTTATTATTTAAAGTATAACAATGTTCTATTGCTTCAAAACGCAGTAAAAATTATCGATATTAGAGTTCTGTAAATAACGGACCATTGATGAATATTTTATGCTATTTTTAATTACATAAGGTTATTAAGATTAATTACATATTTAAATGAACCAAATTTGTTATTCAAACTTTGTTTTAATTATTATTTATTGTATATTATTTTTTGGTATTTATAAATTGAGTTAAATTTATCTGAATTGAAATTCTGTAAATATCGGACTATTGACATTATGTATACATTATACTAATTTTCAGTTACATAAGCAATTACCTAATCACGTTTGTGCAATCAAATTTTAACAATTTTTTTACTCATTATGTATTGAATTTAAATAATTTAAAATACTATCAGTTTAGCTGAAATGATATCTGTAAATACTGAACTATTGATAAATACATCATAATATTTTTAATAACACAACGTAACTTAATCATGTTTATGCAGTTGATTTCGATTCAGTTATTGTTTACAACTTATTGATTTTTAAGTATTTTAAAAAATAATCCAATTTATCTGAATTGGAAATGTGCAAATGTCAAACTATTGATGCATGCATTACATACGTTTTAATTACGTAAGACACTACTTAACCGAATTAGGTTCGTGCATCAGAAATTAATTTAATAATTACTTATAATTTACCTAATTTAAATATTTAAAATGCAGCCAATATATCTGAATTGGAATTCTGTAAATATAGGACGACTGATACATAATTATACTACTGTCAATTACGTACGCTACTTATTTAACCAAATCACATTTGTGCAAGTAGAGTTTAATTATATTATTATTTATGAATTTAAATATTTCAAAATGCAATAAACTTATCTGAATTCAAATTCTGTAAATACTGGACTGTTGGTGAAAACATTATGCAATTTATAATTTCGCAAGATATCTTAATCCTGTTAAGCAAATACTTTTAACTCAATTATTATCTATAACATATTGATTTTTTAAAATATTTAAAAACATATTGACTTTTATTGGCATTGAAATTTTGAAAATATCGGGCTATGATTAAATACTTCTTACTATTTTCAATGATGTAAAAAAAAAAAAAAAAAAAAAAAAAAATAATAATAATAATAATAATAATAATAATAATAATAATAATAATTTTATTTTATTTTTGGAATAATTTCTGACTCAATTATTATTTGAAAGTAAATGGATTTTCTATGCTTTAAACCTATCATGTATGGATTATTTTTAAAGTGATGAAAAAAAAAATCTATATTAAAAATAAAGTCGAGTGAAACCTCTAGTAACTGACACCTTAAGCGTTCTTTCTTGTTTACATCACTGTTCCAACATTTTAAATGAATTCTATTTTTCTTTCTTTTTGAAATTGTAGTAATTAAACACATTAAAAATTATTGTTGATAAATTTTTGAAAATTTATCCATTGTATTATTGATTTATTTTTCTTAAATATGCTCAAAAACTCCAGTAACTGACACTAATTCTACTTTAAAATACATGTAACTGAGGCAAAGTGAACCAATGGTTAAAACTTGCAAAAAAAAAAAAAAAAAAAAAAAAACTTATTTTACATTTTAAAGAATTTATGCTTTAAAAATATTTTTTTTATTTTTATTTATTGAGTTAAAATTTTGGAATTTTTTTTTGCGATGATTAACCATATTATTTGTAAACAAAACCACATGCTAAAACTTCTCATAATTAAAAATAATAAAAGTAATTTAAAATTTATTAAAAAAGTGGGATAATTTAAAATCGTTATAACTCAGTTTTTTAAAATTAATATTTTTCTTACGTTTAAATAAACAGAAATATCGGTATTTTGATTTTGATTCAGCATTTTTAAAACCATTTAAAAACATAACTTTTTTAATTAAAAATATTTAAAGTAAAAGTTTGAAAAAAAAAAAAAAATCATGCAACTTATTTTTAAAAATTTTCCAATTTTATTATTCTTCCGATTTTGAAGCATTTAACTTTAACGGTTCTTGAGACATAATAATTTAAATATGAGAGATGGTGAAAAACCCATCATGAATAAAAAAGCATTTTCACAAGAAGTCATCATTTCCATAACAGCCATTGCTTTGAAAACAAATCAAAATATAATAAAAAAGAATACTGCCCAGTTAAACTGAAGGCATTGAGCTCACAGGCTACAAATACTAATTGCACATTAAAGCTTTATATTTTCAAGGGTTAATTCCGTTCGAAAAAAAAAATTAAGAAGGGGAAACAGCTCTCCCCTTTTCTCTTTTTTTATACTTAATCATTGAACCTCCTATACTATCAAAGACATGCTTTATCATATAAAAAATCTATATCCAAAATTCAGAGCAAATTAGATAATTCTTAATAAAAACCCATTTAGCATTTATATAATTTAAAAAGAGTTATCCCCCTCTTTTATACTTAACCATTAAACTTCCAAAACTATTCAGAGATTTGAACGAAATCTGAAAATTCTGCTTGAAAAACCCATTTGTATAAATTAAGGGGGGGGGGCATTAGAACCCCTGTTCCCCTTATTTATACTTATTCAATGAACACCTAATAACAGTCACGGAATCGCCTCATCAGAATGATCCTAATCTAAATTTTGAACGAAAATTAATTCTGCATGAAAATCCCATTTATATCAACTAACGGGGGGGGGGGGGCATTAGAGCCCCTGTTCCCCCTATTTATACTTATTCAATGAACACCTAATAACAGTCACGGAATCGCCTCATCAGAATGATCCTAATCTAAATTTTGAACGAAAACTTAATTCTGCATGAAAATCCCATTTATATCAACTAACGGGGGGGGGGGCATTAGAACCCCTGTTCCCCCTATTTATACTTATTCAATGAACACCTAATAACAGTCACGGAATCGCCTCATCAGAATGATCCTAATCTAAATTTTGAACGAAAACTTAATTCTGCATTAAAATCCCATTTATATCAACTAACGGGGGGGGGCATTAGAACCCCTGTTCCCCCTATTTATACTTAATCAATGAACACCTAATAACAGTCACGGAATCGCCTCATCAGAATGATCCTAATCTAAATTTTGAAAACTTAATTCTGCATGAAAATCCCATCTATATCAACTAACGGGGGGCATGAGCCCCCCGTTCCCCCTCTTATACATATCGAATGAACTCCAAAAACTAATCAGGGAAGCGCCTTGTCAGGATATACCTACATACAAAATTTCAAGTGGATCGGATATTTTTATCATGAGTTATCGCGTTACGTACATACGAACATACATACAGAACGGACGGGCACATAAGCTCTCAGGCTATGATAGCCTGTGAGCTAAAAATTAATATTCCCTGTTCTAATTAAGATAGAAACATGATTTAAGCGTCATTATAAGCATAAACAAGTAAGAAAAATCATGCGTTAAGCATACATTATGAAACACTTTCCAACGCTTCCTGAAATCTTTAACAAAACTTTATTATTTAGGGAAATAAGATGCTACTGTCCATAGCCAAATATGTATCGAAATACTTTTGAACAGTCCTGTATTTGATCCGTCTGTTGATATATGAATATACAATATAATGGGGAGATTTAGTTTAGCAAGAAAATGCCTAACTGGCTGAAATTTCTCTTGCAGCACTTTATTCTAATAGATGGAAAATATTTCAATACTTTTGTTCAACCCTGTAATTTATCCAGTATCTTTGCTACATGCCAATATTTTTTTAAAATCGAAGCAGGTTGTTTCGACGCCGACGGTTCGACGCCAACGATTCGACGCCAACGTTTCGACGCGTGGTCAGTTCGACGCCGTACTTTTCGACGCCGGGGCAGTTCGACGCCATATATTTTTTTCCGTATTTTTATTTATTTTTAGAATAAATATGCAATATGCCTGATATAATATATATATATTTTTGTTATGTATATGAAGCGTGATTCAAATAAATAAGCAATATGACTGATTTTTATTTATTGAATTATCGATTGTTTGCATGCATATTTGAAATAAATATATGTGTGAAAGTGTTCTAGATTTTTTTTTTTTTTGTCCCAGATTAGTGAGAAGCCCCCTCGCCAACGTCAAGGCCCTGGGACATGAGGGAGGTTGTTTTTTTTTATTTATTTATTTCACAAAACAGCATCAAAAAGGCAAAATACAGAAATGGTAAATAAACATATGGTTACAAAAAAGTTATATTGCAGACAAATTTAATTACAGAGTAACAAGATTACACATAAATAAGATTACATCACAAAACTGTTATTATACTAATCCATTGCAAAATTATGCGCCACACCTTTCAGGTATTCCATTATTTCTCGATTTTCAAAATCTTCAACTATTACTTTAATTCTCATATCAGCTCGCAGATACTTATTCCGCTTGTGCGGCGGTTCATCTCCACGTACAAATTGCTCATAACATTGGTCAATTGTTTTTTGAACACGTCTGAGACCATCTATGAATTTCCATAATGTGGGGTGTGAAACACCAAATTCGGACTGTAAACGTCTGTGTGCTGCTTCCGCGAAATTATTGGTGCGTCCTTCGTTATTTAAGGTTCTAGCATAACATGACCACATTTCTGGTTTAAAAATAGGACGACGGCGACGATTATTTCTCTGAATCCTTCCAACATAATAATCTTCAAAGTAATCTAAAATTGGGGTTAACTGATTAGGTAAATTCTCACTCAAAACTTCTAAAGCATTTTCAAGTTCTTCGATAGGCACAAAACTTAACGCAGGAATCATACGTGCATAGAGAGCAAAATCAGCATCGGTATTATATCGTTGCATTAAATTGAATTCTGCTAATTTGCGCTTCATATTTTTCACAAGGTGGAACAAGCACCCTTGAATTTCGGCGTCTGGAAACTTGCTTGTATATTTTACATTGTAAACATTTTTTCTTTTCTTTTTTTAACACAGAAAAGTAAAAAAAAAAAAAAAAAAAAAAAAAAAAAAAAAAAAATATATATATATATATATATATATATATATATGCTGTTAGAAAGTCTAAATAAGCTGTGCAAACGTAAATAAAATCGGAAGTTCCTAAGTTTCATAAAAAATATATGGCGTCGAACTGCCCCGGCGTCGAAAAGTACGGCGTCGAACTGACCACGCGTCGAAACGTTGGCGTCGAACAGTTGGCGTCGAAACGTTGGCGTCGAACTGACCTGTACCGTTTTAAAATATAGTTCAAACAAACACATTCTTAAAGCTACTTAAATCACATTTCCAGAAATTATCACATATGGGTGACCATGTAGCAAATTTTTTGCGTGACCCTGTATATCATTTTATCTATATTCTACAAATATTTCTTTGTAAACTGAAAGCAGTTCAACGTAAAAATGCATAACTACCACCTTGAAGTTACATACTTTTATATTCAGTAACCTTTATGAGCTCTTTTGTGTAACCCTGTATATCAACTATAACATTTATATACACCATATAATTTGCAGACTTTTTGTAAAACTTAAAAGCGCATATCATAATTGAAAGTTCATTTCAACTATCCATCAGCTATCAGCGATAATACACAGTATTTCGGATAAAAATATAAGGTTTGAAATATTTTGTGCGTCCCTGTAAAAGCTATTCACTTTATATTATGCGTTAAATATTAAGTCTCAGCGGCGTATATCAATGATACTTGAAACCCTTTAACATTATTAAAATATGTCGCAAACAATTCCCTCCTTTATTATTATGTAATGGAATTCTTTTGAGTGGCTCTGTAAATGAATATAACTATTATTTTGACAGCATATTTTACAGAATGCGTATTTTAGTGCACTTTGAGAATCCATGTAAAATTGAACAAGTTTAACAGGGTGTAACACCTTTAAAATTCATCTGAAACGATTTTTTCCCATTGGCCGTACTATATCGGAAAATTTCTGACTATCTCTGTAAATAAACTAATCATAGTAGAAACTTCAGTTTCAATAAGATTCGTGTTAGGGTAAACATCAATAACATATAAAAATTTCAGAGCAATCCGAGTATATTTATGGGAGTTAGAGCGCGGACAGACGGCCAGACAAACCGAATGCATAAACGCTTTTCAACTTTGTTGGAAAGTGTTAATAAAAAACAAAAAAAAATTAATGAAATAATTTTTTTTTAGAAAATTTGAAGATTTTTGTGTTTGGGACCCAGTTAATCATTATTATAAAAGCAAAGTTCTTAAATTTTTTTATGTATGACATACAGTACAGATACTTGCAGGGCCGTGGCTAAGGGAGTGCTAGGAGGGGGGGGGGGGCTCAGCCCCCTTCCTCCTAAAACATTTTGAGCTTCCCCTGGGAAAGATTCTAAGATCACTCAATGAATTTATGTTCCGAAAATCCAAATGAAATTCTGTTAAAAATCTAATTTTTAATCAAAAATTAATTTTAAATCTAATAAACTATGAATTGGCCTTAAAAGGTCCTTTCACAGTTTTGTAGAAATACCAGGGTTGCAAAAAAGCCGGCTAAAATAATAATATTAAAAAAAGCCATGCCGGTGGCTTTTATTGGTTTTAACCGGCTTTTTTTTTGGCCAAAATTGGCTTTTTTTGGTCATAATTGGCTTTTATACAGTGAAGAATTTTAATTATAAGCTACACATTTTTAAGTGTATTTTAACTAGTTTTAAATATGTTTAACTTACTTTTAGTTTAATAAATTTATTTATTAAAATTTTAAAAAATGGGATTTTAATTATGATTCATTATGAGAAATTGGGTTATACCCCAATATTTTAATAATGAAGACATTAATACTACAGCTCATATTCAAAATATTAGAATAATTACCTTTTTTTTAGAAATTGAAAATATCGTTTGGTAATTTAATGTCTTTTAATGAAAATATGCAAACGATATTTTTATTAAGAACCTATTGTTGATTAAACTTACTTGTTATCTTAAATTTAATATCATTTTTGAAAAGATTAATTGCAAAAAAAATTATTTTGAAAAGTCAAAATATTAGAATATTTATTCAAGTGGTTCAAAATATTAGAATATTTCACATTAATTCTCCTTTAATTATTACCAATTCTTAACTGGTGGCATCATTGATTAAATTCAGACTATTTTATTTAAAATCAGTATTCTTTTTTGCAGTTTGTTTCTTTTTCGTCTTAAAATGGGCCGTGTGAGTGATATTCCTGAATCTACTAAACTTCGTATGGTTGATTTGTATCGGCACGGTAAAAATCAATGTTTTATAGCGAATTATTTACATTGTCCGCAATCGAGCGTTAGTAAAATACTAACACAATATTCAAAAATTGGAAAATTTCAAAATAATCGCCGAAATGGTGGCCGAAAACCAAAAACATCTGCTAGAGATGACAGGAAACTGAAGCCTATAGTTAAGAAAAACCGTTTTAAAAGTGTGCGATTCTTGCACCGAAAATGGAAAGAAGAAGGAGTTGAAGTTTCTACATCGACAGCATTAAGACGTCTCCATAAATTTAAATTTGAATCTCGTGTACCGAAAACAAAACCTCTCATGACTGCAAGACAAAAGCGTATAAGATTGAATTGGTGTAAATCAAGACGTTTATGGAGCAATGAAGATTGGAAAAATATATTATTTAGTGATGAAAGTATGTTTTGTGTTTTATATGGTAATCAAGGTATTCGAGTTTGGAGAATGAAGCAAGAAGCATTTGATAAAGAATGCCTTAAACGTTCCGTAAAATTTGCTGCTAGTGTCATGGTTTGGGGTTGTATGAGTGCAGAAGGACCTGGAAAGTTATGCATCGTCTACGAAAAGGTTAACTCTCTGATATATCAAGAAATTTTAGAATATTACATGATTCCATCATCAGAAGATTTATTTGAAGATGATTTCATCTTTCAACAAGATTTAGCGTCCCCGCATACCTCGGTGTCAACTAAGTCTTGGTTCCGCCAACGCAACATTAAGGTACTTCCTTGGCCACCAAATTCACCAGATCTTAATCCCATCGAAAACTTATGGTGTATAATGAAGAAAAAACTTCAAGAAAATCCTCCTTCAAGTAAAACTGACTTAGTGGCACGTATAAAGTCTATTTGGGCTAATATTGATAGAAATGTTTGTAAACACCTTGTATATCGTATGCAAGATCGATTGTACGCTGTTATGAAAGCTAAAGGGGATGCTACAAACTATTAACTACCATTTACTTCATATTCATAAGGTAATATTGTTGCGTAAAATAAAATATTCTAATATTTTGAACCAATCTAAATTTTATTCTAATATTCTGGTGTGTTTAAGGAAGCTGTATACCTAATTTATTGTGCTGTATTTTATATTTTATAAATGTTAAAATCTTATCTAAACATTCCAGATTTAATTTATAAGAAATTTAATTGCATTTACTTAGTATAAAAAATAAATAAATGACAAATAATTTTTTCTTATTACTTTTTCTCAATTATTCTAATATTTTGAATATGAGCTGTAGAACAACACATTGATGGAGTTGCTAGTGGTTTATAGTCAGAATTGCTAATATGTCAACTAAATTATAAAATGGCCATACCAAGTGCTTTTTCTCATTTACATTGACCTTTAATCCCACCCTTGTTTTTCCATTTTTACTGCTTTATAAAATTAAAGAGGGCAATGGTTACTTAGTTCTCAATTAGCATATGCATGGATATATTCATGCAAGTGGGCATATGTGCACTTTTAAATAACAAAGAGCTAGTCAAAATTTTAATTCAACAAATTTTATTAGAACATTTTTTGTTGTTGTTTAATTTTATGTAATTATGTATTAAATACTCCTCAAATACTGAATCCTTCCTAATTTCTCTCTCAACATTATTCATTTTATGACTTAATCTTTACATATTGACCTGTAAGAAAGTTTCTGTGAATGCTTTGATGTGTTACATTTTGTCCTAATTCAATTAAATATAATTCTTAAGAATGTGTAATATAAGTAGAACTGTGAAATATACAAGTCTAAAATGCATTTTTTTTTTTAGTATATTTTCTTTTTTCCAAGATTTATACATCTTATCAGACATAATGTCTTCACAATTGACTTCTAGTGGTTATAAAGACTTATTAATTTGAAAAATTAAATAGAAATTTATAACTTTTTTAGTAGTAAATAATTAAAAACGTATTAAAAATAAATCAAATTCAATATGGATTTGATACAAATTAGCACTTTAAAAATAAAAGTCGGCTTTTTTCAATTTTAGCCGGCTTTTTTTAAGTGGATAAAACAAACAAACAAAAAAAAGCCGGCCGGCTTTTTCGGCAATTCTGAGAAATACTAAATTTTAACTAAAATAAGTGTTTCAACACTCGCTCGTCCTGTTTGGTCATAGGAAGTTATTATGATATTGCACTAGTTATGCACTCAAATTTTTCGTTATCACATTTTTTTTTTCTTAGCATAAAATGAAGTTGTTACCACAATTTAATATGAAACATAGTACATACAGTGTGAATATGCGTCAAAGAGAGAGAGAGAAAAATATGAGACAACACCCCCCCCCCCTCTCTACGAATCACTTCTAGCTACGGCCCTGGATGCATGTGTCCTCTTTTCAGGTTTTAAATTATTAGTAAGGCATTTATCCAATAACTTATCAATTATTTGAGACGCGGGTCTTTAAAATACAATAACTTTACAATGACTTTTTATATGCATAAAAAAAAATAATTTTTTTATTCATTAAAAAAAGCTATTTTGAACACTTGTATCTGTTTGAAATATTAAACGCAGGGGTTAATACCACAAACGTTTTTTGCTGTAACTTAAATAATGATAACCATTCTTTTAAGTTTACCATTGATATTGACAGTCCACCGAATTGGAGATCGCTTTGAGGTCTATTAGCTACATTGGCTTTCGCCTTGAGTGATCCTTTCTTTCTATACGGACATAAATCCCATCAAAAACATAAATGTGAAAGAATGCCAAGTTCGTTAACGGTTTCGCTAATAAAAGAAGTAAAATTTAACTGGAAACCAAGTTCTTTCGAAGTTCCTTAAATTACAGCTCTTGTCATGCGTAATGTTCTTCGATTGCTTAAAATGATTTGTTATGTTACTTGCTATTCAATAGAGCTACTTGGCAAGCATTAGCATTTTTCATTTTTGGTAAATAAGATACTTGCATAAACTTGTTTAGATATAATAAATTCTTGTCAAATGATTGCAGATTTCTCTCCTTTCCTATACTGTCGCTTCCGGAAATTCTAACCAAAATACTAACTTTGGCAGTATTTATTTATTTGTATTGTATTTGTATTTATTTGTATTTATTTGCTTTGAGGTAGGCGCTATAGCTATTCGCCGGCATAACCTTCAATGATCACAAGAAACCATATAGAGCACTTTATTACAGAATATCCAGTACATACATTTTCACAGGGACAACACAGACACCCATGCCGCTAGCTGGACTCGAACCAGGGACCAGCGTTGTGGGAGCAGCCTCCGCTACCATCCACGCCACTGGGTCGGCAACTTTGGCAGTAGTTTCTTAAATTGCTTGTATCAAAAAATGGATAACGCCATTTGATTACATAGTTTCTGAATAAAAACACTTGCTAATCTTAAGCGTTTTCAAGAAAAAGAAAATGAATTCAGAAATGTATCAGAAAGTAGTTCCTTTGGATTTGAAAATTAATTTGGATTTGGAATCTTTAATAAAATGACATAGAAATATATTCATAAATCTACTTTTATTATACAGCTACACTGTTAAAAATTTGACCCATTTGCTGCAGCGTCACTCCACCGCTTTTACAGAAAACGGTTACTTTACTGTGTTATGGAACATTCTCATTGGTCATAAAAGAGATATTCTATAAAATCTGTGGAGTGACGCTTCAGCAAATGGGTCAAATTTTTAACAGTGTACAAAAGTTACGATGTTGTTGACTTTCTTTTTTTTTCTTTTATTCTAAACCATATTAATTTTTTAATGAATCTTTATTTGAATGTTGAAAGTCTAAGAATTTGAGTAATCATTCATGTTGTTAATGTGTATTTCCTGTAAAGTATGCTGTAAAATCATTCCATAGATACGTATGCAGTATTCTTTAACACGTTCGCTGCCGTTTACGTGAAGATGTGATGATAGTTAATGCCGCACTGTAGAAGTGGGTTTTTCCCAGAAGCCGATTTACTTTTTATAACAAAGAATCAGTGAAAGATTTTCCCGCGCCAGCCCGTGACTGGCTATTGGACATCTCACCACATCACGTGCTGGCGCGTGATTGGCCCCTTAAAGTTGGCGCCATATCACGCGCTGCCGCGTGATCGGCAGCGAATGTGTTAAAATAACATTAATTATATGATAAAAATCTGAATTTTTTATAAATAGTAGAAATTGCAACGAGCCAGAGAACAGGCCGTGCCGGGTCTAGAAACGTAAAAATATAAACGGGCCAGGCTGGGCTCGGGTCGAATTTTTGAGTTCTACAACGGGCCAGGCCAAAACAACTTTCCTTACGGGCCGTTCTTGAGCTTGGAAATTCCGGCTCGTGCAGACCTCTAAGCAGTATTAGAGAATTTTTAAAATTAGAGGTGAAAAATGACATCATTGAAAACATATGAATCAATGTTGAGAAAACTACAACATTTTACTACAAATGCATGAAAATCACGCAATTTTATTTTAAATTATATTGGGAATGTGAATTCTTACTTAAAAGAATTTTAATAAAATTAATTAGAAATGTTTGCTAAAAATGAATACAATTTTATTTTCTATTTCAAAAACTTTCGATTTTGGATGTTATTTTCCAAGAACACACTAAGCTGAGCTAGTTATTCAATAAAATATGCATAAAAAAAAAAAAAAAAAAAAAAAAAAAAAAAAAATAGTAACCGACTTTAAAGAATGAATCAAGCTTGGTGACAACTTGGCGCTAACGCATAATGAATGCATAGTTTTAATATCCTTATGATTTGAAAACGGTTGCAACAATGAAAGATGATTTGCGCCAAATCGAATTTTTTAAAATCTAATTTACATTTTCTTATCCAAAAAAAAAAAAATTTTAATCATCAGAATTTAATTAAATTAAAATGGGACCACATGGGTATCTTATACTTTCAAACAAAGAAAGAATTATTAAAATCGATTCATATTTAAAGAATTTATGAGTGAACAAGAAATGCATACAGGCCGAAATCATAACCTACTCCTTGAAGTCGGTTAAAAATTAATATTAAAAAAAAAATTATTATTTTTCCTTCACTACAATTTTTTTAGTAAAATGAGTATATGTTTTTGAAGGGAAAAGAAACATATTATATGTATGTTTCTTTTCCCGTCAACCCCCCCCCCCCCCAAAAAAAAAAAAAAAAAAAAAAAAAAAAACCAAGATTCAGTATTCTGTGTACCTAGTAGCATTATAAAAGCAATAAACTTCATACTGTTGCAAACAGACTAATTTTATTAGAACTAACCACATAAATCAGGGTTCGTACGCATAATAAATAAATAAATAAATAAATAAATAAAATAGCCACTTCAGTACCGGAGTTTTTTAAAGTATTATTTGCCCTATTTAATGCAAAACATTCCTTACCTCGGATATAGCGGCTACTACGTTACGAAATTTTTTGCATTAAAATGTCTATTTTTTTTTTTTTTTTCATTTCTTATGTGTACGAACCCTGCATAAATACTAAAGTTTGCATTGAGTGGGTCTCTCATTACGACTATTGTATCTAAGTTAATTAGAAATCTATTTGAATAAACGCATCATGGATTAAAGCGACTTTGCTAATGTGCAATCTCTTTCCGACACAAACTCCTTTAGCCCAATGCCAAGTTTAAAGCTTGAACAAGATTTTTGTACTAGCAGCACTGTAAAAAGAAAAGATTGTTATTATGCTGGAACTTAAATGTATGAAATATCAAATGAAGTTTAAATATGTACTGCCTTTTATTCTCAGTACCGAGTTATGTTCCTTATAAATAGATAAGGATAAAAAAAAAAAGAGTTATACAGAATAGCAAGCAATATTTGGTACTATTTAAGCTTCATAGCTCTTTGAACTTTTATGGTATAACCATTGATACTTTTCTAGTTATACAGCTATAACCAAACATACATTGTATAGTTTTTTTTACAAAATCTTGTTATTCTTTCAGCAACGATTTTTTTATACAACACACTAACTCCTTCGTGAACGACAGCATTTTGTTTAATTCGTATTCTTTAATCACCGATTTTTCAAAGCAAAAATCTCTGTAGTTGAATCTCGAAAATTCTCTAACTAAATAAGGTAAACTCTGCAATAAAAAATAACTGGTGGGAATAATGAAGGATTCTGAGAAATTTAAATGGCTCATATAATAAGTCTCCCGTCCCTAAGGGGTTAATTATTCATCTATGGTTATTGCACGGAACCCCCTGAGCGCGAGTACTATTCGCGTTATACTTATAATATCCCTGTCGGATCGGCCTTGGCTAAATTTCAAAATTATTACTAATTTCACACACACACACACAAAAAAAAAAAAAAAAAAAAAAAAAAAAAAAAAAAAATCAAGGTTTGATATAAATACAGTTTGACAATTTTATTTGGTCGCTTTCGAGGACTTTTTAATTCCATTTTTCTCTAAGAGCTATTTATTTATTTATTTATTTTTGCTGTAACAGTTAGTCTTATCAAAAACTTGTCTATATTAACTTGTCTATTAAACTTGTCTAAGTTGTAGATTATATCAAGGAAAATTATCCAAGCTGATTTTTTATCTCGGGAATTGATGAAATTATAATTTTTTTCCCTTCACCAATCCCTTTTATTTATTCATTTATTTATTTTTTATTTTTATTTTTTGCTCTATTTTTAAGTTATAGATAAAAGTATTAAAGTTCTAGATTATGCTAACGAGAATTATAATAAATCCAAACTGATTTGACATCTTATGAATTGATGAAGTTAGGATATTTTCCCCTTCACCAATCCTTTTTTATTTTATTTTATTTATTTATTTATTTATATTTTATTTTTACTTTTTGCTCTGTTTTTTCTGTAATAATTTCTCCTATCAAAAATCTGTCATTGTAAAAGTTGTAGATAAGATTCAGAAGATTTATAATAAATTTAAGTGGATTTGATATTTTGTGAATTGACGAAGTTGTAAATTTTTTTCTAATTAAAGCACAATTTTTTTTCGCCCGTTGAGAGACTATTTTTAATAATAGAAAAAAATCTGTCGTACATAAATATTTGGCCCTAATCTCATAAGTAATAATAACTTTAAACTGATTTGATACATATTATAATTAAGAAGTTAATTAATTATTTATTTATTTCGTTTTCACCTAAAACCCTCCCTATTTCCATCTCTTTGGTCCGATTTTGCCCATCAACGAACTTGACCAAGATTTTCCGCCCCTTGATTATATGTATCAGTTTAGAAAATATTTGGTTGAATTATAGAAATTATCGTGTCCATAAAAAAGTGATAGATAACTATATAGATATTCAGATGGATAAAGCTTTGAACTGGGGGTGGTATTGGGTTCTAGAGATCATGATCGGTGTAAATCTGCAAAAATATTTCAGAAATTCTAACATAGGGGCATATGTAATAGGTAGTATTTCTTACAAAATCTACTTATAGAAAAGAAAAATTCAACGAATGTAAAATTTCAAAGGCTTTTCGTGAAAGACTCGATTAATTACATATATCTTAAAGGCATATATGCTTTTCGCTTCATTAGTTTAATATGAAACCACTCAGGAAAATTTTGGGTACCGCGCAACACAAAGTTTATTTTAAAATGTGTATTTTATTTTACTAAAACCAACATATTTCTACCTTGCTTCCAGGGGGAAAAAATCAAAAAAATTGTTTTATTTTAGGCTAAAAATCTCTCATAGCCTCTTAATCAACTTTCAATTACACGAATCCTTAAAAGCAACATTGTTGTATTTTCATTTAGTTAATAGAGTGTTACGGTAATTAGCGTGCAATTACCACGAAAGCATTTGGCAAAATTATTGATGAGTCGTACACCCACACACTACAGGACGAAAACAAAGAACGATTGGACGATTATTAATCATCAAAGTCGGTGACGTATACAAAATTCATCGGGCACAAAAAGGTTCAAAGCCATTGCCATTGTGTAAACGATGTTTACTTTCCCAAATTAAGGTTATGCAGATGGGAGAGATATTCCTGGAGCAAATAGCAAACGGATTGCATCGCTCTATTCTAAAAGAAGTTACTAGGGCTGCTGCTGCAATAATTGAATCTATTGTAATCTTTTTTATCAATTTCTCAATTTATACCACAACAAATATTGTATATAAAAGCATGAAAACTAGTAGTTTTATAGAAAAACGCTTGAGAAACACATTGAAGTAGACAATTTGAAAATCTAAAAATTATTTCGAGAGTATTCGATGTTGAAATTGGCCAAGATACTTCAATTATGATAGTGTTATAGGATTAAAAACTATGGATAGAAATTTAATCATCTTTTGCCGGCATATAATTGGTTAAATTGAGATACGCGATGCTAGATCATATTTTAAATTTGTGGGTTTTTTTTAATACAAAATTTCTTTATTTGAATAGATATTTAAGTCATAGCTTGAAATAGATGTTTACATTTACTGTTGTAGATTTTAAAACTCCAAGTAATAATAATTCCAAAAACTTTATTTTTAGGTAAAATATATAATTACACTTGAACATCGAAAAGAAATAAACAATTATATAGTTAAACTTTTGTGTGCGAAAAGTATTTAATGGCGAAAATTACATCATGTTAAAAACGATATATTTAAAATAATTTAACTTTAGGTCTAAAAGAAAATTTTCTTTTGACACGTTACAATAAGCCGGGAGCCAGCGACATTAAAAAAAAAAAAAAAAAAAAAACACTTTATACGAGTTAATTTATAAATATGTGGTAATCTTACTTATTCACAAAATGTATATATTACCGTTAAAGCGTATAATCTGTTATTTCATAAAATACCTAGTTATTTCATGAAATAACTTACCGCGTCTGTTAAAGTGTTTAAAATTTTTAAAATTTACGATTTAACTAATTATTTTATAGAATAACGATTGTCTAACCGTTAAAGTGTTAAAGACGGCAGGTGAAAACCGTTTGAATCTATGATAACTGGTTTTAATCAATTTTGAATCGTTCCTGGCTGGTTTCTACGTTATTAATTATCATTGCGAGTGCGTATTTTGTCGATATGTGTATGTGTATTGAACTTGCATAAATTTGTAGGCAAATATTTATTTTAGCGTATTTCATTTGGGATTATTTACAAATATTTTTGCAATTTTTTAACCCCTTGAGGGGCGGTGGGGTATATTATATCCCACCGATTTAAAGTCCCGAATTTTCTTTTTCTTATTAAAATTTTTATTTTATTTTTCAAATTTCAGGTGGGAGCTGACACCGATTACCGAATAGGCAACCGAAGCAGGTGCTTCCCCTAGAAAATTTTGAAGGGGCCCGAAATTGAGAAAACAAGAGCCTCCAAACTTTATATTAAATTAATTCCATTTCAAAATACTAGTTTCTTTTAAAATTATCTATTTTTCAATATACATTTAGAAGTGTTTAACTTCCATAACAAATTAATTTTTCATGTAATACACTGTAAAAACAAAATACAGTAAAAAAACGGGAAAAGTGCTGGCAGCAACGTTGCCTTATGTGTTCCTTTTTTCACGCAAAATTTATTCTTATGACTTTTCTGTTTTCGAAACTGAAATGTTCCTTTTTGGAAACTGAAATGCTCCGTTTGAGAAATTGAGTTGTCTCGTTCAGAAAACTGAAATGATCCGTTTTAGAAATTGTAATGTCCCGTTTTCGAAACTGAAATATTCCGTTAAGTAATACTGAATTTGGCTTGTATTAGCAACTTAAAATATTGATAATTTGTTGCCAAAATTGAGAGAAGTATTTCAAAATATAGATATTTTCTGTTGTGCATACATTCCAAATTCAACCTTTTTTTTTTTTTTTTTTTTTTTTTTTTGTTAAATCTAATTTACATTTTTTTATTCATATCATGCAAAATCCTTCTTCCATATTTTTCTCGATTGTATCCAATTTTTGTGTGAAGGGGGGTAAATGTTCAATGAAATAAATGTGAATTCAACTCATACAAGCCACTCTTTGGAATAAGATTCGTAAGAATTGGTAAGTTTCTGGGTATATTAAATTTAATAAACTCTTCTCAAATGAAGGGGGCCCTGAAATGACACCGTGCTTCTCATAAATTCAGAGGTTAATTAGGCCCTAGGTGGGAGTTCAGAATTATACAAACGCAGTTGCTTACCTCTCAACAATGATTTCTACAGGAATGAGAGATCAATCGGTAAATAAGAAATATTTTAGTGGAATAGCGGTTGGAATCTTTGTTAAATAAGCGTGAAACTAAGAAAAATGTTGCTTTGCTTACTCGTGAAAAATGATTAAATTCGACAGAAGAAGTAAATTGTGTCAAAGCAGCACAGAACAAAATCCATGCGAGTAATGGTCAATTCAGACTTATGATATCCTAGAAGTTTAGGAGGTAGAAAAATTTATTTTTTCCATTAACAGATGCAAAACCTGGTGTCATATTTTATTGCTCAAGGAATATTCTGTTCAATAATTTTTATATCATCTGGATATAGTGACAGAAGTAATATGAATGCCATATTACGGCAATACTTGTTTTTACAAATAATGTAATTAAAATAAAGGTATTTCATAAATTTTAAATTAATGTGCTCTTGCATTATTAGTTTGAAAAAGTAATTTTAAAAATGTCATTATTAAATAACATAATTATTCCTGTAAGCATCCTATTTTTTTAAAATAATATTTAAAATTATCATTATTTCTTTTGTAAGCAGTATTTATATTTTTTGTTTGGGATATAATTTTTGTAATATTAAACAGCTTAACATTTTCTACCAACAAGGCATAGTAATCTAATAATAATCTAAATATGAGTTAGAAAAAATTAAAAATAAGTATTCCCGCACCATATTCTGTTATTTATATTACTTTTAACTAATATAAAAATAATATTAGATTATGTATTCAGTTTTTTATACTGCATATTTACCAAATCATCTATTAATAATTTGAAATGTATTTTTCGAATGCCTTTAATTATTTATCATCATTTAATACATCTTATTTTTTAATGTTAAACTGTTTATTTTACACATTAATGGTTAGGCAATCGTTATTCTATAAAATAACTAGTTAAATCATTGAATCCAATAACTTAATACATTTTAACGGACTTTTCTAGTTATTTCATGATATAACTAGGTATTTTATGAAATAACTGAATTATACGCTTTAACGGTAACATATACATTAAACATATATTATTAGAATCTCATATTCACCTTCGATTAAATTAAACAAAAATCAAATAAACTAGCTAAAATGGTGCATGTAATATGTTAAAGATGTCACAAAACCTGAAAGATTTTATTACATATCAAAATACAGTTCTAAAAAATGTAAAACTGCAAACCTCAAAGCATAGTGCTTTGGATCGGAACTTGATCATCTCCAGTGCTACTTTCACTCCATTTTCGGTTGGACCGTCAGAGGAGTTCATTTTTACTGATGGGAGATGGGAGGAGGAAGAGATGGGGGGAGGGGGGCCATAAATATCCATCAGTCAGAAGGGAAACTTCAAATCATGCATAAAACCAAAATAAAATACTCAGATTACTTAAAGGCGTTTTTTATTAACAAAACCTAGTACTTTTGAGCATGTCATGCTCATCATCAGGGTTAAAACAACAAAAAAGTAGAAGTCGAAGGCTGAGTTCTTTTATACGAAGTGGACTGATCCAAAGACAACGTAAAAAAGGGGAGGAGAAGTCGGAATGTTCCAAATTCGATAGAAAGGGGGGTTCAAGTGATTTTGAGCAGATTTTCTATCTCCTTTCTATCGAATTTGGAACATTCCGACTTCTCCCCCCCCCCTTTTTTTTTTACGTTGTCTTTGGATCAGTCCACTTCGTATAAAAGAACTCAGCCTTCGACTTCTACTCTTTTGTTGTTTTAACACTGATGATGAGCACAACATGCTCGAAAGTACTAGGTTTTGTTAATAAAAAACACCTTTAAGTAATCTGAGTATTTTATTTTGGTTTTATGTATAAATAAGGTGAATTAAAGGATTCGACATATGTGATATGTTATATCATTTTAATCTTTCAAATCATGCTCTTGTTCAAATTTCCTGATGATCAGATTTCTTTATTTATTTTAAATTTACTATTTAAATTTTGTGTTATCAAATGAGGAATTCCTCTTGAAAATAAGTTGTCATTTTTTAAAATTTATTTTTGAACCAAAAACCTACAAAAATGATCTTAATTCAACAGCTTGAAACTTCATCTCTTTCTCCTCTTTTCCTTTAAACTAGAGTATAAAAAAAAATCATCTAATATTCTTGAAAAAAATCGGATTTTTTTAGAATCAGACTTTTTTTTTAGGGTTCCGATTTATAAAGTGAAAACAGAACCATTATAAGATCACCCCCATGTCTGCTTGTCCGTCTGTCACAGTCATTTTTAACCGACTTCAAAAAGGAGAGGAGGTTATTAACCGACTTCAAAAAGGAGAGGAGGTTATCAATTCGACGCGTATGTATTTTTTTTTTTTATGTATGTACACCGATTACTCCGAAACTATGCAGCCGATTAATTTGGTTTTGGTGTTAAATTAAAGAGCTTACTCTCGGATTGGTACCACATCCATTTCATACAAGTTGGTTCAGTAGTTTTTTAGTAATTAAGCAAAAACTATTAAAATTAGTGTTTTTTCGGTAATTAAAACTGTTGAATTAGTTCCTACAATAGAGCGAAGTCAGGATGGCCGAGCGGTTTAAAGCGCCTGATTTAAGCTCTGGTTCTCGAAAGTGACAATGGGTTCGAACCCCGCTCCTGACATACGTGTTTACAATAATTTTCCGTATTATAATTTTTACAAATTAAATACTAATTATGCTATTAAGAATATTTTGTATTTATTACGTATATATTTTACAAATTAAATACTTATTATGCTATTAAGAATATTTTTAACCGACTTCAAGAAATAGAGGAGGTTATCAATTCATCGCGTATATATTTTTTTAATGTATGTTCACCGATTACGCCGAAACTATCCAACTGATTAATTTGGTTTTGGTGTTAAATTAAAGAATTTACTCTCGGATTGGTACCACTTCCATTTCATAGAAATTGGTTCAGTAATTTTTTAGTAAACGGGCAAAAACTATTAAAATTAGTGATTTTTCGCTAATTAAAACTGTTGAATGAGTTTCCACCATGGAGTGAAGTCAGGATGGCCGAGCGGTCTAAGGCGCCTGATTTAAGTTCTGGTTCTCGAAAGAGAGCGTGTGTTCGAACCCCACTTCCGACATACATGTATACAACAACCTATTCCGTATTATAATTTTTACACATATATTTTGCAAATTAAATACTAATTATGCTATTAAGAATATTTTGTATTTAACCGTTAGCAGAGAGTATCAGAGATAATTTACCAACTCAATACTTTATCAGTGAGAGAGTGCTAAAATAATAGACTTCCGAAAAGTAATATGACGTTGAATAAGTTCACCGAATAGATAGCCGAGCGGTCTAAGGCGCCTGATTAAAGTTTTGTTTCTCGAAAGAGAGCGGGGGTTCGAACCCCACTCCTGACTTGCATGTATACAATAACCTTTCTCCGCATTATAATTTTTACACATATATTTTACAAATTAAATACTAATTATGTTATTAAGAATATTTTGTATTTAACCGTTAGCACAGAGAATCAGAGATCTTTTATCTCCTCAATACTTTATCAGTGAAAGAGTGCTAAATTAATAGTCTTGCGAAAAATAACATGACCTTGAATAAGTTTCCTGACCTTGATTGCAATCAGGATAGCCGAGCGGTCTAATGCGCTTGATTTAAGCTCTGGTTCTCGAAAGAGAACGTGGGTTCGAACCCCACTCCTGCGATACATATATACAAAAGCCTTTTCCGTATTATTCTTTTTACAGATATATTTTACAAATTAAATACTAATTATGCTATTAAGAATATTTTGTTTTTAACCGTTAGCACAGAGTATCAGAGATCTTTCACCAACTCAGTACTTTATCAGTGAAAATGTGCTAAAATAATAGACTTGCGAAAAGTAATATGGCGTTGTTCACCGTTTAGATTGCAGTCAGGATAGCCGAGCGGTCTAAGGCGCCCGATTTAAGCTTTGCTTCTCGAAAGGGATCGTGGGTTCGAACCCCATTCCTAACATACATTATTTTTTCCGTATTATAATTTCTTTAACTGACTTAAAAAAGGAGAGAAGGTTATCATCAATTCGACTGCGTATGTACTTTTTTATATATATATATGTTCACCGATTACACCGCAACTATCCAACCGATTAAACTAAGTATTACGGTATAAATAACTAAAAAGTAAGAAATAAAATAAACTTTTTCAAAAAAAATATAACCGACTTCAATCAACGCTCTAAAAAGAGTTAAATAATTCTTTAAAATACCCTAATGATGAATTGTTATCTAATAATCACACATCAGATATCATGTACCGACAAAAAAATGGTTATAAGTTTAATACATAGAACTTAATATCCAGCAAATATGGTTTTTCGACAGAATATTTTTTACAAGAGATTAATTTACATATTTTTGATTTAATTTATGAATAGATACATATAAAAAGTAATGAATTACTTTTTGAAGTTGGTGCCAAACTATTGTAAGTATAGTAAGAATTGTGGTTATATTATGCCTAATACCATAAATAAAATGGTAAAAATCATTAATGATTGTGATTGTTTGGTCTTTTTACTCATAAACTATGAAACGTGGAAAGCTCAAATTGGGGGAAGTAACAAAGACTATTGACCTCCATATTTACAAATTATTAAACATTTGCAAATATATTTAGGAGGGGTTTAGGGGGGCTAAATAAATTATTTGAAGGAAAAACGCCCAATCCACGAAAAAATGGACACGAGGATGAAAATTTAAATTTCTTTAAATATGATTGAAATTTTGCATATTAACTCTTAAGAGTGTACTATTTCATATTTTATCAAAAAAGAATTAAATTTTTGTCATTAACATACTTATTTTAATTAATAAAGTGACACTATGACTTTGTAAGAAAGACTGCGGCAAAAATCTTTACATTTCATGGTCTCGTACAGCTGAACAAACATTCTGAAAATCTCCAAACTTGAATATATATGATCTGACAGCTATTATTGAGAGTTTTTGTCTGCAGAGAAGTGTTCACTAATCTTCATTGCAAAAGGTAAGCATATTTAAATATTCTTAATTATTGTGTCACACCCGCAACAAAAAGTTACATTTATATCTCTGCAGAAAAATATTTTTGATTTAAAGTTATGAAACTTTATATTCAAAAATAGTTTATTAAGATACTTTGAATTAAAGACACAAAAGAAATCAATTAATATTTTAACTACAATTACTGAGCGTTGCGGGCGTGACATGTCACTGTTGAGGGTGTGACATTTAATTAAAGTCACATCCGCAACGACTTTTAAAATTGATTACAAATGCATATTTGAACAAATTATATGTAAATTTATATAAGAATAATATGCTGGAAAACATGTACTTGGCAGCTTTAACTATACCCTTTGATTTAATAGAGGGAATTCCAGTTAATAAATAAAAATTTGCATCATCTGAGCATGTGACACTATGTGCAGTTGATTTATTCAGTTTGGATTGATAAAATTGTTGCTTTAGTGCAAGAAAATAATTTTATTAGTGATATATGATTAAGAAATTAATTTAAAAGGTAAGATTTTTATAGAAATTAAAAAAAGAAAATTACGAAACAATATTTTAGCAATTTTCTTTAAATTTGTTAAATTTGTTTTGTTTTTATATACATTTTTTTAATTTTGTTATTTGATAGTATTTATCTAATATATATTTTTTTAGTTTTTTAAAATAAGTAAATCAATATTAAGGGAAGATTTTTTTTCTCTTTTAATTCAAATTAAATAAAAAGTAGAAGTAAGAATAATAGAAACTGTTAAAATGTTTATTAAGTTAGCATAAAATGTATATAGTCAGTTTGAAATTAACCAAAATTTAACATAATTAACTTTAGGTAAGATTAGAAATTTCAAGGGATAACTATTAAAAATTTGTTAAGCTTATATTTTTGGACTGGAAGTGCTATATTTATTCAGTTTACACATTAATTGCTTCTCTTTTGCAGAGAATGAAGAGTACAGAAAGATCACGATATCATTGAAAAAAGATTAAGGAAAACCCTTTTAAATATGAAGCATATCTACAACAAGAGAAGGAAAGAGACAAAGCAAGGAGAGAAAAGAAGATACTATTTTAAAAAATCATGGTAAAGGATGGCAATCCTTTTGCATTTCATCTCATGGTAAAGGAGTTGTCGATGGGGTTGGTGCAGTTGCCAAGAAAATGGTTACACTAGCAACGCTCTGCAACTATAAATTCAGCTTCAGATTTTGCCATGTGTGTAGAAAAAGTCCTAAAAAATATAAAAGAACTTTGCTGAATGTGAAATTTCAGAAGATATTGTGAAAATGCTTCATGAATGCTGGCACCAAGCACAATCGGAGCTCAACATTCAATCGATACATCATGTTGTTTTTATTGACGTAGGAACAATTAATGTAGCAATAACTTCAGAAAGTGATCACAAGAGAATTTGTTTGTTACCATATTTTGTCAAAAATATAATATCCAATGATAAGAGTGCAGTTGGAGATTTTGTAGAAGTTGTTTTATTCTCGACATTAAAAAAGTGAAAACTTTGATGGACAAATAAGACAAATGAATGATGACGATTTAGAATTAAAATGTTTGAAAAAAATTTAAGAAAACGTGCATATTTAGCCCAGTCAGTCAGATGCATCCTAGGAAAAAAAAGAACATTTTTGTAAAAAAAGCTACCACCACCAGAAATTATAAATTCAAGATTGGAAATGAAATTTTTTTTTATATTTTCCTCTCTAGATATTATAATTGTAATATTGATTAATTCTTTAATTAAAAAAATCTGCCTTGAAAATATTTGTGTATGTCATTATTTTATTGGCTATACGAGTCACACCCGCAACAGGGCGTCCCACCCGCAACGAAAATTTTGAATATTTTCCATAAAAGCAAGAACTGAGTAAGTAATTTGATTTTTTCATAGAATAATTATTTAAGTATTACTGTCTAATATATAAAAATATCAATTCACTCAGTTGTCATAATTCACAGAGTTTTGCATTTTTGCACTGAAAGATGAAAATGCATTTCCTTTTTATGTCACACCCGCAACAGGAGGAAATTATTATTATTTTTTTTTTTTAAATAAATGATACATCGGACAATTTTCAGATTTGGATAAATGTATGTGTAAGTGGTCTACATTGAAATTCATACAAATTGAAACCAATGCTCAAAAATGCTTTTGCTGGTGACTAAATTAAGTTGTGTAAATGTCACACCCGCAACTTTGGATTGGGCGAAAAATATTTTCCTTGTATGTCGTGTGGGGTATCTCGTCAAAGCTTTCACTTCGCTGAACTTAAAAAAAATGTTCTTTTAATTTTAGGTATTATATTTTCAGAGATATAGTAAAAAAAGTGCTAAAATATGCCCTCCCCCCTTTATTACTGTAAATTGTATTACTGTATTAGCGATTACTGTAAATTGTTTCGTTTTTGAGAAAAGCCCATTTTTGTGTTACACACAAATTTCGATTTGTGGGCATTGAGCAAAAGTGTTGAGGAACGTTGGAGGTATCTATCACAGCAGAAGTATAAAAGCATTATTGATAATGATTTTTGAAAAAAATCATCGATAATTAACCAAGATATTAACTTTTAAAGACATGGAAGGCTTGGACATAAATAATGACGGGGGCGGCGTACTCTGCATATCACCAGCTTTTAAAGCCTAGATAACGACTTTTAATAATATATTTGTATAATGCAATATCTATAGTTGGGGAACGTTCACGTTGAGAGTGCAGTTTATACTGTGAATGTGTGAATGTTATACTTCCGCGACAAGAAAAAGTGCGTTGACTATTTCAATAAAATCCCCCTCAGTATCTATTTTTTCTTCAAAGTTTTAATGCAAAAACGATTTATTCACCAAATGGAACTGATTTAAGTTAAAATTTTTCAATATTATGATATGTACATATAAAATTTATATAAAAATGTATTTATTCGCTTTGGCGAGATTTTGGCGCTATTAAACATGTGTTGTACAAAAATTGCAAACCTTTTACAGATAACGGTTCCCCCCATTTTCCAAATTTCCGGTCAGTAAAGAGATAATTACTTAAAGATCGCGGTACTTAATCTGCAATACATATTTTTTATTTTTGAAACTTTTTAAAATACAGAAAAAATGTTTGTGGATTTGAATTTATCGGAAAATTTTACTTGAAATGCATACCAAATATGACAATAAAATATTAAAGTAAAATTAAAAAAATGAAAAGGTTTTTATTTAAGTGCTGAGGTTAAGGATCGATTAAAACAGGTTTTTAAGGTCGAAACTGATACGGACTTTCAGTGATGTTTCTATTTTCGGCTGGAAACAAATGTTTAAAAAAAAAAAAAAAAAAAAAAAAAAAAGTAAGTTATACATGAATGTACATAATTATTTATTATTTATAAGAATTTATTAAATATGCATGGTTATTAATTAATTATACATATTTTAAAAAATATATAATTATTTGAATTAAATGTATTTATTAAATATGCATAATTATTTATTAACAGTACATATTTATTGATTAATTATACATATTTATTAATTATACACAATTTTTAATTAATTATGTGTGTGACTCAAGTGCACTCGCTGTATCTTAAACCCAACACTTTTTTATTTTCATAAAATAGAATTTAATAGAACCAAGACGCAGAAATATTTTCTATTATGCCAATTTATTTATTTATTTATTTATTATTATTATTAGTATTATTATTATTATTATTATTATTATTATTATTATTATTATTATTATTATTATTATTATTATTATTATTATAAAATATTAATTTAATTAGTGTTAGGCATACACAGCTCGATTTATCTTTTATAACAATTTTTGTAAATGATCGTTTGTTGTGCTAGAGCCTATCTTAAAGAGTATTTGAAGCACTTTTGCAGTTTCAAAATAAAAATTTACTATTACTGTTTGTTAGGAGGGGTGGCCTTCCCTAACGAAAAAGAAATTGCTGTCTTTTCTTTTTTTTTTTATTTATTTATTCATATTTTTAATGCCAGTAGAGAAATTCAAGTTTGAATTTTTTTTTCTTTTCTTTTTCTACGTTAAATTTTGAAGTTGCTTTTTTTTATTGGCATGTTATAAAAAATTTCCTGCTCGGATGTTTTAAATAAATATAAAATAAATAGCTTATCTTATGCCCTCTTTATAGTGAGCTTTTTGTAAAAATAAATAAAATAAAAAGTGATCAAGGCTGCAAACCACAATCATAAATCATATCCCATTTGTTCTAAAATCTTTTTTGTTTTAATAGTATGTTTTCTTATCTTAACTTAAAATATGAAAAGACTTCATGTAAAATACAAATGTGAATTCGTGTGGTTCTTCAAAATTGCACATTGAACAATGTTAGGTACCTGGTACAAATTACACACATATAATTTTAAATCTGATTATTAAAAACACATTTATCAAAGAAAAAATTACGATTCCATTACAAAATAATAATAAAAAAAATATTGGTGATATTAAATTGTAACAATATGTTTGTTTTTAACTTTCAAAACATTTTAATTCTAAAGATTACTTTCAGAGATGAAAAATTCCTGGAGTATATGTATATTATTCTAATTTAAATAATGTGCTTTGATAATAAACTGTCAATAACAGATTATATTAATCTTTCAAAAAACGACGGGAAAAAAAAAAACTTTGAAATCAGCTTTTTGCAAACACAATTCGAAATTCATATTATGTCGCCGAAAAGAGTGCTATAATGCCAGATATTGCAACCATGTTAAACCAACGGAGTAAAAAGTCTCTATCAGGCTTGTACATACTCGCTTCTTTCTCGTTCCCTGACTATAGACCCCTTGCACGTGACGTCACATGCTTCATCTGGCGCCCAAACATAAGGCAAATACGGTGTTTGCACATTAATAAAAATAGTAATTTGTGCTTCATTTTTTAAGTATTTAGAAAAATAATGCAAGAATAAGAAAAATCAAAATTAAACAGAAAGACAAAACGTACTTTAAAGATAAACGGAGAGTTATGATGTTTTGTTTGGGCTCCAGATGAGCACCAGATTAGAGGAACAGCCGTTGCTGTGACGTCAATGCAAGGGGTCTGTAGTAGCAGTATAAAAACAATAAACCTCATACCGCTGCAAACATACTAATTTGATTAAAATTAATCACATAAATCAGAGTTCGAACGCATAAGAAATTAAAAAATATATCCATTTTAGTACCAGGATTTTCTTTAAAGTATTATTTGTCTTATTTTATGCAAAACGTTCCTTACTTCGGATATAGCAGCCACTACTTTATGAAATTTTTGGTATTAAAATATCTATTTTTTTTTTTTTTTTTTTTTTTTTTTTTTTTTTTTAATTTCTTATGCATGCGAACCTTTTTTAAATACTATGGAGTTCGCGACTAGTTTGCATTGAATGGGTCTCTCATTACGACTCTTGTGTATTTAAAAGTTAATTAAAAACATATCTGGAAAAACGCGTCAGGGAAGAAAGTTGCTTTGCAAATTTGCGAGCTCCTTTAGCACAATAGCAAGTTTAAACATTGAACAAAGGTTTTGTGTTAGTTACACTCAAAGTAGAAAAGTTTATTACTACGCTGAATTCAGTTTAATGAAATGCCAGATGAAGTTTAAATTTGCACTACCTCTTATTTTCAACACCGAGTTAAATTCTTTATAAATATACAGGGTGATTCAGCTCGTCGGTGACAAACTTTAAGGATCGATAGAGCACACCTAGACGAACATTTTTGAATAGGGAATGTAGGGTCCCTGACGCGATGGTAAGGCGCTAGGCGCTTTCGAAAATTTGGGTGCCGAAATTCGAAACGTCATAAAAACTAGGGAAATGGTTAGATTTTCTTGCTTGTTGCGTCGAAATGATTCTATTTGTTTAGACTTTCTTCAGTACCAATTTGATAAGCGTATCTCTTAAAACATGGATAGGGGGCGCTGCAGACTTTGGAGAGCTAGACAACAACTTTAAGCCCGTTATTTTGATAATTTAACACATGCTCGCCAAAGTTTATACTCTAACTTAAAGTTTGAACCCAAAAGTAGAGCCCTGCAAAAAGCGTAAGAGCCGGAATAAAATGTCAAAGTACAGGGTGGTCGAAACTCGAAGGCTCCTAAGAGATAAACAAACAGATTTCTTGACTTATGGCATGCATTTTCATGATTCTGTTTGCTGGGGCTCTCTGAAACTCAGTTGAACGGTACAAAAAGAAACATCGATAGGGGGCGCTTTGGGCAAAAAACATAATTCGTTGACATTTCGGACGCTAACTGGAAACGGGGCGCTACGATCAGTTAGTAATAACGAAAACACATTTTCTACCTCTGCTCAACACTTCTGAATAAATTTAGACCAAAAACATCAATGATACTGGAAATTTATTTACAAAAAATAACACTACAGAAGATGCTCGAAATTTCGACCTTGGGCCATGATGCAGGCTTCGCACCTCCGTCGCATTGAGGAGTGTGTGTTTCCAACAATGCCAGGAGTATCTCTGATCTGCCCTGCAGCTGCCACAATGCGCGCCACAAGTTCTTCAGCACTGCTGACAGGTGTATGGTATACCTCGGCCTTCAGGTAACCCCAAAGGAAGAAATCCAAGCAGGTGAGGTCTGGTGATCGGGCAGGCCAGTGAACTGGACCCCCACGCCCGATCCACCGCTGGCCATACCTTGCGTTTAGATGGAGACGCACGTCGTTCGTGTAATGGGCCGGAGCTCCATCGTGCTGGAACCACATCTGGCGACGCGAACCTTCGGGTACGTGCGCCTCCTCCAGAAGCTGCGGCAGCACTTGATCCAGGAAAATCAGGTAATTTCCACCTGTCAGCCGTTCAGGTAACAAATAAGGGCCAATGAGGCAATCCCCCAGAATGCCGGCCCACACATTTACTGAGAAACGCTCCTGGGCTGCTCGGCTTCTGGTTTCATGTGGATTTTCATCACACCACACATGACTGTTGTGGGCGTTCCACATTCCCTCCCGGCTGAAGGTGGACTCGTCCGTAAACAAAATGCTGTTTACAAAACGGGGATCCCTGGATCTCATCGCCAAGTACCATCTTGAGAATTCCACTCGAGGGCCAAAATCCTGCTCTCTGAGCAACTGCACCCGCTGGATGTGGTAGGGGTGCAGATTCCGGGAACGTAAGATGCGCCACGCAGTTGCTTGCGAAATGCCAACATGTCTGGCGATATCTCTCGTGCTAAGACCTGGGTTGTCCTCAACCAGGTTAAGCACAGCCTCTTCGTTGTCGGGGGTGCTCACTGATCGCTCCCGTTCAGGCCTGCCTCCGTCGAAAGATCCCGTTGTGGACAACCTCTGGTGTACTCGAGCGAAGAAGGCATGGCAGGGGATTTGCCTGTTGGGGTAACGCTCGGCGTACAATCGCTGAGCGGCTCGTCCATTACAACCAGCAGCGCCATACGCCAAATGCATGTCAGCCAATTCAGAGTTTGTGTACCGTTCCATCCTACTACCGATCTGCAGACAAGTAACCCGAAGCTTAAGTAGGTACCGCACGTTCAAAAGACGTGTCTGCGCATACAACACTCTCAAAAAAACTTTCGTCAATTCACAGAAAAAGTACTGGCAGCAGTGCTGCCAGCAAATTTCTGTAAAAAGACGGATATCCGTCTTTTTTTTTTCCGTCGCAGGAAGAAAATGTTCTGTTTTTTGAAGGAACGTCCGTCATGTTTTTCTTCTTTAAAAGAGAGAAAGTTTCCGTCTTTTGACGGAAGTCCGTTATGTTTTTCTCCGTTTTAGAGAAGAAATATTTCTGTTTTTTGAAGGAACGTCCGTCATCTTTTTCTTCGTTTTAGGAAAGAATATTTTCTGTTTTTTGAAGGAACGTCCGTTATATTTTTGTCTGTTTTAGGGGGGGGGGGGATTTTCCGTCTTTTGAAGGAATGTCCGTCATGTTTTTCTTCGTTGCAAGAGAAAATTTGTTTTTTCAAGAAAGTCAGTTTTTTTGCTTCGTTTTAGGGGGGGGGGGGTGATTTTCTGTTTTTTGAGCAAATGCCAGCTATGTTTTTTTTTTTTTTAGATGTGAAAGTTGGTTTTTTTTTTAATTATTTCATTAAAGATGTTCTTTATAGCCAAAAGGATCTACACTTTAACACACAGAATTGGCAGGTATCATTCAAAAAATGTTTAAATTTTTGATAAAAATCAGATCATTCATAAAATGCTGTCATCTTTGGTGTTTCAAACTTAATACCAAATGAAGTCAAAATGGAAGACCTGTTTTATCTCAGTTTTCCATTTTATTGCAATTTAATTACCTATCAAATTATTAAATATTTAGATCATGTGATTATACCCCCCCCCCCCCCCATTTGTTGGACTGGTTTTGCTTTTGTCGGGAAAACGGTTCAAAATGACAATTTTGATGGCTTATTCCGAAAGATCTATTTTGTTTACAAAAAACAGAAAACTGAGTGCATTTCGGTTGTTTTTGATTAACACCTGTCAATTTCATGCGCTTCTGAACAAAAATAAATTAACGTATGTCACAAAGTTGCCCTTTTTGATTTAAAAACAATCTTTTGAAAAAAATATCTTTTAATGTGTCATCAAAGTAACTTCAAAAAACCATTACTATAAGTTTCTATTGCAAATATCATAAATATATTTCATAGATGAGTAGATATTGAGCAAAATATTGAATATAATTAACAATTTATTCCATGTAAGGAATGGGAATGATTTGTTTATTTCGAATCTGTTCACTTATACTAGTATCCATTCACAAAATTGCCAGTCATTGAAGAAACATTCACTTACCTTCCAATACCTTAAACTTTATTAATGAAAATTGAAAAACAAATTTCTCCTGAGAAGTTATTCTATTTTAAAGCATATGAACGTTTAAGAAATTTTATTCTAAAAACAAAAAATATCCATAAATCTTTTTGGTAGGGAGGGGGAGGGGAGATATATTACAGGAAGCTCATTTCCTAGAAAATAAAACATTGATGTTTTCATAGGATTTTTTTCAGAAATTACCTTTCTCCGTGCCTCCATAATACCAAAAAGATTGAAATATAAAGAAACTACATGCAGATTTGCTTATTACATTACGATCACTTATTTAAAAAATTCTAGAATGTCTGGATCTGTTTTCTTCAATTACATCATAACATGTTACTTTGCATTTAATTTATATTTTTTTTATGATATAGAACTACATTTTTAAAAGTATTTTTACTTCAAAAATATGACAAGTTGAATATAGATTCTGCCATTGCAGAATTCAGTTTCGCCTCCGATTACAAAAAAAAAAAAAAAAAAAAAAAAAAAAAAAAAAAAAAAAAATCGACCCTGTTTAGAATGCAATGAACTAACTTCATTTTTCTTGTGTTTATTAATATAATAGCAAACAGAACGGCGTGAAATACCCCAATTGATTAGCAATTTCTCTCTGGGTCATTGGAATTGCGGAATAATAAAGAGATGCAATTTGACGTGCTACTTTTTCATTGACTAGATTAATCAAAAACGGATTTTTTCTTTAATTTAAACGCTTTTTTATTGACGTTGAGAAAAAGGAAATGCATTTTAACAATAAAACGAATGGAATCCCATCGAATTTGACGAATGAAATATTTAAAAGACCCGATCGATTTGGTTTTTAAAAAATCAAAAATAATTACTTTATTGAATCAATGTATAGTAAATATATAAATATTTTTATAAATACATCCAAAGTTATTCAGACAATACCATTAAATAAACGAATATTTCCAAACTTAATGTCAAGTTTGTCAGTTACAATTTTGCATGCAAATATTCGCACATTTTCAGTTAAAATTGTAATCTGAGTGCCGACGAAATCCAGAAATTTTATTTTATATGCATTCACAGAAAAATTGTTTTATTAAAAAAAAAAAAAAAAAAAAAAAAAAAAAAAAAAAAAACTAATTTTATTTTTACTGTGACATTATTGTCACTAACTGAAGTCATCTGAAAGTAAAATCTCAACTCAGTGTCCATAATGAAAAGAAATATTTAAACGTAATATCGTTATGAGTAAAAATGCGATGTTTTAAATAGTGATGTCATTTTCTCTTCAAATGTTTTTTAAAAGTTACTGTTATTAGTAATATGAAAAAGGCATCCGTAATAATATAGTAATTCATATTTATCTGGTTGCTGAATGACATCATTTTCCTCATTTGAAATTTTTATTTAGACATCAATTTTTATCATAAATTATTTTCTGTTATTTTATTTACATTATTATTATTATTTCTCAGTAAATATAATTTTTTTACCTCAATTAGTGCATAATTATACGCAATCATTTTATTGTGGTTAGATTTTACGAAAACAATTGACTTTTTTCTTTTAAATGCAAGGACATGTTCACTGATGAAATAAAGCTTCTGACTCGTGGAAAGTGATAATGGAAAATAAATTTTTATTATCGAGAGAAAGGGAAAATTGAGTTGCCACCATATTTAAGAAATATCGTAAAAAGTATTTAAAATTAAAAATGAAGTATAAAAATGGAAATAAATTAAAAAATAGCTAAAATGGGCACAACTACAAATAAATAGCTTTCATTTAAAAAAATAATTATCAAAATCTGTTGAGTAGAAAATTTTGGGCTGACGACACGACATTTTTTATCATGTCTGAAAGAAATAGCATCGGAAGCTAAAAAGAAAAATGAAATCGAAGCTGCTGAAGTATATTGTAATAAATATTCTAAGTTTCACCCCCTCACACTCAAGTTGTGAATTCTTAAATTCTAGATCGATTTTAATACCAAATTTTAAATTATACAAAATATTTCACATTTCAGATATTTAACTTTACTTTCAAGATATGTATTACACTTCTTTCTAAATAATCAGCAATAATTTTAAGAGTAGTATTAATAATTTATATTTTGTGGTATATATATCCATCCAGCTGCATTCCATATATTTTAAAAAATTCAGCTCTTTTATAAAACACATTTAGCTAAATATGTCTTTCAACTTTTGTCTTATCTTATTATTGGTCTTATCACACATCGGAATTCATGATTTTTTTAAAAATCCCACAGTATTGTTTTATGACTTTTCTTTTGATTTATAAAATAAACATTATACACAAAAATATGCATGTCAAAGTATTACCAATATATTATTAATAATATTACACAATTTATGTAAATGATTAAAAGGCAACATTTAGGTTACGGTAAAAAATTTTATTGTACAAAATACATGGTAAACTACAAATCAAATGTAAAAAATTATAAGACAAGAAAAGGACAAGCAAATGCTTTAGTCAGAGTTTTCCCCAGAGGGTTTCAGGGGGGCGCTCCGCCCCTCTTGCCCTTTAGTTTAAAAACTAGCGCCTCTCTTGCCCTTTAGTTTAAAAACTAGCGCCCCTCTTGCCCTTCATCCAAAAACTAGCGCCCCTCTTGTCGCTGATTGAAAAAAAATATCGCCTTTCTTGCCCCACATTTGAGAAAACACAGAATTTCAGCGATGATGCAGACGCGCTATAACGCATAAATTACATAAAAAAGCGGCGTCGGAACGCAAAAAAATAGTTCTTAAACGTCCCACAGGACGTGTAATTTCGCCAAAAAATTGCGAAAAAAAAAGTCAAATTTCACTAAAAAAAATCACGAAATAAAGACTCATTTCTAGCAAAATTCACGACAAAATGGCTAATTTCGTCACAAAATCCCATAAAAACGGCAGATTTCCTTAAAAGATTGTAAAAAAAGGCCAATCTTCATGCAAAAAGCGCGATAAAACGGAAAAATTTGTCAAACAATTCACGAAAAACTGCAATTTTCGTCAAAAAAATTGCGATTAAACGGCAGATGTCGTCAAAAGATTTGCAAAAAAAGGCAAATTTTCGTCAAAAAATCGCAATAAAGCGGAAAATTCTGTCAAAAAATTTCCGAAAAACAGCTACGTATCTTTGCCAAAAGTTCGCGAAAAAATGCAAAATATCTCGAAAAGACGGTAGATTTTGTCAAAAGATTGTAAAAAAATGCAAATTTCCTCATAGAGACACACACACACACAAAGTTAATGCCAGAAGTGAATTTTTCTGTTCTACAAACTAATTTTCCTGCTTGAAAATTGTGTTTTTAATGCTCAAAAAGCGGATTTTCCTACTTCACGATCTAGGCGTGTGACGGGAAAATTACTCCTGGAGCATAATTAAAATTTGAGGCCTGCCCCCCCCTCCCAACTTTTTCTTGTGACAACCCAATAGTGACGTTTGTAGCATAAATTTGGCGCCCCCTAAATTTCCGAGCCCGAGGCGACCTTCTCCTCCCCCCCCCCCTTTGTTCACAATCCTCTTTTGACTGTACAAAACTTTCTAAATGTGAATCCTGAAAGCACCCGTTTATGAAACAAAAAGAACCCTTTATTGAACAAAATTATTCTTTTTTCTCAAAAAAAAAAAAAAAAAAAAAAAAAAAATGTCTTTTTCAATAAACCAGGCCTGCCCCTTAACAATCTTTTAACAAAACCGGCCGTTTTTCCGCGATCTTTTAACAAAATTTGCCTTTTTTCGCGATCTTTAACAAAATTTGTCGTTTTTTCGTGATTTTTTTTTAGCAAAATCTGCTGTTTTTCGTAATTTTTTACCAAACTTTATGGGGTTTTTTTCTTTTTGCTCAATTTTTTGGCGAAATTTTTGTTCTTTTTCGATTTTTTGACGGAATTTCTGTTTTTTTCACGATTTTTTGAACCGCTAAATTCTAGATTCGACTGTACAAAAAGTGCCCTGAAGAATGTAAAAAGTGCCCTTTTCAAAACAGTAGCGCCCTGCCCCTTTTTAAACCTGGGGGAAACTCTGCTTTAGTTAAGATAAAAAAAAATAACTACAGTATATAAAAGACATTAACACATTTTAAACAAATTCGGAAGCAAATAAGATATAAGCATTTGTTTAGTTAAGGCCCTACATCAGTAACGCTCCGAGATAGAATGGCTAATGTTATTTCAATGGAAGAAATTTATCGCTTTCATTCCTTTGCATTTTGCTCAAATTTAATAAATTTTGTTGTTTTGAAAACCTGTAGGTTTAAACTATGCACGTCATTCTGAAATTTTATTTCTTTTTTTAATTTTAAGGTGATACAAGTGCGTTATTTTATAGTCTTTAAAATTCACTTTTAATGTCTTATTACGAAAAATCTGTTTGACATTTTAAAATTTGGTAAAACAGTATGCAGAGTTTAATTATTTAGCTTTCAGAAAATGTTTTTTATTTTGATTTTTACAAAAATTTAATCTATGCTATTTGTATAAAAAGTTGAAATACTTTGATTTAAAATAGTAGAAAATGGTGTTTAACCCCGCCTTTAAAAGGGAGACGCCTTAAAAGTAATTAGGGTGAAAGACGATATGGGTTTACCTCCAGGGAGTCTAAGGGGGAACTTCTACAGGGACGAAGGTGTAAAATCTTGCCTGTGGCTATTAGTAAAATGTTGTTTGCTGGTTTAGGATAAAAAAAAATAAAAACATACTTTCCTGAATGCATGATAGTTCGATCAGAAATGAATTTCAGAAATGATGTAAATACATGTTGATTTCAAAAAGTTTGTTTAACTAGGCATTCAATCTCAAATGTACTTTAAAAGCATTATTGATTTCGAATAAAAACACATTTAACATTTTTATTATTTTTCTTCCATATATTTAAAGTTTAATTTCTAAAAAAGATTCTTTAATTGCGGACAACATCAAAATGAAATATTCGTTAATTTATAATTATTATTTTTCTTCCATATATTTAAAGTTTAATTTCTAAAAAAGATTCTTTAATTACGGACAACATCAAAATGAAATATTCGTTAATTTATAAAAAATAATAGAATTAACTTTTTGTCATCTGCAGACGACAAAGGGAAAAGAAGAAAGGGCAGAAAGAAAATAACAATGGTTCTGACATTAAAAATGAATAGATATATTCGCGAATAAATACATTTGTATTAAATTTTTCTTATCATTCTTTTAGACAATTCTTAATGAATTAGTTTAAATGTTCCTTTTCATAAATATTTCATAAATATTTCTATTTTAAACAATAAAAGTTTGCAGTATACCCACTCTAAAATATAAAGTAATTATTATGCAATTCATGATTAAATTGGATAACACTAATTTAAAAGATAGAAATATATTTATTTTGACACTTCTATCGAAAATTATGACTAATTTACAATACTTTAGAAAATATATTCTGTTGCGGTAAAATTCACATCCGTAAATGATATATTTATGCTTTATTGTATATAAATTGTCTTTCCTTTGTTTTTCCCTTTCAGAAAGATAAACGAATGATTTTTAAAGTTCTTATACTATTTTAACTAAATAATACGCATATATTCCAAAGTCTGTCATAGTCTAACTGATCTAAGTTTTAGAATAGCGGTTTTTTCAGTCACGCAAAAAGACAAACTCAATTATACTAAACCTATGGAAGATTTTTTAAAAGATACCATATTTTCATTCCAATTTTTAATTATTTTTTTTTTCTGCATAGTATAGCTGACGATGGTTTGTATAGAGGCCGCTTTTTACTTTTTTCGATACTGACTGTAGATTTTAAATATGAGGATAATATCACTTTTGAAAACGGTTCCGAAAATGAAACTATCCTGTAAAGAAAATTAAAAAAGTAAAAGGCCTTTGAAGAGGCCTCTGAGCTATTAAAGGGGAAAAATATTAAAATGCAGACGAGACTTATTTATAAACTTCGACCGTTGGATTATCGTCAAAAGAATTATCATAAGCTAGTAAATTGCTTCGTTTAATTAAAGTTTATATATATATATATATATATATATATATATATATATATATATATATACCCGTAAAATAAATCGAAAAAATAGAAAATGGCCTTTGTGCAAATCGATATCAACTAGGCAAAGTAAAAAAAAGAAAAAAAAACTATTAAAACGCAGATGATAAACTTTTATAAATTTCTCTCATAGCATTAGTTTTAAAGCGAAGGCATTGTTTCGTTTAACTGCAGTAGCCTCTTTAAAATAAATGAAATCGTAAAAGCTATTCAATGTAAGAGAAAAAAAAATAAAAATATTTTTTTTTTTTTTTTTTTTTTTTAATGTAGGCGAGATATCTTTATAAATTTCTACAATGGGATTTCGCTTGACTGAAGTAAGTCACTTTAAAAAACCTGTATCGAAATCAAAAATTGTAATACGGCCTTTGTACAGAAAGATCTCAGCTGTTCAATATAAAAAAGATTATTAAAATATAGACGAGATATTTCTATAAATTTCTGTGATAGGATTTCGCTTCATTGAAGTAAGCCCCTTTAAAATACCCGTAAAAAATCGAAAAAAATATAAAGCGGTATTTGTACAGAAATATCTCAGAAATTCAATGCTAAAAAAATCATTTAAAAAATTAAAATGTTGACGAGATATCTTTATAAATTTTTATAATGGGACTTCTCTCTATTCAAGTAAGCCACTTTAAAATACCCGTAAAAAATCGAAAAAATGTAAAAAGGTGTTTGTACAGAGAAATCTCCGATATCTAATGCCCCCCCCCCCCCCGAAAAAAAAAGTTTAAAGACAATTAAAATACAAACGAGATATCTTTAAAAATTTCTAAAATGTGATTTAGATCTATTGAAGTAAGTCACTTTAAAATACCCATAACAAAATCGAAAAGATATAAAACGTTCTTTGTAAAGAAAGATATCAGTTATATGATGGAAAAAAATTACAAATATTAAAATGATCTTTACAAATGACTTTTAAATGATCTTAAAGATATCTTTATAAATTTCTACCATGGGATTTTCCTTGATTGAGGTAATCATCAGTTTATATTTACTTGTAGACGAGATATCTTTATAAATTTCTAACATTCAATGCTAAAAAAATCATTTAAAAATATTAAAATGTAGAAGAGAAAATTTTTTATTTATATGAACTTCAAAACTTCATAGGATTTCGCTTGATTGAAGTAAGCCCCTTTAAAACTCCCATAACAAAATCCAAAAAATATAAGACGGTCTTTGTACCGAAAGATCTCAGATATCCAATGCCAAAAAAACATTTAAAAATATTTAAATGTAGAAAAGATATATTTATAAATTTCTACTAAAGGACTTCGCTTGACTGAAGTAGCCTCTTTGAACACCTGTAAACAAAACCAAAAAAGTACAAAACGGTCTTAACACAGAAAAATCTCAGCTATCCAATGACAAAAAAATCATTTTAAAATATTAAAATGTAGAAGAGATATTTTTATAAATTTCTACCATTGGAATTCACTTGACTGAAGTAGCTTTTTTAAAATTCATCTAAACAAAGTCGAAAATGTAAAAGACGGACTTTGTACGGGAAGATCTAAGTTATCCAATGACAAAAAAATCATTTAAAAATATTAAAAAGTAGAAGATATATTTTTATAAATTTCTACCAATGGATTTCACTAGACTGAAGTAGCCTCTTTAAAACACCTGTAAACAAAGTCGAAAAAGTACAAAACGGTCTTTGTACCGAACGATCTGAGATATCGAATGCCAAAAAATAATTTAAAAATATTCAAATGTAGAAGAGATATTTTTATAAATTTCTACCATTGGATTTCACTTGACAGAAGTAGCCTCACTAAAACACCTGTAAACAAAATCAAAAAAGTACAAAACGGTCTTTGTATCGAATGATCTCAGCTATCCAATGACAAAAAAATCACTTAAAAATATTAAAATGTAGAAGAGATATTTTTATAAATTTCTACCATTGGATTTCACTTGACTGAAGTAGCTTTTTTAAAATTCATCTAAACAGAGTCGAAAAAGTACAAAACGGTCTTTGTACCGAAAGATCTGAGCTATCTCATGACAAAAAAATCATTTAAAAATCTTTAAATGTCGAAAAGGCATATTTATAAAATTTTACTATAGGATTTCGCTTGACTGAAGTAGCCTCTTTAAAACACCTGTAAACAAAAAAAAAAAAAAAAAAAAAAAAAATACAAAACGGTATTTGTACCTAAAGATCTCAGCTATCCCATGACAAAAAAATCATTTAAAAATCTTTAAATGTCGAAAACACATATTTATAAAATTTTACTATAGGATTTCGCTTGACTGAAGTAGCCTCTTTAAAACAGCTGTAAACAAAAAAAAAAAAAAAAAAAAAAAAAAAAAAAAAGGTCTTTGTACCGAAAAATCTTAGCTATCCAATGACAAAATTCATTTAAAAATATTAAAATGTAGAAGAGATATTTTTATAAATTTCTACCATTGGATTTCATTTGACTGAAGTAGCCTCTTTAAAACAACTGTAAACAAAATTAAAAAAGTACAAAACGGTGTTTGTACCAAAAGATCTGAGATATCGAATGGCAAATAATGATTTACAAATATTAAAATGTAAAAGAGATATTTTTATAAATTTCTATCATTGGATTTCACTTCACTGAAGTAGATTTTTTAAAATTCCCCTAAACAGAGTCGAAAAAGTACAAAACGGTCTTTGTACCGAAAGATCTGAGCTATCCCATGACAAAAAAAAAAAAAAAAAAAAAAAAAAAAAATCATTTAAAAATATTAAAATGTAGAAGAGATACTTTTAGAAATTTCTAGCATTGGATTTCACTTGACTGAAGTAGCTTTTTTAAAATTCCCCTAGAGAAAGTCGAAAATGTAAAAAACGGTTTTGTATAGAAAGATCTCAGCCATCCCATGACATAAAAATAATTTAAAAATATTAAAATGTAGAAGAGATATTTTTATAAATTCCTACCATTGGATTTCATTTGACTGAAGTAGCCTCTTTAAAACACCTGTAAACAAAATCAAAAAGTACAAAACGGTCTTTGTACCAAAAGAGCTGAGATATCGAATGACAAATATATTAATTTACAAATATTAAAATGTAGAAGAGATATTTTTATAAATTTCTACCATTGGATTTCACTTGACTGTAGTAGCTTTTTTAAAATTCATCTAAACAAAGTCGAAAATGTAAAAGACGGTCTTTGAACAGGAAGATCTAAGTTATCCAATGACAATAAAATCATTTAAAAATATTAAAAAGTAGAAGAGATATTTTTATAAATTTCTACCATTGGATTAAACTTGACTGAAATAGCTTTTTTAAAATTCCCCTAAACAAAGTCGAAAAAGTACAAAACGGTCTTTGTACCGAAAGATCTCAGCTATCCAATGACAGAAAAATCATTTTAAAATATTAAAGTGTAGAAGAGATATTTTTATAAATTTCTAACATTGGATTTCATTTGCCTCTTTAAAACACCTGTAAACAAAATCAAAAAAGTACAAAACGGTCTTTGTACCGAAAGATCTGAGATATCGAATGCCAAAAAATGTTTTAAAAATATTAAAATATAGAAGAGATATTTTTATAAATTTCTTTCATTGGATTTCACTTGACTGAAGTAGCTTTTTTAAAATTATCCTAAACAAAGTCGAAAAAGTACAAAACGGTCTTTGTACCGAAAGATCTGAGACATCGAATGCCAAAAAATCATTTAAAAATCTTTAAAAGTAAAAAGACATATTTATAAAATTCTACTATAGGATTTTGCTTGAATGAAGTAGCTTCTTTAAAATACCTGTAAACAAAATCAAAAAAGTACAAAACAGTCTTTGTTCCGAAAGATCACAGCTATCCAATGCCAAAAAAATCATTTTAAAATATTAAAATGTAGAAGAGATATTTATATAAATTCCTACCATTGGATTTCACTTGACTGAAGTAGTTTTTTTTAAATTCCCCTAAACAAAGTCGAAAAAGTACAAAACGGTCTTTACCGAAAGATCTGAGATATCGAATGCCAAAAAATCATTTAAAAATATTAAAATGTAGAAGAGATATTTTTATAAATTCCTAGCATTCGATTTCACTTGACTGAAGTATCCTTTTTTAAAACATCTGTAAACAAAATTAAAAAAGTACAAAACGGTATTTGGACCGAAAGATCTCAGCTATCCCATGACAAAAAAATCATTTAAAAATATTAAAATGTAGAAGAGATATTTTTATAAATTTCCACAATTGGATTTCATTTGACTGAAGTAAGCTTTTTAAAAATTCCCCTAAACAAAGTCAAAAAAGTACAAAACGGTCTTTGTACCGAAAGATCTAAGCTATCCAATGACAAAAAAAAAAAAAAAAAAAAAAAAAAAAAAAAAAAAAAAAACATTTAAAAATATTAAAATGTAGAAAAGATATTTTTATAAATTTCTTCCATTAGATTTCACTTGACTGAAGTAGCTTTTTTAAAATTCCCCTAAACAAAGTCGAAAATGTAAAAAAAGGTATTTGTACAGAAAGATCTAAGCTATCCAATGACAGAAAAAAAATCATTTAAAAATATTAAAATGGAGAAGAGATATTTTTATAAATTTCTACCATTGGATTTCACTTGACTGAAGTAGCTTTTTTAAAATTCATCTAAACAGAGTCGAAAAAGTACAAAACGGTCTTTGTACCGAAAGATCTGAGCTATCCCATGACAAAAAAATCATTTAAAAATCTTTAAATGTCGAAAAGACATATTTATAAAATTTTACTATAGGATTTCGCTTGACTGAAATAGCCTCTTTAAAACACCTGTAAACAAAAACAAAAACAAAAAAAAATACAAAACGGTATTTGTACCTAAAGATCTCAGCTATCCCATGACAAAAAAATCATTTAAAAATCTTTAAATGTCGAAAAGACATATTTATAAAATTTTACTATAGGATTTCGCTTGACTGAAGTAGCCTCTTTAAAACAGCTGTAAACAAAAAAAAAAAAAAAAAAAAAGGTCTTTGTACCGAAAGATCTCAGCTATCCAATGACAAAATTCATTTCAAAATATTAAAATGTAGAAGAGATATTTTTATAAATTTCTACCATTGGATTTCATTTGACTGAAGTAGCCTCTTTAAAACAACTGTAAACAAAATCAAAAAAGTACAAAACGGTCTTTGTACCAAAAGATCTGAGATATCGAATGCCAAATAATGATTTACAAATATTAAAATGTAAAAGAGATATTTTTATAAATTTCTACCATTGGATTTCACTTCACTGAAGTAGCTTTTTTAAAATTCCCCTAAACAGAGTCGAAAAAGTACAAAACGGTCTTTGTACCGAAAGATCTGAGCTATCCCATGACAAAAAAAAAAAAAAAAAAAAAAAAAAAATCATTTAAAAATATTAAAATGTAGAAGAGATACTTTTAGAAATTTCTAGCATTGGATTTCACTTGACTGAAGTAGCTTTTTAAAAATTCCCCTAGAGAAAGTCGAAAATGTAAAAAACGGTCTTTGTATAGAAAGATCTCAGCCATCCCATGACATAAAAATAATTTAAAAATATTAAAATGTAGAAGACTGATTTTTATAAATTCCTACCATTGGATTTCACTTGACTGAAGTAGCTTTTTTAAAATTCCCCTAAACAAAGTCGAAAATGTACAAAACGGTCTTTGTAGAGAAAGATCTATGCTATCCAATGACAAAAAAATCATTTAAAAATATTAAAATGTAGAAGAAGTATTTTTATAAATTTCTACCATTGGATTTCACTTGACTGAAATAGCTTTTTTAAAATTCCCCTAAACAAAGTCGAAAAAGTACAAAACGATCTTTGTACCGAAAGATCTCAGCTATCCAATGACAAAAATTCATTTAAAAATATTAAAATGTAGAAGAGATATTTTTATAAATTTCTTCCATTGGATTTCATTTGACTGAAGTAGCTTTTTTAAAATTCCCTTAAACAAAGTCGAAAATGTACAAAACGGTCTTTGTACCGAAAGATCTCAGCTATCCAATGACAAAAAAATCATTTAAAAATATTAAAATGTAGAAGAGATATTTTTATAAATTTCTACAATGGGATTTCTCTTGACTGAAATAGCTTTTTAAATAAACAAGGTCGAAAAAGTACAAAACGGTCTTTGTACCGAAATATCTGAGGTATCGAATGCCAAAAAATAATTTAAAAATATAAAAATGTAGAAGAGATATTTTTATAAATTTCTTCCATTGGATTTCACTTGACTGAAGTAGCCTCTTTAAAACACCTGTAAACAAAATAAAAAAAGTACAAAACGGTCTTTATACCGAAAAATCTCAGCTGTTCAATGCTAAAAAAATCATTTAAAAATATTAAAATACAAACGAGATATCTTAAAAATTCCTATCTTGGGATTTCGCTCTATTGATGTAAGCCACTATAAAATACTCGTAACGAAATCGAAAAAATATAAAACGGTCTTTGTACAGTTCAATGATCTCAGCTATTCAATGCTAAAAAAATCATTTAAAAATATTAAAATGTAGAGGAGATTCTTTGGAAAATGTTTAATGTGCAATCTCTGACATAATAATCACGATCTGTATGTTGTCTTTTAAAATTACATATAAATTTCACTTGAAACTATCTAACAAAAAAGGTCAATGTCGACTTGTTTTAAAACGGATCCGAGTGTGTTGGTCAGAAATTATCTCGAAGAAACTATCCAAATGCACATATCCCTCGGGCTATCAGTATTGAAAAGATGCGAGAGTTTTTAGCATTTGCTAATGACTTTTTTCTTCCTGGGGTATCTTATCCCCTTTTTATCGCCTGGAGGTAAAGGGTGGCGTGAGATGACCATTTTCTTATTAATTACAAGCTTGGAAAATTTCATTGGTCTTTTAAAGTGTCAATCGTTGGGTTCGGGATACGCCTTCCTGGTGGCAACACGCATAGGTTTGTGATCGGATTTTGAGTTTCGGTTTAACTGATGCAGGCTCTTAAAGTGCTCGTACAGAAAAACAAGTTTGGCAACTCGGTTGATTACTAATTTTTCGAATATACCAAGCCAAAGGCATATTCGTTCTACTGAAAGAGATTAAGCTATGGTGAGGTAATCAGCTTGCTTATCATTCATATCATCATTATTCGGTGACAATTATAGACTTCTTCCACCATTCAAAATAATTGAGATTCACTACATCAGCTATTAAGCTGTTTACAACAGAGATACCTGTTTTATAAAGAATAATTAAAGTTATTGTGTCTAGCATACTTTAAGATTTTTTAAATAAAAACACAAGTTACAGAATTTATAAACATATACATACATACATATAATTACAATCTAATTGTTACAGCTCAAGAAAGAAAAAAAACATTAGGCAGTTCCATTCGGTTAATCCAACAGGTCATGCAACAAATAAATGTAGTAAAAAAAACAAATAAAAATTGAATTCAAACAACACACTTAAAAACTTATAAGACCAACTATTAGGTTTAACTCTCATTGCATTGTGTACCACATATGGCACATACCTAAAAACATAATTCTCAATGTGCGCCATAAATTTGGCCAATATGATTACTGTAATTGATCAAGAATAGTCCAAAGAATGGAACAACACTAATTTTGCCCATATCAAATGGCTGGATTTGACAAAAAAAAAAAAAAAAAAAAAAAAAAAAAAAAAAGAGAGAAGAAGAAGAAGAAGAAAATGCGCAGTTAAGAAGTTGAACATCTAAGAAGTATTTTTTATTTGCTTTAGAAGTTGATTTTATTTATTGTTATTAAATAAGCATTTCATTAAATTATAAAATATTATTCCACTGAGATATAGCTTATATGATATAAGTTCACTCTCTCTAATCCACAATAGCCTATAATCCACAGTGTAACTGGATTCAGACCATAATAAAAGTTGATTGCCCTTATGAATTAAGAAATTTTTAATGCATTCTTTAGACAGAGATATTTTATGTACATTATGAATAATGTGATATATTCTAAACACATTCACTAGCTATATAAAAAGAAAAAAATTCTTAGAAGGGATAAGTATCCCATGAGTAAAAAACTCAGCTTTTTAGGAAAACAAAGTTTTGTTATTGATCAAGATAGACTGATCTCTAAAGGTTTCAGGATACAATAAACTAAAAACCTATAAAGCAAATAGAAATTTGTTCTAATAGTTTTGTATTATATCATTTGAATAGTTTCATAATATTGAATATAACCTTTTTTTATATTAAAAATCATTTCTTTCATTTCTGTGTAATTTATTTGCAGTATGATTATTACATTTGTTGATAAATTCCTAATATTAAGATGTAAACAAAGAATTGACCTATAATCTGCACAATTCTATAATTCACAAAATCCTTGATCCCAACATGTGATTAGAAGGAGTGTACTGTAATTATTATAAATAATAATAAATTACCTGCCGCAGAATAAATAAGCAATGAAAACATAAATAGTTTTATTTTTTACTAAAAACATACATTTCAACTATATGCAGATCTGCCAACTGCTATGAAAATAAACCTTAGTTCTTACAAGCTTGAGTTATTATAAACTGCAATGCTATGAAATGTCTTAAATCACAAACACATTTTTTACATTTGCAATTTTTAGTCCATGAAACATTTTTAAGGAGTGGTTTTGATCTGAAATTTCCAAAATTTTAAAGCATTTGTCCCGGAAATTTTAAAATAACGACAGTTAGTTTAAAAATTTGGACAAAAAAACTGGATTGCACAATAAAGTTGTTAACATAAAACCCTCAATGTTTCTTAACCACCAATAAATCGTGTTTTCGTAAATGTTAATATCAAGAATTTTCTTCTTTAAAAATTTTGTTGCCATCTCAGAAAACACACAAATCTTCACTTGGTAGCTGAGTAAAATCGCTAATTTCATTCGAGTTTAGGAAAAATAGTGCAAAAGTAAAAAATAATAAATTTTGATAGATTATGAAGGGAAAATATAATCAATTTTCGCATTATCGCTGCAGAGTTGTGTTTTTTCAAATATGGGGCATAAAGGGCGCTTTCTTTTTCTTTTTTTTCTTTGAATGAGCGATAAGAGGGACGCTAGTTTTTGGATGAGGGGCAAGAGGGGCGCTATTTTTTAAACTAAAGGGCAGGAGGGGCGGAGCGCCCCTCTGAAACCCTCTGGGGGAAACTTTGTAGATATTACATCTTAAATTTAATACAGACATAACTTAAAATAAATATTTTGGCGCAATGAGGTTGCGAAACTTCCTTTTAATTGAGACATTTTAATAAAATATACATTTTAAACAACGAAATTTCCTATATTTGCATGCTTAAAAATATCTTTCTCATAGGTTAATAATGCGTCAAGTAAGCTAAAAAACATATAATTTTTTATGAAAATACTTTTTGTTTGAGTTCGGGCAAACATCATGGTCACACGTTATAAAATATTTTTGTAACAAAAATTATAATTACTTGTAACTATCACTATTAATTTAATTCGGAGTTTCTAGTTTTTTAAAGAAAATAACAAACATAAGCTACATATGATATTACATTATCTCACAGTTATACAATTTAATGCATAGCATAAAAAATGCTTAATTATGCCAGCTTAAAAGTAAACAAAGCTGTATAAGAAAAAAAGTTACAACTGTTATACTAAAGACATACTTTTCGTTAAATTCGACCATGTCGACATTGTTCTTAAAATGACAGTGTACTAGTGCACTATTAAAAACATGATCTAATTTAAAAAAAAAACACATGCAAGCATTATTTAGCTTACGTCTAAAATCTAAAAAGAATAATAATAATATTGCTTACATTATGTTTACTTTTTCACCTGCTAAGTTTGGAACTTTGAAAGCGGATGTAAAATGGCGCATGTCATCTGATAAGTTACGATTCGTAATCAAAACAGAAAATTAATTTCTTTCCACTGAATTTCGTGTTACATAACAATAATTTCGACTTTAGAATAGAATACCACCAATCTGAGTTTATTATTACACTGAATTTGATGATTTATTGGAATGAATTGCGACTAAAGAATAAAATACCATCATTACGTGATTATTCTTAAACTTTTTACGGAGCTACTACAGAAAATAGTATAGATTTAAAGTTTATTTAGCATTTCATAATTCCAGTTTAAATGTAATAATGCTCCTTTGTTTTTAAAGTGTAGATAATAAAAAAGATAAATGACATGTGCCAAAGACATCTCTAATAATTTAACGGTTATACAATGAAAACATAGAAATGATTAAAATCAAATTCTGAAATAAGTACTTACCCATTTTTGATATTATATTATCCGAATCCTGTAATAATTAGTCAAACGTGGCACATGTGCACACAGAGTTAGCAACACAAGGCTTATATAATTTTTGTATAATCAGAGCCATAGTTTAGGTACAAATAACATCAAGCAGGTAACATCAGACGTAGAGAAGAAAAAGACAAATGCGCATGCGTGCGGGGAATAAACGAAATTTATTCGTCTTTTTCCGACTTGCTGCAACGATTCACAGAAAAATAACCTCTTGAAGGAGTACAGAAATTACTTGTTCTAGAATGAGGGAAAATGTAGTGTATAAAGACGAATATTTCTGACAGTGAACTGCGTCATCTCGCGTTGTCGTCTACGCATTACGTATCTTTTGCATATCGATATGGTACGATATCTTTTGCATAAATCAGCAAAAAGCACCTTATGTAAATTTTATTGCGCGCATTGTGCATGATTGAAACCAGCTATGTTTGTTAAAAAAAAAAAAAAAAAAACTGCAGTTTTAATAGCTTCTTATGATAAGTAAATTACTCTCTTGTTTTGTTTCTAACTGATCGTAGCGCCCCGTTTCCAGTTAGCGTCCGAAATGTCAACGAATTATGTTTTTTGCCCAAAGCGCCCCCTATTGATGTTTCTTTTTGTACCGTTCAACTGAGTTTCAGAGAGCCCCAGCAAACAGAATCATGAAAATGCATGGCATAAGTCAAGAAATCTGTTTGTTTATCTCTTAGGAGCCTTCGAGTTTCGACCACCCTGTACTTTGACATTTTATTCCGGCTCTTACGCTTTTTGCAGGGCTCTACTTTTGGGTTCAAACTTTAAGTTAGAGTATAAACTTTGGCGAGCATGTGTTAAATTGTCAAAATAACGGGCTTAAAGTTGTTGTCTAGCTCTCCAAAGTCTGCAGCGCCCCCTATCCATGTTTTAAGAGATACGCTTATCAAATTGGTACTGAAGAAAGTCTAAACAAACAGAATCATTTCGACGCAACAAGCAAGAAAATCTAACCATTTCCCTAGTTTTTATGACGTTTCGAATTTCGGCACCCAAATTTTCGAAAGCGCCTAGCGCCTTACCATCGCGTCAGGGACCCTACATTCCCTATTCAAAAATGTTCGTCTAGGTGTGCTCTATCGATCCTTAAAGTTTGTCACCGACGAGCTGAATCACCCTGTATAAAGAAAAGCTTAAAAAAAAAAAAAAAAAGATTTATACAGAATAGCAATATTTGATATTATTTAGGCTTCATATATCTTTAACTTTTATGGTATACCCATTTACACTTTTCTAATCTATAACCAACTTTTTACTATAATCTTTTCTGTAACCAATTCTACATTGTATGTTTTTATTTACCCATCATACGTAGTATAGGGTAAGTCTTGAAATCGTTTTGAAAATCGAAAAAAAAATTTTTTGATGGATTTACATGTTTCAGATACTAGATATTCCGAAAAATGTATTTTTAGAAAGAAAAAAATGCCTTCTGTCCGTCTGTGTGTCTGTCTGTCTGTAAACGCTCTATCTCCTGAACAAATTGAGATGGAGACTTGAAATTTTGTATTTATTTAGTATGTAAGAATGGAACAAAGCCTATTTAATATCAGTAACCTCGATTATCCCAAATTATTTTTTCAGAGTCTCGAAAAATTAGTTCTGATGAAAGGTATATAAAAATTTTCGATTTTTTTTAATTTTAAGGAGTGGACGTAAAAGGCAATAAAATTACACAAATTTTGCATAAAAGACGAAGTCGATCGAATTATTAATTGCCGAGATATTTGTAATCCTGTTTTTCACATTCTTCGATTTTTCATGACGCTATATTTCAATCAAATTTCAATCTAATGATATATTTTAATTGGAAATAAGATCCTTAATCCGGCGCAGTAAATTGTTAGTCAATGTGATTATTATTCTTGGAGTTATAAGGATGTTTCTTTTACGCAATTCGATACTGCTTGAGTAATTTGGCGTTTTATATAATTTGTCGAAATTGTTTCATCAGAAATTCATTAATAGAGCATTACTACGTGTTAAAAATATTTAAATATACTTTTACATTTTCTTTTGGATTTCCGATGCATTTTGTAAATAGTTTACACATGTTTTATTTTCATATTTTATACTATGCATATTCATGATGGGTAAGTATTACGGTGCCGCCCCGCCCCCCTCCCAACGACTAGTTTTACAAATTCTTATTATTGTTTTATCAACGATTTTCTTTTAGTCAACTCTTTCGCAACGAGAACACTTTGCTTAATTTTTAATCTTTAACCACCGGTTTTTCATAACAGAAAATTTTCTGTACTTGAATTGCGAAAATGCTTCAATTAAATAGATAAACTTTGCAATAAAAATAACTAATGGAAATAATGAAGGTTTCTCAAAGTTTTAAGTTGCATGTATACCAATCGCTTGTCCCTAAGGAGTTAATAATACATATGTTTATTACGGTACCCTCTGAGCGCGAGTACTATATTTATTTTTCGCATATTTTATTGATTTAAATGTAGAGAAGTCAATAAAATATCAATTTATATCAAATAACATTTAAAAGAAATAGTTACAATTTAAAAGTATTTTGTAATAACTTTGTTTCATAATGCACTCAACAGTAATGAAATCTTGTTGTACTCGCTCCTAACAGAGGAGAGGGGGTGGTCGGGACAAGTAGAAATTCTTATCAACAAAACAAGTGGGCAACACTCTTTTTTCTTTTATTTATTAGTAAACACAAACTTCCTTTCAAATATACTTCACATATGATTTCTCGAACCGTGATTATATAATCATACACATATGAAGAAGAATAGAAATGTCAAACATTAGAAGTATTGCACATTTTGAAATTAAATAATTTTATAATAATTTAGTTATCTGAATAATAACTTTGTACTTTCATAAAAATAGATAATAAATTAAAAAAACAGATAATATAGTTTTTTGAACAAAAGAGCATGTTATAAATAAAAAGAGAAAATTTTGATTAGATCAAAAATGAAAAATGATATTGATATCAACAGGCAGATCCTCCTCCCCTAGAGATATCTTGCGATATCATATGCCAGAGCTCCCTTTTTCCTAAAATGATAAAATTGTACATGCATAGCCGCTAACTTATTTCCTATTGCAATTTTACCCAATTCTGCTGCTGTGTATTTTAATTTCTTGACTTATTTAAATGTGTTTAAGTCAAGCATGGCGCTAAATTTACACTACACACACGAAAAAAAAAGAAAGAAAAAACAGAGTCAGATATTGGTGACGTAAATTTCGTATGTACAGAACGAATGTTTTATTATGAAAGGGGGAAAAATTGCAACTACAATTTTTCATTAAGAATCTACATTCTACAATAGACAAAGCAGCATTTTACTTTCGTATCTATTTTTTCCTTCTAATTTTCCGATTGCATTTCAAAGAATTTCGGATTGCATTAACAAGATGAGCTATGTGATTATTTTTTTGCAGATTTAAATTTTAAATATCTATATGTGCTTTTTAAAATTAAACCATGCTTTTAATACAATACTGCTACTGATAAAGAGTAATAAGGTATACATTTTGTATAACTGTTGAAGACGCTTTTATTTTTTTTAACAAGCAAAGTTAATCAATTTATAATATGCGTTAAATTGTATAGTTATAATGTAATTTTATATCATATATAGCTTATATTTGTCGAGAAAACTAAAAACGCCGAATTAAATTTATAGTGTTAGTTATAAGTAATTATGATTTTTGTGACAAAATTATTTTAAAATGTGTGATAATGACATTTGTCCGTTCTCTAACAAAAATATTTTTACCTAGAATTTATTATTAGATTTTTTTTTAGTTTATTGGGACTTGGGAGCATTATTAAAAATGCGAGAATTTTTCAGAATTTTCATTTTTTTTTTAATGTTGATATTGAAAAAGTGAAAGCGATTGTCATACTCTTATTCTTGTATTTATATTGGTAAAATGTACTTAAACACATCAAGGTCTCACATTTGATTACATTTAAAGGTATTTTTAAGCATGTAAACAAATAGGAAATTTCGCTTTACCAATTAATATATTTAAAATGCATGTTACAAAAATTATCTCATTAAAAGAAAGTCTAGCACAGCCTATTTGCGCGAAATTATTTATTTTAAATTATGGTTACATAAGATTTAAAACGTTTTCTTTAATTTATTTTTTATTTTACTGTTAAAGTACACCAAACGAGCGGTAGTGTGATTTTACACCAAAAGTAGTGTCTGTTTACGCCATTTTATTGCTGGTGCCTTATTACACCAATTTACTGGTGTCGTTTCACTACTTTTGGTAGCAACTTAATTGCCACCATTTTTAGTGTAAAGTGACAATAATATTTTACAGTGTACTTAAAATTAATAATTATTAAATAAATAATCTCTAGTTATGTATATAATAAATATTCGTATGTTTTAATTACTAAAATGATAATTTGGAATTTTGAATTCATTTTAGAAGGAAATGGGGGCATTATATAGTTCCAGAAAAGGGCTCTATTTCATAATAATAAATCTTTTAGTAATATGTTTAGTAACAAAAGGAAAACAGTATGTAATTTTTTTATATAATAAATAAAAAAGCAGTTCTTTTTAATAATTTTATAAATTACAAATTGAAAAAAAAAATAACATTCTTCAATAATATCCTATTTGTTCTCAAGAAATAAAGATCTATCATTTATCTAAAGCACTTGGACACACGTATTAAAATAAAAAAGTTTTTTACCCTCCCTCCCCCCCCCAAAAAAAAAAATCTGGCTATAACAACATGTAAATTTCCCCATTTTTTTTTCCTTTTAAGCAGGGTGCATTTTGTCAATCTCAAGAAAAAACAATAATTAATTACAGAATTAATAAAAACTGCAAATGAGTAATTTCATTAGTTATTAGCGTAAATAAAAAACTAACTAATATTATTTACAGCTCGTTTTGCTTTTGTTCTAAGAAAAATTACTGTTAAGAGCCCACAATAGTCACAGAAAAAGTACACAAAAAGAGCCGGATGACCCTGTAAAGTCTATGGGAGCGTTCTTTTCTAATATCTCGCTCAAATTTTAATATTTTTGCATGATTTTTTTGCACAAGATAGCTGAGGGCAATCCACAACCGGGCTAGTTTCTACTTTTTCGATTTCGGTTATATATTTTTTATATTACGATAGTTTCAGTTTCAGAACCGGTTTAAACCGGTTTCGAAAGTTAAAGTAATTTTTTAAAGAAAATCTGAAACAAAAATTGAAAAAGTAAAAACTAGCCCGGTTGTGGATTGCCCTCAGCTATCTTGTGCAAAAAAATTAAAATTTGAGCGAGATATTAGAAAAGAACGCTCCCATAGACTTTACATGGTCATCCGGGTCTTTTGGAGTAATTTTTCTGTGACTATTGTGGGCTCTTAACCACCTAACTTACAGTATGTATGTATATGCTAACCAACGAAATTATGAAAATGAATTACAACCTTTCATACACACATACAGCATAAATATATGGATAGCATCTGAAATCCTCAAAATATTAAATAGCAACACTATTACCTCTATGTGGGGATCTCTTGATGAGCTCAACGTTATTATACCAATTAGTTCTTTTTCTCTTATAACTCTTTTAAGATAACTGTTGGAGCAGAAATTTTTTTACTTTCTTCTTTCGCTCCAATATTTGGTATAAATTTATTATTGCAAAAGTAGAATGAGAAAAGTTGTTATTTGCTGTTTTACTTTTCAGAAAGTTATTGTACTTTCCATGTTTATTTTATCTAAACAAACAAATAATTTTATTACTTGAAGAAAATCATGACATCAGATATTATATTGGATTTAAATATAATTTTTAAATGAAATGATTTTTATGCTTTTACAAATTTACCGTACTTAATGTTTTACAACTCTGAATTCTCAGGAATTGAGTTTAGAAATAATTATTTAAATATTTTTTTTTCATTCATTTACGAAACAAAATACCTACAGAAACAATCCAAATCATATTAATCTTAGATTTTTAATTCTTTTATATCATTTTAAACATGTAAACAATTTCTGAACTTAATTAATGTTTTTTAAAAAAATCACGATATAATCACTAATTTAAATCAACTGAATAAAATTATTGACACCCTACCCTACTTTTAACCCCCCCCCCAATATATATATATATATATATATATATATATATATATATATATATATTATATAGAAATTTCTGTTCATGATCTATTTTATAAGATTTTTTACAAGGTAATGTGTTTTATACTAATATTTAAAATATTTTACTTGTATCAAATTATATTGACATAACATAAATTAATATATTATATTTTTTTCAATTTACAGTTAACTGTATTATATTAATAATAACAATAAATAAGCCGGATCATTACACCATGAAAAAGTTGCGGTAAAATTGTATCGTGAAAATACAAATCACTATGTTACAAAATGATGTAAGCACAATAATAAATAATTAAAAGTTAAAAAAAAAATTAAAATGGTGTTAAAATATGTAAAATGGCTGCTTCTGTCCACTTCTATGACATCTTCAAAAATATGTTATTAAATTATTTTAAAGTTCAAGTGAACAATGTCCAAAGTCTTATATTAATTAGTTTGAAAGATTCCCAATCCCCTTTGGTTTCACCCAATCATATGTTCAGAGCATATAGTGGAGGCATATACATCCAGACACCCATATCTAGATACATGTATGCTGAGGTAGCCACGAACTGCTGAATTCAAGACAATGGACACTGTTCATTTAAACTTTAAAGTAATGTGAATCTGATATCATATTTCTGAAGATAGTCATAGAAGTTGACCGGAACATCCATTTTATGTGTTTTAATGTCATTTTAATGTCTATTTAGTTTTTAACAATTCATTATACTGTATACACTATTTAGTAAAATTGTGATTTGTGTTGTCATGATAAAATTTTAGAGCATTAATTTGCTTTTGATTTTACACTTTCAAAGAACATTTTTTGATCTTTTCTTTCGTTGTCTTCAGTGGAATGAAATACATACATAAGTTTAATATTTAAATGTTACATGTTTTATATCTGTAATTCTGTATTTAAAATATTTTGCTTTTATCGGAACAGATTAATACAACATAAAATGAATATTCTTCTTCCTCTCTCTCCCATTTTTTTTTTTATAGGTGAATTAGCTAGCTGTTGATTTTCTATTTTCTATAGAATGTCATCTTTGTTTCCGTTTCTCTCAATGGAATATAATGCATGAATAAGTTTGGTATTTAACTAATAATATTTTTCAGTATCAACCTTCCCCTCTCCGTACACACACACAATCTAAAACATAGCAGAACCGAAATATTTCCTTTTTATCATAAAAGATTAAATTAGATAATCCGAAAAACGTTAACTATCCATCTTAACTACTGGACATTGTCATCATCGTACATTAGAAAGATTTCAATTTATTTTGGGCGTGTAGGCGAATCGCTACTAAATAAATGATTGTCCAAGTGATGCAGATAAAAGTTTTTGAATACCCATTTTCAAAAATTAATATAGTAAGTGACTGATAAATATCAATATTCGCCCACCTGATAATTGATTCAAGAACTTATCTATTTAATAAAGTGTAGTTAATAGATATTCTCGCAGAATACAAAACAATATATCTACAATAAGTAAATGAAAAATAAAGAAACAAATTGGAAATTGCACGTCAAACGTGACAAATGGAGTGCGTTCACATTATAACTAGTTTGATATATAATCATATCTTGGTACAATAGCTGTTACACTCTTATGCAAAAATACAAAATTTGGTACGGTTATATATATTAAATTCAGTAATTCTGAAATAATATGACTTCATTTTAAATAGAACGTAACCACCATGGTAAACATATCATTATATGTTATAAAATATCATTGAATTCATTACGCGAGACATGATTTAATAGAATGAGGAAAACTTTTATTAATATCTTTTAAGTTTTGATTCGATATTCATAAAATTTGAATGATTCGAAAAAATTCTGCAACAATTATATATATTAAATTTAAAATCATACGGTTGAGTAGTTTTTATGATGTTAAAGGCGGACAGATGGACAGACCATATGACGAATGTAACTGCAACATATTTATATAAATATGAAAGTTCCACACAGATCATAATGCAATAGAATACTTTTGAGTGTTTCCATAAAAAAACTATGAAAATATATACTTTTTAGGGTTCCACACTTATAAAGTGAAAACAGAACCATTATAAGATCACGTATCTGTCTGCCCGTCTCACACAGCCATTTTACTCATAAACTGTGAAACGTGGAAAGCGCAAATTGGGAGAAGTAATAAAGACTATTGAGCCATATAATTTACAGATTATTAAACATTTACAAGTACATTTTTAGGGAAGAAGGGGGCTAATTAAGTTACTTGAAGAAAAAAATTCATTCTTTGTATATTGAGTGGAGTATCTTATGAAAGTTTTCGTTACGTTGTTCAAAAATATATTTCTTTTAATTTTATGTATTATATTTTCAAAGATATCGTCTAAAACATAGTGTAAAAATATATACCCCCCCCCCCCCCGCCCGTCTAATTCCAAATCTAGTGAAACTAAAGTTATGAAAAAAAAAATCACAGGTTATAGATGTTACTTTAAGCCTTGCAGGAAAATTATAGCGATTACTCTAGGTCGCATAGTTTTTGAGAAAAGTACATTTTTGTGTTACACACAAATTTTGATTTGTGGGCATTGAGCAAAGGTGTTGAGGAGCGTTAGAGATACCTATCGTAGCAGAAGTATAAAAGCATTGCTGATAATGATTTTTGAAAAAAAAATCATCAGTAATTAGCCGAGATATTAATCCTTAATATTAAGAAATAAAAAAATATATATTTTAGTACCAGGATTTTTTAAAAGTATTATTTGCCTTATATAATGCAAAACGTTCCTTACTTCGGTTATAGTGGCCTATTACGTTGCGAAATTTTCGGTGTTAAAATGTTTATTTTTTTCATGCGATTATTTATTATACATGCGAACCCTTCATAAATAATATGGTTTTTGAGACTAGTTTGTATTGAGGGGTCTCTCATTATGAATCTGGTGTATTTAAAAGTTAATTAAAAACATATCTGGAAAAATACGGCTTTGCAAATTTGCGAGTTCGTTTCTACACAAGCTCATTTAGCGCAATGCCAAGTTTAAACATTGAACAAGGGTTTTGTGTTAGCTACACTAGAAAGATGAAAGATTATTACTACCTAAATTTAGTTTTATGAAATGCCAAATGGAGTTTAACTATGCATTACCTTTTCTTCTCAGTACCGAGTTATGTTCCTAATAAATAGGTAAGGATAAGGTAAAAAAAAAAAAGTGTTATAAGAATAGCAATATTTTATATTATTTAGGCTTCATATCTCTTTGAACTTTTATGGTATACCATTCATATTTTTCTAGTATATTTGTATATATATATATATATTTTGTTTTACGAAGTCTTATTATTCTTTCAGCAACGATTTTCTTTTAACAATACAATTAAATCCTTCGTGATAAGGGCACTTTGCTATTTTTATATTTTTATTTTATTTTATTTTTTAACCACTGGTTTTTCAAAGTAGAAAAATTTTCTGTGCTTGAATCGCGAAAATGCTCGCGAATGTGTTTATTGTATGGAACCCTCTGGGCGCGAGTAACACTCGCACTTGACCTTTTTTTTCTTTTAAATATTGAACATAGCATAGTAAATGCCAATTACATCCAATTATACTACCGTGAATTACTCTTCGGACAGACAAATCGAATTCATAAACATTTTCAACTGTGTTGTGTTGGATAGGTTGAAATTTGATTTTCAAAATTGTATAGCAATAGACGGAAGCACTTAAATATTTTTTATAACCTTATACTTTACCTACTATCTTTATATACATGCCACTATTTAGCTAAAATGTAATTAAGAACAAAACACACTTAAAACTACTTAAATCACACTTTCAGAGATTATTTTATATAGACGGCCATGTATCTAACTCTTTGCGTGGCCCTGTATATCACTTTTCAACATTCTATAAGAAATTTTTGATTAAATTTACTTTTATAAAATATTGTAAAGTTTCAGGAATATTAAGATGTTCATATTCGAGATCCCGCTCTTGGGTATATACCGATTGGTTATCTTTGTATCCGCAATTTCGAAGAACTAAAATGTAAAATTGAGTTGCATTTGTCTTTGCTCTCATATAGCAGTGTTGCTAGATGAACGGGAGTTTTATTATTATTTTTTATTCGGAATGCTACCACATTTTGTTACGAGAAATACTCCATTTATTTAATGACGAATTAAATAAGACAAAAATTTCTATTCGAAAATAATGGTAGCATTCTGAGTAAAATAAAGGCCTACGTAACCAGAGGTGCAGAAAATATTTTTACTCCCAACATTTCTCCCAATCCGCATGAAAAATTCACCAATATTTAATGGTAAGCTATAGGTAAATGCTTGAAAAAATATTTTTCCAATATTTTTTAACTTATGCGCAAGTATGTATGGCAGGGAAAAATTATTTTCTGAAATTCATAGCAAATTTTCTTAAAAGTTTCAGCAGGATTCATTCCCAGCAGTAAATTTTTTTTCGCGATCTTTTGATGAAAGTTACGGTTATTTCGTGATCCTTTGACAAATTTTGCGGTTGTTTCGCCTTCCTTTTGACGAAATTCCCGGTTATTTTGCTCTATTTTGACAAAATTTGCGGTTATTTCATGATTTTTTGACGAAATTCCGGTTATTTTGACTTCGTTTGATGAAATATGTTGTTGTTTTGAGATAGATTGACAAAATGTGAAGTTTTTGTGATCTTTTGACGACATTTGCAGTTTTTTGTGATCTTTTGACGACATTTGCAGTTTTTTGTGATCTTTTAACGATATTTGTGGTGGTTTCGCGACATTTTGAAGAATTTTGCATACCTTTTGCGATGTTTGACAAATTTTGCGGTTTTTTGCGATCTTTTGATGAATTTTCCAGTTCTTTTGCAATCTTTTGAGAAACCTTGTTGTTATTTTGCAATCTAGTAACAAAATTTGTGTTTTTTTTCTGTAATTCTTGGACAAATTTTGAAGTAATTTTATGTTCGAATTTTCAAATTGATGACCGATTTTTTGGGGGCGGGGCCGGGGGGGGAGTCCTCCACATCCCAACAAATGCCTTAAATTTTCGGAAAATTCGAAATCGAAATCACCCATACATATTATTCTGAGATCGAATTTGTGACTGTCGCCATACTTATAATTTTATTTGCTGTGAAACTTTTCTATCTCAGAGAATTATGGAATTCGTTGTTAAAATCGAAATCAATTGCATATATTTTCTCAAAATTTCCCCAGATGGTTAGAATTTTCCTCGATCCTAGATCGCCAGATCGGAATATTCTGCACCTCTGTACCTAACTGGCTCCATGTGAAACATTTGTATATCAGTATACAAATGTTTCAGTATAAGAGAGTGGAACGGCGGCTAATCTCATCGCCTTAATTTAGGTAATTTTTCTTTCATGCACAATTATCAGATTTCATTCAAATTTTAGAGATAGGATCATTCTGAAAAAGGGTCTCCATAATACGTTTTGGGTGTTCATTGGTTAAGTATAAAAGGAGAAAATGGGGAATAACTTTCATTGATTTAAGAAAATGAGTTTTTCACTCAGAGTTTACCGATTTGCTACAATTTTGGATATAGGTTTATTTTGATAAGAGAATTCTTTTGTTAGATATAAAGGAAGGACGGGCGATTACATCCCCCCCTCTTAAAAAAGATTAAGGAAAACAGTTTTTTATGCAGAATTATCTGATTTGCTTCAAATTTTGGATGCAGATTCTTTCTGATAACGTAAATCCCTGAATAGTTATCGGGGTTAAATGGGTAAGTGAGAATGGGTAAGAACGGGCCATTACCCCCCCCCCCTAAATTAAATAAATGAGTTTATATGCAGAATTATCCGATTTGCTTCGAATTTCGGCTATAGGTTCATTCTCATACGGCGTACTCCTGATTAGTTTGAGCGGTTCAGTGGTTGAGTGTAAAGGGGATAGGGCAGCGAATCCCACCTTAATTTGTTTTTGAAGGGACATTATTCTTTAAACAATAAGGCTGTAATATATAATTAATGTGAATAGCCTGTGAGCTCTGTGTCATCAATTTAATTGGGTAATATTTCTTTTATTAAATATTGATTGGGGGTATGTACAAATTCTCTAGATCACATACAGGTTAGCACAAAAGTGTTCAACGACATCCGTTTATTAGCGCAGATTGCTGATTGTAAATTTCCAACTGTGCTATACGTTTCAATGAACTAACTGTTAACATATTATATGAGGACCCCAGAAGCCAAGGGGTATAAGTGACAAAAATTGAAAAAATTGAGTTAAAGTGCACAGGGTATCTGGAAATATGCTTTTTTCATTTCAAGTAAAGAAATATAGGTCATTTTCTGATTATTTGGGGAGTTATAGAGATAAACCACTTTTTTCGAAAAACAAACAATATTGATTAATTATACATTTAAAGAAAATTGTACTCTATTTTTTTAACAGTTATTGAAATGAGAGTTCATAGATTAGAATGCAACAAGCAGATGTTTCCTATTTCAATTTAGTCAATTGTTATTGATGTTCCAATTTAACATCAATTATCTTTAAACTCAATTTACTCCAAATCGACATTTTGTCACTTGTACCCCTTGGCTTCTGGGCTCCTCATATATTATAGATACAAATGCATAGATCATATACAGGGCTGCATAAAATAAAAAAATAGTAAAAAAACTAATATTTTCCGACTTGATTTTAATAGCAGAAATTGATTTTTGAAATGCGGTATGAAATTTCAAAGTGTTTATTCAGGCATCATATTTCACCTTAATTCAAGTTATGTTACAGTATACTGAATGTGTTGAAAAGTGTTACATAATCTATGATGGACGCTTAATTTTTCGTTCTTGTTTAAAATTGCATAATGTGTGTTGATATTTTCTCGTCTATCATAGAAAATTGTGTTTATAACGCACGATCTTTAAATAAAATAAATTAGGTTATCTCAACATTATACTAAAAATCACTTCGCTATTTTCAAATCAGCACAAATACAGATATGAATAATTTACAGAATTCCTGAAACAGACGCCTGTAATAAAAGCACCGTGTATCGACAATTTATTTAATTCTCACAGCAGAGCAGGAAGACCCAGTGGCATTCTCGTTGGAAGTAATTATCTCTCAGTTATTTCGCAGCAGTAATAAAATGCTCCTACGCCTATGAATAATAAAAAATTTGAAACTGCCGTTAGCACTAAAAATATTTTATTATGGTTCATTTACTTTTCGTTCAGTAGCAAAATATTTGGTGGAGTTTTTTCTTTAGGAGCAAAATGTTTTTCTTTTCTTTATTAAAGTACTTAGCAGCTGAAGCGTCGCCATTGAAAATTCATAGACCCTTAATTGTAAAAAGGTTATTTTACGACACATTTTGGTGTTTTTCTGATATCAGTCACTGTACGTTATAAGTATTCCAAAATTGACTATTACTAAACATTGATATATTCTTTATCTACATAACGATGTATCAGGGACATATAAATGTTTAATCACAACTGATGTCACAAACTTACCCCATCAGGTAAGCTTGTGACACTACCATCATAAAGTACTCTTACTTTATGATGGTAGTGTTTTTTGTCATAAAATGCAAGGGAAAAAAATCGTGAGTGACTGTGAAAATTATGCTAAAAACAAATAAAACTGAAAAAAAAAAAGATATTGATGTGTCATCAATTTGTCCCATTTTTCCACAAAAAATCAAGTAGCGTTTTGCAGTTTATTGTAAATGTACCACATCTTTATTTAAATAACACTTTCATAAGAATTCATACGCATATTTTTCTATTTAAATTTAGAAAATGCTCTTTAATTTAATATTTTAAATTCTATAATTAAAAAAATAACATTGTGTAATTTTCTTAGAAGTAATGCAAACAACAGAACCGCGCAATGTAATGACGCTTAACTAATAAAATAAATAAGGATGACAAGTAAAAAAGATAAAATCAAATAAAATGAGGAAACATTCAACAATAAATAAAATCATATTTTATGTTTTAATAAATGAGACGAAATAAAATGAAAATGCACAGTGTTTTTTATTTATTTATTTTTTTTTTTTTAATTTCCAATGGAGTTAAAGATGGATAAATCTCAAAAATCAGTTTTGCAAAAACTCCTAATCCCGTATCACTTCCTGATTTTTCAAATCCCCCTTGCACCTGAACAGACATAAAAGACTCCAGCATAAATTCTGGTGATGCAAAGTTACTGCCGTATACTGGTCTGAAATATATTCAGACTATTGCTGATAGAAAAAGGGAGACTTTGAGTTTGAGGGAAGTCTTTGAAGCCTTTCTACACAGACTTCTGGAGTATTGTGTCTGTTCGTTTGTTCTTTTTTTCCTCTAGACGTTGTAAATTCGTTATTTTCTCTGGATGTTTGGACATCAGTAATACAAACGCTTCTGCCGAGCAGGAAAATTAACTTTTTGTGTCTCTTAGTGATCCGGCTTTTTGTTATGTCTTCCTACTTCTAGTTTAACTCTTCTACGAAGATTTTCACCAAGCTTTCTGTCTTCGATCCCAAGATTTCTTCGAAGATTCTTTTAGGAAGTCGTTCCAAATTTAATGGATTCTATTTAATGGATAGATTCCAGTCGCCTGAAATCCAAACATCAGATTATTCTCAAGGTCCGATTGCCGGGTAATCATGAGCTATTTTAGATGATAAGGAAATTCTTCATTTAGTACATTTGCGCATCTGCTATCAGAGGTTTTTTTTTTTTTTTTTTTTTTTTTTTTTTTTTTTTTTTTTTTCCCCTCCAAATTGACAATGTTTGTCTGCAATGGGATTTTAGAAAATGGAACAATAATACAACAAGGGGCTGTAGGAGATGAATCTAGGAGAGAGTGCGATTAACTTAATCTTATTTTTACTTTCTTCTATCTTCAATAGAAGAAAGTATTGTAATCGAAATTTTTTTCGACTTCCGGTTTTCGACGGATTTACACGTTTTAGGGGTCAGAGATTCCAAAAAACATGTTTTTACAAAATGTCTGTCTGTCTGTCTGTCCGTGTGTCTGTGTGTCTGTGTGTCTGTATGTCGCCATTCTACCATCAAAAAGTGTATGAAGTTATGCATAGAATTGAACCAAATTTTATGTGAATGCTTTTGGTTATGGCAAGCAGGTCCTCCTACAGTTTTGAAATATTCCGTCGGAAGGGGGCGCTGCTATCGCGATTTTTGTGCCATTTTCAATATTGTACCGCTCAAAAGTATATGAAGTTATGCATCGAATTGAACCAATTTTTTTCTGTATGTGTATGACTATGGCTAGTTGGTCCTCCCTGAATTTGAAAAAAATCCGCCGAAAGGGGGCGCTGCAATCGCCATTTTTGTGCCATTTTCAATATTGTACCGACCAAAAGTATATGAAGTTATGCATCGAATTGAACCAAATTTTTTATGTATGTGTATGGCTATAGCTAGTTAGTCCTCCCTGAATTTGAAAAAAATCCGCCAGAAGGGGGCGCTGCAATCGCGATTTATGTGCCATTTTCAATATTGTACCGACCAAAAGTACATGAAGTTATGCATCGAATTGAACGAAATTTTTTGTGTAATTTTTTGTGTATGACTATGGCTAGTTGGATCGCCCTGAATCTGAAAAAAATCCGCCGGAAGGGGGCGCTGCAATACCGAATTTTATGCCATTTTGAATATCGCACCACATAAAAGTGTATGAAGTTAGTTCTAGAACTGAACTAAACATTTTGTATATGATTATTTTTTGGTAAGGCAAGTATAGGTCCTCCCTGAATTTGAAAAAAAATCTGCTTATCATTCTATTGTTCATCGGCTCGTGCAGAGATGGAAATTCGTTTTTACTCCGATTAATTGATAGGAGCAGAAATTTAAGATGAAAATCAAAGTTGGTAAGGTATTGAATTAAAATTATTAAAGCATTAAAATGAGTAACTATTTTTTTTATATTAAAATGTATGTATGAGATAGAAGAAAGTTTTGGGATTGGTACATCCAACTAGTTTTCGTGAAGACATTGTACTTCTAGTCCGGTATGAGAGTCTACGTTACTTAATTTAGCTTACGTTTATATGTTCTCGTGATCTTACACGTCTATTATGACCTGGAAAATGTAAAATTTATATTTAATTTTTAAATGAAAATCTTCTAGGATTAGTTTCCGATATAGTCGTGGTGTCACAAATTAGTTCCATTAAGTATCGATATTTTGATTATTCTGTTGTATCCCAAATAAATGTTATTTGACAACGACAACTAACTAACTCTATAACAAAAAAGAATATTTACCTGTGTCAGGTGGTTCTCATGCATTTTAGGATTTAGCATACAAAGTATCCGGACTTTGAGGAAACATTGTTTGAGCCCTATTCAACTTTATATAGGATAGCGAGAACTAACAAGGTTTTGGAAAGTTGGTTAATGGCCATTAGGTGAGAAGGAACATGGTACTAGGATCTGGCACTGTTTTTACTCGTGGACAGAGAGGTAGATTCGAAATATGAAAATTATACCTTCTATCACAAAGTAACCCTTACTGTCACAAAAAAATCTTTTTAATGAAAATCTTAGAAATGAAAATTGGAAATAAAGGATGGCATATATTGGCATATATTGCTCATATACATTTCTAAATATCGCATAATTTAAACTTTCACATTATCGAATAGAAAAACGCGTGGGTAAGTGTGATCACAGCCCGCACAGATTATTTCGTTTAGTATAAAGAACTTATCCTTTAATTAATAAATTCAAATTGTTAATTTGTAATTATTAAATTTTTACATAGACCGTATCACCAATAAATTTAATTTTACAATAATTATAAAAGTTTGATATTTTTTTAATCAAATTAAAAAATGTTCAAATCAAATTATCTATCTATCTATTTATCTATATTGTAAAAACCAAACATATCTGAGCATAACGCAATACGCCATTTTGCAAATGACAACACTTTGAAATTTGAAATGAAATTTCGGTTTTGAAATTTTTGATATTACAAATTTCTTAACATCTCACATTTTCAATTTTTGCATCGTCATATAGGAAAAAAATGTACTTTTAAATTTGTTTGAAAACTGTATCTTAATTATTTCTGAGGTTTTTTTTTTTTTAGTTTTATTTATTTATTTATTTATTTTAGTTTTGAATACCGTTTTTGTAATTCTGGCAATAGATTAAATAGGTAATAGGTAGGTAATTAGAAATACTCCATTTCTATTAAAAATAAAGGAAAAAAAAACTATATGGAAAAAGAAAGAATAGAGATGAAGTATGGTGGTTGAGGATGGTGACAAAAATGTAACCCTAAAATCATACTACATAGCCATAAAATCATGCTACAGCTACATAGGCCCCAAAACAACCACGTGCTTTCACAAAAAACGAGAAAAACTTTTTGTAATACAGCTTTTAATTCATAATACAATGAAATGCTATTTTAGAATGCTTAAATATATAAACACATCATTTTCATTTAGAGAAAAATGCATGGTTGATGTCAAAGAATTCGGTCTCTGTTCCACGTGATTATTTTATTTGGGTAGAATAAGATATTTAAATTTAAGTGATGACGCGCATAGTATTGCAAACAGGTTTTACGGCATACTTCACCTCCATCTATCTCTTTCCTCCATGGAAAAAATATAGATTAGCCTTAACTAAACCAAATCAAAAGATATTTTTCTATTAATGCTGTATATAAATGATTGTCTAATATACAGTTATCTTTCAAAAGCTTTTCTGAATTGATTGTTTCACATAATTATTAGTTTTGCATTTAAAAATAAAAGTTTCAAATATAAGAAACAAAGAAAAATGAAGGTAATAAAATATATTGTCTTCCTTGCCTAAAAAAAGGTCACTGAAAAATCTTATTTAGCAACAGAATGACACAGCCAATAACAGCTGAAAATTTCATTCACACTTTTTTTGACTGAAGAAAATATCAAAATTATCTTGCAAAATGATTTTTTGAAAGTAAATATCAAATACACAAATTATCAAACATCATGCTATTTTGAAAATAAATATCACGAATTTGAAATTGTCGAAAATATAAAAAATCTTAATATTTAAAAAATAAATATCGGACATATTTCAAGATATATGTCATGATATATATCCATTGATACATATCAACAAACCCTGATTTTTACAGTTTTTTAGTAATAGCTGAAATTAAAACTGTTGTAATAAGAAAAGGAAATAAATTTCTACTTCCAAAACTAAATACCTGATCAGAATCTGTTAATGATAAACTTGTTTTATCTAGTACTAAAGATGACGACAGTATTGATTAAGATCATACCACACATGTGTAAGAAATCAATAAAGTTGATTACTTTCTTACAAAAATATCGGGGGGAAAAAAACCAAAATTTTGAGACACATAGGGAATGTTCGTTGGACAGATGATTCCTAAGATATTTACTTATCAGATATTAAGTGTTAAATCTCACTTCCAATTTCCACAGATGGGTCGGAACGACCGATTATATAACTAATTTTCCAAGTTCACTTATATCATATAATATTGAAAAATCAGGACTTTTATATATTGATGTATTTAGAAAACATTCTTGAAGGTGAGTTTCATTCTGTATTTCCTTAAAACAAAAGTTTTTTTTGTTGTTGTTAGTATAAAATTAGCTATTGTTATTGTACAAAATATTGTTTTAGTTATTGTACAAAACAATTAATTAGTTATATGCCTATTGCCTGAACTATACAGTATGTTCTAATGTACAACAGGATGTTACCTTAGGACAGATTGCTTTCCCTATTTTAAATGAATGGCAAATTTTTATTTTCAAACTGCTTGAATTTTTAAAAATATATTATAGAGAAATATGTTAATGTATTGAAATGTTGCCTTTAAATTTTAAATCTGATTATAATCATTGAAGTAAAACATTGAAATGTGAAAGTTATCCTGAGGTACAACACTCTCCCCTATCTCTGTTTATTGACGGACATTGCTGGGTGAGAATTATTGGGCTATGCGTTTAACTGAACTAACTTTCAACATTCTATGGCGTATACATACAAATCCATAAATCACATGCAGAGCTAAAAAAAAAATTGGCGGATTTTTTTTTTTTTTTTTTTTTTTTATATATATATTGATAGTAATTACAGAAATTGTATTTTTAAATTCGTTATACATTATTCGAACTACTTATTCAAACAATTTTTAATTTAATAAACTACAAAGTTTTATTGCAATATTTTGAATGTGTTGGAAAATGCTTCATAATTTATACTGGACGCATGATTCTTTGTTCTTGTTAACTTTCCTGTCATTTTCTTTTCTCTCAACAATTTTTTTTTTCATTGTACGGCAATATTTGTCATTAATCTTTATGTTTGAAATAAAGAAAAATGTTTTTCATAATAAAAAATAATCTTGAAATAGAGGAAAAATTATATATTTTAATAAATTCACTAGCTCGTGCTTTCTGACCAAGTGTAAAAAACGTTGTGAATTTTCCATAATTGGTTTTGGTGCTCATGCTAAATGAATGTATTTTAACGAAACATTTTTGGAAAAATTACGAATTGCAGTCACGAAATTAAGTGTGATTTTCAAGATAATCATTCATAGTTGTAAAAGGGTCAGTCCATATCAAACCAACCAATGAGTAAAATTTCAGGTCTTTAGATTTTGTTAATTTTTGGCTCAGATGTTGTACAAGAACAGTAGATAAAAAATACAAATTTGAAATTTTTTTAACCATTTGTTTTTAAGTTATTAATTTTTAAAATTTTAAAAATTTAATGAAATTTGTATTGTTTGGTAATCTTTAATCTGCTGTAACATGAGAACTATTTGACCTAACAAGTTGAAATTTAAGTCAGTTTTTTCAGTTTTTTATGCTGTTTCATAGGATATATAACATGACCAAATTATTTTTTAAAAAATATTTTTTTCTGTAAAAAATTTACGTAAAATTTTTAAAAATTCAAAATCGGAATTTTTGATTTTGTTTAAAAAAATATATTATAACACCCTTTTAGCAACTTTTATGCCAAATTTTATGATGGAACTCTTATGGTATCATAAAGAAAAAAAATATTTTCTATATCAATGGTCGACCAGTTTCTGTAAATAAATCTCATTATATTATGTTAAAAAGCAAATTGACTATAAAAAGTAGTCCATTTTTGTTTCCAAAGTTCATATTTCTCATTCATTCTGGTTAAGTTTAATTATCAAATAAAATTTTAGTATATAATTCACTAGGTTTTATTATTTTGTTAAACACATAATAGTAAAAATGAAAATTAATCAAGATAACTAATGTTTGTGTAACTGACAAGCTTTTTTGATAAAGTGCTGTTTAAATTTATACTGGCAGATGTTGCCTAGCAACAGACATACCAAAATATAAGAAAATTTCTAATTGCAAACGATAAACTGAATGAAAGACATTATCTCTATTTCTGCAGCTATTTCTAAGCTGTGTGAAAAAATAACATCTTTATTTATTTATTTTTTGTTTGTTTGTTGTTGTGATTCGAATTGTTTTATGAGAATGTAAGATCTTCTGTAGTGGCACACTATCTCAAGTCTATTGCTGTCTGTTTATAATTTTCTTTATACAATTTAGGTTTTTTATTTTATTTCCTACTAATATTTCTCTGAGTTGAAGGCTGATTTGTGTTATAAAATACTAAGAGTGAAGTGGCTTTAAACTGAAAATGGACATAAGATGGGATAAATTTTGTTGTAATCCATTTAAAAAGCAAAAACATAGGGTAAGTAAAAAATTTAAGAAATGTTACATTGTGGATGACGACATTAAAATATGACATTGAAAAAGGCATGAAAATCTGCGCTTCTTGCCGTTTACAATTAGGCAAGGAAAAGCATCCCTCAAATTGTGAAAATGACATTGATATTAATTTTTCAGACATTCCAAATGATGCCAATCCAAAACCAGATTGTAGTAAAGATGACCCTGAATTCATAAATGTGGAATCTGGTTTTGATTATTTGAATGCATCCTTAACATCTATTGGAGAGTCACCTATTATTAAAAGTAAATGTTTAAGTAGTAAAAGGTACTGTAAGGAAAAGAATGAAAAAGTTACGCGCAGGTTGAATGAATGTTTCTTTCAATCAGTTTCTGATGAGAGTGACATAGGGTGTAAGTGTGGACAAACAGAAATGATAGAGCAGCTAAAAGATAATTTTTTTAGAGCAACTAAAAGTGAGAAATTACAAATCTTAACAGTTTTACTTAAAAACTGGTCATGTGCAAGAATTGAACGTGAATTTGGTGTAAGTAATTTCATTGCAAGAAAAGCAAAAAAAAAAAAAAAAAAAAAAAAAACTAGTTGAAGAAAAAGGTATTTTATCAACTCCGGACCCAAAACCTGGTAAAATCATATCAGCTGAAACATCTGCTACAGTACAGGATTTTTATAATAATGATGATGTTAGCAGACAAATGCCTGGAAAAAAGGATTACATTTCTATGGGTAAGGATGTTGATGGTAAGTCAATTCATGTTCAAAAAAGACTAATTTTAGGAAATTTACGTGAAGTTTACAGTCTTTTCAAATCAAAATTTCCTAATTTTAAAATTGGCTTTTCGAAGTATGCTGAGTTAAGACCCAAAAACTGTATAATTGCTGGTGGTAGTGGCACTCATTCTGTGTGTGTCTGTACAGCACACCAGAATATTAAGTTGATGATTGCTGGAGGTAATTTACATAATAATTACATTACCTGGATCTGACAATCCTCTTAAGACTTACAAAGAATGTATAGCAAAGATAATGTGTAATCCATCAACACAATCATGCTTTTTAAACCAATGTGCTTGCTGTCCCAAAATTGATGACTTCAAAGAAGCTCTGATGGAATATTTTGAAGAAAATATGGTTGAGAACATAACCTACAAACAATGGATTTGAGTGGATCGTTGCACTTTTGAAACCATGATTAAACCAGTTGAAGATTTTGTTCAAGAATTTAGTAAAAAGTTAGTGCATCTAAAAAGACATGATTTTGTGGCAAAACAACAATCGCAGTTTTTTGCTGAAAAAAAATCGACATTGCAAGAAAATGAAGCTGTAGTAACGTGCGACTTTTCAGAAAACTATTCATTTGTCTTGCAATTTGAAGCACAAGGGTTCCACTGGAACAATTCTATGGCCACTGTGCACCCAGTTGTTGTTTACTCCCAAGAAAAAGACCAAGGAACAGGCAGAGCCTGATTACTAACGGGGCACTCTCTCACCAGAAAAAATTTATAGAAATTTTCGTCTTCTTTAAACGCCCTTTTCATACAAGATTACTGTCATGAATAAGGAAAAATTCTTTATTTCTTTTTCCTGGTGGGAGAGTGCCCCGTTAGTAATCAGGCCCTGGGAACAGGTAATATGTAATAAGTAATAGTTGTTGTCTGGTGCAATATGATAAAGTTAAAATTATTTTCAACGTTAAAACACCAGAATATTCGTATTCCAAGCATACCGGTTTCGGTAGCATATAGCATACCTTCCTCAGTGCTAAAGATAGTGGAAATTTGCTCATATATATACAGGGAGGATGGGGATTCAAGAAATAAGTTTCTTGACCAATAGGAAAACAGAGGATCCTAGGCAACAGCCAATAGGAAAACAGAGGTTCCAAGGCAACAACCAATAGCAAAACAGGGAACAGCAATAGGAAAATTGGGTGGAAAATGGAAAAGATATTGCGAGAATTGCATTAAAAGATTAAGAAAAATTAGTTTCAATGTAATATTTCCAACAGTCTGATAATGGTGGAATAGCAAAATCACAATTAACGAGATTAGCAAGATTTTTATGGATATGGAAAGCTTCAAGGAAGTTAAGTTCTTGTATAGACTAACTAAACCTACTAACTATCTAACTAAACCTACTTCTATACAAGAACTTAACTTCCTTGAAGCTTTCCATATCCATAAAAATCTTGCTAATCTCGTTAATTGTGATTTTGCTATTCCACCATTATCAGACTGTTGGAAATATTACATTGAAACTAATTTTTCTTAATCTTTTAATGCAATTCTCGCAATATCTTTTCCATTTTCCGCCCAATTTTCCTATTGCTGTTCCCTGTTTTCCTATTGGCTGTTGCCTTGGATCCAGGGGCGGATCCAGAGAATCGTTTTGGGGGGGGGGCGATACCGAGTGATATGTAACCAACAGTCACAATTTTCTGTTCAGGGGTGATTCTGGATGAAATTTTTTTTTCGGAAATTCGCATCGCATTTTCGGAAATCGGCGGGGGGAGGGGGGGTCGTGAGTTCCCCCCCCCTCCAGCGATCTTCGGACAAAATCGGCGTTTTCCCGCTATCTTCAGACGAAATCAGCAATATTCTAGCAAAATCGGCGAGTTATTGCGATTTTTTGCCTAAATTGGCGGTTTTTCCGCGATCTTTTGACGAAATCGACGTTTTCCCATGTTTTTTTTAAAGTGAAATCGGCGTTTTTTCGACGATCTTTAGACAAAATTGCTTTTTTACGCGATTTTTTCTCGAAAACGGCGTTTTATTCTCGCGATCTTTTGACGAAATCGGCGTTTTTTTCCGTGATATTTTGATGAAATCGGCGTATTTTTTTCAAATATTCTTTTGACAAAATATTTTAAAGCTATCTTTTATCGAAAACGGCATTTTTTCCCGCGATCTTTTAAAGAAATCGGCGTTATATCCGCAATCTTTAGACTAAATCGGCGTTTTCCCGCCGTCTTCAGAAGAAATCAGCGTTTTATCTGCGATATTTGGTGAAATTGCCGTTTTTTCCGCGATCCGCACAGGAAATTCACGTTTTTCATCGATCTTTTGACAAAGTTCGTTTACAAAAACACTGACGAAATCGTCGTTCTTACACGAAATATTGACGAAATATATGCTATTTCGGCGATCCTATCAGGAAATTTGCATTTCTACGCGTTTTTTCCGCGCGCAAAACCGTACAAGTTGGCAACTATGCGGAACTGATAACCCAATTTCAAATTTTCGGAAGAGCATGCCTTAAATTTTCGGAATTTTCGGACGAGAATCATCCCTGTTTCTGTTGATTAAATTATTCCTTGGAGTTAATTATTAAATAAATATGACATAATTAATGTAATTTAAAAATACTACATATTCTCCATTATCCGACGTTCGATCAATCGAAACATTCGGTTAACCAATCCTTTTAGTATATAATTTCCTCTATTCTCAAAATATGGCTTATTGCAAAAACATATTGTACCTTGTAAAATAGAATTTAAGTGAAAAGTGAAACTATACATACAAAAAGTAGTTTAAAAAAATTATACTTACAATTATTCTGTTTTCACATTTTTTTTTTTTTTTTTTTTTTTTCTTGAATAACTCCAGAATGTCCATATTTGCATCTTTTCGTTTCGGAGGCATTCTCGATAACACTGTTATATATATATATATATATATATATATATATATATATATATATATATATATATATATATATATATATATATATATATATATATATATATATATATATATATATATTTTGTTTTAAATTTAAAAAAGAAAAAGAACATTTAAATTTTAACTACTATTGCCTCTGTATCCCAAAGTATAGAGAAATAAGAATGAAATACAGTTTAAAGATTTCCGGACGAACTGTTACCAGCAGTGTTGCCAATCTGGGAATAATTACCCGAATTGCGGGTATTTTCAAAGGCTTCAGGGTATTTTCGACGTACAAGTTTTAATATTTTACTCTTTTATCATTAGTTTATATTATTTTCTCACTGGCAACGTCAACCAGAATTTTGTATCCTAAAGTGTGTTTCAAGCAGCGATGACAAATGAAGATGAATTAGAGGGGAGTGAGTGCGTGGTCATTGTTAGGGCCAAACCTTGAGGGGTCGTGTGTAGGAAATTTTGTTTCTCCCATTTCTCTGTAAGTAATTAAACCAGGATTTTTCTAACGACTGTCGAATCTGTTCTTACAATAGAAAAACCATTTACCCCTTCTTGTGGTGCTGTATTACATAAAGATTTATCGGTCGGTCAAGGCAGGCTGTCGAAGGTGCAAACGATTAGTTATTCGGTCCGTTTAAAGTTTTTCTCCCTTCTTGGAAAATCTTCTTTCTATGCAAAAAGAAAGAATTCATGTTTATCAGATTTCATCTGGTCAGAGAAAAGAGCCGGACCTTCGATGAAAGAACATTTCATATCCTCAGTGTAAAATAAAGAATGAAAAATCTTTCAGTAAGATGGTTGTCGGGCACATTGATAAAGGGTTAAAAAATGTCAAAGTATGAGAATTTGTCAAGCGAGTCTATATCGTTTTAGCGCAAATAACTGATTTCGTGCGTTGATTTCATACAACAGATGAAACTTTGATGGAAATTGAACTTCAAAAACATTAGATTAAAAAAAAAAAAAATGCATCATTTTGTTTCATTTTGCGACGATTTTGAATCACCTTCATATGTTTTTTTTGGGGGGGGGGCGATCGCCCCGATCGCCCCCCCCCCGTGGATCCGCGCCTGCTTGGATCCTCTGTTTTCCTATTGGCTATTGCCTAGGATCCTCTGTTTTCCTATTGGTCAAGAAACTTATTGCTTGAATCCCCATCCTCCCTGTATATATATGAGCAAATTTCCACTATCTTTAGCACTGAGGAAGGTATGCTATATGCTACCGAAACCGGTATGCTTGGAATACGAATATTCTGGTGTTTTAACGTTGAAAATAATTTTAACTTTATCAAGGAACAGGTAATCTAATTCTACTTCATAAGAGTATAGTATTCATCTCAGAATGCTTAACATACAACACAGTCCTTGTACATGTTTTTCAGAAAAAGCTAATAGAATTTTTGAGAGGTATTTTGCCCAACTTGAAGAAGCTGTACTACTTTTCAGATGGCTCAGCAGCTCAATACATAGACTGCAAAAATTTTATTAATCTTTGCTATCACAAAAAAGATTTTGATGGAATTGAGGCCGAGTGGCATTTTTATGCAACGGCACATGGAAAAGGTGTACACAGTCAAGAGGCTTGCTGCTAAAGCTAGCCTCCAAAATCCAACAGATAATCAAATATTGACACCTTTTCAACTTTTTTATTGGGGTATGAGAAATATACTCTCTGTCACTTTTTTTATGTGAGTATTGACGAATATGTTGAAGAAGAAAAGGTGTTGAAATACAGATTTAAAGAAGCTGTAACAGTTGTTGGGACTCAAAATTTTCATTTTTTGTTTGGAAAAATTGTGGGGTATGTTGCTTGTGACTATGAAAATGAGTGACGGGTGGCATGTGTTCTCACAAAAGATCAGGTTGAAGAAGACGTTAAAGTTTCTTTCCTTCATCCAAGCGGACCATCTCCGTTATTCACTTATCCTACAAGAGCAGACATTTTGACAGTACCAAAAGACTTTATTTTATGCAAACTACTTCCAATCACTGCAACAGGCAGAACATACACAGTACCCAAAGAGGAAATGGAAAGAGCAGGTCAAATTTTACAAAAGAAGAAAAAATACTTGTACTAAGATCTAAAAACTGAGCTCCACTGTGCCAAATTGGGTACGTAATTTGTTAAGTAAAAAGATTTGTTCATTAAATATCTAAAATTTAATATTTGTTTTTAATGAAACAGGCTATTCTTAAATTTCTCCAATTTGTATTTCTTTCCATGTAAGTAATACTCCGGTCTAAACTGTGCAGCATACCTTAAATTGTTTTTTATTACAGATTTACATGAACATTGACACAAAAAAATATTTTTTTTTCTTTGTCACACCACAGGAGTTCCATCATAAAATTTGGCATAAAAGTTGCTAAAAGGGTGTTTAATGAAATATATTTTTTTCAAGAAAATCAAAAATTCCAATTTTGAATTTTTAAAAATTTTACATAATTTTTTAACAGAAAAAAATATTTTTAAAAAATAATTTGGTCATGTTATATATCCTATGAGACTGAACAACTGAAAAAAACTGAAAAAAAAAGATTCAAATTTTAATTCTGTAGATCAAATAGTTAAGAAGTTATAACCGATTAAAGATTACAAAACTATACAAATTTTGTAAAATTTTCAAAATTTCAAAAATTTATAAATTTAAAACGAATTGTCGAAAAAACTTTAAACTTGACAATTTTAATCTCATAAGTACAACAAACAGGTAAAAAATCAGAACAATCTAAAGCATAACCACAAAAAAATATTTTTTTATTGGTTGATTTCATGTGGAATTACTCAAAAGAGAGTTTTGAAAAAAAAATTACTTTTATAATATATATATATATATATACTAGGGGGGCGCCGCCCCCCTGCTCGCTATGCTCGCCAACCCCCGCGTAATCGCTTCGCGATTCCAAATTATTGGCTACCCCTGCTTGCTGCGCTCGCCAATACCCCATGGTATGAATAAGCAGTTGCAGACCTTTCAAATGATATGTCACACGACTGGTGTTGTAAAGAAATTAAAAATGTGCTCCCCTGGGGCGCAGAGTGGGGGTGACACACAAGACATCCATAAAATGAATAAACAGTTGCAGACCTTTCAAATGATGTGTCACACAACTGGTGTTGTAAAGAAATTAAAAATGTGACCCCCCCCCTGTGGAGAGCAGAGTGTGGGGGTGACACACAAGACATCCATAATATGAATAAGCAGTTGCAGACCTTTCAAATCTTGTGTAACATGACTGGTGTTGTAAAGAAATTAAAAATGTGTCCCCCCTGGGGAGCAGAGTGGGGGATAACACACAAGACATCCATTATATGAATAAGCAGTTGCAAATCCCTCAAATGATGTATCAAACGACTGGTGTTGTAAAGAAATTAAAAATTTGGCGAAATATTGCAGTTATCACCAAGTTGGCGTCACTTTTGACAACTAATTTTGGTCGCCAAATTTGGCGATATATCGCCATGTTGGCGACAAACTTGGCGATTGTTGGCGATGGTAACCTTTCCTCTCTTTATGGTAACCCATACGGCGATGCATAGACGGAGCCCTTTCCTGATTGGTCTATTCGGCTCATGGAAGGAGTGGACAACCCGGATTCGTTAGTTCCGGAAATCTTCCACATCAGCATCATTCCAGGAGTCATTCCTTTTAAGGCTAGTTTTTTTTACTATAGAAGGATATATATATATATGTATATATATATATATATATATATATATATATATATATTAAATTTTAGTTCGAAAAGTCTTGTTTTGATGGTTTCGTTAAAAGTTCATCAAGATCTGAATAATGATACTTTATCTCGCTTGTCCCTTTTTTCTTGTCTTATTTTGACGTCCTAGGCTGTAATTTTCGTAAAACTTAGCCAATCACCTCAACATTTCGATATATTGTTAAAGAACGTAGCATTACTTTGTGTTTAAAAATAATTATTGTATCCCATGTAGTTTCTATTCTTTTAACAGGAATACGCAAATATATATACATCAACTTCCACTAAACATCAAAATGAGCAATATCAGTAACAATGAGATTTAAAGTGAATAGCAATAAAATTTTAAATCGAGAGGATTGAATTTTGTGTCGATCTGTTAAGTAATAAATAAACGCCATGTCAAAAATATACTGAAATTTCAGATGCTAAGAAAGAAAAGAAAAGTAGACAGCTTTTTCGGGGCTTCTAAAGCTCCATCATCAATGCAATAATTAAAAATACAAAAATCGAAAGCATAAAATCATAGAGGGAGCGACCAATGTTAAGAAAGAGAGACCGTCTCTCATTGACCACTTTGACTGCTTGTGTAATTAGCTTTAGAAGCTCCAAAACAACTATCTGGGAACTGGGATCATTTTTTACATAAATAATTTTATTTGTGCTTTTGTCACGTTGTCTATTCGTTTCTTAATAACAATATAGGACTCTCACAAAAAGGTCGTGCAAAAGCCGTGCTCTGACATCTACCAATTGACCAACTTCTACGCGCCGACTGACAGTCAACAATTAACTATCAATGCAGTAAGTAAGGTCTTCCCAATACTTTGAAGACTATTTTATTGCCGAAACGTCAGTGAAGGCTTACTTTGGAGACACGAAATTTTTTTGTGTCTGTCTGTCAGTCTGTCTGTTCCGCGATAACTTCCGTAAAAAGCATCCGATTGGCTTGAAATTAAGTGGGTATGTTAGTGAGGCACTGGGATTAAGCTGTATAGTTTTTTGTAAGATTTGGTTCATTCGTTCCGAAAATATAGAATATTTTATTTTGCGCAATAATGATTTTCTATGGCAAATCCAATGATTTCCATTTTTTTTTTCTTGAGAGAAAATGTCACATTATGATAAATGGATGCTGAAATTTACCGGTTAAATTATTTGTATTGTTTTGAAATTTTGTCAATTCATTTGTCAGATTTTTAAAATTATTACTGTAAATTTTGGAGAATTTTTATAAATGTATTCCAATAATATAAACTAATTTGTTTTAGAGACTTACTTATTTCAAATGCATTTATTTCATTTTCTTTATTTTCTCTTAATGGTTGCTAAGCAACCATTCATCCTAATCCTTATTTTTATAATATTATAAATTTGAATGCGTGCAATTATTGAACTCGAAAATTTAAATGAAGTCAACGTCAAAACTGATGAATTAATGTCTTTGTATCTTTGTGTATAACTATAACATAGCCCAGAAAAGAACATAGGCTATGTTTTATTGATTTTATTCATATATTTTCCTTAATAATTCAAAATTTCCTTCTTTTTCATGCAGAATCAATAGCGATCTTTTAGATAAAATTTAACCAATTTCCTTTATCGTTGCCAAAAAAAAAATCAAAATCTGGAATAATTTGTCAACGGCAATAAGTTTCAACTGAGCAAGTTCCATTCGAAAAATTAAACTAAGAAAATATAAATATGACGTCAGAATTAAAATAAAAACAAATATAGCACTTTGTTAAATATTAAACACGGAAATTTGTTTCGTTAATAACAAAAATGGAGGCACAATTAGAAGTAAAAGAAATAAAAAATAATTATATTTTTAACAAATATTTCACCTTATAAAATTTGACGTCATAATTGAAATAAAACAGGTATTTTATAGTAGTCGTTAAAAATATAAGAAACATGGATAGCAATAACTCATGAATAATGACGTCATTGCCGAAACTTCAGTGAAGGCTTATTTTGGCGACACAAAATTTATTGTTTTCCGCCTGTCAGTCTGTTCTGTTTGTCTGTCTGGCCGCGATATCTGCCACAAAATGCAATCAAAACCTTTTTTTTTTTCGGAAACAAAATTGTAAAACCCTAGATTACTGAGTTTACACTTTCAAAAGTTCCTGATACATCAGATTTAGGTGTGGACAGGTATGTAGAAGTATGAGGATAATGAAAAATGCTTATTAAAACTGTTACTTATCCTTATAAATCAAAATGCATAAAGAAATAGAAGATATACGATAACCATTAGCAAATTGATAGAAAGTTACAAATTTAAGTTTAATGAGACTGCAGGGGGTTCAGGGTGGCGGAGCCCCCTGAAGAAATCTACTATGTTATAATAAAAAAAACAAAAATAATAGATGATGAAAATTTCAGAATATCCTAACATAATTAAATCTTTAATTTAATGCTTTTGTTGCTTGAAAACTTCTTATTCTTATTTTATTCTTATAAATAATTACGTAATTTGAAAATTTTAAATTACAGTTTCCAGGAAGTTGAATATTACCCAAAGTGTGTTATAAAAAAGAAATGATGTGCAAAGCTGACGATGAGGCTCTTGATCTGCAGATTTACTAGTTTATTTATTTTTTAATTTCTACAAATTACTCGATTCAACAGTCAAATACTGTATTTGATTATTATTAAATACAGCCCTCCCCCAATAAAATAAACGGTTTTTATTAGCATCCTAGCTCATAGTTTTTTTTCTAAAATCAAGATTCCCCCCCCCCCCCCCCAATATAGCATAACTTGTAGGAAATATACATTTTTCGAAGCACTCTTATATCCTATCTGCACATAAAATATTTTTAACACTTTTATATCTTTAACATATTTTTATGCATGTTTCTTTAAGATATCAAGCAAGATGATTGAATGAAACGAATGAGTATCAGGTTGGTTAAGTACGTAAATTGTTTAGACAGCAGTCAGGTTTATTCATATGGACAATGGAATATGTTATATATTAACATGATATGTTTAGTATTGATATTTTTATTTTATTTTATTTATTTTGAGTAATTATAAGTTATTTAAAGTCTCGACTCTATTACCATTATTTTTTCTGTTTATATTATAAGTTAAGCAATGAATGTTAAGTATTGCAACAACCTTCTCTTTGTCTTGAAGCAATATTTGTCATTGTCACGTTTTTAATGAACTAATATATTTTTATCACAGCGCAAAACAATCAGTTTAAAGGAATTAAGTTTACATCGTGCGTTAGAAAAGGCACAAAACAGAAAAATCATATGTCAAACGTTGATTATGAAAGACTTCCCTACATATTTCAAACACTCTAACATAACTTCACTGTTCAATATTATGAAAGAGGGTGTCTAAAACAGATTGAAAAACGCATACTTCATAAAAAAAAAAAAAAAAAAAAAAAAAAAAAAAAAAAAAAACAAGTTGAATGTAGATTCTGCCATTGCAGAATTCAGTTTCGCCTCCGATTAGGAAAAAAAAAAAAAAAAAAAAAAAAAAATCTATAGACGTTTTTTAGAAGGGCGACCCCGTTTAGATTGCAATGACCTAACTTCATTTTTCTTGTGTTTATCAATATAATAGCAAATAGAACGGCGTGAAATACCCAATAGAATAGCAATTTCTCTCTGAGACATTAAAATTGCGGAATAATAAAGAGATACAATTTGACGTGCTACTTCTTCATTGACTAGATTCAACAAAACGGATTTTTTCTTTAGTTTAAACGCTTTTTTATAGACTCTGAGTAAAAGGAAATGCAATTTAACAATAAAACGAGTGGAATCCCGTCGAATTCGACCCGATCGATTTGGTTTTTTAAAAAAAGCAAAAATAATTACATTATTGAATCAATATATAATAAATATATTTACAAAGTAAATGTCAAGTTTGCCAGTTACGATTTTGCATGCAAATATTCGCACATCTTCAGTTAAAATTGTAATCTGAGTGCCGGCGAAATCCAGAAATTTTATTTTATACGCACTCACAGAAAAATAGTTTTTTATTTAAAAAAAAATACTAATTTCATTTTTACTGTGACATTATTTTCACTGACTGAAGTCATCTGAAAGTAAAATCTCAATCTCAGTGTCCATAATGAAAAGAAATATTGAAGTGTAATATCGGGTACTACTAGGTTATCCCGTCGACCAAAAAATGATCGCCAAATTATAAGATTAAATGCCAATAATGGATGATCGTGAATGTCACATTCAATGACATTAAATACGATTCATGTGTTTAAAATGTCATTGATTTTTATTTCGACTTTTTATTAATATTTTTATTAATATTCTACTAATTATTTGTTTTTTCGTTATTTAAAATAAAAATTATGTCAATATGTATAATTTGGCTATTAGTTTGGCGATTTGTACAATTTGGCAAAATTGGTCGACGGGATAACACAGTAGTACCTAATATCGTTATGAGTAAAAATGCGATGTTTTAAATGGTGACGTAATTTTCTCTTCAAATTTTTTTAAAAGTTACTGTTATTAGTAACTGTGTACATCCGTAATAATATTGTAATTCCCATTTATCTGGTTGCTGAAATACATCATTTTCCTCATTTGGAATTTCTCTTATTTTGATTTAGACATTAATTTTTATCATAAATTATTTTCTGTTATTTTATTTACATTATTAATATTATTTCTCAGTAAATATATTTTTTTTAACCTCAATTAGTGCATAATTATACGCAATCATTTTGGAAAATAAATTTTTATTATCGAGAGAAAAGCTTAACTATGTTGCCACCATTTTGAAGAAATGTCATGAAAAAGCTTTTAAAATTAAAAATAAAATATAAAAATGGAAATAAATTAAAAAATAACTAAAATGGGCACAACTACAAATAAATAGCTTTCATTTAAAAAAATAATTATCAAAATCGGTTGGATAGAAAATTCAGGGCTGATGACACGACATTTTTAGCTTGTCTGAAAGAAATAGCATCGGATGCTAAAAAAAAAAAAAAAAAAAAAAAAACAATTTCATCAATTACCATCTACAGAGTTGAATTAAGACATTTTTCTCTTGGAGGGATTTTTGTGGTTCCGGCGAGGGGGGGGGGGATAGCGTTCCTGGGGGGGATTGCACTTTCTGCTCCTTGAAAACACAAAAGTAAAAAAAAAATTGAGGGGTCATCTCCCCTCCCCCGGGCCACTCCTTGAAATCCACACTGACCAACTATAATCGTAAAAACGTCAAACTTTAAAGATAGAAAACCAAGGATTATAAATGCACAAATAATGTATGAAAAGGTAGCAAACAGCTGTTTCGAATCTACTATCAAGATCTCGATTACTATTTATAAACATTGACTTGGTTTTTCATGTATTTATTTATTTTGAGCATTCCATGAAATTGTCTTCTCGTTGAATTGCTATTTATAAACATTGACTTTTTGTTTATACCCCTTGAAGGGCGGTGGGATAAAATGTATCTCACTTAATTTTAATTTCGAAATGCCACATTGACACCAGATATTTGAAATGAAAATTTTAACTACATCAAGTACGGGAAGAAAAACTTTTATCTATTTCGAAATACATTTGTGTTTAAATTCTGCTGTCATTCAGTCATTTCAGCATTTTAAGAGCACGAATGCTTTGTCCCTCAAAGGGTTAACGCATTCCGTAAAATGACTGTTTTCATAAATTGTATTGATATGTTTGCACCAACCTGTATGTACAATGATTTAGTCAATGCATGCAAATGCGTAGTTGCTGTTATCATTATAGCACTGCATCATTAGTTCATTTCACGCGGGATCCGATACAGGTTAAATAGTCAGTTTCATTTTATGGCCAATAATCATTAATTGCGTTTTTGGTGACAATTTATATTTCTGCAACGTTAAATTACTGGCAAGATGAAGTACGTGAGAGAAAGAACATAAAAATCCCATAACGTGTTTTACTGCTCTTTTTATCGTTTTTATATTTAATGACTTTCATTTATATACATTACAAACAAATATTTTCTGGAAATGTTTATTCAAAATGTTAGACAATCTGCATTTTTATGACCTGAAAAAGTATATACAAGACATAAAACTATCTTTAATTTTTCGATGAAATCTATTAAAAAAACATCAGGTTGTGCTTAAACAAAACCCACAAATATATCTTAATCTAGAAATTATAGTAATATAAACACGCACAAAAATATATAGTAACCTCTTTCGAGCTACCGCGATTTCGAAATGCGTTCATTATCTTTGGCAACTTCAGAAACGAGTATATTTTCGAGTTTTAAAGAAGAATTTATAAAGACAACGATTTCTTTATCTGCCATTGGTTTTCGAAAACTGGAATATCGGTTATTCTGATGCTTTCAAATCTCAAGAATTCTTATGATACTATCGATTCTTAATTAAACATTTTCAGCTGAGTCATTGAATTTATACATGGAAGAGTGACAAAATAATATTAATACTAATGATAATGCTGTTAATTTATGATGATCGTCTGTAAAAAACAGGTTTGTTGAACATGAAAACGTTCACTGAAGATTTGACAGCATCACTGCGAGAAAATTGACTCTTTCAAATCTGAGCAAATCATTGTTTTTATTTCGTTATGAAACTTTTTGTTTCAAATATGACAGCTCAATGCTTTCAATTGTGAAATTACCAGGAATATTCATTTTCAAACAAAATTACTTTTCATTCGTTAAGAGTAGTAAATTTTAAAGGTAGCTGAATCTATTCATAATATTTCATTCGTTATGATTTCGAATGAAACGCTCCTTTCAGTAATAATTCATAGCATGAAATCTGGCGAACTAGACTTTTATCTTGTTCGCAGAAGAACACTTAAAAGTCATCGTAGTATAATCGTGAAAGCGTAAATTTTACTTTCCAACCTTTCGAAATCGATGAATAAGTGAATACGTAAAGAAAGATTTCGCAAGTGAAATTTGACAAGCATCAACAATATATAAATACAAACAGGCACGTAGCCAGGGAGGGGGCTAAAGAGGCTGAAGCCCCTCCCGAAAGTTTTAAAAATCTTTTGCAAAGTTACCTCTAATGATAAAGATAGACTAGTTAAAAAAGTTCTAATGTTTTTATCTTCTATTACTTTGAAACTACATACAATTTTAGTTTTTTTTTAAATATAAATTTATTGAATTATTGTTATAGCAATCCCTCATTACATCGCTCATATGGATATATTGTTCTTTATTCATATCTACCACTAAAAATATGAGTTCTTCTTAACACTAGAACCGCCGGTTATTTTATTAAAGTTTTATAAAAAGTGTTTGACACCAGAATTTTTATTTAAAATTATTTGACTTATTTAATTTGTCAATTTGTCTGCTGCACACATTTAACAAAGCTCATCAAGATATTTCTGGTTCGAATCGGCTGTTTTTAATTTAATAGGGGTCATAATGACCCCTTATGGCGGTTCTAATGTTAAAATACAATTTTAACTGTCTTTTTGTGCAGTAAAATTCAATAAAGGAAATCCTACATCACTAATTTAACTAAGAGAAAGTAAGTGTAATACACGTATGGTATATAAGTTAACTTTATGAGTCACATACAAAACATTCTTACATGTTATGCTATTCTTAATTTTTTCCTAACTTCATTATTTGATGCATGTAAGGAAAACAGTGTCCTCAATGTTAAAATATTTTGCAGAGAGGAGACAAAAACTTTAACGAATGCTTATACTGTAAAATCCCTTAAAAATTAATGATTTTAAAGAAAGTATTTTTGAAAATTAAAAAAACAAAATATTTAAAAAATTAGTAGCAAGAAATTTTGAAAAATAATGTATTGAAGAAAGACTTTAGGGTATCGAGAAAGGTACAAAGACGCCACGGCGTGCAACGTCCTTTATGTCATGCTCTTTACTGAACAACTTTGCTGTAAATTGTTTTTGCATGAATCTTTAATAGAAAGAATATGTACACCGAATAGTCTATTCGTCTGATGAATTTTCTTTGTCCCTTGAAGAATATCAATTTTGGAAATTGATATCCCTATGCAGAAATTTTTCTGGCAACTTTTCACAGTGCCCTCCCAGAGAGTTTTCTAGGGGCAATATCTAATATTCTAATAAGCTTATTTTGTGCAGAGCGAGAAATACCACTCATTTGTGACCATGAGAGCAATCCTCTAACGTTAGAGGAATCGATTAAAAAGACTATGCTAAGAGCGGTTGGTCGTATTTATGGCTGCCAATTATGAACACGAGGGAGGAGCATACCCATTTTTTCTCAAGAAAATCCAAGATTCGAAGAAAACCACAGAAAACTCCGAACAATGAGAACAGCGGGTGCAATTGGGTTTGAACTCAGTACTTCCCATGCCATCTACCACCTTTGAGAACAGAACTTCTTGGTCACTGTTGGTGCGTAAGTTAAGACCGGTTTAAGATTTATAACAATGTCCGGAAGTGATGAATTAAAGTGACATATTATAAATAGCTATTGAAATGCTATTTATTTTAGCCCAGACATTTGGAATGAAACTATTCAAATAAGCTCGAGTATAATTACCAAAGAATTCATTATAAAATTAAATAACGGAATATGATTTAGCTTTTTTTCCCTTACCGATGATCAGGCCCCTACCTGCCTGGTTGCCCCAGCTAAACGGGTTTGATACCTGGTATTTGTGTGGGTGACCGCCTAATCACCGCGTCGCGGCAATAAATCTAACGAGCGCCTAGATTTTCATCCTAACGGCAGTGCTTACTGCTTATTTGTGAACTTTGTTAATCTGGTTACTTAACATTTTGATTTTGTTGTTTGGTAACAGCGCTCAGGTGATGAGATCCTCAAGTGACAAGTCATCTCCAGAGATATAATTCACATGTAACTTGAGAACTTTACACCCACGACGGATTTTACATGCACCAGGTGCCATTAGCGGACATAGCAGACATCGGCTGTCTCCAATCCGATGACCAGACTCCTAGATGCCCGATTTCCTTAGCCGAAGGAGTTACTTATTTGGCATAGAAGCGATTACTGGTGAAACTATGGGCATTTCAATAGTTTTGCTTGCCGTCTGTGTTAGATATGTGACGGATTTGTAAAATTAACAAAACTATATTTCGGAAAAATTGTTTAGGTTTAATCTCAGTAAATGACATATACAGCAAAAACTTATCAGAAGTAATATTACAACGTTGTTATGAACTACGCCTTGACATGTCTAAATGCGTCGCACATGTGTATGAGGGAGCGTCCAATTTAGCCGGTATTGTTAATAGGGATGGGACGAATATTCGGCCACTATTCGGTATTCGGCCTATTCGGCCCTTTTGCCGAATATTCGGTTGGCCGAATATTGAAAGCTTGTTGACCGAATACTTCGGCCGAATGCCTATAGCCGAATATTTAGAGATATCTCGCCGAATATTGCTGAAATCTCGCCGAATATTGAAAGATATCTTGCCAAATAAATTTAAGATTTGAAGAATTCCATTTCTTGCAATTTTTTTTTTCCTCTAATCCAAATTGGTTACTTCATTTATGAAGTCATTCTCATTCTTACTTGCAAAAAATACAGTTATTCAGATACAAAAAAATATACAGCCTTTCTGTATTTCCTATAAAGGTTGGTGATATTTTAGAAAATGCTGCCCAAGTTGCAGATTTAATTGTACAGGAAATGTCTTCATTAGAGAATATGTTACAATTCAAGATATAAAAACACTTATCGAAAAAAAAAAAAGAAACATTACCTTATTTTAAAACACTCGAATATTTATTAACATCTGCAAATTCCGTGCACATGTAAAAAAGGCTCTTATGAAATTCATAACTTATTTTCTATAAAGTGAGAAATGAAAAAATTCATTCACTAGGTGTATTAACGAAGATTCATTTTCAAAAATAAATATCAAATATTACTATTCCAAATTCAACGATACATCTGAAAACAGAACTGGTGTCAAACTAGATATACATTAGATGACACAACTTGCTTTATGAAGATGATTTTATAAATAATTAAACATAAATTCTAAATGCTGAACAAAATAATTTTTTTATTCTATAGTTTTCACTTTTAAATAATTATTTGCATAATTACTGGCTTAAATATGTAACATTATTATGTATATATTTTTAATTTACATCTTCCTTCATTCATGTTGTTATCAATTTCTGTTTATCCTTTTAATGCTTGTTGAATAAGTGGAATATTGTATGCACCGATTCAAATGTCAAAGATTTTGTTAACATATGCATTCTACTTTAAGCATAACCTTTTGCTTTAACGTAATTTGTAATTTAAAGATTGACAACTGATTTCCAAATAGTCTCATTCTTATGAATTTGCTTATTATTAGGGACACAAACTCTAAATGATCAAATTTACCTCATTAAAGGTTATTTCAGAAAATATTTCCTTGTGAATTCTGAGAGAGAGAGATTAAGAATATTATTAATTTTGGATGCAAGAAAAGGTAAAAGTATCATTTGATACTAAAAGTGAAATACATTCTTCATATTTTAATGGAAATATTTTACCATCCTGACTTACTGAAAATCAATTTGATGTACATTAAGATAAAAGAATATAATGCAATTTCATAATTTTTTTGTGTTAAAATAAGTGTTTCAAATTTAAGAATACATTTAAAAGCACGTTTAAGAGTAATAATTATTAATGAGTGCCTATTTTTTAAATTATATATAATTATTTTTTTTCTCTTTATTGAGAAAAAAAGTTAATATTCGGCCGCCGAATATTCGATATTCGGCCTAAAATTTGGCCAAATATTCGGTATTCGGCCAAATCACTATTCGTCCTATCCCTAATTGTTAATAAGGTCTAGTCTAGAATTCGTCAAAAATATACAAAAATTAGGTTCATCCATTGTGCAAGACACCGGTTAAACTTTACATTGTTCAAAAGCATGTTGATTGCTGCTATCGGAAACTGCTTTAGAACTAATGATAACGTCTTCTAAATTGAAATAAAGATCCCAAGACTAACATTTAGGCTGAAAACCACGTGCAAACTCTCAAACTACATCTACTGAAGAATTACATAGTTCTAATCTTTATTTTCTGTGTTGAAAATTTTATTCAAAATTTGAATAATAAATTCATTTCGAATGAAGATATCCTAACAAATTTCCAAGTGGTTCTTCTAAGATTTGCTTATTCGAAAAAAGGAAGCAAACTAGAGAATCAATATTTTCCAATATTTCGGCGATAAAGTGACGATGTCGCAAGTGAAAGCTTAATATCAATTGCAGTTTAAGAAAATTGCTAATGTTTACACAAACACAAAAGTCCCAAAATTTTTAGAGTACCGTACAACGTAATCAAGCACTTGCTGACAGTCTTAGCTACAACTCCGATTACTAAGTAATGGTAATGGACCTCATGACTGAGAAGGCACAAAGATTACTTCTGTAGTAGAAGTACATTTATTGCACCAAGAATACTGCATCTATAATTATTCTAATTCTAATCAGAGAATGCTAAATATAAATGTAATTTTTATAATTACATATATTTGTAACAATTTACTTTTCTCTTTGGAAAAAATAATGTGTAATTAATATCAACTTTGGATTAATCATTTTAAGACCCAACATCGTAATGCGAAACACTTGCATGTTAATATGGAACCTGCGCTTTAAATCTATTCAAATTATTTGTTTGCATTTCAATATTTTTTTAATGTTTCTCGCATAGGATACACAAGGCTCATCTCAAAAAATGTTAGTTGCGCTTTTTTATATTCGTTTTAGATTTTTTCCTAAAAACTCTTCCGGTTTCTGAACTCTTTTGGAAATTCTAAGTGCTTTTGAAAACCTTAATTTGTAACAGAAATCGTAAAAACACGAAATATCAATTTTTGACATGTTTTCCAGTATTCCATTTAGAAATATACCTTAGGTTAGGACTTTTTTTTTATGCAAATTGATATTGCTAGATCGGAAAAAATCCCAAGGTTAAGCCCCCTCCGAAGGAAAATCCTGGCTACGGGCCTGAATACAAACATCATGTAAAATCGTGAATAAAGCACCACGAGTTCATATTTGAGTATGTCCATGTTTTCAGAAATGGGTATAGACACGTTTTCAAACTTGAGTAATTTTGATTCGGAGCCGTTTCGGCTATGAATGAGATTTGAAAAGGTCGTTTTTAGAGTGATCCGAATAACTGGTATTCCGGTTTGAGAAAACGGATTGACTACTTCTTAGACACCACATTGATTTATGCGGACTATGGTTTGAGTGATGAGTCGCTCCTGTGGTTCTTTTATACAGAAAGACAAAGGGAAATAAGGAATGGTATGGTCATTTGTTATAAAAACTTAGAATTGGGATTGAAAAAATATGGCGGATCGAAAGAGGGGAAGGGTGACACCATTTGCACCCGCTCCGGGTGTCACCCATCTTAGTTACGCCACTGTTAGGGGGATTCTGGAGCAAAAAGCTTGTACGATCAAGCTCAAATTCCTGGATTCCCTGTGCACCCTGGAAAAAAGCTTGGACCGAAAACACGCCGGAAATACTCTGTCACGGCCACCTTGAAGAATTTAGACATTTAGAGAAGCACCTAGACAACATCCTCTTTAGTCAAAGCTTTCACAGTGAATTCCAGAAGTGCAATATGGATTCCCCTGAAGTCCGATGGTCCGAATTAATTCGTCCTTTATTGGCGATCTTTATTCACATTAATAGTCAGTGCGTGCTATGCTAGTGAGCATGCTTCTTGCCTGGCGTCTCACTATAGGGAATGTTGGCCTAGACCCCTGCGTTGCCACGGAAGGAAGTTATTACGGATGATCTTGATTGTTTCTTGTACAGAATTTTCTTCTCTTTCGAATGGTGATTAAAATGGGCAGTGTTGTTCCTCCGGTTAAAATTTATGGTTTTTAATTTGCGTCACAGTATTTACAGGGTGTCCAGCAAATAACACCCTGATTTGAAACTTAAATTTCTCAAAAACAAAAATCGATAGAACTATGCGGTAAACGGTTTCTTTATTAGGTAAGCTGTAAAAATGTTATACAAAAGTTTCGAAGGGTGGATATTTTGAAAAGATTATGTTCTGATTGCAAAGAATGCTTGACTTAACATTTTTCTTGCTTTAAATTGCTTGGTTTGAATGAGGTTTTGGGCGGACAACGTCATATTTTAAAGTTTTTTGGAACAAAATTTTTGAAATTTCAGAAATTTCAAAAATTTAGTTCTAAAAATATGGCAAAGTACCCCGAAAAACTCGCTCTCTACAAGCAATCTAAAGCAAAAAAAAAAAAAAAAAAAAAAAAAAAAAAAAAAAAAAAGTAAAGTCGAGCATTCTTTGCAATCAGAATACAATCTTTTCAATATATTCACCGTTCGAAACTTCTGTATAACATTTTTACAGCTTACCTAATAAAGAAACCGTTTACCGCATAGTTCTACCGATTTTTGTTTTTGAGAAATTTAAATTTGAAATCAGGGTGTTATTTGCTGGACACCCTGTATGTATCACCCTGTAATTTAATCAAAAAGTATTTTCTTGTGTCATTTGCAAGTTTTTATGCCCACAACATAACATAAATTCATATAATATTTTTCCACCTATTTCCCTACTTTAGATGCAGGGCAATCTGGGAGAAACCTGGTATTAATGTCATGCACTGACCTGAGAATAGACCTGATTTTAATCCTGTTCAAATTTTTTGGCTTCTAATAAGTGTCGAAATTGCTTAAAAGAAGCAGTCTACCAAGATTAAGTTAAAGGAGAATATTATTAGAATGTTGTACTATGAAATCGGACACCATTACATCGAGAAATTAATTTCTTCAGCACAAGACCCCTCCAAGATTATCTGCTCGCGGTCCAGAGATATCTGAGACATATTTCAATCCTTGTGATGTCCGAATTTTATTCGTCTTCTGATTGGTTCACATTTAATGTGCAAAAATGGAATATTTCTGTTGCCATAAGGACAAAAACTACAAAAAATTAACGCAAAAACAAATTGAGATATAGATTTCAAGCAAATTGCATTTAAAAGTACATATTTTTCCCTAAACAACGGTGTGTAAATTTTGGAAATATGCGATGTTTAGAAGTTTAAAAATGTGCAGTATCGAAAATTGTAAAACTGAAATTTCATTTAAAAGTTGTTCATGATTCGCTCAAGAATATTGATGTTTAATCCATGGCGTGCGTAATATATGAGTCTGCTTATGTAAGTCACAATTGATCATAATAAAAATGATATTTATAGTTCTTTTTTTTAAGTATTAGAATTTATTTTTAAGTCTAAAAGTTTAGTCTTTCAAAATATCATTTTCCAAATGATCGTTGTAATTTGTTAAATTACTTTCTTATATATATATATGTATATTTATATTTATATATATATAAACAATGTGCTGTTTTAACGGAAACATATTGACAGGATTTCAAGGTTTTCTTTATGCGAAAATGCGAACTTTTGTCACTTTTTCTTCATTCAACTATTAAACTATTTTTCTTCTTACGTGCCACAAAACTGGCTGAGGCCCAATAAAATCAACTTAATCTTAAAAATATTGATTGGGCAGTGCTTTATGCAATTATGCTTTAATAAGAAAAGGGATTGAATTTGCGCAGCAAGAATTGTGTTGTTCTATTTGAAAAATTATGTAAATTTCATAAAAACCCAACTGACTTTATACAAAGATAACAGAATAAACAGAAATTGTTTAAAAGGTATCAGGACTCGTAAAACTGGAAAAAAAGGCAGAAATTGCACGTCAAACGTAGCAAATGAAGTACGTTCGTGCAATAATGAAGTTTTAAAAATACTCGGATCTTGGTGTAATAACATACAATACTTTGAATACAGTATAATAGCCGAAATCTTTTAGGTGTCTCTATAGATACTATCTGCTTTCTGTTATACAGGAAGTAACTTGCAGTAAACTTCAACAACGCATATCTGTTTCATAAAATGCGAAATAGTTTAATATAATTTAAACGCCGACCGAACGATCTTTCCCCCTATGCCAATACTATTACGTAATGGAACAGTTTTGTGTGGCCCTGTAATTTAATAACAAGTATTCTTTTCATCCAGATTGTACAGAATGTATATTTTAGTATATACTTCATAGATTAATATAAATTTTATTATGTTCGGAAGAGTGTAACATCATTAAAATGCACCTGAAATTATTTTTTTCCCATAGGCCGTAATGTAACGGAATAGTGTTGATTGTCTCTGTAATAAAACTACGCATCCGTGTTCATCCAATTTTCATAAAATCTATAACTACTCGACAAAACTAGGAAACGAATGAAACAAATTCATGAAACAATATTATGAAAATACTGGTTAGATTTCACATTTATTGCGCCTAAAATATGGAAAGTTTGCCAGTAAAAATTAATTATCCGTATTGATCCAGTTGTGTCAAAAGTGGTATTAGAATTTAAAATTTTTAATTAGTTTTCGAGATATTATTTCTTTTTCAATTTTAATGACATTTCTGTAATAATGGAAACAAAATTGCTCTATATTTGTGGAAAAAATGGAAGAAAGAGAAAAAGATAAGTATTATTAAATTTTATTCTTTTTCTTCATTTTCAAATTCAAATTGAAATTATTTTTTATTTCATCCTATAGTAAAAAACAATATTGTGATTAAATTGTGTTTAATAGGAAAATTTTAAAAAATAAAAACTTGTTTTACATTTCAATCTCATGAATCAGTTTATTTTAGAAACCAAACATCGTCTTTCAGCTGCAACTTTCACATAAATTCCATAGCCAAAGGAAAAGGAGGAAACGAAAGCGATTATTAGATTTCTTTTTTGTCGTCATTTTCAAATTGAAACTGAAAAGTGAAACGATTAAATCAGATAGAAATTTTTTAAATAAAAGATAGACGATCATATGTTAAAAGTAGAAAGTAGGGAAAATTACATCAAAATATTTACACGTAAATATTAAAAAAATGTGAAAATTTTAAAATAATAAAAATAAGTAAACACGAAGAGCATTTAAATTTAATAATTACGACATATTAAAATGCCCGAATATTAAATATTCTTAATTCTAAAGTGCTATTTTAAAATATATTATTGAAAGTCATATTTAAAATTAGCATATTCAAATGATTATTTGTCAAAAATTTTTAATGGTGAATATTGGATCATATTTAATCACTTGGGTGCGAACGATCGGTATATGTACCGCATAAGGTGCTCAGAATCCTAGATTGATTATTTCACCAGTAAATTTTTATTGTAAATCCTGCCTTATTTAACTAAGCATTTACCGGATTCAATTAGCTAAAAAATTCCATTTCGAAAAACCGATGATTAAAGATTGAAAATTCTGTGAGACACATTTGCCCTGAAAGGATTAAAAAGCTCAAATATAATGTTTTCCGAGGGAAAAATCATTCATTAAAGGGTTAAACATTTGTTAAATTTCATTATAGATATATATAAATGTATATGACAAATCCGTAGTTATAAAAGTGCATTTAGTTAACTCGCTTTAGCAAGTTTCGTATGAAGGATATAAAAAGATTTTCGTTAAAGAATATATGTCGATCATAAAAGCATATTTCATATAAAATTTCACTAATTTGCAAACCAATAGTAAATCGCAAAAAAAAAAAAAAAAAAAAAAAAAAAAAATATTTTTTAGAAGAACAATCTGTAATTTTTTCACATTTTTCTGAGTATGCATTTATAAAAACTTTTTTGGTCCATAAACATATTGAATAAAGCCCTTTTTAAATTTTTTTTTTAACCCCTCGCGACGAGAGCTTTCTGTTTAATTTTTAATCTTTTACCATCAGTTTTTCAAAACAGAAAATTTTTTGTATCTGAATCGCAAAAAATGCTCCGATTTAAAAAGGTAAATTTTACAATAAAAAATAACTGGTGAGAATAATGAAGAAATTGGAGCACTTTAAGTTAACCCTTTCCGGCGCGGTGTCATTAAAAAAGGACACCTAATTTTTACTGGCACCAAGAATATTTAATTAGAAATTTCTTTTTATACCATAACTGAAAATAAGCACGTTCGTCTTTGCTGATAAATTCGTTTATAAATTCTGGTGTAAGTCAATTAGTTCAAACATACCTACTCCGCGCCGGAAAGGGTTAAGAGCAATTTTTTCTTATCCTTAAATTGATTTTATAATTACTCGAGTTACGAGACGACTAAAATTATACAGTGGTATTCTCCAATAACAACCACTAAAAAAATTCATATTTACTTTCCAAGATATTCTATACATAAATCCTTCAAATATAATGTTACACTTGGACGTAAGATATTTAACTACAATAAATTTTCTAAATTTTTAACCAATAATGCTAATTATCCATGTTATTGTAATGATCCCTGTCATAGTAACTTCGTAAATAAAGATCATGGTCACATTATTACTGGGGATATTAATATCGTTGAAAATGATTCTTTACGCAATTTAATGGCTAATGGTACTAAATATCGTGTTCCTTCATGTACTAATATCAAATCAATCATAAAACAGTTTAATTTAGATTTAGATCTTTTTATTTATAAAATTTCGATAGACTACAATTAAAATGAATTTTAATTAGAATAAAATAAAAGCCTCTGGAATACTTCACTGAATGGAAACTTAATGTTTTAGATAAATTAAATATTGAACTTTATAGGAATATCGATACCTTTAATTTAAATTTTAAACAATTAAATGATGAAATAAAAAACTTACAAAATAAATTTATTATAACATATGTCGATAAATCTCCTAACAACTATGCTTTCATATGTAAACATTATTACTCTACATTATTAAATCAAGCAATAAATTCTACTTCAAATTTCATTAAAACAGATATTGTTAACTATTATTAAAAATAGACATATAGCTCAATATTATAAATTACTAAAATAAAAAAATCATAACTATCCTTACATTGTGGTTATTCCGAAATTCCATAAAATTCCTATAAAGTTTCGTACTATAACTATTGTGTGTAATACTTATAACAATAATGCAAAACTAATAATAAATTCTATAGTATAAAAAATAGTTTACATCTTGTAAATAATATCAAAAATTTACAAAACATTAAGTACATCAAAACATATGACTTTAATGATTTATTTAATACAATTGATATTGCAGATATGCTCAGGATCATAAATTTATTATTCAAGGAATATATGAATTCTCTTAACATACAAGTATCTTTATCTTACTTCAAATCTTTAACCAAATTTATTCTTTATCATAATTGTATGTTATTTAATAATACAATATTTAAACAAATAGTCGGTCTTCCACAAGGTGGGATTATATCATCCATCTGTGCTGATCTCTATTTACATTATTATGAACATAATACTTCTATTGTTAATTGTTTTTTATACAGGTACCTTGATGATATAATAATTTTATATTCTTAAAAGTCATCTAACTATTCGCTACCAATCAAATACCACAAAAATTTAAAATACAGTTATAATGATATGCGTAATAATAAAATTAACTTTCTTGTTCTTAGTACTACTCTTTCTGATAATAAAATTCTATTTGATATTTATGATAAACGTAATGACTTTCCTTTTAAAGTAAACCTCTTTACTCATTATAATTCTTGCCTACATAAATCTGTCTATGTCAATATATTACTTAATTCTGACCATAGAATTAAAAATATTTGTTCACATAATTTTAAAATACATAATTTAAAAACTGTACAAGAAACTGCTATAAGATATGGTTATCCTTTACATTTGGTTAAAAAAAAATATTATCTGTATAAACATTTATTTAGTATTAACTGTCTATTTTCTCTTCAACCAATATTGCAAACATTAACAAGCTAATTTATGCAGCACCATGTGCCACCAATGATGTTATTGATAAGAACGCCTATAGTCTTTAATATATAATAAGTTATTACATGATCTTAAAAATAATTAACACATTGTGTAAAAAAAATGTTTAAAAAAATTATAAAAAAATAAAAATAATACAAAAAAATTAAAAATACAAAAAAATTAAAAAATATGAATAATAGGATGGTTGGGTGGGTTAGATGTTAGATTACGGAGGAGGGCGGTGTTGTCTGAATAATACGCAATGATTAATTATTATACATTAAAAAATTTAACTTTACACATAGTATTAAAGTTTATGTTTACCTAAAAACTAATATGCATAACTTAAAAATGATCAAGTTATTGAGATAAGATATGGTTGTCTATTGTATTTGTCTTAAAGAAATTATCTGTAAAATATTAGAATAGAAATTATTCTTGGAAATTCTTAGCTATTAAATAATTTATTTATTTTTTTCCTATAATAGAGGGCAGCGCCATAAGCATATAATTTAATTAATATATTAATCCTATAGATACCAGCACTAAAATTATTTTCTGCTAGAAGTTGTAGTAATATATTCTAGTTAAATAATTAATATAGTAATATTAATAATTGATTAAAAATAAAAACATAATACTTCTAACAGTAGCATTTATTTATTTTTTCTAAATATATTATGAATTATATAGTATAATATATGTTCTACTAATTTTTATAATTATTGTTACAACTTTATTTTATTATCTATGTGATTTATAGTATGACCAAAACCTTGACTGTTAGTAAGTCACATGTAGTTTGTATCTGATTGCACTACAAATCTTGCTAGGATTTGGGTAATGGTAAATATTTTAGTATATATATCCCTTTTCTTTTTTTTAAGGAATATTATATTATTGTTATTTTGTCATATTGATTTTATTTTCTTCAATGAGTATCTTTCTACTAATTTGTCATGTGAATAGCTTCCAGCCAGTCGGGTGTATTGTGAGTCGAATTCTTAGCTTTCAGCACGACTCATAACAGAAACTGGTTGGATGTTTTTGCTTTTTTGTTAAACTATACACCCCTGAAGAAGTAGTTTAATAGAAAAGCCTTCTACTGTCTTTTTTATCCATTTATCTTTCATTATTTTGGTAATCTGCCTTCTATTTCACTTCAAACTTCAACTGTTTTCAATAAGATGATTGTAAAAATACTGGTTTCATTGGTTTATTGCATGATAATATATGAATTACTCTGGTTATATAAGGTCCATTTATCCATATATTTCTTAGTAATTTGGTAATCTGCCTTCTATTTCTCTTCAAACTTCAACTGTTTTTAATAATATGATGGTAAAAATACTGGTTTCATTGGTTTATTTAATGGTATTGTCTGAATAACTTTGGATGTATTTATAAAAGTATTTATATGTATATATTATTACTTTTTTTTAATCGCATAATTTTTTTATTCGAAGAACAAAAAAATGTTAACACACAATCAAATGACAAGAAATATGAAACATAATACTTCATTTAAATATTTTTGTATTTTTTCGATTTTTTTTTTTTTTTTTTTTTTTTTTTTTTAAATATGTGATCTCCTTTAACTGTCGAAGAAATTTTTATCCTAATAGTAAATACAGCACTAACACATAATCGAATGACAAAAAACATGAAACATAAACTTCAATAGCTTTTCCTGTGAATCACTTCTCGCCAACATAATCGAGAAAGGGAAGAAAAAAAAATGAGACAAAAAGCCGAAAAAAAAAAAATGATCTGGCAGGAATTTCGAATTTCTGGAAGAATCTTGGAATGATCCTTTATCCATGGCCACACCCAAAGATCTGTTAGTTCTGGCAGATTGTGAATAATGAATATACATGGTCTGTTCCTGAGGCAGACGAATAAATTTCGATTATAGAGATGGCGTGTTTGGCATCTCGAAAATTATTTAATGAAACAGAAAAACACGATTTCGAAGAACAAACCCAGAAGTGGTTGAAATTTCATCTATGTATATACTTTTTTTCAATGCTAAAGTACTCGTTATCGACCAGAATAAATCTGTTTTGAAAATTATTGTGAAGAAATTAACAAACAAAATAAAAAGAATTTCGATGACAGTAAAAAGTGAAATAATAAAATAAAAATCCATCTGGAGTGTAACATTCCAAATATCAAAACAGTATTAATTGTTTTTTTTTTTTTTTTTTTTTTTTTTTTTTTAATAACCGAAACCGACACATTGTTTATTTTAGCTACATGGTGGCCAATATTGTTTATATCGTAGGGAGTGTTGGCAAATTTGGGAACCAATATTGCTTCGACATGGAAATGTGTACATTGTGCCAATATTGTTAAAATATTGGCAAGAAAACTTCGCTTTTCGTTGCTAATATTTTAAATATGTAGCCTTTTTTTAATATTTTCCAACATAGTTGAAAAATAGTATATATGATATTGGTTTGTCTGGCCGTCTGGCTAGCTCTCAAAAATACACAGGAATTGCGTTGTAATTTTTATATGTTAATTGATGTATGCATATTATATTATTGGACATTACTAGAGTATGATCGTTGTTGAAAATGAAAAATATAATAACACTAGCAGCCTTCGCCCGATACGCTGGTCAGTTTGTTTAAAGAAACTTTGAATCAAAAGAAATTTTTATATCATAGTAATTTTTAGTTTTATATCATATTTTAGTCTGTTTGTCATCGGTGAAAAGTCAGTCATCTAAACGGAAGGTTCAATGTTAGTCACCAATGAATGACGTAGCGGTCAACATGTTAACAGTTTTAATCAAATAAAAATTCATTCAGCGGAACCTTTCAAATAAAGCCAACCTTTTGTAATTGGGTTCATCTGATTTAAAACATCTCCATAAGTAGTCAATTAAACAACATAGAATGCTATATTTTATTTATTACAAAATTTCTGAAAAATTATACAACACAATGTAAGTACTATTAAAATCTATCTACAGTCTATCTATCTGTAGTAGAACTTAAATTATAAGCGGCCGGAAAGAAATTTAACTTTGCGTTTTATATATATTGAGATAATTAAATATAGCGTATATAATCATGTTAACCTGACTATAGATCTCTTTTTCAAAATTGTAGGTTCATTAGATTTTTTTGTACGATGATTAATACGAAATCCAGACTTTTATATATATATATATAGATTGAAATTTTCAGGTTTTAGCGACGAAGACATCGTCAAATTTGGAAAATGTGAAGTATCTCACGAACTAATGGTTTTAAAAGAATTTGCTCAGTAACATTCGATTCAGCATGAAAAAAAAATACAAAAATATGATATCAGTTGATTTTTAAGGAATTTTTTAAAAGTTCGTTCTTTTTTTTTTACCCTCCTTAGGGGTGGAATTTTCGAAAATCCCTTCTTAGCGGCACTCGATGTTATAAGTAGTATTTTTACCTCAATTTTAAAGATTTTTGGTTCGGTAGGTTTTTTTTGGGTCGTGATTAATACGAAATCCAGACTTTCTTTTATATAAGGTACCCTGGGGTAATAACGCCAGGCGGGGTAATAACGCCAAGTGCTTATATTTTGCATAATTATGAAATAATCAGGTAAATGACACCCATGTGCTCAGCGCAGAAGGGTTTTGAGTCATATAAATCGCAAAAAACAGCTTCAAGTTAATTTGTTTCATTTTTAGGTCTTATTGTTTTTACAAACAACTAAAATTAACGCTTGATCTAAAATTTGCGAGATACGTTTTGTGATGTGAAGACTATCTTTTTATCCGGATATACTTTGTTAATTACATAAATTTGTAGTGCATTTCATGTACTTTTAAAATGTTGTTGAAGATTTTGGATATCTTCTCGAGATAATTTGTAATTTAAAATGTACTGCGCAATAACTATACTGGGGTAATAGCGCCAATCCTTGACTTTAGTACCCCGGTTGATTCCCTACAGTGGCCGAGCTACATCCTAAATACTGATTCAAATAAACACAGTTAAAACTGTCCAATGTTTCTCATATTTCTATTTAAGCGGTCCTTTTTAAGCAAAAGAAGCTCACGGTCTGATATTCTTTTGCCTCATCCCCTCCTCCCACACCACACCTTTATTTTTCTTACACTTTCATAAAAAATTGAACATTTTCAATAGCTTAGAATGCAATTTGTCAATTTCTAAGTTTGTAGAGTTTATATTTTTAGAATTGGGCTATCTACATGAAATTATTCCATCTTATTTCATAGTTTTGTTTGCATGGCGTTATTACCCATATAGGTGGGTAATAACGCCAAATAGCATTGGTCAAGAAAAAACGCCATTACATTTTATGAATACATATCTGTTAAATTATTTTATTTTATATAGATAGTCAATGAGTTGCTGTATCAGATCCTATATTTGTTTGAAAAATACAATCTAAAACTAAGCCGTGAAAATTGGTAGAACCTTAACGTGGCGTTATTACCCCAGGGTACCTTATATAGACTAGGTGGGCTCCGCCCCCCTGATCGCTACGCTCGCCAACCCCCGCGTAATCGCTTCGCGATTCCAAGTTGTAGACTTCCCCTGTTGCTGCGCTCGCCAATACCCCATGGTATGAATAAGCAGTTGCAGACCTTTCAAATGATGTGTCACACGACCAGTGTTCTCGCTGTCGCTCGCCAATGCGCCAAATTGCGACTAAATTCTTCATTTGGCGAGTAAACAAGCGATTAGATTTACCAAATTGCTAGTGCTCAATTTTTGTTTTTTCTTTTTCGTTTTTCATACATATGCATATATGTTTAATCTATACATATTTTTTATATTTGTAGCGGATAGTTGAAATTAGATTAATAATAATTGCTGTCACAGTTATAAAAACTTGGGTTATTTTAGAACATATTGAAAAAAAAAGAAGAAAATACATTAAAAATTATTATTATTATTTTTAATTTATTTATTTATTTATTTATTTATTTATTTATTTTTTTGTGCTACACAGCGAATTTATTTGGCTAATATTTTTTTCATTTGGCGAAGGTTTTTTTATTTTTAATTAGCCAAATTACTAACGTTGGTCAAATGCCAGCGAGAACACTGCACACGACTGGTGTTGTAAAAAAATTAAAAATGTGCCCCCCCCCCTGGGGGGGAGCATAGTGTGGGGGTGACACAGAAGACATCCATAATATGAATAAGCAGATGCAGATCTTTCAAATAATGTGTCACACGACTGGTGTTGTAAAGAAATTAAAAATGTGCCCCCCCCCCCTGAGGGGAGCAGAGTGTGGGGTTGATACAGAAAACATCCATAATATGAATAAGCAGTTGCAGACCTTTCAAATCATGTGTCACACGACTGGTGTTGTAAAGAAATTAAAAATGTGCCCCCTCTGGGGGGCAGAGTGGGAGGGGTGACATAAAAGACATCCATAATATGAATAAGCAGTTGCAGACCTTTCAAATCTTGTGTAACACGACTGGTGTTGTAAAGAAATTAAAAATTTGGCGAAATATTACAGTTATCGCCAAATTGGCGTCACTTTTGACGACTAATTTTGGTCGCCAAATTTGACGATACATCGCCAAGTTAGCCTCAAACTTGGCGTCTGTTGGCGATGGTAACCTTTCCCTCTTTATGGTAACCCATACGACGACGCATGGACGGAGTCCTTTCCTGATTGGTCTATTCGACTCATGGAAGGAGTGGTCCGCCCGGATTCGTTATTTCCGAAAATCTTAAACATCAGCATCATTCTAGGAGTCATTCCTTTTAAGGCTAGTTGTCTGAGCGAAGCGAAGTCTTTATACTCAGAGATACGTAACGATATTAAAATTCAAAAAAATTCTTTCGTCAAGCAAATCTCAAAAAGTACTTGCCGGATTTTGACTCTGTTTGTACCAGTAGGTACCTATGAAGGTAATCTGGTGAATGCACCTACTTTTAAAAATTAATTCCAAATAGTTTAAAAGTTATATTAAAAAACTGATAAAAAAGCACAATTTATGTGCATACGTCACAGAAATTTGGTGAGCGTGATTTTCACCGGCTGGTCATTTTCGTAGATAACCGAATCAGTACATGGAGTAAATAGTAATCATTTTTGCACTCAGAAATATTGAATGCAATAAAAATCATGTTAAAATTTAATCATGCAGGAAAATAAAACTGTTATTTTTTATATTAAAAAATGTCATAAAAACTTTGATTTTGAGATTTTGTGATAATCTCTTAACAGCACTTTTTGATCGCTAAAAGAATGTTTTACATATTTCGCGGTTTCTTTTATGACATCATTTTCCCTTTATATTTATTTTCATTGCATGTTTTCTTTTAACTTACTAGGGGGGCCCCGCCCCCCTGCTCGCTATGCTCGCCACCCCCCCGCGTAATCGCTTCGCGATTCCAAATTATTGGCTACCCCTGCTTGCTGCGCTCGCCAATATCCCATGGTATGAATAAGCAGTTGCAGACCTTTCAAATGATGTGTCACACGACTGGTGTTGTAAAGAAATTAAAAATGTGCCCCCCTGGGGGGCAGAGGGGGAGGCGACACAAAAGACATCCATAATATGAATAAGCAGCTGCAGACCTCTCAAATGATGTCACACGACTGGTGTTGTAAAGAAATTAAAAATGTGCCCCCCTGGGGGGCAGAGTGGGGGTGATACACAAGACATCCATAAAATGAATAAACAGTTGCAGACCTTTCAAATGATGTGTCACACAATTGGTGTTGTAAAGAAATTACAAAATGCGACCCCTCTGAGGGCAGAGGGGGGGGGGGGTTACACACAAAATATCCATAATATGAATAAGCAGTTGCAGACCCCTCAAATGATGTGTCACACAATTGGTGTTGTGAAGAAATTAAAAATGCGCCCCCCTGGGGGGCAGAGTGGGGGATGACACACAACACATCCATAATATGAATAAGCAGTTGCAGACCTTTCAAATGATGTGTCACACAACTGGTGTTGTAAAGAAATTAAAAATGTGACCCCCCCTGGGGAGAGCAGTGTGTGGGAGTGACACACAAGACATCCATAATATGAATAAGCAGTTGCAGACCTTTCAAATCTTGTGTAACACGACTGGTGTTGTAAAGAAATTAAAAATATGTCCCCCCTGGGGAGCAGAATGGGGGATAACACACAAGACATCCTTTAAATGAATAAGCAGTTGCAAACCTCTCAAATGATGTATCAAACGACTGATGTTGTAAAGAAATTAAAAATTTGGCGAAATATTACAGTTACCGCCAAGTTGGCGTCACTTTTGACAACTAATTTTGGTCGCCAAATTTGGCGATATATCGCCAAGTTGGCGACAAACTTGGCGATTTTTGGCGATGGTAACCTTTCCTCTCTTTATGGTAACCCATATGGCGATGCATAGACGGAGCCCTTTCCTGATTGGTCTTTTCGACTCATGGAAGGGGTGGACAACCCGGATTCGTTAGTTCCGGAAATCTTCCACATCAGCATCATTCCAGGAGTCATTCCTTTTAAGGCTAGTTTTTTTTTACTATAGAAGGATATTTTGTTTGTGTATGGAAGTCAATTCTGGTCACTAATTTTTCGGCACGGATAACACAAGCACATCAGATTTGGCGCAATTTTTTTCAAAGCCCATTTGGATAAAACTCCCTTTTCAAATAACGCTTACATACACATTTTTAAATTATTTTCTATTTTCAAAAAGAACTTACAGTAAATAAAATAATAATAATAATTAATAACTATAAAAAGAAATATTTTATATAATTAAAAGAAGGAAGTGAAAGTAAATAAGCATTTTATGAGTAAATAAACAAATAATAAATAAATAAAGCCGGGTTACCATCTCAGGTAAAATAATGCCATTTTGACGCCAATTATGTACCCTGGCGCATATGTGACATTTTTTCCCATTTTTCATCCGTTTCCTGTTGGCATACAACTTTGAAATATGGAGTATGTATGCATACCTGGGAGCAATACTGGAATTAGACATTGATTTTTTTTTAATTCGATCCAAAAAAAAGGCAGCGGGGCTATTTTTTAAAGTTTTATACAATTTATACTGCATAAAGGAGCCACTTACCTATTTCTATATACCAGAAGAAGTAAGTGGTATGTAAAAACAATTATAGTATACATAAATAAAATACTTGAGATAATATACTAGAGATATAAGCACCGTTTTTGGCGAGATTCTTTAGATGCCAATTAGGCGAAAACATCGTTTTGATTACCAGATGCATATAGCATGCTATAACAACACGTTATTTATTTATTTCAAAATGAAAAAAAAAAGGAATAAATGAAACATTTCCTGTTATTAAAAAAGATATAACAATCAATAAATGATAATATTTTTAGAACAAACAATTTATTATAACATTTATATGATACCAGCATGTTAGGCAACTAAACGCCATTTTGGCACCAATTAGGTACCTCGGTGTATATAGGGCATACATGTGCCATATTTATTTGTAAAACTGAGCATGAAAGTTTACCAGGTGTGTTTTCATAGGCGCTTATATCTTTTTGCAACATAGCGCACCTTTCGAAGCCAAAACTGCATAAAAGAAAAAATAATCAATATTTGCAGCCATTTTTTTTTTTTTAACCATTTGAAAAATGGTTGTTGTTTTCGGGAGAATGGACCCGATGATGTTACCACTTTTGAATGATGTTACCACTTTTGAATGATGTGGTCACTTTTGAATTTAAATTAATTTCTTTACTTTTAGAAGAGTTTTTTTTTAATTTAAATTAAATTCTTTACTTTTAGAAGAATTTTTATTTGAATAGTAAATTAAAATGGTTAAAATCATTGTAATAAAGGAGAAAACTAACAAATTTAAAAATGGGTAGACGGAAATTAACAGATACGGAAAAAGCCGAAGCCAAAGAAATGAATGAACGTGAATATCGCATTCAATGATATTAAACACAGTCAACATGTATAAGTTGCTTATTAGTTTGGCGATTCGTATCATTTGGCGAAATTGGTCGACGGGATAACTGAGTAATACTGTATTTGGTTTGGCGCAAAAACGTCTTTCAATGCAGAAAATGATAAAATCAAAAGATTATTGAGCCGCTGAAAACCAATTACGTGTTGAAAGGCGATCACGAAAAAGGAAGCAATTTAATGCCGAACCGATTAATTGTAAAACATCATGTCGCCAGGGCGACCAATCCACTAGCCATGGCGTTTTACTATCGGTCGGTTCTAACCAGGAAAATTTGAGTGCCAATAGTGATTCTAACAAGCCGGAAAATGTTATAGCTATTACTCTTGATTTTCCACCACCTAAAAAGAAAACTAAAAAGCAATCGGCTTGGGAAAAACTGGGAAAAAACTTTTTTGATTCGATGTCTGATGGACCCATTCACAGATGCATGTGCTGCGATCGATTTTGGTTTAAAACCTCCATCACCAAAATTCTGCTCTGTAAAATCAAACAATATATGCCAAAGTCTTACAAGTATAACAGTATATGCCAAAGCTGTATTTTAATAATGATTACTTTTGCACCAACAATGTTAAATAGTTTGAAATGTTTCTTTCGTCGCCAACTTTTATGCTTGGCGACAATAGAGTGATATAACTTAAACGAACCGTACCTTCAAATTGCAGCATGTATAAAGTCATTTATAGCAGTGGCACGGATAATACACAATAAAACAACTGGTATTTAGCTTAAAATGATAGATGAATGTATCGAGTGAAACATTTTTCAAATGGTTGGGGTAATTTCTTAAATTACAATTTTTATTTTTTTTTTTTATTTATTTTTTTTTTTTTAAATGTAATGCACATTTTGTAATCAGTAGGCTCGATAATCAGACCTCGTTTTTAACCATTTGAAAAATGGTTGTTGTTTTCGGGAGAATGGACCCGATGATGTTACCACTTTTGAATGATGTTACCACTTTTGAATGATGTTACCACTTTTGAATTTAAATTAAATTCTTTATTTTTAGAAGAATTTTTATTTGAATTTAAATTAAATTCTTTACTTTTAGAAGAATTTTTATTTGAATAGTAAATTAAAATGGTTAAAATCATTGTAATAAAGGAGAAAACTAACAAATTTAAAAATGGGTAGACGGAAATTAACAGATACGGAAAAAGCCGAAGCCAAAGAAATGAATGAACGTGAATATCGCATTCAATGATATTAAACACAATACGCGTACTTAAACAATCATAAAGTGATTTTTATTTCTTCTTTTGCTATTTAAAATAAAAATTTAGTCAACATGTATAAGTTGCTTATTAGTTTGGCGATTCGTATCATTTGGCGAAATTGGTCGACGGGATAACTGAGTAATACTGTATTTGGTTTGGCGCAAAAACGTCTTTCAATGCAGAAAATGATAAAATCAAAAGATTATTGAGCCGCTGAAAACCAATTACGTGTTGAAAGGCGATCACGAAAAAGGAAGCAATTTAATGCCGAACCGATTAATTGTAAAACATCATGTCGCCAGGGCGACCAATCCACTAGCCATGGCGTTTTACTATCGGTCGGTTCTAACCAGGAAAATTTGAGTGCCAATAGTGATTCTAACAAGCCGGAAAATGTTATAGCTATTACTCTTGATTTTCCACCACCTAAAAAGAAAACTAAAAAGCAATCGGCTTGGGAAAAACTGGGAAAAAACTTTTTTGATTCGATGTCTGATGGACCCATTCACAGATGCATGTGCTGCGATCGATTTTGGTTTAAAACCTCCATCACCAAAATTCTGCTCTGTAAAATCAAACAATATATGCCAAAGTCTTACAAGTATAACAGTATATGCCAAAGCTGTATTTTAATAATGATTACTTTTGCACCAACAATGTTAAATAGTTTGAAATGTTTCTTTCGTCGCCAACTTTTATGCTTGGCGACAATAGAGTGATATAACTTAAACGAACCGTACCTTCAAATTGCAGCATGTATAAAGTCATTTATAGCAGTGGCACGGATAATACACAATAAAACAACTGGTATTTAGCTTAAAATGATAGATGAATGTATCGAGTGAAACATTTTTCAAATGGTTGGGGTAATTTCTTAAATTACAATTTTTATTTTTTTTTTTGTTTTAAAAGATGATATTTCATACGACGTCTTTTTGGGATTCGTCGTTTTTCCATATTTGATAGTATGTGTCTACTCGTTTTGTACCCTTTTTTGTAACTTTCTTCTTTATTAACAGCGACATCTGGATTTCCTATTTAAATAAAAATTCTTCTAAATACAAAGAATTTTGTTAAAATAAATAAATAATAGGAAATGCGGACATCTATTGCTTAAACACACAAAATTTTTCCTATTGAGTTCATAAAAATCAGTAAAAACATAATTTTTATGATAATAAAAAGGTGACTTATGTAATAACAGAGTCATATATTATGTACGTTATGGATTACGTATGAATATTTCAATGAAAAGTGATATTTAAAAAGTACTATGAAATTAGTTAAAAACCATTTATTTTAAACTAAATTAATAAAAGATTTATATTTTTAATGAAATAAATGGGATTTGAAAAATTATTGGATGATATCACCATATCACATTAAAGATATCACCATAGATGTATCAATATTACAATCAGTACCTTGTATGCAAAATGGAACAATTAGCAATACTTTTTGTACCCGAAAAATGGTCGTTGCTTTTTTTAAGGTTAAAAAGTAGATTACGAAACATTCCTATATAGAGATGCCAAACCCTCGCTTATTGCATAGCAGAATTTTCTTATAGGAAAAGTTGTTTTTTAAATCCGCGGAATGTTCCAATTTAATAAAACATTTTCTGTATTAAAATACCGGTACCCAAAATGCCGGAGACTTGGCAGCTCTGCCTAATAACATTTTAATTAATCACGTATTTTTTTTAATCGGATTCAAATTTAGTGAAGACAACGTTTTTTGGCCGAAAGCAGCTTTTTTCCACATGTGTAACTACGATACAATTCCTTGATGTTGACTTATGAATGTTTTGACTTATGCTATTATTGCTTTCTCTCATTTATTTATTTGAATTTTAAATAAGATGACTCAAAATCGTGTTTTTTTAATATACGGAAAAAAATGCATTTCGAGAGAGGGCGAAAAGGAAAATATTTGGCGATTTATTACCTGCGTTTGGCTAAATGTCTTACTACCTTGTATTTAATACTCTTCACAATACTTCGCTGTTATATGGACTTAGGCGCTTTTATAAAAAGTTTGACGTAATTCGGGCTTAAGAAAGTGAGTTTTTTACTGAATAATACAAATAAATGAAAAATGAATACTAAGAAATACTAATAAAAGAAAAATGAAGCATTATATTGATCTATATATATTTAAAAATCCATCTGCTAGCACTAATTAGATAATTTATGTGCAGGGGTGGGGAAATTTTCCAAATTCTTACCAGCCAAGGATTTATTTCGCCAGCCTGCAAGATGCAACACATGCAGTTGAAAATAGTTATGACAAAATCGCACGCGATTACAGACAAAATTACTATTACTACAATGCATTTTCATAATTCTTTTTTGTATAATATTAAGAAATATATGTAACAAAGGTAAGATTAATATTAGATAGAACTTAGTACCATACTTACACTGTAATAATTTGGAAAGTTAAAATATCTAGATTAAAAAGTGTTTCTGATAATATGCCTATTGCCTACAGTTTTTCAAAAACTAAAAATGCACTCGCCTTATGAGAAAATCCACTCGCCACTGGCGAGCAAAATGATGTATTTCCCCACCCCTGTTTATGTGTATATAATAGGAGATAAATAGATTTTGATTCTGTATTTCTATGCTATAAAGCATTAACGTTTGTGTGTTTTTCGTTAGCATTGAGAGTACCTAGCCGATTTAAAAAATAATGTGGGCAAAAAATGTTGGTAACCATCTTTGCTGCAAATTATACAATATTTTGCGTAAGAACAATAATCACCATCAATGCACGAGCAAAAAAAGTTCTAAAATTGAGAATTCTTTGATGTTGATATGACTAAAAATTTAAAATCTTTTTTTTTTTTTTTTTTTTTTGGTGGCAACTTTTAAGATATAATATTCTCGTTATGAACGAGATCTAAAACATTCGACAATTTAATTTCACATATTAAACATTTTTTTTTTCTAGAAAAAGTTTTAACCCCAATTTATTGAGAATATTGCAATTTCTAGGATACTGTTGGGGTCAGAAACTATAACTTTGGCATCACAGTAACTTATAAGATGTAAGTGCTCGTTTAGGACAAATTTTTTAAAAAGGATTCCATAACTCTTATCGACAACCTCATTGCATCCGTGGAAAACAGATATTCAACATTATAAACTATTCGGACGGATTTCACACCATATAAAATACACTCCATTTCTCTTCAAACATAATAGTTTATGTTATTTATAGTTTCTCAAATCGGTGCGAAGCTTCTGTTTATGCTCATGACATCATTTTAAAGAGCTATATTTCCAATATAGGAAAATTTGGTGTTTTATTTTCTGTATTACTTTTAACATTTTGCATATTTCCAATTTTATATCCATGCATGGTTTGCTTTTCTTTTATAAAAATAGTACATGTAACAAGATTTTGTAGTTCTACGATTCGATATGCTTATTTTCATCATTATATTTTATCACAATGAATGACCAATTAAAGGTAACATCTCATTTTCTTTACTTATCGCAAGTTATTAAATGTGTATTCTCAGCAATTTCGCTCAGACTAATCCCTCTGAGGGAAGTCCTAGTTTTTTTTACTATAGAAGGTGAGGATTGAAAATTTCAGGTTTTTGCGCCGAAGACACCGCCAAATCAGGAAAATGTGAAGTATCTCGCGAACCACTGAACTTAAAAAAATTGGTAACCATCTTTGCTGCAAAATATACAATATTTTGCGTAAGAACAATAATCACCATCAATGCACGATCAAAAAAAGTTCTAAAATTGAGAATTCTTTGATGTTGATATGACTAAAAATTTAAAATTTTTTTTTTTTTTTTTTTTTTTTTTTTTTTTTTTTTTTTTTGGTGGCAACTTTTAAGATATAATATTCTCGTTATGAACGAGATCTAAAACATTCGACAATTTAATTTCACATATTGAACATTTTTTTTTTCTAGAAAAAGTTTTAAACCCGCAATTTATTGAGAATATTGCAATTTCTAGGATACTGTTGGGGTCAGAAACTATAACTTTGGTACTATTCGATTCAGCATGAAAAAATACACTAAAATATGTTATCAGTTGAAAAATAACTACAAAAGCCGATTTTTAAGGAAATTTTTAAAAGTTCGTTCTTTTTTTTACCCCCTTAGTGGTGAAATTTTCGAAAATCTCTTCTTAGCGGCATTCGATGTTATCAGAAGTATTATTACCCCAATTTTCAAGATTTTAGGTTCGGCAGATTTTTTTGTGCTGTGATTAATACGAAATCCAGACTTTCTTTTATATATATAGATAAGGATTGAAAATTTCAGGTTTTTGCGCCGAATGCACCGCCAAATCAGGAAAATGTGAAGTATCTCGCGAACTAATGAACTTAAAAGAATTTGCTTGGTATCATTCGATTCAGCATGAAAAAATACACTAGAATATGTTATCAGTTGAAAAATAACTACAAAAGCCGATTTTTAAGGATTTTTTTAAAATTCGTTAAAATTATTTTTAACCCCCTTAGGGGTGGAATTTTCGAAAATCCCTTCTTAGCGGCACTCGATGTTATCAGAAGTATTTTTACCCCAATTCTCAAGATTTTAGATTCGGAAGATTTTTTTGTACTGTGATTAATACGAAATCCAAACTTTCTTTTATGTATATAGATAAAAATTGGAAATTTCAGGTTTTTGGGCCGAAGACACCGCCAAATCAGAAAAATGTGAAGTATCTCGCGAACTATTGAACTTAAAAGAATTTGCTTGGTATCATTCGATTCAGCATGAAAAAATACACTAAAATATGTTATCAGTTGAAAAATAACTACAAAAGCCGATTTTTAAGGATTTTTTTAAAAGTTCGTTCTTTTTTTTAACCCCTTTAGGGGTGGAATTTTCGAAAATCCCTTCTTAGCGGCACTCGATGTTATCAGAAGTACACTGTAAAAAAAATTTCCGTTAAAAAACGGAAATAGCACCGGTAATCTAAACGCCAGTACTACTTCCGTTTTTTAACGGAAAAAAATTTCCGTAAATTCCAGAAATAGTTCCGTTTTTTCACAAAAGATTTCCGTTTTTTATTTTAATTTTTTCCTTATGTAAAAATTTTCGTTTGAAAAGTTAAAAGAATTTTTCAAGGACTAACTAACATCTTTGAGATTTTTATTCTTTACTTTTCAAAGACACGTTAATATCAGGACACATTATACACAATTAATTTAAACAACAGTGAAGAAATGTTACATACCTTCCGTGGGGTTCGAACCCTCTTGTGTCGTAACTTGCAGTGTAATACCATTACACCAGAATTATTCAAACGACCTTTTCAAATATCTTTAGTTATTTCGGATACATTTCGTAAAGTAAAGATAAGATTTTGAACGCAGGGTTTTTTTTTTTTTTTTTTTTTCTTCTGGTAGAGATAATATTTTTCTATTGAATGGATAATTCTAAATGTTTTACAGATTTTCTTTGCATAATTTCGAATATTTAGCTTATTAATTTTGGCTTTATATATATAAAAATTAGTCTTTAAAATATTACATGCGTGAAAGAATTTATTAAGAGTTTTGTTTCCTTTTTTTGGAAAAGCTTTAAAATTCTATTGTAATATTATTGATATTTATTTATTTATTTAAAAAATACTAACATGCTAAAAGAAAGAAAAAAAACGTGCATTTTAACAAATTATTTTATGACGATCTAAGGTAAACTCAATAAAGATAATTGCAATGGGTTATAAAATAAATTTCAGTTATTGATTTTTTATAACTTACGTAATCGCCAAAATTATAAGAATTTCGGTAATATATTTCGATATATTTTTAATTTTATGTGCGAACTTCTTAATTTGAATAAATTAAAAATATATATATTAAAATTAAAAGAAGAATTTTTTTCCACTTTTTTCAAAATATCCAACGCACTTAATATATATTTCAGAAATGTTCTGATATTCGATGTAAAACTTGTCCATCTGCTTCTCAGTCACAAATCGTATCAGATCCTCATATTTCTATTTTTTGTAAGGCTTTTAATGTAATTTATAGTATAAAGTGTAACATTTGCAATTTGAAATATATTGGTGAAACTTCTGGTCCTCTTCATATACGCATGAATCAACATCGGTCAGATTCTGATAAAAATTTAGCAAAAAATATACAGTCTACAGCTGAAATACAGCATTTTCATAAACTTAAATTTAAAAATACTACTATTGAAATAATACAAATTCAGAAAAATAAATCTGAGCGTCTCTATTTAGAGTCTTCATATATGAAATATTATAATACAATTTATCCTTATGGTCTTAATAGTGAGGTTTTTAAAAGATCTGTTAAAGTTTTTTCATCTATAAATGATACTACAGATTATTCTCCCATTTATCATAGTTTAAATCATCTTATAAATCCTAAAACTACACGTAACAAAAGAGGAAAAGGTTCATCTTCTAGTATTACTCCTAAAAACATTATAATTCAACAAATTAATAATCTGCGTCGCAATTATTTAAAAAATTACAATTGGTTTCTAATACGTAAATATATTTTTGAAATAAAAAAGAAACATATAGTACAATATTTAAATATTTTTCTCAGTAAAACTTACTCTAAACATTTTTCAGATGTTTTTTATGATCTCATTATGACTCGTGTCAACCTTTACAATATAAATTTACTAAAAAAACCTAAAAATCTACAAACTAATACTCAAATGGTAATTACTTTTTCTAATCCAATATTTAATAAAATCAATATTAATTCCATATTAAATGATAAAAATTGTCAATTTCCTATTAATAATATTCATATATCTAAAACCTTTAAGTATCCCATATCTATCGGCAGAACGATTTTTAACTATAATTCTTTCGCTAAATCTTCTTTTGATGCTAGTACATTACCCTGTAAATGCAATGACCCCTCTCTACAAAAATATATAAATAAAGATCATGGACATATTATTACTGGTAATCTTAATCTTGTAGATGATTTACAACTTAGAAGAATTATGGGTTATGGGACCAAGTACAGAATTCCATCCAAATTAAACATTAAATCTATCATAAAACAATTTACATATGATATAGATATATTTATTTATAAACTTGCAATTTATTATAATAAACCCATTGAATATTTTAATCAATGGAAAATATTAGTTATCGATAAATTAACCAGGTCCTTAAAATATAATATTTCACACCTAGAATATGTAAATACACAGCATCTGTTTAAACAAATCAATAAATTACAACAAAACTTTGTAATAACTTATGTTGATAAATCTCCAAATAATTATGCAATTATTTGTAAATCTTATTATCATCAACTGCTTAAATCTAGTATATCTAATAATAACTCATTCCAAAAAATTAATGATAACTTACTTGCCAATAATCGTAAAATTAAAGGATTCTATAAATTATTAGACATTAACCCTACTAACTTTAAATATCCTTATCTATTCCTTATACCCAAATTTCATAAGCATCCTGTTAAATTCAGAACTGTTACAATTGGTTGCAATACTTATAATAATGCTGCTAACAAACTTCTATTAGTAATTCTTAATCAAATATATAATATTACAAAAAAAAGTGATAATACACATTGCATAAAAAATAGTTATGAACTGGTCCATATTATGAAAAATCTTAAATGTATAAAAAATATCACTACCTATGATTTTAAAGATTTATTTAATAATATCGATTTATCGGATTTACATAATATCATAAATGAGCTTTTTAAAAAATATCAACACGAGTTAGATATATCACATAATATCGATTCTGATTATTTTCATACCTTAACTAATTTCATTATCTATAATAATTTTATCATGCATGATAACAATATATATATTCAAAATGTTGGTATACCACAAGGTGGTAGTACATCTAGTGTATTATCTGACTTATATTACTATGAACGTCATTATTTAAATAATACAATACATTTATATCGATATATAGATAATGTAATATTAATTGATACTGATAACACCTGTATATCTCAATTCCCTGTTGATTATCCTTCTAATCTAGAACTTTCAAAAAACCTACTTTTTAATAATACAATCAATTTCTTAGATATTAAAATTATATTAAAAGAGAACAAATTTATAACTGATATTTATGACAAAAGGAAAGAATTTAATTTTAAAGTTAATACCTTTACTAATTTTAAATCATGCCTTCATAATTCTGTATATCGTAATATAATACTTAACCATTTATATAGAATAAAATGTCTATGTTCTTCCCATTTAATGAATACTAATATTAAAAAGCTTGTATATGATGCTATAAATAATGGTTATCCTAAAAAATTCATATATTCTTTAATTTATAATTAGATTACATGATCTTATAATTAATTCTTTGCGTAAAAAATGTATAAAAAATTATAAAACATAAAAATAATAATAAAAAATTAAAAATATTAAAAAGTATTTAAAAAAATAAATATATAGGTTGGTTGGGTGGGTAGATGTTAGAGTACGGAGGAGGGTGGTGTTGTCTGGATAAAAACGCAAAGGTTAATTATTTATAAAAAAATATTGAGAGTGGGTTATTTATTTTAACATAATTTTTAAACTGTTTAATTTACACCAATATATGGATATTTGTCTAGTTATATCTATAGTTAAATAGCTATATTTTAATTATCAAATTATTTTTAATGTTATTGATATAATTTTTGGTATTATTAATAATAATATTATTACTATTATTATTTTTTTATTTTTTTATTTTTTTTATTTTTTTTTAATTTTTATTCTTTTATTTTTATTTTATTTTATTTTATTTTTTAATTTTTATTATCCTATATTAAGATAATGAGTTTTTACCATATAAAGTACAATAAATGTCACTGATTAAAGTAACAATAATGTATTTTAAGTTATATGTTAATATGAATGTTATCTCTTAATTCTAATTTTAATCATTTTATTAATTTAATTTTATGTTAATATCGATTATTAATTATTTTCTCCGGTTCAATTATATTTCCATTTAGCTTTATCTTTTTTGTTTGTTATGGATAACTATTATTTTTACTTACTTTCAACTCCTTTTTGTAAAATATCTTTGTTCCTTGTTTAATAATTTGGTTTTTGTGTGATGGTAGTCCCAAATTCGTATTGTTTTGCTTTTTCATGGCAAATACGAAGATGAAACCACACACTCCATTTGTAGTTCCAAAGTATTTGGGACCTGAAGATTCTGCTTTGGTTCTACAAATTTCATTTGTATTCATATTATTCTTTTTTCCTTCCATGTTAAATGTGCTATAAGTTATTAAATTCAATGGTTAATTTCAAATGGTTAATATTGTTTACTATAATTCAATTTAATTCTTCGTTTTGGTTTATTGTTTTATTGATAAAAACCATTGGTGAATCTTGTCTAATTTTAATGGTATTATATATATATATATATATATATATATGATAAAAATAAATTAAAAATTATTTTAAAATCACAATCAACTTTCCCTTTCAACTATTTCAAACTTAAAAAGAATTAATATATATTTTTATTATTATTATTATTATTTTCTTAATATTTTAAAAATACGTTAGCTTTTTATTATTAAAACAGAATGAAATAAAGAAATAGTCTAGCAAATTGTTTAAAAAACATCAACTTAGTATAAGGTTTTTTATTTTCCTGGTAGATGGCACCACTAAACTCTACTGTTTTCGGAAAATTGACAAAAATAACAGAGCACTTCCGTTATTTAACGGGATTAGTCACTCCAAAATGTCAAATACGGAAATTCTTCTGTTTTTTTTCGGAAAAATGAAACTATTCCTTAATTTTTAGGGAAAAGTTTGTGTATATTAACGGATATTTTTTACAGTATATTTTTATCCCTTTTTTCAAGATTTTAGGTTCGGCAGATTTTTTTGTGCTGTGATTAATACGAAATCCAGATATTCTTTTATATATATAGATAAGGATTGAAAATTTCAGGTTTTTGCGCCGAAGACACCGCCAAATCAAAAAATGTAAAGTATATCGTGAACTACTGAACTTAAAAGAATTTGCTTGGTACCATTCGATTCAGCGTGAAAAAATTCACTAAAATATGTTATCAGTTGAAAAATAACTTCAAAAGCCGATTTTTTAGGAATTTTTTAAAAGTTCATTCCTTTTTTAAACTTTCTTAGGGGTGGAATTTTCGAAAATCCCTTCTTAGCGGCACTTGATGTTATCAGAAGTATTATTACCCCAATTTTCAAGATTTCAAGATTCGACAGATTTTTTTGTGCTGTGATTAATACGAAATCCAGATATTCTTTTATATATATAAATAAGGATTGAAAATTTCAGGTTTTTGCGCCGAAGACACCGCCAAATCAGGAAAATGTGAAGTATCACGCAAACTACTGAACTTAAAAGACTTTGCTTGGTACCATTCGATTCAGCATGAAAAAATACACTAAAATATGTTATCAGTTGAAAAATAACTACATAAGCCGATTTTTTAGGAATTTTTTAAAAATTTGTTCCTATTTTTAACCCCCTCAGGGGGTGGAATTTTCGAAAATCCCTTCTTAGCGGCACTCGATGTTATCAGAAGTATTTTTACCCCAATTTTCAAGATTTTAGGTTCGGCAGATTTTTTTTGTGCTGTGATTAATACGAAATCCAAACTTTCTTTTATATATATAGATTTATACTTCGTTTACAGGAGCAGTCAAAGTTTATCTTTTATATTACTGTCAAGAGGATAAAATAGGTTCAAATGTATTTGAATGACGTTATATCATTCCAACAGGATAAAATTGATATGAATTTCTAAAGAGCTCCAAAATATGCATTAATTTTAAATATGGGGTGCATATCATTAATTAATCATTTACAGGACTACACAAAAGAATTCCGTTACAACATGGTATGCTTGAGGAAATACTGTTTGCAGATTATTTTTAATTATTATGTAACACTATTTAAACAAGTTGGAAATTGCACGTGAAGCGTAGCAAATGAGGTGCGTTCGTTCTATAATGGAATTTTTAAAATATTCAGACCTTGTTGTTACATACAGTATACAGTATAATGGTCGAAATATTTTGTGTGTTTATGTAAGTACTATCTGCTTTCTATTATACAGTAACTTGTATCAAACCTCAGCATTTTATATCAATTTCATAAAATGCGAAATAGTTTAATAGAACTAAAAAACGCCTCAAACAATGTTTCCCCATATATCCCGTATGTGGAGTACTTTTGTGTGGCCCTATAAATTAGTAATAAATATTCTTCGCATCACAGATTGTACAGAATGTATATTTTAGTATATACTTTATAGATTCATGACAATTCTAAATATTCGAAAGAGTGCAACATCATTAAAATGTACTTGAAACTAGTTTTTCCTGTTGACCGTAATGTAATGGAATACTTTTGACTGTCCCTGTAATTTAACTATACATCCGACTTTCATAACATTTGAAATGACTCGACAAAATTATGCACCAATTATACAGTTTAAATCTCAAACGATTTGGTTGGGTAGTTTTTGCTCTGTTGTATGCGGACTGACAGACAGACAACACGATAGACGGACGGACAGACTGAATGGCGGCCATAGATGCTACGTATTTACTATATAACTACGAACGCACCTAAAGCATCCAGAACTTAGTGTAATCCTTACTAATATTATAAATCGGAAAGTGAGTTTGTTTGTTTGTTTGTTTGTTTGTTCCGCTTTCACGCCGTAACTACTGAACCGATTGCTTTGAAATTTTGCAGACGTAAAGTTAGAAGTCCGGATTAAATAATAGAGTAATTTTTATTTATTTTATTCAAATATTTTCCTTAATAATTCAAAATTTAATTATTTTTCATACAAAATCAATAGGCATTTTTCAGATAAAATTTAACCATTTTCCTTTCCTGTTGCCAAGAAAATAAAAAATTGGAACAATAATTTTTCAGCGGCAATGAATCCTTACTAATATTATAAATCAGAAAGTGAGTTTGTTTGTTTGGTTGTTTGTTCCGCTTTCACGCCGTAACTACTGAACCGATTGCTTTGAAATTTTGCAGACGTAAAGTTAGAAGTCCGGATTAAATAATAGGGTAATTTTTATTTATTTTATTCAAATATTTTCCTTAATAATTCAAAATTTAATTATTTTTCATACAAAATCAATAGGCATTTTTCAGATAAAATTTAACCATTTTCCTTTCCTGTTGCCAAGAAAATAAAAAATTGGAACAATAATTTTTCAGCGGCAATGAATTTTTAATAGAAAACTTCCACGCGAAAAACTATAATAAAATAATTTAAAAGAAAATAAATATGACGTCATGTTTGAAATAAAAATAAAAGGTGTATTTTTTATAATACATTTAACAAGGATATTTGTTTAGTTAATGGGAATTTTTGTGTAAAATATGGTGACATAAATTAAAAGTAAAAAGAATGAAAAAGAATTACATTTTTAATAAAATGGTTCACTCATGAAAATGTGACGTCATAGTTGAAATAAAACAGGTACTTTATAGCAGTCGTTAAAAATACAAGGGGTATGAATATCAGTAGCTAATGGAGCGAGATAAATAATGACGTCATATTTAAAATGAATCAGAAATATTTTTTACTTATACTAATTAATAAGTTATAAGTTACATACAAATGAATATTTTTATTCAAAACTCATAATTATCAATGGAAGAAATTTTTTGTGGGGAAAAGGTGGAAAATAAAATCACTGATTAATATATTTTTGGCTCGATTTTTTAACACTTTCGAACAAAGTTGAAAAGTTATTATGCTTTCGGTTTGTCTGTCTGTCTGGTCGCTTTCTAACTTTCGTAAATATACTCCGATTTCCATGAAATTTTTGGACGTTCTTAACGTTTACCTAGCACGAATACCTATTGAAAATAAAGTTTCTACCATGATTAGTTTATTTACAGGGATAGTCAAAAAATTTCCTTATATTACGGCATTATGGAGAAAAATCGTTTTAATTAAATTTAACGATGTTACAGCCTGTAGAACATATTCAAATTTATATGCATTTACAAAGTGCACTAAAATATGCATTTTGTAAAGTGTGTAGTGAAAAGGGCACTTACTATTCATTTACAGGGTCAGACAGAAGAATTCCATTGCATAGGAATAAAGGGAGGAACAGTTTCCGACATATTTTAATTATGGTAAACGATTTCATGTATAATCAAATTGATATATGTTGCTGAGGCTTAATGTAAGTTATTTCATGCATAATACGAAGTGCATAGCATTTACAGGGACACACAAAAGATTTCAAATATTATATATTCTATCCGAAGTACTGTATATCATGGATGATGACTGTTGCATGGATGAAATGCATTTTGAATTATGATATGTGCTTTTAAGTTTCGCTAAATGTATGCATATTAAATGGAGAGTATAAATGGTAATAGTATAAATAGTTAAATTTAGATATACAAGGTTACACAAAAGATCTCGGAAAGGTTACTGAATATGAGCGTAATTTACTTAAAGGTGGTTTTTAAATAAAATATGCATTTTTATTTTGAACTGCATTTAGTAAACTAAGAAATGTTTGTAGTATATATATAAAATGATAAACAGGGTCCCGCAAAGAACTGGATACAAGGTTGTCTTCGGATGATAATTTCTGAAAATGTAATTTAGGTAGTAATAAGAAATATTTTTGTTTGAAATAAATTTTAGAAAGATACTTTCGTGTATTAAAGGCACTTGGAAAACTACAGGGCTGAACAAAAGAATTCAAGAATGTTTCTATCTATTAGTATTAATCGCTGAAAAGAAAATTTTGATCAGCAAACAAATTAGCAAATAGGGATTATCAAAAGTTTTTTTTACCATAAATTCGCGATAAAAAGTTAATTACACATGCTTTTCATCATCGAAATTTTTTGCTTGATTGATCAATTATATCTTCTTTAAATGTTATGTGAACGAAGTCACGGGTAACTGCTAGTAGTATATAAAATAGTAACCGAAGTCTTTCATGTGTCCCTGTAAATACTCTCCGCTTTCTATTATACAGGAAATAAGCAACGTACATCAATTTCATAAAATGTTAAATAGTTTAATACAATTAAAACGGGCACCAAAGAATGTTTTGAAATTTTTCTTATATTGCTTTAGACATTAATTTTTATCATGAATTATTTTCTGTTATTTTATTTACATTATTAATATTATTTCTCAGTAAATATATTTTTTTTACCTCAATTCTCTTTCAAGTGCATAATTATACGCAATCATTTTGGAAAGTAAATTTTTATTATCGAGAAAAAAGCTAAACTGTGTTGCCACGATTTTGAACAAATATCGTAAAAAGCATTTAAAATTAAAAATAAAATATAAAAATGGAAATAAATTAAAAAATAGCTAAAATGGGCACAACTACAAATAAATAGCTTTCTTTTTTAAAAAAAATAAAAAAAAAATTATCAAAATCGGTTCAGTAGAAAATTCAGGACTGATGACACGACATTTTTTAGCTTGTCTGAAAGAAATAGCATCAAAAACTTAAAAAAAAAAAAAAAAAAAAAAAAAAAAAAAAAAAAATACAAGCATTTATGAATATGTGCGTGAATTGTCTAAATGTGCTTTTTAATTGAGTCGTGCATTTTCAAGTTGATTATATTGAGTATATATTATTTGTAGAATATAAGTAAAATTATATGCAGAGCAACGCAAAAAACTGGCTACGTAAGTTTTTCATTTCAGGAAAGGTGATTTCAACAATTTAACCTTTCCGGGCCCAAATATTTTTTTTTTTTTTTTTCCATTTTGAGAACAAAATTATTTTTATTGAAATAACGTTAATAGTAACTATCCAAATTGACTTATTGAAGTTTAAAGATTACCTCATTGTCCGAAATTTAAAGAACGTATTTATTTTGTGTACTATTGGATTAATTTTATATAAGGTAATAGGCTCAGGAAGAATTTTTTGAGACTTTTGGAAAATACTGTATTACTACAGGGTTTAACAGGTGTATTAATTTTCTGATGTTTTTTGCATTTTATAAGACATGACTCGTTCAGAAAAGTAACTTTTATTTTAAATTTGAACATTGAAATATATGTATAAAATGAAAGAATCGCCAATGGTGCAAAGAGAATTAAGCAAAATTTTATTATTATTGTTATTAATGTCTAGATACGGCCTAGATAAGATGAGACAGTGCTTCCACAAAACGCATGATAGAACTACGTGTAATTTTCCCCTCAGTTTGTGAAGATAAGGGGTAAGCTTGTCAAAATCAGTCGCCTCTGTTACTTAAAAGGACTATAGCACCTGGAACTTCAACTTTACATTAATAGCATCTCTAGATTCTCCGCATCGTATTAACATTATATGGGAAGGATACGGCAACATTCAGACACATTTCACGACACCTTATGATCGAATAACGCCAATCTACCTTCAAGTCCTCTATTTAGCTTAGAAAATGGCGTATCAAAGTCATTGCTTCAAAAATGGCCACCATGAGTTTCTCCAAAAAATCTATCATCCTGGCATTAATCTGTCTTTATATGAAATACCGATTATAAGTATGTAGGAATTTGCGTAGATTCAAAATTAAACGGGGTTTAGGCAGATTTATGCCGTATGCGAAAAAGCTGCTACAGCCAAGTCCTCTAATTTGACATAGCATACTGCCAATTCCTAATAAGTTACTACTATATAAGTTCTTTTTTCAGATCTGCCGTGACTTATGAGTCAGTGAACTGGGGATTTGTTTGTGAAATTTAAATTCAGAAACTTCAAAACGTTCAAAATATCAAATTTTTTACGTCAGGGTAGTCAATGCAACAATGTTTGTCTGGAACGATCTTATTCATAAAGATCACAGTATTCGACCTATTTCGTAAATAATTAAAAAGATTGGATAAAATTTTCACAGAGGTCGTGTTTTCATCTTAAGCAGGATGACAGTTTCGCCCCCTCTCTAAATGATGTAAGCGAGTTACACCAGATGCTTCGTTGCAGTTTTTCTAAATTCTAAGTAATGTGTTTTTACTTTACCTTTCTGAATTTTTATTCATTAATTATTTACTTTACTTTTACGATTTCTTTCCTGCCCAAACAGTTGGCATCGGGATTAATCCATTTTCTTACAATTTATCCTTGTTTTCTTTTACTAGTTTCTTTTCCTTGCAATTCCCTTGCTTCTGTCACTGTCACTTTCTGATTCGCGTAATTTGATTACCTAAGCTCCTGCAATCTCATTACCTGCTGGAGTTGCGCGTCAAATCCACTAGTGAATTTTAATCTCATAGTCTTCTGAGACATCTATTTTTTTCTGCTTGTTTATCGGGTTCTCTAATTTGCTGCCCTTCTTAAATCTCATTCGTTGCTGAAAGTGGATATCGGATCACATGATTCCAAATTTCGTCGTACAGCTTTTATTTCTTAGTTTGTGCAGTTTTAAGTTAATATTTTAGTAAATATTAGTTTATATAAAGAATCTGGATCCACCTCCCCCCTCTTCAATTCTCACTTTGCATGGCTATCAATTCCAGAGTTTCGGAATTTGTTTTACCTAGATATATTGACTAATTACCTTTGATGATAGATAACGAAGGCATAAAGACCATCGTAAGCATTACTGACTTATCTTCAATAGTTCTGTAAATGGTTAGTTTTTCTAAATCAAAATTGTTAAATCCTAATCAGTTGTGAAAAACTTGATACTATATAAATCTAGCAAAAAAGTGTTCTTTCAACTATGTTTTTCTAGTAACGAGCCAATATTTACTATATATTTGCCCGATATTTGGACAAAAGAGCATTCACTGGTATTGGTTTAGCCAATATAAAGCCAATAAAACAACTATTGGGACAATATTGTTGCTTCATTGGAAATATTTAGAGTGTAATGTTAATATTGGCTTTACATTAGAATTATTTCTAATTAATTGCTAATCTTATACAAATGACGGCTTTGCCTTTGAAAAAAATTCAACGGAATACCAATATTAGCATTTTGAACATATTTTGAATGAAATGCCAATATTGCTCCAGTGTCAATTTTACATTGAAAATATTTGGAATGAATCACCAATATTTCACTATGTTGGTTTTATTGGCTTTACATATGCTAAGTATTTTTTTTATTATTATTTTGCCAATATTAGTATAATACTGGCAAAGTGCAAACATTCTAATTTTGGACCAATATTTCGTTCCAATAAAGCAATATTGGCCCAATATTAGGTAAGATATACCCAATATTGACTTAATACAAATGATTTTTCTTTTGAAAGCTCTTTAAAAACAGGAGAAAGGCATGTTCCTATTTTCAAAGGGGTACTTTTTTAGAGGGGGGGGGGGGGTGGTGTATAAAGACTGACAATATAAACATAGAAAAATAAAATATTGTACTTTTCTCCTTTTTTGATGTTTTAAGAAGTTATTTTCATTGAATAGAGTTTTACTCCGGCAAGAGTAAAACTCTTGCCGGAGTAATTTTCGTTTTGTAAGAAATGTGAAGATAAATTTAGATCAGGAAGAAAATCCACATTAAAAATCTTCAGCCTCAATTGAATTCAAAACACGCAGAAACTATTACAACTTGTTTCTGTATTGTTAAAAATGATGATGCATTTCTTTTGTTTTTTCATTTCAGATATGGATGGGGGATGCCAACCTCCGTCCATCCCGTTGCCAAAGGACGACTGGATGGAGATGGAAGTCATCATGGGCTTCAGAATATGGCAGCTCATGTTCCTTGCACTCGCCGGTCTCATCACAGTCGGTACGATTCTCAATCAAACACATATATATATATTTTTTAAATGGTGAAAATCTTGTGAATACGTGCGGAGTTTATAGGTGTGTTGTGCGGTGTGGTGCTATTTGTGCTGTTGTTACTTAATGTGGTTCAAGGTTATTGTATGCTCATTAATAATAGAGTTACCAAAGTAGTACGCATTTCTGAGTTTTATTTATTGTTAGTGCATTTCGATCAGCACGCATAATACAAAGAACATATTTGAGATAATTGCATTAATATGCCCGTGCTCATGAATAGAATATCTAAACTAATGAAATTTATAGAGAAAAAAAAGGCATTATTAGCAATAACTATTCATACTTCTTAGATGTATCTTCAGATGACGAGCTCTGATCCATTTAAATAAAATATCTCTGTAGCCATTGTAAATAATTTTCTATTTTTTCTTTTCCTTTTTATGCTGTTCATGTTTGTTTTTTATTTTACATTCTTTATTTTCCCCCCTTATTTCTATTCTAATATTTATATGCTAAAATCTTGTTTTGGTCAACAGTGCTTATACTTACAGAAGAAAATTTCTATCTATGTGTGTCTGCCTGTCTGCGATGGCTAACGAAATTTACCGCACATAGAAGTCTGAAAATTGGGTAAGGATGGTCCGAAACCGGTTCCTGATGCACCTGAGGATCAGAATTTTAATGTTTTAAAACTCGGATACTTTTAAGTTTTATATTCAAAATTATTAATAAATTGTCCCCATTTTATCTTCAGTGAGATTCAACCAAGATTGCGATTCAGCTACTATATTATAAAAGTTTCTTTTAGACTTCATTTACAGAAATTTCCAACATTAACGATATATTCCTTTCTCGGGTTCTGTGGATCCGATTACTATGGGGTTTGGTTCATTCATTGGTTTTCGATTGTCTCCAGTACGTGCGTAGCAGTTAGGTACACACACTACCTTAGGTAACAGGAACCCTAGTCACAGATTCGTTCGGAAAGAGATTTGTTGGTGGTAACAAACTAGATGCTGTTGTATGCATTGGGACCCCAAAACTATGTTCATTTAAAATATTTTCTAAAGATATAAAAACATATAAACCATATTCAAATTTAACTTTTGCTTAAGGTTATTAAAACGGACTGTGAGCGGGACAGTTAGAATATTATAAATTGGCACGTTTTGAACCTGGCAGTTTCTAATGAGAATTTTACAGGATTTTAAAGACGTTAAAGTGACATAAATATATTTAGTGAAAGTAACAAGCAAAACGCGCTAATTGCTATTTTCATCGCCATTCTTTCTATAAAAGGGGCATTGAAAGAAGAGAAACAATGAAAATTAGAATAAGCTACAGCTACATATAACATGATCACTCCGAAAAGTTTCCTCATTTTTTTTTTTTTTTTTTTTTTTAGAAGATGATAGGAAATTAATACATTCGAATCGAGTATTATTACAGGGTTCATAGGGGTACCAGTAGTTTCCAAAGTCAAATATCAGAATTTTTTAATGTAAAATATATATATATATATATATATATAAAAGGAGTAGATTCTGTAGAAGAAAAAAAAAGAGAGAGAAGGGTAGATTCCGTAGAAGAGAAAAATCTGAGTGAAGTTGGCAATGTTGAGGAGAAAATGAAAAAGATAATAGGGGAAGTAAATGAAAAGATGGGTAAAAGAATACAATATCATGAGAAAAAGCTTTCGGCACCTAGAGGTAATTATTAAGATTATAATAATCCACCCGTTTGTCCTGCACATGTTAAGCTATCGACATACGATGGGAAAAGCTCCTATCAAGTTTACAAGACTCAATTCTCCACTGCAGCTAAAGTGAACAGGTGGAGTGATGAGATGAAACTTGTTAACTGACAGCGTTTTTCAGGGGGGAAGCCAGTGATATGTTACAATCATTTCCCGGTATGACGCAACTCAATTTTGAGACTTTGAATAGAGCACTCGAACTGAGATTCGGAGAAAAAATCTTTAAAGACTATACAAAGATCTAGATGATAACTCACCATCAAAAATTAGGTGAAATCCTTCAAGAATTTGCCTCTAAAATAGAATGGTTTGGAAATTTGGCATTTGTCGACTGTCCTGCGAATGTACGGGAAATGCTGTCCCAACTTTGTAGATGGAATAAAAGACACAGACAGCATTACGAATGTCGAACTTTACCACATAAAATCTGTGTTATTGCATGCTTTAACCCTTTGAGCTCTAATGGTTGAATTTTTACCACATAATTTTAATTCCGAAATGTCATAATGGCGCCGGAATATTCAATTCGTTTGAAAAAAATTTATCGAGAACCAAATTCATTTGAAAAAAAAAATTAAAGTATTTTTTCGTGTATATTGTAAATAAAATTTTTTCTTTGCAAAATACTGATGTCAATGTGACATTTGGAATTTCAAAGAAATTTATCTACCAGAGCTCAAGGGGTTAAAGTTGGAAGCCGCTGATCCGGCCAGCCGTAAAGATCGCCATTCAGTCCGAGGGGCAATGGTGCACAAAATCCCAGACACTGAGGCCGACTTATTACAGGAGATTAGAAAAATAAATCCACACCTTGAAGCTTTAAAATCCGGGAGAAAAATCTCAAGAAGACAGAATCTCAAGTGCTGGGGTTGCGGTGACCGAGGGCATCTTCGAGGAAACTACTCCAAAGCCAATGAATGTGAGCTGAGGTTGCCAGAAAATAAAAAAAACTCATTAAACATGTTGATGATTAAATTGGGACGGTCTTTACACAGTCGTCAACAGGCTGAATGACACCATTGTGCAGATACAGAAACCGTCACACTCCAAGCCCAATGTAATTCACTATAATCGGCTAGCCTCTTGCTTTGCCCAATGTGATTAGAAATTGAAAATTTAAATTTTTATAGCCCCTTACTTTGGCCAATGTGATTAGAAATAGAAAATTCTAAACTATGGTCTCCTTGTAAATTATGTAATTATTAGTTCTTCATCTATGCAATTGTTGTTTTTGCATTTGTTTGTAAAATAAAGTGAATTGTTTGAAATAATATTTAAATGGTTTCCCCTTACTCAGGATATACTGTTTGGAACGTGCATTTTTTGAGGATCTCATCTCATGATCAGGAGGCGAAAATGTTAGCGTCGACCAAAAGGCCAAGCTTGTTATTCTAAGCTAGTAACTAGCTTTATGCTGATCAAGTGAGATGAGATCGCTACAGGATTACCCCCCTAGTGAGAAATGTATTTGATGATATCTGACGAGCGATATGCATTCGTGAATGATGCTGTCGTACGCTTGTGTAATGCGTGGATGATAGGCTTTGTGCTGTGCGATTTGTTTGGTGCTGCCATCTGTTAGTTATGTGATGAGATGATTGCTGTTATGGTTGTTGTTGAAAGTTGCGTGTTTGTTTGGGTCATCAATGAGGACAGAGCCAGTGGATTGACGCCGGTTGCATTCGATCCAGGAATCTCAATCTCATGATCAGGAAGCGAGAATGTTAGCGTTGTGCAAAAGGCCACACCAGTTACTCTAAGCCAGTGACTCGTTCTATACTGATTAAGTGAGATGAGATCGCTACAGGCATATCGTTGATATTAACCTTTAATTGATGTTACCGGTCTCAATAGATCTCACAAATCACTGCTTTTCTGAATTTTTATAGTTTAACTTGCAACTTTTAGTTAAACACAAAACACTACCATTTTGAATTTTAGTATTATCACCAGGGACTTTTGAATATGTAAATTTTAATTCTAACATAACTATACATAAAATTTAGTAGAAAAACACCATCCTATGAGTTAATCATGCCTTTTATTCACCTTTCAATGGAGTGGTCTATGAGACTTCTTCACAGTAGTTGTGTGATAATTTCTGTCACATTAGTTAAAGGTTAAATATAATAGAAAAACAACAGCCCTGGCAAAATTACATGAAGAAAAAAATATCTGTATAAACTTCAACGAAAGTAAAATAATTTTTACCTCCAAACACTACTGTTTATCTATAAAAGAAGGGATTCTAACACGTAAAAATTCCGTATGTAAGGATACAAAATCATTCAACCTACCAAAACCGTGGTACGAGTTGTTCAATGGTTTCATAAAATAGAAATAAAAATTCAAATAATAATATTAAAAAAAAAATAACGTGCGTCACATGAAAAGCTGAATGATGGCGTTTCAGTTCAATGCACTATAAATCATGCAACTTTGAAATATCATTTTTTATTTGTTTTGAAAATAACTCGATGATGAGTCGAAACATGTCAACAGTTAAAATAAACTATTTTTCTGTTTTTAAAACCTTCCTTACTCCTTTTTAGCATTTAGAAATGTATTGATATAAGGTGTTATTTTGTTATATATTCTCAAGCAATATTTTTTTATTCATAATCAGATAAAAGAAAAAAACACAAATAACTGCAAAACTTTAGAAATGTGTCTCATATTAGCTCCGATTGACTCTAATTATTATTTTAAGAAGACCTTTATATGTGTATATGTTTATTTTTTTAATACTGTGCGATATAATACCATGTATGTTTGGGTAGAGGCTAAATTTACATTTAAATTTTCTAATGTTTAATTTCGTCATAAAACAATCCCTCTGATAAGACAAGTAAAATAATCCTTTTAATCATCATTCTAGTTTATAAAAATGTGCTGAATAAAACAGTAGGGGAGAGTGGGGATACTTGAGCATAGGGGATACTTGAGCCACCCCTATTATCTCTACAGTTGGTTAATTTTTCTTTCTAAAACTGCCAATATGATAACATATGTATAGTTCTGAACATGTAAAAAAGAAATCACACATCTTGGTACCATTTTGAAAATATAGTGATTAATAGTTGTCTTTTCCCTATCTGAAGTAAATGTTTGGGTGCATGGCTTTTTTGTTTTTTTGTAATCAAAGTTTTGTTTAAAGTTGCAACTATATACATACATTCAATAAGCATAATTTCAATTGTATTTTGAGTCTAAAATAGATCTAATAGCTGCATGCTTTATTTAGTAAAACTCTGGGAAACAAAAATAGTGATAGTGGGGATACTTGAGCCAATGAGAGTGGGGATACTTGAGCCATGTCTCAACCATCCCCACTAGAAATTAAACATGGGTGAAACAAACAAAAAATAAAATTCCATCCTTAAATTCACTAATAGATATTTTTCTGGATAAAAGGGAGAATAATTTTTCATTTTATTTTTTTTCTTAAAAAAATAACGACCAAAAAATGTTTAAAAATGTATATTTTTTAAATGAAAATATCTATTTTATTTTTCATTTTCACTAACAAAATAGCCTGTCTAGATAAATGTAAACATAGTTTTCAATTTAACTTTCATTAAATTAAAATAACTTTTTAAAACGGTTTTACAGGCTATAATCTCTAATACTTTAATTTGTTAGGTCCAACATATTAAAATATTTATTTTTTAATATAACATATTAAGATTAATATTTTATATTGAAATCGTAACCTCTGTTGCTGTAACTTTTTTTTAACTAAGAAAATTGAAGAAAAATTGGTAAAAAGAGCGCACAAAAAACAAGAAAAGCAACAAAAATCCCAGTTCAAACTTACCTGCATGGAGCCAAAGAGGAAGACAAAATCTTTTCCTATGAAATCAAAAAAGTGTTTGAAATAGTAGAATGATACATTTGGCTTAAATTCCGACAGCTACTAAATTAAAAGCATGAGTTCGACAATATCATTAGAGGAAAATTCTGTCAATGATGGTGATGATGTGAAAAGAAAACCTTCTATTGATGGTTGGTTACTAATAAAATATGCCAGAAAGAAAATTGTAAAAATATTTGTTGGATAAGTGCTTAATATTTTGAAAATGAAATTTGCCCGAAGAATTGCAGATTCCAAATTTAAATGGCTCTGAACTGAGGATGTTTCTACCGTCGTTATAACTCAAGTTGAAATTATCCTCCGACAACCAGTTTTAACGACAAAAAATGATCGTATTACTAGCTTTGTTTTCTCAATTGGTTTTGAAGGACTTTACGTTTCATAATTTACCATTCTGTAAAATGTTTGTGTAAAAATAAAGCGAAAAAAATTACTTTTGTAGGTATTTTTCCTTAGTGGCTCAAGTATCCCTTCACCATGGCTCAAGTATCCCCGCCATGGGGATACTTGAGCCACGATGTAAAACAAAAAATAAACATTTATTATACATAGAAAAATAGTTCAAAATTAATTGAAAGTGGTTTTTAGTTGAAGAAAAAATATCAAATTTTCATTTTCAATATTTTATTTTATTCTAAAAAAATATAAAAAAATTAAAAAAAATTAAAATTCAAAAAATGGCTCAAGTATCCCCATCTTCCCCTATAAGCATGGCTTTCTGTGTGCATTTGTATTTGTGTGCAAGTGTCTTTATAAAATTTTACAAATATATATTAGGATAATCTATTCAAAATACTTATGTTGTATAAGTACACTGGTGTGCAAAATTTAAGGATGAATCCCAAAATGCTAATTTTCAAGCGATGATTTTTACACGAATATTCAAACGGTAGTAATATAATTAAAATAATTACTATCGTTGCATAACAGCTAGTCCATATAACATCTCATTCAGGTCACACATGGTCACAAGAATCACAGTCTACGGCGAGACAAAAAATAGGAAATTCTATACGTCTCTTTTATGAGTCTCAAAAGACTACTATATTTGACTCTACTAACAGGTCACTGCGACTGCTACTTTGTGGAGAGTCACCAGGTGACTTTACAATGTCATTTTATTGAGACTCTCATGTGACTGTCATTTGGCGACTCAATTTCAAGGTCATTGTGAATGTTGCATTATGATAAATCACCAAATAATGTCACATTAAAATCACATGGTGACTTTCTGTCACAAGACTTTGTCAAATGGTGATAGAGACCCTACTGTGAAGTAATCACTGTGAAAAGTGGTGAAAAGTCACCATGTGACTTTAATGAGAAATTATTTAATGATTTATCATAATGCAATGTTCACAATAACTTTGAAATTGAGTCTCCAGATGAGAGGTCACACGAGAATCTCAATGAAATGGAGTAAAGTCACCCTGTGATTCGCCACAAAACAACAGTCATAATGACCTGTAAGTGGAGTAACAAATATAGTAGTCATTTGAAACTCATAAAAGAAACGTATAGAACTTCCTATTTTTTGCTTCGCCGTAGTGACTGTGACTCTTGCGATCATGTGTGACCTGAATGAGACGTTATATGGACTAGCTGTTATGCAGGGATAGTAATTATTCGAATTATATTACTTCCTTTTGGAAAAATATCGCTTGAAAATCCCTTGAAAATTGGCATTTTGGGACTCGTCCTTAAATTTTGCACACCAGTGTTATAAGTATATAGTTGAACAACACGTTCAAATGCGTGTTAATTTATAAACATTTCTTCATCTCTTTTAATTAATTTGTTTGTTTTTTTCTTTAGTGGTATTATTGTGCTGCTTCATGAAGTGCCGCGTTCCCAGAACGAAGCAAGAAATCGAAGCCGATTTCAAGCGCAAAGAAATAACAAGAAGGTTCAGGTTCCTATTAGACAGAGTACAAGTAGAAGACACCAGTTTAAGAACAGGTATAATATTTACATGCATAGTTGATTTTCAGCATACCGTATATTTTCGAGTATCAGCCGATCCGTATATATAAGCCAAGTATACGACTTTTAAGTAAAAAAATGTCCAAAACCGGAAACCCGTACGTAAGCCAATGTTAAAACAAGTGGGTAAGTGGGATCACACATCGCACAGAGGGTTTCGTTTAATATCTCTTTCAAAAAAAACTTTATCTTTATTCTTATTATGTATTATAAGCTATGTCTCAAAGTTTAAAGCGATCGATTTTTTTAGTTTTCCCAAACTTAACAAAATTTAGAAAATAGCCCCTTCTCGGACGACTCCCTTCTCCCCCTGAATTTTTCACTTTTACAGATATTTAATGTTAAGAAATAATATTTACATCAATGCTCAGTTAAATAAATAAATAAATAAATAAAAAGCATTTAAAATTTAGTAAAAAGTTTATCTAAAGACAAAAGTCAACATTGCCTTCACCCCCCCCCCCCCAAAAAAAAAAAAAAATCAGTTTATCTTAAATTTATAAAATTTGTATTATGTGTTATAAATTATGTCAAAGTGTAAAATCGATCATTTAATTTTCCTAATTTTAACAAATTCCCGTCAATTGTCAGCATTTTTTTATAAGTTTAAAAATTTATTTTTTCATAAATTGGAAAGTTGGGGTCTTTGATCAACGGTCAACGATGTAAAAATTTAAAATGTGCGATTTTTAGAAGTTTAAAAATTTGCAGTTCCAAAAATTTTTGAAACTGAAATTTTATTTAAAATTTGTTCATGATGGGTCCAGAAATATTAATGTTTAATCCATGTCATCATATGAGGCGTTCGGAAATCAGTCTGATTAACTCCATCAAATAAATATGCACATTTTAAACAGTTAAAGTAGTATATCTATAAATTACTGTTATTTTATCATTGATCTAGGAAATTAATGTTTAATGCATGGCGTACGTAATATAGGACTCGTTATGATCATCCTAAAAATGTTGTTTTTTATAATTATTATTATTATTATTATTAATTTAAAAATAGAATTTATTTATAAATCTTTAACATTTTAGTCTTTGAAAATATCATTTTCTAAATAGCCATTGTAATTTGTCAAATTATACAGTTATGTTTTTTTATTCATTTATATTTTATATATTTTTTTCTTTTAAATTTAGATTTTATGAATCAGCGCATGAAATAACATTTGCATGTGAAAGAACCTAATTTGTAAAATCAATAGTTAAAAAAAATTGTACTGTAATTATCAAGCCTTAATATAAAAATTTATCTCTTTTTCTTTCCGTATCACGTGGTTTGCCGTCGAAAGAATACAATTCTGGAATTATAATTACCAAAATAAAATAAAATAAGCACGTTTTTCATGTAATTTATTTAATCTATTAATTTGTGTTAGATATATAGTAATCTTTAAATCTATTTAAACTTTGGCAACCTTTAGAAGAGAAAAAGAATGAACTGATGGTATTAAAAATATATATTTATTAAAATAGTAGTCTTTTTCAAAATTTTATGATTTGTTGTGTGACAAGAGGTATTCAGCTGTAAGTATACAAAATTTGAACTCTCTGACTTATGTAGTTTTTGTGTATGGAGTCTGTGATAGACAGACAGAGGACAAGACGAATAGGATTTCGTCTCTAAACGAATGAACGAAACCCTAAAAAAAAGGTGATGAAAAATTCATAGAGCGAAAACACAGCCCTTTTAGTGCATAAACAATAGGAAAAAATGTGCTCTGAGAAATTTTTGATTTTTCCTTTTCTGTCTTGGTGCGCTAACAGATCTATTTAATTGGGTCCAGCTCATTCTGATATGACGTGCCCGTTCATGAAAACCAAACCTCCTATTTTGAGCTTGAATTGTCACAAGAACTGCCAATTAATATTTCCGAAAATGTTTCATCAGTAATTTGATGGGTGAAGATGAGGATGATGCAATTTTTGAAGAAGATGGCGATGATGATGATATTGGATTAGATTCTATCTATAATCATATTGATGTATCAATGAACGAAAGTGATTTTAAGGGTTTGCTGCAAAATTTGATGGAGACTTGGGCAGTAAATGATGATTACCTTTTTCATTCTAAAACAAAGGAGTAAAACTTCCCTAAAGCGACCACGTTCCATTCCAATAAAAATTAGTCGCTGTAAAAGGTGTTCTCCTAATGAAGGTATTGTGTAAATCTAAATTTTAATTATTGAAAAAAGGTAACAATTAATGTTATTAAAATTTATTTTTCATATTAGAAAAAAAATATATAAAAATTTAAGAATTAAAACAAAAGTTAATTACATTGGTTAATTATTACAGAGTTTAAAAAATGAGAGCATTGACATTTGCTTTGATTTTACGATTTTATCTTTTACATTTTTTATTCCCAAGTCCTTTCAAAATTCAATAAATAAATGCTTTTTCTTTTGGACGGGAACAAATAATGACGATTTCATTAATTTATTTCTTTGGGAGTTTGCTGACAGAATAGGCCAGGGGAGTTTATGATCATCATTCTTAATTTGTCATCAGAGTTAAATTCTTTCTCTAAAAAGGCACAAAGGGGTTTAAATATTAAATGCTTCTGGGATTAAAAAATAAATAAATAAAATACATAAATGGATCTAAATTTAGTTTAGAAGTTTGGTGAATAATCCGCTCTCCGGAATTATTTTTCTAAAAAAACCTTCTTCTAGCAACTAGGGAAAAAGAGAAATTTGTTTTATTTTTTCCTTTAAAGAAATTGGTCGCTCATGGAGAGTATTCAATTGGGATGGTCTCTGAATGGAGGTTAAATTAGTATTCAGCTTGTAGGAATGAATTTCGTTTCATGAAAAAATGATCGTTCAGGGAGGTGATCCCTCAATGGAGATGGTCGCGTAGGGAAATTTATAAAAAGCACTTTCTATATTTTTATGTTTACTATCTTTTTTTATTTTAGAGTACCAATTTTGGTAATTTTCTTAGACTCGTGTATTGTACCCGAACCCCCTCTTCTTCGGAGCCAAAAACATGCCCCAAAATTCTCGATTTATATATGGAAATGAAAATATACGGTATATACACAAAATGTAAATTTGAAAAATGAGTAATAAGAATTTAAGAAAATAATAGTGTTAAGTAGAAATATGAAAAACACATATTTCGGATGCAAATTATATATATTTCATACTTTTTTATCAAGATACGTAAAAGATCCATGTCATTTACGGTTCGAAAAGTACACCATTGTTTTGTTTTACACAATGAAGTTCTTTCAAAATGGATATTACTAATTTAAGAGAAAACGCCAATTTCTCCATTTTGTGCAAATGCTATAATTTTTTCAATTTTTTATTTGTAGATGAATATAGTTATAAAGTATTGCTTTATTGTGCAATTTTTTTACGAAGGCATTGAATTTATTTCACACACTGCTTACCGTCTTTTGCTAAATAATTAAATTTACATGATTAAAAACAATTTTTATGTGAATAACTGGTAAAAAAAGAAACATTTATATTGTTGATTAAAAAAATAACAATAATAAAAACCTAGTCATATATAAATTTATAAGTGGAACTAGTTTAAAAAAAAAAAAAAATGACACTTGCGTATTAAAATGAACTGCTAAAGAAGACAGAGTGCTTTCGGAAGTATAACAAGGAGTAGATTATGTTCTCTTTTTATCAGCTTCTCATCATATATTGTTGAATTTTCTCACATGCACAGCATAAAAAGCTTTTATATGCGGCAATCACACACGCTATCTAAGTGAAACTTAAAGCTCAACATGCGAATTACTTTTGCTTTTCTTTTGCTTCGTTAAAAGTTGTACCTTCTATGTCTGACCGAGCTTTAATGAAGCGAACAAAACTAATCTTGAATCATTAAGAGTAAAAGATGAAAGGAACTGAAAAGTTCTACTTTTGTCTTTTTCATTCACCGTCACTTAAAAAAAATAAAAAAAAAGCTTTTTTTATATATTTCTCAACATTACGGTGACAGTTTCAGCTGGAAAATGCGCCTTTTACAACATTTGATGAACCACAAAAAGTTCAAGTACCTCACAAAATTTGTAAGCATGGAGAACTTCTCGATCCGTAGAATCTCATCTCACCATATATGTCCTTTTTAAAGAAACTCAATACTATTTAAACTTTTTTTTTCTTATAGTGTTTCACAATACATTAAATGGTTTTATGAAGAAAAATCTTTTCATCAAGAACACACACACACAAATCTTTAACGAAACTTCACTTTTTATGAACGTAAATAAATAAATATATATAAGTACATTGTAAAATAATTGTAAATTTACAGTACTTTACCGTGAATAACCCAGAAAATTTTACGGAATATGTCACATTTTTTCACAAAAACGACTCCCGTATTTTTTTATGTTTTACGGCCAAAAGCCGTTAATGTAATGGTAAAGTCCATTGATATAGGAATAAAATCCATTTTTTTTTACGGATATCGTCTGGATTCTCTGCTGCAGCTTTTTTACAGTGAAACATTTTGGTAAAGGCATAACACGTTTGAAGACCAGATTGCAGCAATCACGTCCAATCAGCAAAGTAGTCGAATTCTTTTGTGCAACTCTGTATTTAGTCTACAGATTTGTTTTGATCTTCATAGTATGCTAAAACTTAGTTTGGTAAAAACGTTTATAATAGATTGAAAATTCACCTTCCGATATTTCTAAGACTATACGAAAACATACTCGAATTCTTTTGTACAGCCCTAATTACCGAAATTTTTTTATATACGCTACATATTAAGTAAAAATTTAATTTAGATTAAATCATATTTAAAAGTACTGAATCCCACTTTCTAACATTATGAACCCTAGAAAACCATATATCAAGTTTTTTGCGTTATTTGTATGATACGAACATTTCTTAGTATACTAAATGCAGTTCTGTTTGGTAGTGCATAACTTACTTAAAAGTCAAGCTATTTACGCCGATGCTCTGTTATGTTTACGAAGTCTTTTGCGTAGCTCTGTATATGATCTATAACATTTATACACGCCAGGTAATAAGCAAAAGTTTAGTTCAATTTAAACACACATTTCATAAAGGAAATCGCACTTAAAGCAATTATTGCTAATGCACAATGCTTCAGATACAGTACTCCATCCGAATCTCTTTTGTGTCCCTGTAAATGAACGATAAATGCAACGATGCAAATCATGTTATACAACGAATACCTTGAAGTAAGCCATAGTAATGTATATTAATTCATAATATTTAGAATAGTGCAAGCTAATTAAAATACGCTGCAAACTATTTCCCTTTAAGGTTGTTATATAACAGAATTCTTTTCTGTGGACTTGTAAATAAATAATAAATGCTTTGCACCCCATACACTACAATAGAGGTTGCTAAACTGAGCTCTTCGGCTCTTTAAGGTCTTCTCGTGAACCTTCAGTGCTTTAGGAGAATGAAGAACATTTGATGATTTTACGAGTAGCTTGAACTTATGAAGATCATATAATTGTAGAAACTTTTAAATCCAAGTAAAATTGCTATTGTCAAGAATTTACTAGATAAAAAAGTTGTTAATTTAGTGTCCAGTATCCCCTTGTCAAACAGCATCATTTGAAACATAAATTACAAACATAACTAATAATGTAAAAAAAAAAAAAAAAAAAAAAAAAAAAAAAAAAAAAAAAAAAAAAAACATTTAACAGCTTTTGCAGATGTACTAAATTTGCACAGCAAATGCACATGAATATATTGATGTATCTGTATTTTCAGCTTTGTTAGTATTTTTTTTTTTATTACATATACTAATATCCCACTCAAACTAAGCCAGTTAAGAGTTTTAATTCTATTGAAACGGGCACCCGGAACTAGGCATGACTTTTCCATTACTATAGTATTTGAGAAAAATTAACGTGATTTAAATTAAGTGAATAACTAACGTTAGTCTAAAAACATTTTCGCAAAGTTATCAGGCTCACATTATTTGTAGATTACTGGAAATCAACAAACTAAGGGGCGAAATATTTTTGGATGAATATGCAGGAAAACGCATATGAACATGAAAGAACTGACAATGCGAAAGCAGTCATGGATCACAATGCTGGAACCATCACAAACTTTAAATAGATGGCAAGGACTGTTGCAACATCTATTACGATCTTTATAGATACACGCTATCCCTGAGAAATGTCTTTCTGAACTTATGAAAAAGTTGAATGGTACACTAAAATAAAGCATTGTACGAAATCACGAATTCTTAAAAGAAGCTTTTTAAACTTAACTGTGAAGTTATTGAAAGCTAGCATCCGCGCCTCCTAGGGGCTATGCATATTATAACGTTATCAACTTTTTGGTAATTTTGGACCCCCTCCCCCCCATTCGATATCATACGTTATCATTCATCGGTAACCCCCCCCCCCCCCCGGTAATGATATCGTTATCAATGTCTAATTTTTTTTTTATCTTCAGAATTTAGCTCTTTTATATGGAGTTATATACAAAACTGGTTACATACTTTATTGATTCAAATGAAGAGGAGTCATTAAAATGTCACTTTTTAACATATAACACTTAAAACAAATTTTTTAATTAAAAAGTATTTTACATATAGCTTTTTGTAGGATAATGCATTCAACAGTAAGAATGCCTTGTTGCACTTGTCTTACACGAATAAGGGGGGGGGGGGGAAGAGATAGAAATTTTTATTAACAAAACAAGTGGGCAACATTCTTTCTCTTATTCTATTATTTATTAGTAAACACAAGCTTCATTCCAAATATACTTCACATATGGTTTCTCGAACCATATGCATGCATATATGAAGAAAAAAAAGAATTTAGAATATTGGGCTATTCCATATTTTAGAATTCTTATTTTTAATAATTTGGTGATTTTAATAAAAACTTAGTATTTAAAAAAAATAAATAACAGACTAAAAAAAAATAACATACTATTTTGAACCAAAAACCATGTTAAAAAGAAAAAAGAAAAATTTTCGTTGGATCAAAAATGATATCGATATCAAAAGACAAATCCCCCCTCCCCCCTAGCGATATCTTACGATATCATTTGCCATACCCCCTCCCCCCTAAAATCATAACGTTATATTTGCACAGCCCCTTACTGTATATCGAAATAAGATGATCATGTCGAGGAAGAACGTTTACACGATTCCTGCTATCCCAAAGGTGCTATTAAAAGAACTATAACTCTAAACTAGCAAAAATTTTAAATAATTTGTGAATGCTAATTTTCTATTTTGCCGATGTGTGTAGAAAATGAAATAAAAATATATCTTTCATTGCAATGAAAATCCTTCACAACTTCCGATGCATTTACCAAACGTATCTTCTTTGAAGATGAAACTTGTATTGGTTGGATTTTAAGGCAAGGATGACATTGATTACGTTCCTTCTTTTAAAAAAGAATAAAAACAACATAAGGTTTAAAAGAAAATGTTCAGGGGCATCCCACAGCTTTGGAAAACTCATTTAAACAACAATTTTCAAGTGCTCAATAGAAAAATGTACTGAATGTTTCTGCGTTATTAAAAGATCACCCTGCTTAAAGTCAGCGAAAAACGAGGGCCTCATTGATTTGACATTTCATAGCAAGTTAATTGCTTCCCTGATTTGCCCGTACCACGTGCGGACATCCAAATTCCAATCATAATTTATTATTCTCACCAATAATTTTTTATTGTAAATTTTGCATTATTTAATCCAAGCCTTTTTCTGATTAAATTAGGCATTTTTTTAAGCTATTGCATAGTTTTTATCGCGAGCTTTGAGCGCGGCGATCGAGTCTAGAAATTCCGTAACGAGAAAAATACCTAACACTCCGGCTAACGCCGTTTAAGTTCGGCAGACTTCTCATTTATTCAATAAAAGAAAAAAATTGTTTTAATTTCTTTACTACACCAGTCGTGTGACACATCAATTGAAAGGTCTGCAACTGCTTATTCCTATTATGCTTGTCTAGTATGTCACCCCCCACTCTCCCTTCCAGGGGGGCACATTTTTAATTTCTTTACTACACCAGTCGTGTGGCGCATCATTTGAAAGGTCTTCGACTGCTTATTCCTATTATGCATATCTAATATGTCACCCCCCCCCTCTGTCCCCCCAGGGGGGACATTTTTAATTTCTTTACAACACCAGTCGTGTGACACATCATTTGAAAGGTCTTCAATTGCTCATCCCAATTATGCATGTTTGGTGCGTTACCCCCCAATCTGCCCCCCTCAAGGGGGCACATTTTTAAATTCTTTTCCACACGAGATGTGTGACACATCGTTGGAAAGGTCGACAAGTGCTCATTCCTGTTATGCATGTATGGTGCTTCACCGTCCACTCTGTCCCCTCCCCAGGGGGGTATATTTTTAAATTATTTTCTACAGCCATCATGTGACACATCGTTGGAAAGGTCTGTAACTGCTTTTTCATGCATCGCACCTCCAGTGTGTTGCCTCCTCTTTGCCTTGGGGTAATATTTTTTAAAGGTGGAGGTCCGCAGGGGTTCTGACGTGCAAATTGATCGTCAGATCCGGGTCTAGGGGCGAAAGACTAATCGAACCATCTAGTAGCTGGTTCCCTCCGAAGTTTCCCTCAGGATACCTGGCGCTCGACTGATTCAGTCTCATCCGGTAAAGCGAATGATTAGAGGCCTTGGGGCCGAAACGACCTCAACCTATTCTCAAACTTTAAATGGGTGAGAGGGCCGCCTTGCTCGATTGAAGGCCGACCTCTTTCAGGATGGGAATGCCCAGTGGGTCACTTTTTTCTTATCGGTCATCACGCTCAAAAAGTGTAACTTGAATTAATATCAAAGAAAAGGAAAAAACTTGAATTAATATCAAAGACAAAAAAAACTGCATAAATAAAAAATAAATAAATAATTATAATTTCATGAGTTGATAAAAAATGCTATGCAATAGCTTTACCGTGGCAGTCCCCGAGTGTCACACGTTTTTTTTAATATTGATGTATTAAGTGGTTAATACCAAATATACCAACACCGATTATTTGTTTATATCAAATGAAAATTGTTCGATTCGAATCAAAAGCTTTTTATAATAATATAAATAAAAGGCACAAATAACCACAAATAACTTAAATAAAAGAGTTTGTAGTTTGAAATAAAAATTCTGGTCTGAAACATTTTTATTAAATTTGAGTAAAATTCCTGTTATATTTAATAATAAGGTCTTACTTTAACTCTTTAAGGTGCAAGACATTTCTGCTCCAAAATTATTTAAATAATTCGTCCACACCGCAATTTCCGAATGAATTCATTTGAAAATAATCAAAGGCTCTTTTTCACGTATATTATGAGATCGAAATTGCACAAAAAATTACTGGTGACATTTGGCAATTTAGGCATTTAAATTAACCGTTTGCAGACTCAAACTGCGCCTCTGAAAAAGTTAAAACCAAAACCTATCCTTTTTTTTATTTATTAGATATGAATCTAAAGATTTTTCTAAGAAAGCAAAATTAGTTTTGTTGTTTTTCTCAACGACATATGTCTGAATATCAAAATTTTCAACTATCGTATAATCAATAAACGAAAAACAGAAATCTTTAAAATAATGCAGAACCAAACGTTTGCCAGCAATATATCAACTGCACCGGAATTCAGGTATTTGTGAAAAACAATCTAAACACATTAGTCTACGCTTTTATTATTCATCATCTGTAAGGCAAATGTTATGATTTCTTGAGTTTTGGAAGTTCTTTACATGTGTAAACTTTGGATGGTAATTAGAAATAAATTCAATAATATATTGAAAGTTTCAAAATATAATTTTATTTCTGGGACAATATACAATTGCTTCATTCCTTCATCCTATGCTCTATAGAAATACACCTAAAAATATATTAACACGTTGACTGCCAGGCAAAAACTGCTAATTTACACCAGGGTGCCAAAATTTTTTGTGTTTGTAATTTTAATTTTTGTAACATAAGACTATATATAAGATCAATATTTTTCAATCTGACTCATTTTGCAACACATAGGGAGATTTTCCTCCTGGCTATCAAAAATAATAGCCAAAGCACCCCACGAAAGTTAGTGTAAATTCTTCCATGAGTGGTCATGGCCATTTTATTTAATAGCCCAGCTAAATAGCTAAATTTGTCATTTATCACTAAAATCACTTATTAAGATTTATGTTTCTACAGCGTAATCGCTTAAATTGGAAAAAATTTAAATATATGAAAGGATGATCTTGGGAGATTACTGGTTTAGATTTTATTTTCTATTATTTTTTCTATTACCGTATTTTCGGGTGTATAGTCCGCGACTTATACAAGAAAAAAACCTTTCAAAAAGCCGCTGCGGCTTGTACACGGTGCGGGTTATACAAAGATTTTTTTTTTAAATTGGAAATCGTGATATTTTTTCTACAACTTTTAAACCTCAAAAAATTTGAAAAAACCTCAAAATTTGTAAATTTTTTTCGCTATGCCGCGAAATTTAGAGAGTTCTGCCATGTTTGTAAAGGCTTTTTTTAACTGCTTAAATACAGTTATTTCTGGGTTTGGAATAACTGTCGCAACTATCGCCAAGTATTGCACTGATAAATCTATAATAGCTACCGTATATACTAGCGTATAGGTCGTGAAATTTTAGACAAAAAAAGAACATTAAAGTGGGGGGTCGACTTATACGCGAGACCAAAAAAAAAATTATAAATAAAATATCAGAAAATAATTTGCTAGCGAATCGGTGCTGCAGCACCCCATTGTGTTTGTAGAGTACACAATCCGAAATCCGGAACCCTTCCAACCTCGACGATTCTGAATTTAAGATCATTTAAGATTTAGTTTATTTTTCAAAAAAATAATCTACCCTACCTTGTTGCAAAGAACAGAAAAAAAGTGCTTGATTTATGTCATTTCAGAACGATTCAGAGCAGTCGGTCTTTTTTGAAACGATTCCGAGGAATCGTTCCTTTACAGAGTCGTTTCATTTCGGACGAGTTCAAGGAATCGAAATTATCCGGAGTCGTTCCATTTCAGATTGAATCCGAGGAATCGTTTCTTTCCGGAGTTGGTACCCTACCCTGTTGCAAAGAACAAAAAAAAAGTGCGTGATTTATGTCATTTCAGAACGATTCAGAGCAGTCGGATTTTTCGGAAACGATTCCTAGGAATCGTTCCTTTACAGAGTCGTTTCATTTCGGACGAGTTCAAGGAATCGAAATTATCCGGAGTCGTTCCATTTCAGGTAGAATCCGAGGAATCGTTTCTTTCCAGAGTTGGTACCCTACCCTGTTGCAAAGAACAAAAAAAAAAGGGCGTGATTTATGTCATTTCAGAACGATTCAGAGCAATCGGTCTTTTTCGGAAACGATTCCTAGGAATCGTTCCTTTACAGAGTCGTTTCATTTCGGACGAGTTCAAGGAATCGAAATTATCCGGAGTCGTTTCATGTCAGATAGAGTCCGAGGAATCGTTCCTTTTCGGAGTTGGTGCATTTCGGACCGATTCCAAGGAATCGATCCTTTTGGGAACCAATGACCTAAGATACGTATACATTTTATGTCCGAAATTTTGAATTTGTCACCGATTTTTTTTTTAATTTTCGGAAAAATTCAGAAAAAATATCACGCTTGTTTGAAAAAAAAATGCGCGTAAAAGCCTCATCGCTTGAAATTTTATCTTAAAACACGTAAACGCCGCGACGTTTCTTCCGAAAATTACGGTATTGATAATTTTATTTTTTTAGCCGAATTACTGTAGGTATTATGCATCACGAAAAAATTTGATAAATTTGTGTTAAAAATTATGACTAATGGCTTCTAATTTCGAACCCTGATCGAAATATACGTTCGTAAATGGTGTATAGCCCGCCCGCGGACTATACACCGATGCATCTCCGCGGGTTATACACGAACTTTTTTTACTGCACTGCTTGATTTAGGGGTGCGGGCTATACACCCGAAAATACGGTACTTTCTTTTCCATATTTTTGCGGGGTTTTTTCTATTATTTTAGGTTAGAATTTTTTGAATCTTTATTATTTTTCCACAAATTGTAAACATATGTTTTGTGGAAATTATTTCATTTTTCACAAAATATAGCTCATACAATCGGCACATATAATCAATATGCAGAAACCACGTATATCTAACACATCGTAAGGAACCCAACAATCAAACTCCAATACCATTTTCCTGTAGCTCATGTCGTTTTTGATAGCCAAGGCCTGAAGTGTTGAAACACTATGGCTATCATATCTGATCGCCAGTGTCCCAACGGAAACATCACTGGCTATCACATATGATAGCCATGGCAGTCAAAGTGTTAATTTGTAACATAGGGTAGGTACGCTGACTTCAGGGACTCCTTCATAGATATTCATTATAAGAAGGGCTGCGCGAATCAAAAAAGTTTGGGAATTTACTACTAAAAATCTGCACGGACCGGGCTCGGCCCGAGCAAAAATTGGCTTGGCCCATCCCGATACAAAAATTTAAAGTTTAGCCCCAGCCCAACCCGTCAAAAAAAAAAAAAAAAAAAAAAAAAAAAAAAAAAAAAAAAAAAAAAAAAAAAAAAATTAATGTACAATTAAGATTTTTTTAAAGAATACTGCATACATACACTTATTTATATGATAAATTTACAGCATAATTTAAAATTTTGCAAGGTTTGCAAAACAGATTTAACATAACAAGTAAAACAGTTAGCTTTAACATAAATGTTTGCAAGACAGAAAATACACAATAGCAAAATTAATCATTACTTAGATGTGTAAACTTTTCAACATTTAAATAAAGATTCATTAAAAAAGTAATGAAGTTTAGAATAAAATTTTTTAAAAAGTAGTGTTAAAAACATTATAACTTGTGAAACTGTGTAATAAAAATTAGCTTTGTGAAAAGATTTCTCTGTCATTTATTAAGGCTTTTCTCAAATCCAAAAGAGGCAGTTTCTGAGACATTTCTGAAATAATTTCTTTTCGGAAAGGCATTAGATTTACAGGTGTTCTCAATCAGAAACTATATAATCGAATGGCTTTATCCATTTTTTGATAAAAGTAATGTATTTTCGAGAAAATACTGTCAAGTCAAAGTTAGCGTTTTGAATCGAATTTCCGGAAGCGACATCACTGGAAAGGAGAAAAATCTGAAGCCGTGACAAGAATCTCTTATGAGTGAATAAGTCATTTATTTATCAAAAATGGAAAACGCTATTTGATTCCAAGTCGTTTTAATAAATCAGGCTTGTCAATTTTAAGTTTTTACTATTGAAAATTAGTCAGAAAATGCGCCAAAATTTCGCGTTGAGCAATGAACGCGAGAACCAGCTTAAAATATTTTTCCAAATATTACGTTAAAAAAAGCCTATTGTCTCTATTAATATTTTTACAAAATATTTTGCCTGTCTTCCACTTCCTGCGAACAATTAAGTTCACTTCGGCTCGACTATGTAGGAAAAAATTACAAGCCTGATCTCAGCACGGCAGGAGTCTGCTGAAAATAAATAAATAAATAAATAAAAATAAATAAACCCGACTCAGACACCTTGTCCGATGCTGATTTCTACGTAGGCATGTTACATTTCTGTATTCATGTTGTCAAACTGGCATCGGTGGATAACGAACATTTATATTTATTCTCGCAAAAGTTATGTTCATTGAAAGTAGTTGATATTTCATCGGTCTCGGCCAAACTTTTATATCGGGCCGATAGGCCCGCTAAATTTCTTTTTATCGTCCAGGACCGGCTGGCCCATTTAATATTTTTGCCGGCCCGGCCCGCTTGAAAATTAGCCTCCAATCTACCGGACCGGGTACGGGCCTCGGGCCAAGTGCAGACATGGCCTGTGCAGACATTTAATCGCTGCTCTTTCGCGCAGGTAGAATGTGAAATCTTTTTCACATCGCAGAATATATTGCAAAAATAGATTCCCTGGTAACTCACAACCGGAAGCGAGACTTCGAGGTATTTCTGTTCATTTTAACTTATAGACATCCTTTCCCTACCTTTCACATTTCTTGGCATCAGAGTCAAGCAATTCAGCACAGTACAAAATTCTAAATTTCCGGCATTCTTGCGAAGGAAAACTTTTAGCTCTAATGTCACTGCCAGGTTGGTTATTTACTAGCTTCAACTAAATCTATTTTAACTTAACTAAATTTACATAATTTAACTAACTTAATTTACATAATATGAAACATATTGTAGAATTCCGGCACAAAGCCTAACACATGCACTGCAGACAGCATCATGGAATTACATTCAATTAACTAGCATATAGTTTGCAGTTAGTGTCAATCATTCTGGTATACAAAACATGTTATTAAACCACACACATAAAATATTCTAAATCAAGGTTACATAGAGCATTAAATCACAGTTATATAAAATATTCTAAATCACAGTTACATTGGAGCATAAAATCACAGTTACATTAGAACATTAAATCACAGTCACATAAAATATTATAAATGACAGATACATAGTTAACACATATAACACCCCTCCGTGAAGATTTTTACATGCATAATGCCGAGAATTTTCGGGCATATTTTTGAATACAAAAAATGGGGTTCGGCTTATATACAAACTTAAGAAAATTTTCAAAATTGATACTTTACAATGAAAAAGATGGAAAATATAAACAACATAAAAAACACCTTTTTATTTATCAATATATATTAATAGTCCATTTTAGAATTATAAAAAGTAATCATCATTCACTTCCAAATTTTTATCAGAATAATTTTCAAGCAACTCTTTAAGATCACATACGTTCATTGGTACATCGTTGTGAAAATCGACAGTGTCAAATTCATTATCATCATCATCGCCATCTTCTTCGATAAATGCATCGTCCTCATCTACATCCATCAAATTACTGATGAAACATTTTCTGATATATGAATTGACTGTTCTTACGGTAATTCAAGCCCGAAGTAGGAGGTTTGATTTTTATGAACGAATACATCATAGCAGAATGCTCGGGACTCAATTAAATAGATTTGAAAAGCACCAAAACAAAATAAGGGAAAGCAATAGTTTCGGTGACCAAATTTTTATTTCTCTACAAAAATAAATAAATAAATAAAATAAAATAAAAAATAAAAAAAGGCTAGGTTTTTATTCTATGAATTTTTCATCACTTTTTTTAAACATCGGCTTAGCTACGTTTATCCAATTTGACCTTTTTTTTTCCTCTGAAAAGTCGTATACTTGGCTTACATATAGATCGGTTTATACACGAGAATATAGATAAACACAATCATTCAGATATTGGGGTCTTTTTAGGAGGTGAGACGTCAGCCTTGTTTGGTTTTGGGGTAACTGAGATATGTCAGTTGCTAGGGGCTATTATTAAAATAGAATAGAACTTCATCAGACACACCGGTTTCTCTTTCAATTTCAAATGGAATTGGTGATGGCCTCAAATGTACTCTATTTCTCACAAGTCTTTTACCAGAGCCAATTTGAATAACATATGACCTAAGATTCTGACATTTAGAGATTATTTGGGTAGGCTCCCATGTCTTCTGATTAAACTGGCCTCCAAAAGTTATGGCACAAAGGGAGGTTTTTTTTTTTCAACTGATTTGCTAATTAATAAATGTAAAAACAACAAATTTGGAGTAAATATACATTAAACAGTTATTTTATTGAATGTAACATAGAAATTTACATAAGTAAAACGCAAAAATGATTTACAACAACAACAACAAAAAAGTACTCTTTGTGGGAAAGTCCATTCCTGGAGAAAATAGTACATCAAATTGTTATGTGATAGAATGCCACAGATATATTACAAAAATAGGTTTTAATAAAGAATGTGTCTGCCCTTGAATTGAATGCTTTGATGACATCGACTTTTCATGCTGTCAATCAAGTTGCCGGACACCGAAGTGGAAAGCAAGGACCAGACACGGAGTAAGCTATGTTCCAGCTCATCTAACGACCTTGGAATGTAAAAGTATTTAAAGCAGCAACTTGTCTTCAAAGATGTTCAATCGGATTCAGAATTGGAGAATGAGCTGCCCATTCCATTCGCTCCAGGACCCTCAACAACCATGAGTCGGTGAATCGCGCATTATCCATCAGAATAAAATCACTAATTATAACACCGGAATATGCACGGACATGTGGATCAAGGATCTCATCGCGATAGCTCACACCAATCAGAGTTCCTCCATGGAACCCATAAGTTAGTATAACCACCGCGTGAAATCCCTGTCTAAACCATGATTCCACCACCTCTGTACCTGTGTGTTTCAACAGTGTTGGATTGATGGTATCGAATGCATTGTTCTCTCCAGAACAACAGACGCCCTGAAGTCGCTCTCAGTGCGAATCTAGCCTGGTCTGTGACGAATACAGAATTTATTCTGTATGTCTTCCGATTAAAATTATATGCACTTAGAGTATCGCCTGGATTAAAAAGCTTTAGTATACTATTACTCTTATCATAATAAATTTTTGCTGTTCTTTTTTAACTATAATTCTTTTCTTTACATTTTTTAATATTTCTCATTCACAATAAATTGTGAATGGGAATTTTAGTCTTTAAACTCCGATCAAAGAACAATTGAGCAGGGTATAAATTCAACCCCGAGATAGGTGTATTCCAATATTTCATCATTCCCAGTATCCAATCTTTATTATTTTCAAAAGCTTTTCTGACAATAGCCTTAACAATACCAACAGCTTTTTCTGTCATGCCATTACTTTTAGGACATCTAGGATTTACAAATCTATACTCAAAATCCCATTCCTTGGCAATATTCTTATATTCTAAACTATTGTCCAACCACTGAAGGATCCCCAAATTTAGAAAAGCAAACTTCTATTTTATAAATAATTTCCTTTGCATTTTTGCTACTTAGTTTTTCTATTTCGGTCTATTTTGAATTATCCTTCTATAGTTAAAAAAAATAGCCTTAAAAGGAATGACTCCTGGAATGATGCTGATGTGGAAGATTTCCGGAACTAACGAATCCGGGTTGTCCACTCCTTCCATGAGCCGAATAGACCAATCAGGAAAGGGCTCCGTCTATGCATCGCCGTATGGGTTACCATAAAGAGAGGAAAGTTTACCATCGCCAACAATCGCCAAGTTTGTCGCGAACTTGGCGATATATCGCCAAATTTGGCGACCAAAATTAGTTGTCAAAAGTGACACCAACTTGGCGATAACTGTAATATTTCGCCAAATTTTTAATTTCTTTACAACACCAGTCGTTTGATACATCATTTGAGAGGTTTGCAACTGCTTATTCATATAATGGTTGTCTTGTATGTTATCCCCCACTCTGCTCCCCAGGGGGGACACATTTTTAATTTCTTTACAACACCAGTCGTGTTACACAAGATTTGAAAGGTCTGCAACTGCTTATTCATATTATGGATGTCTTGTGTGTCACCCCCATACTCTGCTCTCCCCAGGGGGGGGGGTCACATTTTTAATTTCTTTACAACACCAGTTGTGCGACACATCATTTGAAAGGTCTGCAACTGTTTATTCATTTTATGGATGTCTTGTGTGTCACCCCCACTCTGCCCCCCAGGGGGGCACATTTTCAATTTTTTACAACACCAGTCGTGTGACATATCATTTGAGAGGTCTGCAGCTGCTTATTCATATTATGGATGTCTTTTGTGTCGCCTCCCAATCTGCCCCCCAGGGGGGCACATTTTTAATTTCTTTACAACATCAGTCGTGTGACACATCAGTTGAAAGGTCTGCAACTGCTTATTCATACCATGGGGTATTGGCGAGCGCAGCAAGCAGGGGTAGCCAATAATTTGGAAGCGCGAAGCGATTATGCGGGGGGTTGGCGAGCATAGCGAGCAGGGGGGCGGCGCCCCCCTAGTAACATATAATAACAAGGTAATATTCAAAATTTCCATATTTCATAATATCAATATCTAACTTTTCGAATGGTCTATTAGGAATTACATGCATCAAAAGAAAATCTTTAACATTTGCTTTTGGAAACTTTTCACTAACTTCACTTTTTAATTACCAAATTTCTATGTTTTGAGACATGCCAGGCTAAAATAATCTCTCTTGCCCTATTTTTTACTTTTCTCAAAACCAAAATGTCTCTCATGGATTAATAACAACATTTCATTTCCAAGCGAAAATGACACAACAACTTTATATTCTGTAAATAATAAGCCAGATTCAATATACAAGTCACTTTTAAACTTAAAATACTATTTAATGTTATCAGGAACTTTGCAAACTTGATCAGGCCAACCTTTTTCACAATACTCATAATCTAACTTTAGTCAGGATCTAACTAAATAGAACCCTGAGTCAACCTTCGTTCACTCATGGGAAGTTACTTTACAGTACAAATAAAATGTAATATATCAAAATCATCGTTTACTTTATCTTTAAGGTATGACCTGGTAAGAATATCTGCTTGAAATATTTCAGTATTTTTTACATATTTAATATCAAGCTGGAAAGAAAAATTTAAATATGATCGAAATGAACGTGAAATATGTTCGAATTCAAAAGAGAAGAATGGTTAACGCGGTGACTCTATTTAAGAAGTATTAAGTTCAGGCTTAATATTTAATAAACAAATATGTATTCGGAATTCAGAATTCATTTTGACTTGAGTATCCTAGTTTGTATGATTAATGAGTGGGAAAATGGCCTTGCTGCCTCAAAACTTAAACAAGCGGGTAAGTTTGGTTGCATATCGCACAAAGGATTTTGTTTAATATTTTTTTCAAAACAACTTATCATTTAATTAATAAATCCAGATTGTTATTTTATAATTATAAAATTCCTACATAGATGATAGCACCAACAAATTTAATTTGAAAACAATTATAAAAGGAAGTTATCTATTTTAATCAAATTAAAAATGTTCAAATTAAATTATTTTAAAAAAATCCTAAATTTCAATTTTTTTGAAAATTCGAAATTAAATTTTTTTTATCGGAGATGTAATAAAATTTTAAATTTCTAAAAACGAAAAAAATTGTTTTAAACGAAATTTAAAATTCTGATTTATTAATAAATCGCAATAGTTTATAAAATAGAAAAAAAAATAGAATTAAAAAAATATTATGAATGTCAGATGAACGAAACCCTACTATTATAAACGCTTAAATTGGCAAAACATACCAAATTTCTTTAAGATTAAATCTATCTTAATATGAAAATGTCCAGCACTGGGGCTCGAACTAAGAACCTTCTGTTCACTAGCGAAGTGCTTTGCCTCAAAGCTATGATGTCAGCACGCAAAACATTTAAATTAAAGCTCTTTTTTAAATTTTAAATGGTAAAAATGAACGTTTGACACTGAAAAAATTAATTTAATTTAAATAAAAAACTTTTTCAAAATATTTTGATTTGTCGTGTGACACGAGATGTTCATGTAAGTACACAAAGTTTGAAGTCTCTGACTTATACATTTTTTGTTTACGGATACTGTGACGGACAGACAGACAGAGGACAGAGACGAATAGGATTTTGTCAGATAAACGAAACCCTAAAAATAAGCAAAGTTAAACGCCTTAAATTTTCTTTTGCCATGTCTACTTATGTATTATCTTGCTAAAATCATTGAATCTTACTTTTTACAAATATTTAATCTAATGTTTTTCTCTTTTCTTTCAGCAATAGAAAAAGTAAATGAACTCTATAATAATCGTGAAAAAACGAAAAAAAGAAAAAAGAAAAAACCCGACGAAGAAGAAGAAATAGTTTCTATAGATAGCAGCTACCTTTTCGAAGATGAAAAATTGACATTAATCCAAAAGATTAAAAAAGTTTTGGGCTTATTAAAAGAAGAAGATTCCGATGAAGATGAAGATGATTCTCAGAAAGATAAATCGGAAAAAAGCGAGGATATGATAAAACGAGCTTCAGATGACGATCAGTCATCGCCACCTCACAAAGAATCTTTACCTACTAAAACACGCCAGCTATCAGAAGAGTCTAAAGAATCTACGGACTCACCTAAACTAGCAGATTCTTATTCTAAATTATCATTGATACCAGATTCTCCGACAAAGACTCATGATACGCTTTCGAGGCTTTCTCTCTTGCAAGATTCGCCACCAAACAATGGGATATCATTACTTCAAGACACGCCACCAGGAACGAGAAAATTAAGCAAAGGAGAGAGTGGAACAACCGATTCGCATGATTCAAAACAAAAAACAAATTCTCAAGACTCGCACGATTCAGAGTCCTCAGCTAAAAAACAAGACTCGCAAGATTCGGATAAAAGTGCCCAACAGAAACAAGGCTCAATAAAGTTTTCAAAAGGAAAACTCATAAAAGCATCGTCGGACTCGCAAGATTCGGAAGACAGCCACCTCATCAAACAAAAATCAGACTCTCAAGACTCTAATGATTCGGAGACATCAACAAAGAACAAAAAGAATTTCGAGACCCGAGATTCAAAACTAATCCGTCGCGAATCTGTTGGAGGAGGAAGAAATGCGCAAGACTTCATCCATAAATGGCAACAGCGTTCACCCTTAATGAAATCTAAAGTATCTAGAAAAGGATCCAAATCTCTAGATGTCAGCCCAGCACCTCATTGAATTTTAATATTTTAAATAATAAAAAATCTACATTAATTGCCTACATGGTTTGAGCATAAATTAAGGCATTTTTTCTCTTTTTTTGGATGATTACCAGGATGCATATATGTATATTAAAAATGCACACACATATACATAGCACATACAAGATGTCAGTTCACCATCTCAAGTAATCCCTTAACATTCACGGATTTAACATTCGCGAGTTTTGATTGTTCTCGAAATAAAAAATGAGGAATATTTCAACTTTTGAAAATACTTAACTTGGTTATTCGCGAGGATTTTATTAGAACCTCGCGAATGTTAAGAGATTACTGTATTGATAAAAAAAAAAAAAGGCTTGATAACCAATATATTTTTACATGATGGTTTAATTCAAGGCTTCGTTGTAAATGAAGTACAGAGTATCATTCTACAAGTCCAGAATGATTTTGTAAGAGAATAGCAACATACGTAGAAAACGCATGCTCAAACTCTGAGTTTTTGTCCAAAACATATGGCTATCTAAATGTTGCACACCTTCACAATAACTTACACAAGATTTTTTTTTATTTTTCAATTTCCAAAAGCTAGTTCAAAGATAATTGCAATCTACATCATATCTGGTTTTCACCAAATTGCTTTTCACCAATAAAAATTTACTACTTATATTTCGGTATGACTTTATAAATCTACTCTAATTCAAGTTTGAATTTAAGATAACGCTTAAAACAGGTTCAAAGTACTTTTGAATTTTATTATGCAGTTTTATTAACCTTGTGCACTCAAATTTATTGTTTCTAAAAAGTTATAGATCGGTGGCTCAGTTATGCTAATCCAGTCTAGAATAAGGCAAGTGTTATGTCTTAAGAACTTTGTTCCTGAAAGCAAAGATACTTGCGAACTAATGCTAAATCTAGAGGAAGGTTATTTTCTAATATTTCGTTTGAATTTCGACATTATTGTTTATTTATTTATTTAATTAATTTTTTTTTTTTTTTTCATTGGATAGCTAAGATCCATCTCTTCATAGCTCCTAAAGTAGCGATGTAGAGCTGGATCTCAGCTTATCCGATGAAGAAAAAAAATGTAAATGTTAAAATTCTAACGAGATAATAGAAAATAACCTCCCCATTGCTTTAGCATTAGTTTGCGAATGTCTTCGCCTGCATCGACAGGAACCTTAAGCGCCAAATAAATTCGAAACACATTCTTCCAAAATCGAATTGAATATTTATTAAGATATGACAAGCAGCTTAGGCAACAGCAAGTTTAGCTAAACCTGCAATGATAAACCAACGTTAAATATGTTGCCCGATAGGAAAATATTATATGAAAATAAGCTAAAATTTCGGCTGCTCCCAAGAAATCATGAAGAAATTCTTCGGAAAAAGTTCTTTGGTTGCTCTCAGAAATAAATGCAGCTCATGCTGTGTAACGTTTATTTTGTACGATGGTGATCTAATTGAATCTTTCCCACTCCATGGTATAATTATGTCTTTATTAAACCTTTGCACTCGAGAGGTGACTCTCACCCACCACTAGTGTTGTGAGATGCCCTTCGTAAATGGGGACGCCAAATGCTTCCGACACCACTAATATCTTGCAGTTTATTTCGCCATCTATTATCACAGATTATTCAACCATTAGATGTGGCAAAGAAAACTAGTAATGTTAAAATACTGGTGTCCAGAGCATATGGAGCACCCATTTACGCGGGTCACATTACATTAGTGGTCAGTCAGAATCGTCTCTCAAATGCAAAAAGTTAATACTATCTAGTGCTCATCTCTAGATAACATTATGGAAAGCTCGCAAGAATAGTATTGCTCACAATGCAGACATATTATTTATATTAAGGGGGGGGGGGGGTCATACTTATGTCTAAACCTCATAAGTTGAATGAAATACGAAATATGTCTGAAATAATGAACATACTGTTTGATAATACATTTCCTTTAAAGAGTCATTCTACAAAAAGACTCGATTTTCATTAAATTTTTATTCATTATTTAAAGCTTTACATCAAGTCAAATAGACCAATAGGAATTATCGATCGTTATCGAATTACTTGTGGATGTGCCATTAGAAGACGGTGAAATAGTTAAAAGCTAGCTCAGAAAACTTACATACTTAAATTTTCAAACCATTTGATTTTGTCTTTTATTAATCCTTTAAGATCTTAACAAGAAAGAAAAATCGCTCGTCAAGCATAGATTATGAAACACAATGCAACACACTCAGAAAAATGTACAAAATAGCGTGCACCCAGGGCCGTAGCTAAGGGGGTGCTACGGGCGGCTCAGCCCCCCCCCCCTCCCCCTAAACATTTTGAGCCTCTCCTGGGAAAGATTCCAAGATCACTAAATGAATTTATGTTTCGAAAATCCAAATGAAATTCTATTCAAAGATCTTAGTTTTGAGTATCTTTCACAGTTTTGCAAAAATACTAAATTGGAACTAAAATAAGGGTTTCAACACTTGCTCATCCTATTTGCACATAGGAAGCTAGCATGATGTTTAATATTGCACTAGGTATACACTCACTATATTTTTCATCCTCCTATGCTTTTCTTAGCATAAAATGAAGTTATTGCAACAGTTTAATGAGAAACATAGTGACTACATAGTGAATATGCACTAATTTATCTTTCTACGTCAGATAGAGAGAAAGAGCGAGAAAATATAAGCGCTTCTACATTTTCTTGACCCTCCCCCCATTACTCACTTCTAGCTATAGCCCTACGTGCACCGTATAAAAAATTAAAATCTTACGGCGCATTTCACTATATAAAAATGTATAACGCATTTCAAAACCGAATTTCAGCTGTACCCATCTATACAATCGGAAAATTATCCGAATTTTTTAGCAGTCCTGTATATGATACAGCGATTCGTATCTATTAACAACATGCATTCCAAAATTTAGTTCATTTAAGAAATATATGTATTTCAGTTGAAAATTCCCCTTCAGCAATTTCCTCTATGCGAACACTTTTGTGTAGCCCTGTATATGACATACAGAATTTATATATAAACAGTAATATGCAAAAAGCTAATTAAATTTAAAAACGCATATCAAATTTTAAAAGGTACTCTCCAGCAATTATTACGTAAAGACATTACTGTAATTGATTTCTTTGGTGTGTGCCTAAACATTAATAAAATATGTTGTGAATGCTCTGTTTTAACGTGATCATAGTGAAATTCACTGATTTATATCAGTTTCAGTACATATGAAATAGCGTAATGTCATTAAAATACTCTCCAAAGGATTTTTTTCACCATAATGTAATCCAATTCTTTTGAATATCCCTGCAAATGAACCATTAAACATGAATACTTCATATGCAATACCAAACATGATTTGGTGACCCTAAATAAACTTTATCAATTACACGAAAGTCCGAGTAGATTTACGAGAGTTGAGAGTGAATAGGTGGACAGAAGGCCAGACAAACCGAATGCATAAGCACTTTTCAACTTTGTTAAAAAGTGCTAATAAAATAGAATGACAAAGCTAAATGAACACAATTATTATTTTACTATAAATTGTCAATTGAAAATATTAAATTACCATGAATGTACTGGACGTAAAAATATTAATGGGAAATGAATAAAAAGCCTGCTTTTTGCAGGCTTTTTATTTAGTTTTTGTTTCGATTCTTAGGTAGATTTCGTATGAAATGCTACCTATTGCATTCGCACCAGTTTATATATATACAGGGTGAGTCATAAATATCGAAACAATAGGCTAACTCTTTAAATATTGCCCCTAGACCCATACTTCCAATTGCAAAGTTTCATAAAAAAAAAAAGTTGAATTTTTTGATAAGATAAGTTGCAACTCCATTGGGGGGGGGGGGGGGGGTCTATTTTAAAAAATACGAAAATTAAATTTTTATACAGCCTCCAGAGGATAAAACTTCCAATTCGAAAATTTTTCCTTATCCATTCCTGAATCGAACAACAACAACAACAACAAAAAAATATCACTTCGATATCTACAAATCGCCAAAAGATATTAAAATCCAAAATTTTCCAAAATTCGTGGCTTACACCACTTAAGCATACCTCTGAGCGCAGCGATATCAGTTCATTTGAAATACAATTTAGGGATCGACTATAAATTTGCGCGTTATTAAATATCGATCCAAGACAATACTTTAACTTTTAGATGTAAAATAAAAGCGTATAGATTTTTGCTTTAAACTTCCTTGAAATATGCTACATGTCTGCTATATCTCGAGCTTGGCGCCAGCCTCGTAACTGACACGGCCGGACCATCTTATTAAAAATGTTATTAAATTAAGTGATATTAATTAAACTCTCATTAAAAGTGCCTTAAAAACTTTTTGCCGCTGGCAATAAATTTAGTAAAAATAGTAAACGATAATGACACTGCTATTGACGGAATCATTGGATATATACACTATATTGCCATTGATTATGGGACACTTGCGATTTTAGACATTTTACTAAATATCTAGAAAAATACATGAGGAATCATCTCGAAAGTCTTAGTGTATAAATATAATAGTATAAGTCATACATTTCCGTGAAGATTTTTTCCCGAAACTCCAAAGGGGACCGTCAACAAATTAAAAAAGAATGAATATCTTTTGAATAACCCTGTCAAAACTAATGTAGCAAAAGCGCTCAAACTCTAGATTGTGATTGAATGCCTTATTGTAATAAGCCTTGTTCATTTTTATGCAAATAGCATGCATACTCACAGAGTAATTAAGGTTTTTATAAAAATTATCCCAAATTTTTCCAAGTTTTTTCCTTATAATTTTCAGAGTTCTTAATATAAAATATTATTTTTTTCAGAAAATATGACAAACAACATTACACACAGTACCCTGTAATCAGAATTAAAAAATAATGAAAATTGTATAAAAAATGAGTTGGTTTACTAACTAATTTTTTACTGCGCATGCGTCAACGATATCAAAATTTCATTTGCATATTATGTTAGCTAAATGTATAGAGCAACTTTTGTGAAAGTCACAAAATCATAACTTGAAAATTCTGACAATAATCGTCAATTGAATAAGTCGAAAATCCATTATTCTCAAAATGAAGCAAAAACAAGAGGGATTGTATCCATATATTCATTGATTAGTGTCAATATAGAATACACAATATGGGATGTACTACTGCATTTGGATAAAATCCCTCATTTTTTTGCTTCATTTTGGAAACAACGGATTTTGTCCTTTTTCTATAGACGATTACTTTCAGAATTTTTAAGCTATGATTTTGAGACTTTTACAAAAGTTGCTCTATACATTTAGCTAACATAATATGCAAATGAAATTTTGATATCTTTGACGCATGCGCAGTAAAAAATTATATAGTAAACCTACTCATTTTTCATACAATTTTTATTATTTTTTAATTATGATTACAGGGTACTGTGTGCAATGTTGTTTGTCATATTTTCTGAAAAAAATATTATTTTATATTAAGAACTTTGAAAATTACAATGGAAAAACTTGGAAAAATTTGGGACCATTTTTATAAAAACCTTAATTACTCTGCGAGTGTGCATGATATTTGCATAAAAATGAACACAGTGTATTACAATAAGGCATTCAATCATAATCTAGAGTTTGAGCACTTTTGCTACATTAGTTTTGACAGGGTTATTCAAAAGACATTCATTCTTTTTTAATTTGTTGACGGTCCCCTATGGCGTTTCGGTAAAAAATCTTTACGGAGATGTATGATGTATACTATTATATTTATACACTAAGAGTTTCGAGATGATTCCTCATGTATTTTTCTAAATATTTAATAAAATGTCTAAAATCGCAAGTGTCCCATAATCAATGGCAATATAGTGTATTTTAATAAATTACACAGAAATATTTTCAAAAATCTACTTTTTATTATTCAGCTTCAAAATTTATGATGGTTTTAAACCTATTTTCACTTTTTTCTATCTTTACAAAAAAAAGTATTGGATTCATGAAAATTTTGAATTCCGGTTTCGACAGATTCACACGTTTTAGGGCTCAGAGGTACCGAAAAACATGCTTTTACAAAATATCTGTCTGTGAGTCACTGCTCCTTTATCTTTGTATATGACATAAATTTTGTGAGCGCTCTATCTAAAGAAATAATCCACGGAATTTAATAAAAAATTATATTTGCTTAGACCTTAATATAAATTGGTGCTGATTAGTTTTTGGTGTGAATCGCTTAACAGGTGGCCCTACTGTAGGCTTTTGTGCGATTTCCACAATAGTTGTATCTCCAGAATTAATGCAAGGAATATCATCAAACTTCAATTTCAGTTAGTCATTGACATGAATTGATGTTGTTTATATTTTGTTGTAAATAGCTCCACTTGTGGCGCTGCAACACTGCACTTGTTACGATTTCTGCAATATCTTTATTTTAAGAACTAATGCAGGAATTTCCATAAAAAGTCAAATTCAGTTACTTCTTGATATGAATTGGTTTTGTTTACATTTTTGTATTTATCATCTTTCGGGTGGCCCTATGTTATACTGAATTTTGTATAATTTACACAATTTCAGTGATATCAAGTATTTATGCACGGAATTTCGTATCTTTAGAGTCCTCAGATTGCTACATCCGAATAGTTTATTTATTCCAAACAGCAATTAAAAAAACAAAAATATTTGTTCGAATGTTAAAGTCTAAGAGTAAAACGTTTCTATTGTGTATTTTGTTATCCCAAGCTCCCACTAATATTCCGTTATAAGTGTATTTAATTGATCAAGGTTTAATACGTTCGAACCAAACATCTTATGAAATTACATCCAAATATGAAATTGACAGGGCCAAAACAATGAAAAAATTTGAAATCTAAACAGTAATTAAAGAAGGTGAGAATGGCAAAACTTAAACAAAATCTGAAATTGAAACTATACAAGACGGAGTTAATCACCTAGAAACTTTCAAAACGCATTTAAACGTTAGAAGCCCAATTTTGTGTAAAATTTAATGCACTTTTCTGCATGAAATGTTTTTTATTTCAGTATTTCTCATTTTTAAACTGACAGAAGTCAATAACTGGAAGTTACGGTAATAGTCATGCGAGTTCAATAGATTTTTAACATCTCAAAAAAAAAAAAAAAAAAAAAAAAAAAAAAAAAAAAAGACCAACGCGCCAAAAGAGGTTTTTACCTCAGAAAATTCACTTTTAAAAATATGATTTGACAAAGAATTGCATCTTTTTTTATATTGCTATTTTAAATACTTTTATTTAAAAAAAATATTATTTAAAATGCTGAATCAAAATTGAAAATTAGACATTTTCATTTAATCAAAAGAAAAAAATTCAACGGGACAAATAATATTTTGAGTTAACAATTTTAATTTACGCTAAATTTTTTGGAAAAAAAATATTTTATTAAAAAGTTTTATGATGTGATAGTGCTTACAAATTATATGGTTAACCATCACAAAACCATTCAAAATTCTAACTCTATAAAGAAATAAATAAAATAAATGTTTTTGGACACATTATAACAACATTGTTCTATCAATTACATGCATTTCAATTTGTGTCTGATCCCTTGAAACCTCACGATTTATTAAAATTGTCATAACTCTCTGAGTTTTAAAAATATCAAGACGATTTTTTTTTTTTTTTTTTTTTTTGTTCAATTTAGGAATGGATAAGGAAAATTTTTCTAATTGGAAGTTGTATCCTCAGGGGGCCGTATAAAAATTTAATTTTCGTATTTTTTAAAATAGACCCCTCATGGAGTTGCAACTTATCTCATAAAAAAATTCAACTTTTTTTTATGAAACTTTGCAATTGGAAGTATGGGTCTAGGGGCAATATTTAAGGAGATAGCCTATTGTTTCGATATTTATGACTCACCCTGTATCTATCTATCTATCTATAGTAAATATATATTTCACTTTATTATGGACACGATAACTTCTATAATTATTTACCAATCTCCACCAAACTGGTACATAAAAGCAAAGGGGATAAAATCTCGGCTAAGTTCATTAATGGGCAAAATCGGACCAAGGGGGTCGAAATAGGGGGCGTTTTTGTGAAAACAGAAAAAAAAACCATAACTTCTTAATGAAAATAGATATCAAATTAAAGTCTATATTACTTCTAATAATGGGTCAAAAGTTTACGCATGACAGATTTTTGATAAAGTTAAAAATGGGCTCAAGGAGCGAAAAAAATAGGGTTTTTGGGAGAAAAAAAAAATCATAACTTCGTCAATTCTCTAGACATCAAATCCATCTAAATTTTTTATAAATATACTCAAAATTATCTAAAACTTTTGTATTTGCAAGTTTTTAATAGGACTAACTTTTACCGGTAAAAAAAAAAAAAAAAAATTAAAAACGGGGGTTTGGAAAAAGAAAAAACTCCATAACTTTGTCAATTCTTTAACTATCAAATCCAATTAAATTTATTTTACATCTTCTCAATAATAGCTACAACTTTTATATTGACAAGTTTTTCATAGTACCAATTCGAACAGCAAAAATAAATTAAACTGGAGAAAAAACCCCTAATCCAAATTGCTTACATTCTGAATCGTTTTTTAAATTCATTTTTTAAAACGCATCCAAATGGCAGATCCTCTTATTTAGGAACTATATAATGTGAAACATTGACCAGTTTTTTGATAAAGACAAAATATATTTCAAAAAATGCTGCCAAAAAGGGTATTTTGAACAGAATTTCCCGAAGTGACCGTGATAGGAAATTTGAGGAAGTATTCAAATAACAAAATGCGTTTTTTCTGACTCATTTTTAAATCTATTTTTATTCTCAAACGCATCCAATTTACAAGTCTTCTTATTTTGGAGCTTTATAATGTGACGCATTGGTCAATTTTTTGATAAAGACAAAATATATTTCAAAAAAGGCTGCCAAAAAGGGTATTTTGAACAGAATTTCGAGAAGTTATCGTGATTGAAAATTTGAGGAAGCACTGAACTAACAAATTGCGTTTTTTCTGACTCATTTTTAAATTCAGTTTTGCTCTCAAACACATCCAATTGACAGGTTCTCTTATATAGGAGCTGTATAATGTCCCATATTTTTCAGTTTTTTTTATAAAGGCTTAATATATTTTTTTAAATGCTGTCAAAGTGGGCACTTCGCGCAAAATTTCCCGAAGCTATCATGATTAATAATTGAGGTTGTATTCAAACTTGGTTATTTTATAACTCATTTTTAAATTCAATTTTGCTCTCAAATGCATTCAATTGACATTCTTTTGTTATTTAGGAACTGTGCCGTATTAATCGATTTTTTTAATAAAGTCGGAATTATTTCAAAATATGTTGTCAAAATGGGGATTTGATTCGAATTTAGCTTAAGATGATTCGGATAAAACCAGTTCATACAGAAAAATGATATTAAAATTTTTTCAAAAGAGGACAAATAAAGTTGTTCAACTGGGTTTATTTGTAATCAAATTTACTTTTTGTTGTTGAAATGAGCACTCTTCGAAATCTACCTCCGCCTATAGGCCAAGCCGACAGGGATTTTTTACATAATTAAAAACTGTAACATTCCTGATATGAATATTTTGTAATATATATTGGAACATGTTCCCAATATTCAATTTTTATTGCAGTTTACAGCTACAAATAAACGAACTACAATTAAAAAAAAATACAAGGATCATTTATTATTATTGATATACGAGTAGAAGTTGGCTATCTGAAAGCAGGGATTTTTCGCAGACAGACGTGTTGCGTTTTGGAACATTAATTATCTATATTAACTATTATTCAAGAGCCTGTGAAATTTAAAACTTTTACTGGCGTAATATTTCATAAATGCAGTACTCCTTGTTCACGCCGTTTGATTGGAGATGAGAAAAAAGAACGATATATCTAAATTCGCGACATACATTATCACAAATAAATCTTTTGCATATCTTTTCCAAAATATTAGTTTATACACATTTTCAAATTTCCATTGTAAAATTAATGATACTTAAATACAATTATTGTAACTGAATTAAGGCATAGCTACTTAAATTGCAGTTTAGGTTGAGTTTGTTTTCTTTTTGTATGTGGGGTAGGGACATTAAAAAAGAGAATTATCTTAATGAGGATTTAACGATATATCGAGGGGTTACTGTGTATATTTCATAATACGTCGATGTTGGATGCTTACTTCCAAACAGTGTAACATGAAAATTTTTATAATACGTTGGATAATAAATAGTTCTATTTTTTAATTTCCGGATAGATTAACATGAAATTTTCCTTACGGCAGACATCTCTAAGCAATTTTCTTAATTTTAAACATCCTCCAAACCACGGATCTTGAAACTTTTGTTGCACGAACCTTTTTTTCCCTATCAATAGAAGGCTCTTTAGGTATATATAACATTATATACCTAAGGCTGTGCATATATAACATTATAATTTTAGGGGGAAAGGTGGGAGGGGAGTCTGGCACATGATATCGTAACATATCGCTGGAGGAGGGTAGGGTGTTTCTTGATATCGATATCTTTTTCGATGCAACCAAAATTTTCTTTTTTTATTTGTAACATGGTCTTTGGTTCAAAATTGTATTTTTTTAAGTTTGTTATCTATTTTTATGAAATACAAGGTTTTTATTAAAATGACTAAATAATTTAATTCTGAAATATGGAATACCCCCAAAAAACGCTTGGCATTCCTATTCTTTTCATATTTTTATGTGAAATAAAATGTGATAAATCATATGTGAAGCACATTTGAAATGAAGCTGTGTTTAATAATAAGTAAAAAAAGAAAAACAACGTTGTCAACTTGTTTTATTGTTTATTGATAATAATTTCTATCTGCTCCCCACCTCTTCTCTGTTCGGGGCAAGTGCAACAAGTTTTTATAACTGTTGAGTGCATTAAGTAACAAAAATCTACTATAAAATGTTTTGTAGTAACTATTTCTTTTCAGGGTTATTTGATATAAATGATATTTTATTAACTTTTCTTCATTTAAATCAATAAAATATGCGAAAAATAAACATAATTAGTTTTGACTATCACTTCAAAAAAAAAAGAAAGAAATTCTGAAATAAAAAAGTGTTTACACTATTTTAACAATATTGTTACTGGGAGTGAGGTTTTGAGGAATGATAACGTATGATATCGAAAAGGACAAAAGGGAGTCTAAAATTACCAAAAAGTTTGTAACGTTATACTTGCAAAGCCTCTTATATACTAAATCCCTGTGATCTTGTCCCACTTAGGCAATCATTTTTCTATCAAAAGAAGACCACAAACTCCCTATTAAAAACAACAGGCCCACTTGCATGAGCAGTGGCGGATCCAAGGGGGGGGGGGTCATGACCAACCCCCCTGGAGCTCTTCAAAGAGGGATGTACAATGTAAGTAAAAAGTGCTAAAACAGGAATGCAAAATAACATCTAATCGAAAGAATTTGCGCTTTTTTCAAAACTGATCGAGAAAATTCGCAAATTTTCCACGTCTGATCGGTGAAATTCGCGATTTTTGCAAAGCCGATCCACAAAATTCACGATTTTTTTGGGGTGTAATCGACGAAGTTTGAAAATTTTTCCACGAATGGTCTGCGAAATTTCGGATTTTTCTTCACTTGATTGACAAAATTCACGATTTTTCCATGCCCAAACCACAAAATTAGGATATTTTTCAATTCTTGTTCGATGAAATACGAATTTTTCTGAACACGAACTATGAAATACACGTTTCTTAATTGACTGACGAAATCTGCATTTTTTTCCTGCTGTAAATTGATGAAATCCGTGATTTTTTTCTTGCGATAAACTGACGAAACTCATGATTGTTCTGCTGCCGCTCAAAGATTTTTTTAAATTTTACCGCGCATCATCGACAAAATTTGCGGTTTTTCATCGCCCTATCAACAAAATTAGCGATTTTTTTTTATACTCGATCGCCCGAATTTGTGATTTATACGAAGCTGATCGACCATATTAGTGATAATCTTTTTTCCCAATCGATGGAATTGTCAATTTTTGTTCGCCATATAAACGTAATTCGCAATCTTTTTCATTCCCAATCGACTGTATTTGCGCTGTTTAAGAAACTGATCGACCATATTTGCGACTTTTTCGTTCCCGATCGACAAAATTTGCTATTTTTCCGTGCCCTAACAAAAGCAATTTTTTCGTTCCCGATCGACTAAATTCGCGCTTTTTACGAAAGTGATCGACCATATTCCGGATTTTTCCGTGCCCAATCTACGAGATTCGCGCCTTTTTCTGTTCTTGGTCCATGAAATACGCATTTTTCCGCATCGAACAATAAAATTCGCGATTCTTAACTAACTGATGAAATCTGCATTTTTTTCCCCGCCGTAAATTGATAAAATCTGTGATTTTTTTTCTCGCAATAAACTAATGAAACTCGTTATTGTTCTGCAGCCGCTCAAAAAAAATTTCGATTTTTCCGTGCATCATTGACAAAATCTTCAATTTTTCCTTGCCCTTTCAACGAAATTAGCGATTTTTTCGTTCCGAATCAACAAAATTCGCGAGTTTTACGTACCCAATTGCCCGTATCGCTCTTTTTATGAAGACAATCGACTACATTCACGAGAATTTCTTCCCCGATTCACAAATTTGACAATTTTTTCGTTCCATATCAACTCGAAATTCGCATTTTATTCCAAATCAACAAAATTCGCGATTTTTCTGCTCCCGATCGAATAAATTTGCGCTTTTTGCGAAGCCGATCGACGTAATTGGGGTTTTTCCCTGCCCTATTAACGAAATTTGCGATTTTTTTTCGTTCCAGATCAACAAAATTCGTGATTTTTTGTGCTCAATCAACAAAATTTGCGATTTTTCTGAGACATACAGACAAAATTCGAGATTTTTCGAAGGTCGATAGACAAAACTCACGATTTTCCAATGTCCAATTGACGATATTTTCGATTTTTTCCGCACCCGGTCAACGACGTTCCTGTTTTTTTCCGCGCGGTAAACAGACAAAACAGGCGACTTTTCCGCAACCTATGAACAAAATTTCAAGTATTATAAAAAAATTTCGATTTTTTGTCCTTGTCCGATAAACGAAATCTGAGATTTTTTGTGTCCCATCAACAAAATTCATGATTTTTTTTGCGTCCGATCAACAAAAAAATAAGCAGTCTTCATAGACCGCTCACACTATTTACACAACAAATTTTGTCACGACATTTAGGGGTTAATATTGATATTTAGTGCTTTTAGTATACATTATAAATTTTTTTGTTTTTCCAAATATATATAAACAGAGACAAACATATTTTAATTAGTTTCTATGAAATAAACGAAATATGCAAACGATTTTTGTTATATTTTTTTAAAATACATAATCTGCAAAAAAAAAAAAAAAAGACTATTGAAATACCACAGAAATTTCAATGAAACAAAGATTACATGGTTTGTTTTAAACAATAGTAATGGAAACAATATTTCAAATGAAAATCTAATTTCAAATTTTTTAATTGCTTATTGGCGTAAATGCCAACCTAGTGAAAAAGATTCCATGCCGGGAATCGAACCCAGACCATCAGTATAGCGCACTGACATTCTACCGACTAAACCACATATGAATAAACATCCAGCCGGGAACTTCTCACTATTACCTGTTGGCAAGGCTACAAATTCAGCACAAGATGAAATACATTCCGTGAGTCACCAAATTTAATTGGTTATAGGCGTAAATGGCAATCTAGTGAAAAAGATTCCATGCTGGGAATCGAACGTGGGCCATCAGTATAGCGTACTGATGTTCTACCGGCTAAACCAAATGGAACTTCATTGAATAATTATAACAATGACAATTATAAATGTCAGTAATGTATAAATAAAATTCTTCAATTTCTTACTTAAGAAAACAAAGAATGCACAGAAAATTGATCAAATTAAATCTTCAAATAAAAGACACTTTATTAAAGACAAAAATACTTTATTTTATTTATAAATTGATTTATATACAATATCACAATAAGTTATGTACAAAGCATAAATTAAAAAAGAAAAACAAAGAAAATAAATAAAATATATAAATAATACAAATATTCATTAGTGCAAAATCAGTATAAAATATTATGCACTATAAATTATAGCAAAACAATGTAATACTTCAAACTATGTATTGAAATAATACTATATATTTTGCAATGAATTATTGTATTTAATAAATTAAAAAGTGATACTCAAACTTTAGGGGAGAGGGTTTTTTTTTTTCAGAGTCTTGAAAATTTATTACATTGAAATTCATCAATAAAATAAAATTAATTTTTCTAAAAAATTAATTTTTCAAAAATTAACATTATATTAATAGAGATGATTAGATTTAATAAAGTTATCCTTATTTAAAACAATTACGTTTTGTTTTAAAATATTTTACATAAAAAAAAATATATTGGGCAACCCTCTACCCCTCCTTTTAAATACATTTCTTCTGGTCCAACTTCTTTCACTGTCTCGGAAGAAACTATCCCCCTTCCCTTCCTCCGAAAGAGATGCAAACCAGCTATATTGATTCCAGATATTTTCATTGTCAATTTATAAAATGTTCTTACAAAACTTTGTGTACAATAGTGAATGGGTGGTTCTACTTCTCAGAACGTACTGTTGACTCTTCATTTTTGACAGATCTCCATAGAAGTTTCAGAGAATATTCATAAAAAATTTGATTGGTGATAAAATCACAGAAATTTAATATTATGCAACAGTCATTTGTATTTTCATAAAAAAATCCTAAAAACAAATATCAGAAATAGAAGGAAAAAATACACAGAGACTAGTTTTTCTCATATAGAATGAATATTTAAAAAAATCTGGAATAAACTGACATACAGTAGAGTTTCTGAAATCCGCACATGATCACAAGTGCAAACAATGAAACTTTCAATTCAGGTGTAGGGGCAAAATTACAGAATTTTTCAGTTTTATACCATTTCATATTTTAAATTCTCAATAATATGACTGAACTTGCAGTTTTTCATGAAGGAAGTATAAATTTATTTATGAAAAGAAATCAAGATATTGCTGTTAACACAATTTTTTTTTTACCAAATACATATATGTATTAATAAAGCTTTTTTGGTTACTAAGACTGGCTAAACTTGAAATAAAACTTTCTTACTTTATGATTTTTATGAAAATTAATAGAGTACCTTTATGAGGAAAATTTCATTGAATAGTTCAAGGAAAATGTAATCTTTTTTATGCATATTTAATTATACCTTATTAATTATTTACTTAACCTTTACTTTTAATAATTTAATCATTTTAATAATTTACTAAATTGCAAGCATTCCTTATAATTTTAATTACATTATTACATTCAAATTACTGTTTAAAAATGTAAACAAAGCAAAGATCAGATATCCACCAAATTCTAAAATCTGCAAAATTTCTTATCCCAATCCATGCAAATTTGAGGGAGTCTATTGTATTAGAATTCTTCACATCTTGGTCATTGATTTTCTAAATGATGAATGTATATAAGAAATGTGTGTATTCTCTATTTGATTACATGCAAATTAAATTCACTTTTAATGTGAATAAAATTAAATAATAACAATCCAAAATTTTTACATGTAATTGAGAATTAAGGCTGTTCTCAAGTTCACAGCTCAACTGCGCAAAACTTTCTGATACAATGATGTGCAGATTTTTAAACATAAAGCTATAAAAATCAGCAGACTTTACCATGGAAGCATTTCATAATCATAAGGATTTTTCCAATTTTTGATAAATAAATTACTCATTGAGTTATGAGCCTTTTTTGATCATGCATTTTTCTCCCTTTGTTGATTGTTTTTTCTGTTTTTGTCAGGAAATTCGGATCAAAATGACAACTTTGACAATATTTTCCGAAAGATATATTGTGTTTACAACAAGAAAAATGTCTTCTGAATAATAACATCTGTCAATTTCATGCATTTACAAACAAAAATGAATTAAAATTTTTGTCATAAAATTAAACTTTTGTATTTGAGAACAACCTTGATTACAGTCATGAAATTCCACATTTCATTATAGAAATAAACAGGGATAAAATAAACTAAAGCATTTTAATATGAATAAAATTACTTTCATCATAAATTGTTTTTCTGGGAGGGATTCGTTCATTTATAAATATAGAAGCAAAAATACAAAAAATGTAATGAAAAGCAATTGTAAGTTATAACGAAAACTCTATACCTTAAATTTAAATAAAAGAGACCAAAACTCTCTCCATCTCTTTCTATTATATTATATTTTGCTAAACCACTCATTTTCAATACTTCATAAAAAGAAAAATATAAAAATAATCTACTTTAAAGACAAACTTTGAATATCTACATTATCACAAACCAAAAATAAAATTTTCTCATATTAATTTAAAGGGGAAAATTATATGCAATTAAATTACTGATTTAATGTCAAAATCTTAATTTTTTTTGTATAAGTTATCTTTTTTAACATTTTAATACTTATGGACATAAGCTCTTTTGTAGTCCTCTGACAGGTACAATTTGAAAGGCTGCTGTATTCTATTTGAAATATGTTTGCATTACAATTTTTATAAACTTGGTGAAAAATGCCTGTTTTTATCGAATATTTCTAAGCATTGCCCTTTAAACATAAGTAAGATTAGATAAAAATAATTTAACATTATTAAAACTTTAATGAAGATTATTTAAGTTTAAAATAAAAAAAAAACATTGCATTTAGAAATAAAACAAAGAAATTTAAATTATGTTTAATTTTGACTCTTCTCAAAAATAAGTTAATAAATAAGTTATTCAAAAAAGTAATTTTAATTAAAATTTTTGAAGCATTGAAAGATATGGAATTTAAAAATATTTAAACATTTTTATGAAATACTGTGATATTGATTCAAAAACTTTAATTTTTATTCTTTGAACTTCATAGCAATACCATTAAAAAATTAATGATGCAATTCTGATTATATTTAAAAAATCACAAGAGATGCAATGTTTTGATTGCTTTATATAAAAATAACAAAATGTAACTGTAGATAATATGTAAAACTTATAAAACTAAAAGATATAAAAAAGAAAAAAATAAATAAATTATAGTAGATTTCAATAATCTGAAAGTAGTAATACAATAAAATATAATGAAAGGAAGACTGATCAGTTGACAATAAAACTCATTTTATACAACATTTGCAACAATCATTTGTTCAACATTTTTATTTTAAATTGTGTATTTCAACATGCTGTAATTAAATTATATGTATGATTCTCAATACATATGTTACAAACAAAGGTTCTATATCATCTTCGAAAATATATTTTGAGCAAGTTATTTAAAAATTTTGCAAAAATTTAAATATTTGTTTGTTTCTATTTTCTTACAAACAACATTGAGAATATTATAATGTTATTACTCAAAAGCTTAAAATGTTGTTGAAATCTCTATAAAATTATCTCCACATCCATATGTTAGATAATATTAAAATTCATTTAGTTAAATGTGCTTAAGTGTACAAACCATATTGTTCTTATGAAGTCTTTCAGAACTTGTTACCAATAATATATACAGGGTTCACCTCTTAAATGTTAATTTCTAAGCTTTTAATTTTAGAAGTATGTTTCCAATTGTGAAAATATTTCAAATATTGTTCCTAAAACATATCAGACACCATTTAAGTGAAAAGAGTTATTTTTGTTTTATATAGTCTATTGGTAATAAGTTGTGTTCAGAGAAATATATTCCATGCTCTGACAAGTAAAGCAAACAAAATAAATAAATAAAAATCCAATTCTTTAATGATAAAAATACACTGAATTATATTATTTCAAATTTTATGTGTTCAGATTTGTTCAGGCAGTAAAACTGCATCTTTCTGTATTTAGAGCGAGAAAAAAACCAAATGAATTTGTAAATAATGTAAAACATTATTTGAAACATTTTTACCTTTGGAAAAATCAAGACTTGAAATTCATTTTTCCCACTTTAAGAAGAAAAAAAAAAAATCTTATTAATTCTTTTTTTTTTTTTTTTTGGGGGGGGGGGGGGGGGGGAGGGATGGGGAGAGCTTTGAGCCAGAATTTAACATTCTGTTTAAATTAATCATAAGTATCCACACAAGGCAAAATATTGCTGAAAGAATTTATGGCTATAATTTTGGCAAATTTAACCAAATATTAAGTACACTTAATTTGATTTCATTCGGTTTTACAGATTTTAATATTACATTACACATTGTATAGCATTTCTTACTTCAGTGTTGTTTGAAAAAAGCAAAATTTCTCAAAATTAATGAATTTATTTGGACAGGGATATCGTGAAATTCTCAAGTGGGATTTTAAAATTTTAGGCGTGAATCCTTCCATCCTGCCTCAAATTTCAGAACCAGAATATGCCTTCAAAACTAACACTTTAGGTATCAGCTATTGGTCAACAATAAAAAGGAATTCTGCAACACATCCTTCTAAAAGATGGATGATAATATATAATAGATAAATAATTCAATTTAAAGCTTTTGTTATATTTAAACAATAAAAATCTGATGAATAAAATAGAGCAAGAAATCAAGTTATACAAAATGTATAACATTTTTTGCTGTAAAAGAAATATTTATTAACCTTAATGAAAGATATTAATTGTGGTCCTTTCTTAAAAATATCAATCAATACTCATATCAAAACATTAACATTTATTCAAAAACTGCTTTTTTAAAGTATCATTTAGAAAATTTGAAAGAAGATGCTAAAATATCTAACTTATTTTCTTTTGTTGTCATTGATTATCTAAAACTAGCAAAATCAATTTTTAAAAACAAAATCAATATATTTTAATGATATTGATATTATTGATTTAAACATGTGTAAATTAAAGGAAAAAATCATTTTAAAAGAAAATAAGATTAAAGAGATTAAATACTCATTTTTGATAAAATCAAAACATTACCAATTGATGATGAATAGATGATTTTTTAGCAAAATTGTGCTTCTCAGATGACTTAAAAGTAAAAGGAGAAGAATGAACTCAATTTTTCACCATAATTTACTTTTAAAGTTTTTAATACTTATGTTACATTTCTGTATTGCTTTTAAAATTTATATACAGATAAAATGTTTGGCACAGGATATTTTGACAGAAATTTTTTAGTTAGCTGATTTCATATTTTGCTATAAAAAATGGAGCTTCAGAAGTGAACTACAAGGCACTTCTACTCCAAAATCTCACCCCTTTTTGGATTTCTTTCTGCTGGCACTCATGCATAAAGTACTTAACTTTGGATAATTTGTAAAGATTTTAAACTTAACATTTATCAGCTAGCACTTATGGCATTTATGGAAGTTACAACATATTTCTGCAAAATCAATATACATTACTCCAAAATTTCCAAAACATTTCTATGATTGAGATCATTTTGCAGTTAACTAAAACTAGCCCACAATAAAAGATTTCACATTTGTTGCACCCAAGACCATGAAAGAACTTGCTGAAATCTTCCTAACTATAAAGATATACAAGAAAATGCATACCAATACAGTTAGTCATTTTCTTTTCTTACAATTAGAAAATTATGCTATAATGAATGTCAAGAATATTCACATATGTGACCACATCCAGTGGGGCATTGTCGATTTTCTTTGAACCAATCTTTCAAATGCATAAGATGTCCTCCATGAGCACAGCCTTGGCACCAGACAAAGACACCTCTAACTATTTGATGACTGAAAGGAAAGCATTTTAATAAGTAGGGAAGGATAGTAAAACAAAATATTTCAAAACAGTTTCATCGTTCATAGAACAGGTTTTCTCAAAAGATATGCTCACAGTCCACAAAATATGCAAGAGCGTGTCTCAAGCAGGGTTGGCAAGTTTCTGGCAAAACCATGGAAAAAACCAGCCGGAAGAAATAGGTTTCTTCCGCAGTGGAAGAAATGGAAGAAACTGTTATTCTTTATAAATTTACCATATAACTTAAAACTTTGTTTGACACAATAAATGTCTTCTTGCTATAACCTTACATAAATTAATTCCATCAGATCAGTACAAATTTAATTAATTATATGCTAAATTACTAATTACATCAGTTTTTAAGCCAAGATCACATGACACCAGTCTAAAGATCTTCAGCCATTGGCTAAATGAAGAAAAGAAATTTTATCTAAAATGTACAAAATCAATTAAATGTTAACCATTTTAATTTAACCAGTGTATTTTTCAGTTATTAAAAACTTTTGAAACAAGTAGTAAATAATACAGATCATTTACCAACAGTAGAATGAAATTTATTCAAATAAAAGACAGTGCTTTGAATTTACATCAATTTTACTAAGGTAAGTAATGTAGTACAATAATAATTGTATTAAATTCATTAAAAGTCTCATTTTTCTTACTGCAGCAAAGTATCAACAATAATTTTTGAAAAATCTTTTAGTAGTAGACTGCTGCAATCAGTTTCTCAACTTAGAATGAATGAATGCAAATGATGAAATAAAAAAAACTTTCCAAGTCCTACAGGAAACTTGCAGAGTTTAAAGACATTTCGACCTACTCATAGATATGGGTGTAAAAATCTAGGCAGCAGGCAGTCTTTTATCACGAAATTTTATTTGTTTTCTTCACTTAAATTTTATTAGAATTCTTGAAAAAAATTTAGATGAAAAATAAGGAATAAAATTTAGGGGTGAAAAACTGCCCACTAGCACCTAGATTTTTATACCTCTGCCCATAGGTATTTTGAGAAAAAATAGTCTTTTTAAATCAGCATTCAGATATGCAAGCCAGATGCTAATATTAAAAATTAAAAATTAAAAATTTGTATATTTACTGTGTTACACAGTTTTCAATAATGCATTTTTATGCAAAAATATTGTATTTTTATATGAAAAGTATACATTTTCCATGTATGTTTTTTTTTTATCTTTTTTTGTTTTACATAAAATGGCATATTAATGAAAAAAACATTCCTCTACCTTTAAAGTTATAAAATTATCACCTATAATTGTCTGCTGAGCTTGAAATTTTTCATTAGAAAAATAACTTATTTTTCCAAAAATAAAATTTTTTAACATTAATTAAATTTTTCAATTTAGATTTCATATAATTATACTTTTAGTTTAATTATTTTACATCCTTATATATATTATAAATGTGAAAGTGTGTCCGAAAAATTGGAATGAACTTGGCTTCAAAACAGATGGATTAATGTCTGTGAATCTTCGCATATGGATAGATTATAGGAGTGGAATGAACATTGGCTAATTTTTATTTACTTTATTCAAATATTTTCCTTAATAATTCAAAATTTAATTATTTTTCATACAAAATCAATAGACATTTTTCAGATAAAATTTAACTATTTTCTTTTCCTGTTGCCAAGAAAATAAAAAATTGGAAGAATAATTTTTCAGCGGCAATGAATTTTTAATAAAAAACTTCCACGCGAAAAACTATAATAAAATAATTTAAAAGAAAATAAATATGACGTCATGTTTGAAATAAAAATAAAAGGTGTATTTTTTATAATATATTTAAAAAGTATATTTGTTTAGTTAATGGGAATTTTTGTGTAAAATATGGCGACATAAATTAAAAGTAAAAAGAATGAAAAAGAATTATATTTTTAATAAAATGGTTCACTTATGAAATTGTGACGTCATAGTTGAAATAAAACAGTACTTTATAGCAGTCGTTAAAAATACAAGGGGTACGAATATCAGTAGCTAATGGAGCGAGATAAATAATGACGTCATATTTAAAATGAATCAGAAATATTTTTTACTTATATTAATTAATAAGTTACATACAAATGAATATTTTTATTCAAAACTCATAATTATCAATGGAAGAATTTTTTTGTGGGGAAAAGGCGGAAAATAAAACTACCGATTAATATATTTTTGGCTCGATTTTTAACACTTTCGAACAAAGTTGAGAAGTTATTATGCTTTCGGTTTGTCTGTCCGTCTGGTCGCTTTCTAACTTTCGTAAATATACTCAGATTTCCCTGAAATTTTTGGACGTTCTTAACATTCACCTAGCACGAATACCTATTGAAAATAAAGTTTCTACCATGATTAGTTTATATACAGGGATAGTCAAAAAATTTCCTTACATTACGGCATTATGTGGAAAATCGTTTTAATTAAATTTAACGATGTTACACCCTGTGAAACATATTCAAATCCATATGCATTTACAAAGTGCCCTAAAATATGCATTTTGTAAAGTATGTAGTGAAAAGGACACTATTATTCATTTACAGGGTTACACAGAAGAATTCCATTGCATAAGAATAAAGGGAGAAACGGTTTCCGACATATTTTAATTATGGTAAACGATTTCATGTATAATCAAATTGATATACGTTGCTGAGGCTTAATGTGAGTTATTTCATGCATAATACGAAGTGCATAGCATTTACAGGGACACACAAAAGATTTCAAATATTATATATTCTATTCGAAGTACTGTATATGATGGATGATGACTGTTGCATGGATGAAATACATTTTGAATTATGATATGTGCTTTTAAGTTTCGCTAAATGTATGCATATTAAATGGAGAGTATAAATGGTAATAGTATAAATAGTTAAATTTGGATATACAGGGTTACACAAAAGATCTCGGAAAGGTTACTGAATATGAGCGTAATTTGTTTAAAGGTGGTTTTTAAATAAAATATGCATTTTTATTTTGAACTGCATTTAGTAAACTAAGAAATGTTTGTAGTATATATATAAAATGATATACAGGGTCTCGCAAAGAAGTGGATACAAGGTTGTCTTCGGATGATAATTTCTGAAAATGTAATTTAGGTAGTAATAAGAAATATTTTTGTTTGAACTAAATTTTAGAAAGATACTTTCGTGTATTAAAGGTACTTTGAAAACTACAGGGCTGAACAAAAGTATTCAAGAATGTTTCTATCTATTAGTATTAATCGCTGAAAGGAAAATTTTAACTAGCAAACAAATTAGCAAATAGGGATTATCAGAAGTTTTTTACCATAAATTCGCGATAAAAAGTTAATTACACATGCTTTTCATCATCGAAATTTTTTGCTTGATTGATCAATTATTTCTTCTTTAAATGTTATGTGAACGAAGTCACGGGTAACTGCTAGTAGTTAATATACTTAAATTTTGAGCATGTTTTGTTTTCTGTTGGTTTCTTCCATTTCTTCCAGTTTCTTACACTGTCCTGGAAAAAATAGGTTTCTTCCGGAAGAAACCCAACCCTGGTCTCAAGTTTGTAAGTGTTAGTACATGGCACTATGGTGTACTATGGGAATATTAATCAAAACAGTGTTACAATTATTTTTTTTTTATAACAAAGTTAATCTTCCTAATCCTTTTATTCTAGAGGTCTTCAATCTGTGTCCAACAAATAGCCTAACATGTTATTCTGAATATTAAGAATGAAAGCTTTCAGAGGCATCAAAAGATTGCCAAAGCACATTATTAAGGCAAAACCATAGTTGCTAACTTTTAGGGTTCTTTCCCTCCTCCTCTCTCTTTTTTATTTTAAATCAAGTAAACATGTCTATAACATATGTAAATTTCCTTTTTTGGGTGAAAAAAAGTCCGGGCCAGGATTTTTTTTTCACCCGAAAATGGAAATTTACATATGTTATAATTAATTTACCGATTGAATAATCGTGTTTAAAATTAATCTAATGAAACATGTCTATATATACAGAGTGAACCAAAAGTCTTGCTCTGATTATAATAATTCATTACAAATTAACCACTTGTATAAAAATGTAACTTGTTATATCATTGGATAAGTCAGTTTTAGTAGTTTTTAGACTACACAATATTTCCGTAGTATATGATTTCTTAAAACTAAACATTTCTGAATCAGTGGATTGGAAGGGATGGACCAATGCCCTAGTCTCCACACTCTCCAGATAGTATTCTTCTGAATTTTTTTTTTTTTTTTTTTTTGGGGGGGGGGGGCGGCTATATTAAGAACAGAGTCCTTGCCCAACCAATTATTGGTGGCGATAAACTGAAGTCTGGGATATAAGCTTCTATGTGTATGTAAACAGAAGACATGTTAAAGGCCCAATCCATTTTCCTGGAAAATGGTCATTCAGAGAAGTACGAACGATGGTTTGGGTGAGGAGGTCCAATTCTTGGCCACCCAGATCATCTGATATAACACAGCTAGACTTTTTCCTTTGGGAATTTGTAAAGCACAATGTTTACAGGAGGGGAGTGTCGAACATTGATCACTTAAAAGCCAGAATTACAACCGCAATAGCCTCTGTGGATGCCGACATGTTGGCCGCTACTGGCATGAAATTGACTATCGACTTGATATTTTCCGTGCAACGAAGGGGGCACACGTGGAAGTTCATTGACAAGGATCATGAAACTTTTTGAGTCTATCTAACCATTTATGTTATTAATTTAATCTATTTTTATTATTTTATGAGTTATTAAACATCAAAATGGGTCCGGAACTTTATAAACACCCTGTATTATAGTTATGCTCTATTACTATTATAACTAAATTAAATAGTTGTATGAATTTTCTGTGTTAAAATTAAATATTGTGTGGAAATATAAATAGATAAAATGCAAATTTTTTGTGCGAATTGAAAAGAAAATTCTATAATTCTGCAGTGCTTATATACAATCCAAATCTAATCTTGAAATTAAGCATAGATACATTTTCTTGTTTACACCATTTATTTGAATTTACCAGAGACAAGATTGAAAATCCCGACTTTAGCCTGTTTAAAATTCCAATAAGCATATTATATTTACAGATGGTATTAAAAAAGTTTTAAAATAAGAGAAAAAGCTATATTTTATGTATGCATTAAACTTTAAAATGCATAGCAATTTTTGTGAAAGAATTTTTCAAGTCAGCATTTTAAAAATTACCTTTGCCATTGGAGATGGAAGATATGTGAAAGTAAATTTTTTTCTCAATATAATGATTAAAGAGCATGACTATAGTTTCAAGAGCAATTAATTATCAGCTCTCATCATTAATCAGCAAAAAGTAATTATTGAAGAACAAGAATAAGTTTTTATTTTTGAGTCCATATGTTGTTATTGCCTGATGATAAGAACTGTTAAGTATTTGTTCTTGAAATATTACTTGTGTTCTTTAAGCGTTATATAGAGATATTGTATATAGAAAAAAAGATTTACTTCTGTATTTTCAGCACTTTCATTTTTACTAAATTATCTCTTAGTGTCACAAAATAAAATATTATCAAAAGTTATGTACTAAAAAAAGACTGGTGAAGAAGTAGGATTTAAAAAAATGATTTAAAAAAATAGCACATGTATTTGAAAAAAAATCTGAATTTTTGGTTTTATAAATTTAAATCAGTATGGAAGCATTTGATTTATCTGGAAACCAGTTATCCAGAGAATGACATTTCCAACTGATTTATTTCGGAAAAATGCACCATACAGAGCCAATTTGATATGTATGTTGCATTAAACATCTCAAGATACAAATTCATTCCAACAACTAAATTTTTAAATGTAAGCATATTTACATATATATTGGGCATTTTGATTTTTATGCAGAGGAAACTGGATAAGTTTTTGTTTCCAAGATATTTCTATAAATTATCTTCTTTTAAACTCTGATTAATGTCTGATTTTGACAAGGATTTGACTTCCATATTGTGACCAGTTCTGTAGTCATAGAGAAAATAAAAGGTATACGCTCTAAACAGAGGTATGGTATATCCTAGAGTGTATATACTATAGCTTTCTTGAGAAATAGAGGGTATACAGTGTTTTTTTTTAATCCAGAAGATATAGGACTACATTATTACAACTTTTGAAATTTTGTCAAAAAGGCAATTTTAATTTGTACACATTTGTAAAAGTCGTAGAAAATAAAGAATAATAAATATAATAATAATTCACTCAACATTAGTTAGAAGTTACAGTTACAAATAATATGACATCACAACAGGGAAGGGATATCTCTCAAGTGTGATATCATGTGACATAGTTGGGAGGGAAATGGGGGGGGGGGGATGAATGCAAATCTCATGAAAATTGTATAATGTAGTTAATGGATTATGCTATATATGATATCAGATCAAATTTTTTTGCTTACCATATGCTACAAACAGATATATGTTTGCATCCATGACAAAACCAACCAACTCCATTCATTTGCTTATTACACTTTCCACATAAGGAATGAACTACAGTTGACTGCTGATTCAGGGAATTTATGGCTGGAAGACAACTCAATGCAATAACTTCATTAGATATATTCCACAACTGATATCGGCTCAAAAGATCTGCAAAAATTTTAACAATTATTATACTTTTCATTCAGCATTAAAAAATAGTTTGGAGATATAATTGTAAAAAAAAAACAGGTTTATTGCATCATACACAGATTTTTGCATTGTTAAAATGTTTTATTTATAGACAAGAATATGGTTCATTTTATTCCAGAATATAAAAGCTAAGATATGGATAAGTTTTGACATAGATCTGGACCATAGGAGATTTCCAGTTTTGTCAATATTATTATTGAGTGTGAATTTTGAAAAATAAGCTATCTGCACCAATCAGCCTTATTTTTTGCAGCATCAAATTTGGCAACATTCTACAAGCATCAAGAAACTCGAGGACAAATTGGCAGACATATATGCATGTATTTTCTAATTTTTTAGGGATATTTTGTACAAATTGATCTTAGCTAAAAACTGATTTTGTCAACAAAAAGATATAGTCTGACACAAAGTGCTACATTTTGCTCAACCCCCCCCCCCCAGAACAAGCTACTTGGGAGAAAAAGGAAAAAAAAAACACTTAAAACTGTACTTACCTAATGAATAATACAGATAATTATTTAAACCAAACATAAAATAAATATTATGGACATAGTTTTCTAAAATATTAAAGAGGCCCAAATTGCCCAACACATTAAAAAGAAAGTGTAAAATGGCGCAATATCAGGAAGTAAACTGAATTAATAAGGTAACTTTTCAAGTTAAAAGTAAACAGGAAACTACGAAATAATTTAGAAAAGGGTAAATTTGTGTGAATGAGCCAAAAAGAAAAGTGGAAAAGCATCATTAGTACAAGTAGAAAACTATATCTGCCTAAAAATTGGACACTTTTCATGAATATTGTATGTTTAAATCTTATGACAAATCATACTCTCCATTCCCAAATATAATTGACTTCTAATATTTTTGAATATCTATCTCAGTTTATGTTTTCAATTTATTTGAAATATTTCACTTTTTCACTAAAGAGTTTCAATGTTGAAGACACTATTTTTGCATCCCATGTGCATATTAAATTCAAATGATGACTGGAACTAAGCCCAATTTATTGTTTCATTATCTAAACTTGTCACTATTGTAAGTAAAAAGGATTGTTACGTTGCAAAATTTTTAATATAGTACATCTACCTTAATATGTGCATCTATGCTATATACATAAAATTCTCGTTAATGTTTAAACAATGTTAATGTTTGTATATTGCATTGATACTAGATGCCAGCAGTAAACATTTGACATTGCGAATAAGTGACTTCATTGACTTTTAATTAATTATTTATTACTAGAAGATAGCCCGTCAAAATGACGTGTTTGCATTTTTAAAGGATAAAAAATTACGTAGTCAATCATAGCCACTTTAGACTGAAACAACTTTGATAAATACAGCGATTAAACTTGGAGAGAGAAAAATCTAACCAAAGAAGAAAAAAAGAAAGAAAATTTCAACAGAAATCTGCATTTAAAACTATAGCAAAACTATCTGGTAGATGGGGGTGGGGATTATAATGAAATTTAAAACGCACCCACGGTTTGCTTAAATAAAAAGTTTTAATTAAACATTTTTTTTGAAATTGTGAAAAGATTTCAAAGCAAAGTAAAATGTAGTGACGTCATTTAGAGCTCCATCTGTAAATCTGACCAATGAGAACATTCTATTACTACTATGAAACGTTTTCATTAGTGAATGAGTTTCTTTTTCTCGTGGAAAAGGGTGACCCCGGAATTGTTATACACGGAGGGGTTTTATATATATAATTTTCTAACTTATTTGTATTTTTAAATTCCTATTATGGTTTTTCCTATAAATTTTTCATATTAATTATCTGTTATTTCATTTAGATATTGTACTCTCATTTTTCTGCAGTGATTGTTTTACTGCGGACTTGTATTGAAACAAGTATTTTGATTCAAAAAGATGCTAAAATCTCTATTCTATGATATATTTATATTAAAATATCAAATCAACAAATTTACTCATCTTTATTTTGAATTATTAATCCTATTTAAATTGTACACAATTAGTAAGCCAAGAATGCAAAAAGAGTAATTGAAAGGAAATCAACATTTAATAAAATAAAGGATTTACATCAGAATAAAGGCAAAATAATTGTGAACATCGTCAAAGGATGCAAGAAGTGTTTTCTACAGTTAATGTCTTGATCTATTCTGATTTAAGTTAGATAAAATCTCATTGGTAAATCATTTAAATCTCTACAATCTTAATGAAACAAATTTATCAAACGATTAACTTGAATATAGGAAATGAATACATGAAACAATTATCAAACTGAATACAAGGAGATTAAAATATTGACCTTCATTTTATTTTCAATTTTAATGAGAAAAATGCCATCATTTGCTTATTTCTCTCTTTTATCCATACCAATGAAAAGCTTTTGCTGCAGTTATTATAAAACTGCCATTAAAATTTAAAACAAATTAATATTTCAATAATGTTACTACAAATCAGGGTTTGAAAAAACCCGGGTTTTTTTGAAAAAGCCCAACCCACTGGGCCCAGTAGTCTAAAACCCGGGGTTTTTCGGGCTTTTTTGAAAAAACCCGGGTTTTTTCGGGTTTTATTGAAAATTTTTAGAGAACTCTCCAAATTTCTAATTTTCATGTGCATAGTACCTAAGTTTTTCATTTATCAGTGAAACAAAGGTATAATTTTGCATTAAGTATAAATTAACAATAAAAAAAAAACACATAAAAAGAAAAAATATATATAGATGTAAAAAGATTATTTTGTATCTCATGGAACTAGATTACTGGAAGAATAATATATTAAACCAAGTGCAACTGAATTTCTTTATATAAATCTTAAGTTAAACAGACTAATTTATGAAATTCCTTTCATTTACATCAATAGAAATCAATTTAAAGCAGCAACATTTATGTAAATATTTTTATTTTTGTGAAGAAAAAAATAGAATTCACACACACACACACATGTATATATATTACAATTTAAGAAACATTATATTGCAATAGTATTAAATTGGATTATCTAAAAGTCAATGTCAATCATATTTATAAAGTTAGATCGTAAATGGCAATACAGTTTTACTAGTTTAGTTTTGTATGCCATCTGTAAGCAGTCATTTAAAGTATCTGGATACATTTTAGATTATATTTTATCAGGGTTTTTTGGATATTATCAGGGTTATTTAAGTTAATATGGTTCCAAATGTTTGAAAACAAGGTACTTACTACTAAATACAATTTAAAATAATTGATTACAAAAAATTTATAAATCAATGACAATAATAAACATTATAATTTTCTTTTTACAAAAATTAATTATTAGTAATAATTTTAACAATGAAATCATTATTAAAGTACTATACCAAAATTTTTTCACTCTTTTTTTTTTTCATTATAATCTGTCACCATTTTTGTGTTGAAAATTACTGTATAAACTTTCATTGAACATTGAAGCAGGATAATATATGTTGCGATTAATCTTAAAAGCTATAACAATACAAGCAATAATGATGGGGATCACATTTCAAGCATCATCTTTAGGTATACATTAAGATTTAAGCACTTGGAAGCATTTTAAAATATATAGGCATGAAAATCTTCTTTATTTACAAACTAATTTATTTTATGATCATTTTATCAATAGTATTTGGAAATTCTTTTAAATATGGTTGGTTTGAAATATATTTAAATTGGCATTTATCTTTCCATTCTCATACCTTAGATTAAATAATGAAACAATTGTGAAACACGAGAAAATTTGAAAAAACCCACAAATGGGTTTTTTGGTGGGTTTTTTCAAGTGGGCCCGCCCGAAAAAACCCGGGCGGGTTTTTTCGGGCTGGGCCCACTTTGGCGAACCCTGCGACAAATACAGTGAAACTTCTACTTACCAAAGTCTCATTGGTATAAACCACACTCTTTGTTATGAATAAAATCCGTTAAATAGAAATCAACTTAAATTCATGAAATTTGTGTAAATAATAAATACACAAAAAATAGAAATATCAGAAAATGTATTTTAGTTCAAGTAGTATTTTTTTAATGCTATGTAGTCAAGGGAAAATTTAATTAGAATGATGCCTAAAAAAATAATAAAATAAACACATAATAAAGAGAAATAAATCAAAACTAAAGCATAATGTATTTCTTTTTTTTCTGCTCAGTATTGCAGATTAGATTTTTCCAAAAAAAAGTCAAAATATTACTTGTACAGGTTTCTTAAAAAAACTGTTTATTAAAATTTTTGTATATTTGAATAATTTATCTATAACATTTTTATGGAACTGGAATCCCCTTATACTACTGAGCACTTTTCCCCACTATCATTTTCAGAGCGCCTGTATCAAAGAGTTACCACAGCAACTTAGAGCAATTTGTCTTAGAGTGGAAAAAAAATTTTTTTAGCACCAAGAGAAAAGAAAATGATTAAAGAAATAAATAATTTCCTTTTAATATCATCCACGGAAATAAATTCATACATCCATCGCAACAACAACCTCTCCATTCGAATGCTGTGCACTTACAAAAGTGGAATAAACTTTGTTATATGGAATATAAAGAGATTAATTTATATGTTAATGGTGGCTTAAGTCAAGGTTCATTAGAACATTTTGCGAAATAGGGACTTTGTTAAAGGGAAATTTCACTATACAGTGGTGGTCAAAAGTTTCCGGCCAGCAAAAATTTTTCAGCTAATTTGTAAATATACCCATATGAAGAGGAATCTCAAAGCGATACTTATACATTTTATTGACATATTAGTTAGGAACTTACTTATAGAAGAACGTGTAAATATCAGTTTTTGGAAACTTTTGACTGCCACTGTATGTCAATAGAGATATCCCCATAGATACAGAAAAATGTATTTAAATTTAGCTATTAAAAAGAGAAAGAAAACAAAATAAAAATTAAATGATTATATGTTAAAAGCAGAATATGGGAAAAATTAAATTTAAAAAATGCATTTACATGTGATATTAAAAAATAAATTAAACTTTAAAATAATTAAAGCATTACATGCAAAATGCATCTAACTGTTAAAATTATGTCATACATTAAATAATACTTTTAAAACGATTTTCTTATAATAAAATTTTTGTGAGATCACAGTGGAGTTACATACAAATCGCATACAAGTAGAGACGCTAGTAAGTTTATATATTTCATAATTTGATGCAGCATAAATACAGGTAAATTGAAGTGTAAAATATTTTATATTACTATAATTACTACTTGATAAACACACATTAGAAAACTCTCATAAAATTATTAATTAAAATAAACTATTTACATTTTAAAAATGCATGAAAATATGCATGAAATGCATTAAAATAGAAAAAAGTATTAATGTGTAAAATGTATCTGTTCCTGAAATTATTTTAAACTTGATATAAACATAAAATATAAGTGGATTTTTTCTAAATATAGCAATTTTTAATGTGTTGTTCTTTATGGTATTCCCAAACAGGCAAACATTAATAACCTTGAACTCAAAGGGAAAACATCATTCTTAGCATCATTATAAAAGCCTGACAGGTAGGATGGGAATTATAACTATCACTTGTCGACTACACAGAATATTTCTTTCATAAATTTATTTTCTGTTCTTGTCCTCTAGGATAAGAAAAAACATGCGATTGTGTTAAACACAAAAATCGTGTTTGTGATTAATTACAAGTAATTGTAATTACAATGCAGTAAAACAAGAAATTTTTTATAAGCTGATTACTGAAAATTGAATATCTAAAATATTTGTTTCTTTACATAGATTTAAAAATTGGGATGCAAATAAATCATTTTAATTGAAATTATTCTTTAAATATAAAGATGTTTTTGACTTTTTAAAAAACTGATACCATTATATATTTTTAGATTTTGGTTCTTGTTAAAGTAATTTTGAATCACGTTTTAATTAATTGAAGTATGTTGTGCATATTTTTAAACAAACAAAAGTGTGATGGAAAAGTTTTAAAACAGTAAATCTGAATATGAGAATAATTTATATGAACAATTATAGTGCTTACCATTACATATAACTAAAAAATCAAATAATAAAATATCTGAATAATTTAACTACAAAATTCTGCTAATTAACGGTAGAGTAATGATTTAAAACTAAAACATTTGAAGAAATTCCATTAAATTAAAAATATCTAATTAAATAAAACTAAACGCTTGATTGTTTAAATCAATTTTCATTTGTAAAAAACAGACACACAAATTTTTAGATAATTAACATTATTATTTTTTTTTTAAATGAGTGATAAAATCCTCTACATAATAAAAGCTTAAGTCATGCGACTGTCAACACTTCCGGGCTTACCCACTTCACTCTTTATATGCTAAGCAGCCAATTTCATGTCAGCCAGCGCAGGTGATAAGTCGCCAATCTATATTATAAAAGCCCAATGTCATCAACACTTCCAAGTTTCCCCACTTCACATTTTTATATGCATGATTGCCATTTTGGTGCTTTTATGCTAGCCGAGTGCAGGTTTGCCAAATTTTATGCCATATGCCAGTTTCATTTGAAACATAAAACTATAACTTATTTCATTTAAAATACATAACTTTTATTTATAAAACAGATTAAAAAATATGTATATCAGATTCATTCATCTCATTTAAAATACAATACTAAATGTATTTTTCCAGCATAGGTAATTGGCAAAAGAAAGTAAGTGCTTGGCGAGAAAAGAAATTTGACAAAATCTTTTCTCGCAACCTTTTTATTTTTTCATATGCACAATCACATACATAAATAATTAATAGTATTAATAATAACCTAAACCAAAATAATTTATTGCAACATAAAAGCATTGTTTCTAATTTACACTTTTAAAAAACTGTGTATATTTTGAGATAACACCCACTGAATTTAAATTGACATTCATAGTTTAATATCGCATTCCTAAAAAATAAATAAGCAGTAAAAGATTCATTTGTTGTTCAATCACGAACGGAAAAAAAAATAATCATGGAGGTTTGTAAAGCAAGTTTTTCAACAATAAATGGACAATATTCTCATGACATCATTGTAGATAATGACGTGACAGTTTTGTTATGTCTTAAGACGTCATACTAGGTAAAATTGCGGCATTGTTTACAGTTTGAATTCACGTTTTTTTTATTACTACATTTATGAACTCAGAAACTAAATTAATGAAAAAAAAAAAAAAAACATGCTTTATCATTATTAAATTTTGAAATAATGAATTATGAAATGCTACCATGATTGCAAACAGTTCTTCATTTCTCTGGTAGGAATCTTTTGATTTGGATAATGATTGAAGAAGTAAATTAAATTAAGAGTAAAAATACTATGCTGGAATGCGTAGAATACTTTTAATGGAGACCAAACTGGTCACCATAGGCGGCTAGTGTCTGTAAAAGAATTAAGAATTTAAAAAAATTAGTTTTTTTAAAATTTTTTATGTTAAATAAAGAATTAATATATATATATATATATATATATATTAAACCATCCTATACATATTCTTACAAAACAGAAAAAAAAAAAAAAAAAATCAGCAAAATTTCCTCAAAACCATAAAAAAAACCTGAAAGAAAATTTAAAACTATGAAAAAACTAGTCAGATGTGGTAATCCAAAACTTTCTTTTATTTTATGCATGTTAATACTTCCTGAAAAATGCAGCATAGCAGTGACACCAGTTAGGTGGACAACAACTAGTACAACAAAAATGGTACCTAACTGGTATAACAAAATCTAGTCAGCAACAACTTATGTCAACTTATAACTGAATTTGAAGTTTGACGAAAATCTGTGCGTTAATTTTTGAGATAGAGCTATTGCAAAATCTTTTTAAAAAAATCTGCATAACAGTACCACATGTTGAGTGATGTACAAAAAAAAAAAAAAAAAAAAAAAAAAAAAAATAATCAAGATTAATTTTTTATCAGGCACTAACTGAATCTGAAATTTCATGAAAATTCATGTATTAGATTTTGAGATACAGTTACTACAAAATCATGAAAAATGCAGCATAGCAGCACCATCTCTTGAATGATTTACACCAAAGCTATACAACACTGATCTATGTCAGGAACTAGCTGAATCTGAAAGTTTTAGAAAAATTCATGCATTAATTCTTGAGATAGAGCTATTGCAATAATTATGATTAAAGCACATAGCAGCACCACCTGTTGAGCGATTTGCACTGAAATGCAATCAGTGCCATTTCGTATCAAGTACTAACTAAACTAAAGTTTTATGAAAATCCATGCATTAGTTCTTGAGATATGGCTATTGTAGAAATTATAAATGATGCAACATAGCATTGCCACCTGTTGAGCTATATACACCAAAAACTAATCAGATCTAGTTTACATCAAGGTTTAACAGAATTTAAAGTTTTGTGAAATTCTGTGCATTAGTTCTTGATATAGATCGCCCACAAAATTGTCACATACAGACCAACAGAATTGTTATGTCGATCCCCAAATTAAGATGGGTAGACATGAACACGTAATAGAATAAAATATATTCTACCGAACTTCAACATAAAAATAAACTAAATTTAAATAAATCTTCAATTACCATCAAAAGTCGGATCGTATAGTAATTATTAAATAACATCGTTTGCATATTCAAAAATCATTCTAAAAGAAAATAAGCTGCTGTGAGAAAAGGTAAATAATGACTTAAATCATGGAATAAATTATAACTTACATTTTATTTAAATTTTAAATGAGAAATAAATCAACATTAAAGAAATACAAAAATAATACTAGTATTTAACATGTGCTAATAATATACATATGCATTACGACCCCGGGGAAGAATAAAAAATATTGATACCTTTTTTTTTTTTACATTTTTAACATTGTTGATGACTGCCTGCAAACTGATACAAATGTTAGTACTCTTCGATCAGGATCCTAATGTAGAGACATCCTCGCCGGCTCATTCCTTGCAACGCATCAGGTATATCTTCTGATGAGACTTCTGCTCGCAGATCCTCCTCCCGATCGACGATCGTTAGCTCACATCTGCCGCTCCGCAACCTCAGACTTCCGAAGCCGCAAGTCCTCCCGTCACTAGCCGTTGAATTCCTCCAAAAGCCTCCTAGTAGTAACTTTCATTCAGGCAGCACACTTTCTCCTCGACGTGCACCAAATTTCAGACCTCCGTTCGCTCCTTCCCAACACACTTGACGAATTCTCCCTCCACCGTCGCCGTTTCGCACTGAAGTCCGGAGTCGCTCGTCTTCCAATCATTCGCCGAACTCTCCAAAGCCTCACGATCTTCGTCTGTTTCCCTTTTTATCTACGTGCCACATCACTTCATTTCCATCGCGTAGGCAAAATAATCCACTTGATGTCCGACATGTATGTTAGATATTTGGGTGGTTCAACAAAATTTTTCATTTATATAAACAAAAGAATGGCATTGCCGTTTACAATTTTTCTTTGTTATCAAAAATTTTTTTATGAAAAGAAAACCAAATTGTCCTTTAAAATATCGGACACCTGCCGTGTATGAATACATTATTCGATGTCCGGATCACGTGCGTCTTGAAATATTGAAATATCTTTGTATATTTTCAAAATACACATTACTAAAAATTTCCAAAACAAAAGATTTTTTTTTTCTTTTTTTTTTTATTATTATTTTAAATCAGAATTTCGCATATATTTAAATATCTTTCGAGGAATATATCGATGTATCGGCCGGCGCCTTGCCGACACAGCAAAACCCCTCAAAAATATTAAAATATTAAACATTAAATATATTTACCAGATATTATATGGAGTAATTTGTAAATTATTTGATAAAAAGAGATATATCCTATTAGCAAGCAAAACTAAATTATTTAAATAAAATAACCTATTAGGGTGGTTTTCAAATGTATTGCCGTATTAGGTGAAACAAAATTTGAAAAAATAATTTGGTTTAAATATAAAAAATTACTCAGGTATGAGTTGCTTATAGTTTACAACATTCTAAGCAGTAGATTTTTTGCGAGTTTTTTTATTTATATTTTAGAAATTTCAAGAAATGTCTTCCCAGTCACTATTTTTCTCATAAGTGTGACCTCTATAAAACATTCTGATTTTTTTTTTTGTATCAATAATTAATTAAAAAATTGCTTAAGGTTCTTACATACATATTAATAAATAAAAAATGTATTAGTATTTATTTATTTCATAAATTTAAAGCATTTTAATAGTTGTTTATGCCATGAGTGTTACTTTGTTTCTTAAATAAAGGGTATAACTTCTGATTAAAAATAAATTTAATTAAAAATTATTTTCATTGCAGTTATAATAAAGAATTTAGAAAGTTTAATTTAAGTGAAGTAACAAATACATTAATAAAATTCTGATTCTTAGTTACAGTAACATTCCTGAAAAGTGGTAACACTCATGACAAGCGATTAGACTCATCTTGCAGCAAACAGCTTTTTTGTAACAATATATATATAAAAAAGATTTTTAAAAGTTTAAACTATGATTTGTGTAAAATAGATAGTCCTTGAAAATTATTTATTAAGAATTAAAATTTGAATCTTAAATAGCACTTACAAAACACGTGTGCAGACATGAAAATCCTGTTACAATTTTAAAATAATTATAAATATATATAAAATGACAAAATATATCCCTGAATCATGAATCTATTATAATCATAACTTAAATCTTACACATGATTTATAGTTTTGGAATTACTTAACTTCTTTTCTCATGATTGTTACTTTTTCCAAGTAACACTCATGTAAGGTAACACTCATGTACGGTAACACTCATGACATTTATTAAGGAATTCTTCACTAAAATAAATTCTAACTGTTTTATTGAAATTTTAGTTGGGCCTACTGATTCCTGAACAGAAAATACAGCATTCCCTAACTTAACATTTTTATACGTTAAAAAATAATAATAAATAAATGGGTAACACTCCTGTAAGAAAATAAAAATACTCACCATGTTGAAATGAACATTCTGATAAATAGCAATTATAGAACAAAATTATCGCGTTCTAAATAAGCGCACTGTAAAGAAGAAACAACATCGTTTTCTCACTACCGTTGCCAACTGCAATATACAAATATTTTGAAAACAAATAATATTAACTTCCCTAAAGTAACACTCATGTTCTGCATATGCGGACACAAAATACATTTAAATTTTTAACTCTTAGATACTAATTTTAAATATATAAATAATCTATTTTTTTAATTAACACAGGATATTTTACTTTTAATCCATATATAAAAATTTTAAAATGTTTGGAAGCATAAAAAAAGAATGAAATTTTGCGAGTTTTTTATTCAGGACAAGTAAATTCCCATTACTTGCTAACTAAAGTACAAAAAAAAGATCACTATTTCACAACTCTGAAAAAATCTAATGGATGCATTGAATTAAGCATAAAAAGATGTGCTATTATCTGATTTTAGAATATCAAAAAATAGATTTATTAATATGAAATTTAGATTTAAACATCAGGACATCAAACTGGCAGTTCATGTGAAATTCACCCATTACTATTATTTTTATATAATTTTAAATTATTTTAGACCCAAAATAATCAACATAACACATTCACAGATATTTTGTAAAAACATTTTTTGTGTTCTCTGACCTTTAAAACATGTAAATCTGTCTAAAAATGGATTATGAAAATTTTCATGAATTCAATACTTTTTTCTAGTAAAGATAGAAGTAAAAAAAAAAACACTGAAAAATTGCCAAAACCTGATAGAATCCTCAAAACTCTAAAGGAAAGAAAAAGGAGGGAAAAAAAGTTTTTTTTTTTTTTTTTTTTTAAACAGTCAAATAGAAAACCAGTGGTTTTGCGTACTTAGCTTTACAAGAATTTGATTTTTTTGGTAACAAAAATTGCAATTTTCATTTAATAATAGATAATGAATTTTAAAGAATAATTTGTTTAATGCTCCAATATTAATCAACTGTCTTCCAATGTTGTTAATCAACAGTCCGCATTTATATTATATACAGCAAGTACAACCTTACTCTGATTTAGAAAGCAGAAAATCATAGAATGGCTACGGAAATAAAGTCTAAAAAAATATAAACATTTAGAATCATTTATGAGAATGATAATTCATGGTAATTCTTTTAAAGAGCAAAAATAAAATAACACATATTCAGAGCTCCCTCTGGTCTATTTTGTAAAACATTTGCAAATGAAATAGTCTTTGGAGCACATTTCTAAAAATTTTACAAGGAAAATTTAAAGGGATTACTTTTGGAAAGTGGTATTAAAAAAATGGACCAAGTAAAAGTATCCGTATTATTAAACCAGGACAAAATTGAATATATTGTTTTGAAGTATTTTTTTACCTTTCATTTAATCAGCTATTGAAAAAAATATATATATATTTGAGTTGCTTTGTTTAATTTTCTTTACTACTAAAGTAATTGATTAATTCTTTATATCCTGATGATACCTTTAAGTAACATTAAAGAAAATTCAATATAAGATTTATTTAATTCGTCTGCAAATAAAAACAGATTGCACATTTCACACTAAATAATTGACTCTATTATATTTAGTGAAACAGTCAAAGCTAAATATTATTTTTTATGCAGTTACTGCATATCTTGCTGCATAACACACACCACTAATTTGAGAGTTCATAATTTTATTTCAAGCATATACTGGTATATGACACACATCAATTTTTTCCCACGAAAAGAAACTAAAAATAAAAACTTTCCTCCCCACTTCAGATAAATGTGTATTTTCTTTGCGAAATGTAAAACCAGTCGTCTCCAGTCTGCTCAATTTCTACCTTTTGGAATCTAAATGCCCCTCCCCCTCCCAAAAAAAAAAAAAAAAAAAAAAAAACTTATTTAGATAAACAAATCAGTATCCCCCTCCTCCTCTCATCTGCGCTGATCCTACCAATAGAAATTTCCCATTTCATGTAACATTTGTCATTTGTTTAAAACCCTAACTTTTAGATGCCTTAATTTTAATGTTTATGAAAACAGTTCTTCATCATAAACTATGCCTCCAGAAAACGAAATAAATACAATTCCGGGTTTAAATGTAAAGTAGAAGTATTTTCAAAAGAAAATGGCAGCTGCGAAGCAGCTAGAATATTCAGAGTTAATGAATGTTCTGTTCGTGAATGGAAAAAGAATGAAACTGTGATTCTAAATATGCCAAAACAAAAATATGCACTGTGCACAGGCATTACGAAGTGGCCTATTTTAGAGGACAATGTTGCCCAGTGGATATTAAAAAATCGCCAAAATGGACTAATAATAACGAGGAGTAGTGTTTATTTGCCTTACAATGAGAAAAAAGAATCCCAAAGAAAGTGAAAACTTTAAGGCAACGAGTTGGTGCGATAGATTTATGAATCGTAGAAAATTTGTTCTTCGCCAAAAGACTAAAGTTGCCCAAAAACTTCCAAAAGACTTGGAACAAAAACTGTTAAGTTTCTATAAGTTTGTCATTGATAAACAAAAGAAGAAAAACTATGATTTGTCTCAAATTGGGAATATGGACGCAACGCACATAATGTTCAATATGATAGGAAACAGAAGTGTAGAAACAAAAGGAGTAAAAACTGTTCCATTTAAAACAACGAAAAGTCCCATTTCACAGTGGTTCTTTCTTGCTTAGCAGACAGTACTAAATTAAAACCAATAGTAATTTTCAAACGAAAAATAAAGCCAATTGGTAATTTTCCAAATGTAGTTTTTCTGAATGTCCATGAGAAATGGTGGATGGACGAAAATGGGTTAAAGTTATGGATATGTAATATTTGGGAAAAGCATCCAAGAGCTTTAAAAAAACAGCAAGCCTTTTAGTTTGGGATATGTTTAGAGCCCATAGAACACCTGGAATTAAAAAAGGAATAAAAGAATCCAATACAGACTTGGCAGTAATTCCAAATGAATTGACTTCGATAGTTCAACTGCTAGATGTTTCAATAAACAAACCTTTCAAAGAAAGTTTAAGGCGGCAATGGAACACATGGATGCTAGAAGGAGAAAAATCCTTTACAAAAAAAAAGAAATGTGTGGCATGCGACTTTATCGCAAATATGTGAATGGATAATAGCATCATGGGATGAAATCAAACCAAAAATAATTGTCAAATCATTTTAAAAATGTGAAATTTCCAATGTACTTGACATTACCAAGAATGACTATTTATGGCTGGATGAAAATGACACTGGTGATAAAATACATGAAAGTGAGAGTGGGGAAGAAGATGACATTCCGGAAAATATAAATGAGGACGAGTACAATGAACTTTTCATGTGATCTGATAAGTAAGATCAAGTTTTTTTTAGAAAATATATACTGTAAGTTTCTTTATGTAAAAATATAAATGCATTTATATATCTTTTTTATTTTTGGAATGTTTTATTCTTATGATTTTACTTTAATCATTTTATATTCAGCGGATAACACGTACTTGGAAAAATAAAGTGATTTTTCAGAGTTAAAAGTGTGTGTTATACGCCGGGATATATGATACTTTCTGAACCATTTATCTAAGTTTAGCTTTTATTTTATTCAAATATGTGTGAAAAATTTGCAGCTATAAAACACTTCTCTGTTACAGATAGGATCATAATATACTTATTTATATAGTTCATATTAGAATTGTAAAATTACCATAACAGCATTTTTTGTTAATTATCTTGTATATATTTTGCAAAAAGAGCCATTAGTATTGATTTATAAAATCAATTTTAATTTAAAAAAATTAACTAAAATCAAATTATTATAAATGTTGTTCTGGATATTTTAGGCATTAACATAAATAATTATTCAGGTGAAGCATTTTTTTTTCTTTAATTCAAAATTCAGGATATAAAGGGTTAAACTATTCTTACAACTGCATTCAGATCATCCAAGGAAAAAATAATAAGTTTTGAAAATTTTCTTGAAATGCTAATATAACAACAGGTAATGAAATTCTTATATTTCTAATTATTTTAAGCAGATTTTAAAATAATTTACCTAAATAAGAATGAAACCAATTCTCCAGCACTGTTTCATCTATATTACAGCGAATTTTTTCACCAAGAACTAGCAAAACAGAAACAGACATTTGGACATCTCCCTATAAAACAAAAGAAACATTTATGTGATAAAATGTGATTATAAATCTCAGATGAAGAATCATGTAACATATTAAAGAACATCCTTAAAAAATCTACTATAAATAACCATAGATTTCAAAGAGAGGCACATTAAAATTAAATGGAGACTAAAAATACATGGCGATAATTATGAAAATATAAATTGCCCGATCTTTTACTTAAATTCTAACCAGAAGTTTGCTTATTAATGATATATAGATAATAAATTACACATTCAGCAGAAACGTTTAAAGTAAATATTGAGTTATATTAATGCTAAATTTTGAAAGTAAAGATTGATTAAAAGCTACTGAATAATTGATTAGGTCATCATGCCACAATTTCAAACTCTGAAACCAAAATATGATTAATTCCACGTCCATTATATTATGTATATGCACAAAAAAGATCAACACCATCTGAGTCAGCCGATAAAAGCTAAGCACAATTCTAGTCTAATGCAAAACAATCACCCTGAGACTGGACTATAGGCCACTCCATGCACATATTTTATCAACTGCAGAAGCAAAAACAAAACCCCAATTTTATTGAAAAGCAACTATAAAAACATCTTATTCATCTGCATGGCCATATTACCTTAAAGGAAAAAAAAAAAAAAAAAAAAAAAAAAAAAAAAAAAAGTGGGAAGAAGGAGGGGGGGGGGGGGGGTAGTGTAATTTTGAATCTGAAATTGAAAACAAACATTCTTTTAGAAATGTAAACAGTACAAATAATACCCTAACCCATGTTCTCAAGATTTTTATTTATTTATTTATTTACTTAACCACAAATATCATTATCATTATTAGTTAGATTAGTACGTAACAATTATTTTCAATTAAGGAACTACTTTGATATACCCCCCCCCCCCCCCAAATCGTAAATTTGACGACTTTTTTTTCTCGCCAAGCAAAATACCCATTAAGTTAAATACAAAAAATAAAATTAATTAAAATTAAGTTAAATACATTAATTAAAAATACATTAATTAAAAATAATAAATTAATTAAAATACATTAATTAAAATTAAGTTAAATACAAAAAAGGAATACCTAAAAAATACAATGAATACATAAAAAATACAAATGAAGGAATGAAGCTGAGTAACAGCAAACCTAAAAGGTCCGTAGGAAAAGTGCGTAGGGAGTGCCAGATTTGGCGCGTAATTTTTTTTTTTTTTTTTTTTGGGGGGGGGGGGGGGGTAATATCAAAGTAGCACCCTAATCAATTTTTTTCTTTAATTCAAAAATTTAAAACTGTCTAATTATGTAAAACCAGAGAAACTTAAACTATTTTGAAACATACTCATATTTATTTAATAAGACTTAAAAAGAAGAAAAAAAATTCAAAAATCCATTCAAGCCTTATTTACAAGAGTAAACAACTTCTTAGGCTGCTAAAATATAATATTTCTTTGTTTTATAAGATTTTTAGGAGAAATATCTAAAAACATTCTCACGTTGAACTTAAAAAAAAAAAAAAAAAAAAATGGATGAAACTGTTCAAAGAAATTTTCCTGTAATGAAAGAGATTATACCCAAGAGAAAATTGGTGAAGGATCATTATTGCTGAGCTTTTCTCTTATGGTCAATCACAAAAAAATGACCATTGTCTGCTTTTATCTCTCTCTCCAACTTAGACCAATATCTGGTTAGTTAAAAATCTTGCCCATTCACCGATTATCTGCGAAAAATTTTATTTTTTCATTAACTTGTGTATAAGTTGACCCAACATTTTAAACTCCCAAATTCTGCCAAAAATTCTCAACCAATACATGAGTATACATAATAAAAAATAGTCAAGATTATCACAATACACTGGTTAAAGTTGCAAATAATATTTGGTTATGAAAATTAGTGGAGCACTTATGCATATTATATTACATGAAAATACTTTAGAGGAAATTTAATTCTAAAGGATTCTTATACATTAGGCAGTACTAACAAAAAAATTCAATGTCATCATATAAAAATCCCAAATATTACATAAAAGACAACATAACAAAAAAGAAAAAAAATCATAACATTTCCGAAATTCCAACTGGATTCAGTAGCAGAAATTTCACCAAATGTTTGCAACAAATACTTCAGAGACAAAAAATAATTTACAGGTTGAATATTTTTCAACTGAAGCAAATTAATCAAACAATCGCTTATTGATAGTGTTTTTAAGCATTTCATAATTTTTTATCAATAATAATTTTAACTTTTTGTATTATGTGATAAAGAGCTAAGCATAACATGAAGCAAAATAAGTTTGATGAAAAAAAATCTAAAATATAAAAAAAAAACCTGTGACTTTATCTTTTGTCTCAAATTTCTATTACCAGACAAGTAAATGAAAAAAGCAAAGACAGGATTCGAACCAGGAATGTCATTGACAACTTTGGCCAAGGCATCTTTGGTTTGAATCCTGGCCCAGCTTTTTCATGGGCCTAAAATTTACAATCTTCATCATTTCAGTTTGAAATGGGATTGGCCTTATTAACCTCAGTTGTCTTAGTTCAGAATAATTTCATAAACAGCTCAATAAAATACAATAATGAAAATAAAATACCTGTTCAGCATAATAACAAAGCATATCTACAACAATGGGAGTAATATTCCATGGTGGAAATCTTGGAGCATTATATAAAGCCAACATAATATTCTGTTCCTCTTCTTCATTTACATATTCATGGTCTGAAATCTCTTCAGCAGCACACAGGGGTGAGCTGGGCATATTTGTGATTTCAGGTGGTGGCGATCCATCACCCAGACGGTGTCGCACATTGAAAGCTTCTCTAGGCAAAGTCCAATCTTCATCCGCAGGCAGTGAAGACAACTGTGAATAATCCAGCATACGAAATAACTCAGCTTCTCCATCACCAAAAAAGAAATCACTTTGAGCAAATTCACTGGCAAAATATGTGATGGTGTTTTCATGCTCAGTGTTGCCAGAATCAGAGTCTTCTTCCATCTGCCCAGCATGGTCTCCACCTGCTCTTTCACCAGCAACGTGACTTCCTCCGCTTACGTGACGACTGCCAGACTTACTGCTGTTGTTTATGTTTCTATAGTTGCTTCCATTATTCAGTCTTACATTATGTTTAAAAGAATTTTCTGAAGAGCTCTCTAAAGCTAAAAGATAGGAAAATTTTAATTTACATACATCAGTATATATCCTGGCTGCACTATTGACTTTATATCACAAAGAGCATGATACAAAATGAAAGAAAGTACAATATAAAATTTAACAATTATTTGGCCTCAAGGCAAAATAATAATAGTAATAATAATTAATACTAATAACTCCAAGATTACACTAATACTAACAATATACTAAAAATGGATTCATTTATCAGAAAAATGAATTGAGTAACTATCTGTCAAATTATTTTTTTGTTTTATATTTAACAATATTTTTGATAAGCTGTTACAAAAAAGGACAGTTTAAAAATGTACTGTGTATACCCCCCCCCCCCTCCCTTCTCCCACACTTAAGAAAAATAAATTATTTAATATTAATTTTTCTTTTGAAAAACTTGTTAAATAAACAAAAAGTACAAACATTTAAAAAAAATGTTTATTTTTAACAGGATGATAAGAAATCAGAAGTAAATTGGTTAATTTGATAAACTAAATTGGTTCATTAAAATGAAGTAAGTACAGATCTTTATCTTTATTTATATCTATATCCATATCTTTATTTATTTACTTTAATTGAAATATAAATATTTACAACTCTCTTCAAGACAGAGGTTCATACTGAATTTTTTGAAATATTAAAACTGTAGGCACATTAGGGTGTTTCATTTTTCTAAAGATGTGATTTTCTTATGACTTGAATTACACCTCGAGTCTGAGTGTTGTAAAAGGTACGTATGTCAAATTTCAAGAAGATTGGATAATATTTAGAGGTTGCACACTTTGATTACTTTTATCTCAAAGTAGTGAAATTTCTAATATTGGAGTGTTTTGTAAATGGCTTTCTCTTGTATTTCTTTATCTTTTGTGGTAATTGAACTTTAAAATGGGAACCAAAAAAGGAATTTTGTAGCTAGAAAAGGTGTTTAGAGTTGTGTTTTTAAGAACTCGGCTCCCTTCAAAGGAACGAGTACTTTAAATTTTTTTTTATTCTTATTACAAGGAAATGAACAAAACACATTCGGATGCTGCTAAATCTACCAATACTAAACTACAGGAAGTGTAAAAGAAAGCAGTTGAGTTAAATTCAGGGGTGACCCATGAGGGATGTTTCCCCCTGAACAATGAGATATACTCCCCGGAAGATTTGAGATTTTGTGTTTTCAATGGTTAAAAAGTGCAATTTCAGCCAGAACACCATAAAGTTTGTGGGCTTCATTTGAAAAAAGGTCATGTCCGACAATGCTGATACAAGAAAATATTAATTAAGGCTTTCTAAATGAACAACAAGTGAAAATGGTTAACTACTTCCAAAATGTCTTAAATGACACAAAATCATCTAAGAGTTATTACATCTCTCACTCCTGCACATTGGAGGTTGGTTTGAAAATGACTTAAATTTCAGGATCCCAGGGGCCCTGTATGAAGCAAGGTGGATAGCAAAGGCTATATATGCATTTATAAATTGCTCTCTGCATCAAACAGTTGAACATTACTCAATAAGAAGTGGCAGGAATGAAACGGGTTGCACGTTTTGTCAGCCTCATATATGTTCACTTTTGGCATGAGGCAATTGTAAGTCCAAAGTCTAAAAAGAATTCTTAGGATATGCTAGAGCTTCTGAGCACTTAACTAGATGTACAGTGAGCAAAAAAAGTATTTGCACACCAGGTAAATTTGTTGTAGCATATGTATAAATAAATAAAAAGTAATTAAGAATTAAAACTACCAACACTTTTGCAAAACAAATAAACATATTTAATATCTGACATAATAATTATATTTAAAATATGAAAACATAAAAAAAGTAGCATTTCTACTGCCAAAAAAATATTTGCACATTAGCAATAAAGATAGAACTAGAGGAATTATTTATAAGTTAAAACAGTGCTAGTACTTAGTATGCATGCCCTTTGCTTCAATTACAGCTTGTAATCGTCTGGGCATTGATTCTATTAATTTGTGACATGTTTCACTGCTGATTTGTAGCCATTTTTCCCTAAGTGCTTGCTTAAGTTCTGATTTGTTAGACATTTTCTTTTTCCTTATTTTCACATCCAAAATATGCCATAAATTTTCAATCGGATTGAGGTCTGGTGATTGTGGTGGTGTTTTCAATTGATTTTTTACATTATAAAGCAACCACATCCTCGTAATACAGTCGGCTCTTGTTAATTCGTACTCGTCGGGACTGCAAGAAATGTTCAAATTATCCGAAGTACGAATTATAGAAAAAATGAAATGAAAACATGCTTAATATGGTACTATTACAAAGGAATTAATGTTATAGTGTTTTTTAAATTTATTTCGTCTGTTATCATTAGAATATGACTTAATATTATATTAGAATGTATAAATACATAAACTTATTAAAAGATTAGAAACAAGCACATTGGAAGGAAAATTTAAAGTAGGGATGCAACGGATATCCGGCCAATATCCCATATCCAGCATATTTTTCAATATCTGAAATATCATCGGATATCCAAATCACAATCACCGGATATCCGACTTCTCTATCGGATATCCGGCAGAATGCAACAAACAAATATATATTAATAACAGCAGGCCCGTAGCCAGGATTTTCTTTAGGGAGGGGCTCGATTTTGGAATTTTTTCTGTTTTTACAAAAGTAATTTGAATAATATTCAGTAAAAAATTTAAAAATAATCTAGGCTTATCCTAATGTGTGTTTCTACATAGGATACTTTTTAACTATGTCAAATATTGTTATTTCATATTTAATTTTTTCAATTTTTGTTGCAATTTTTAACTTTTAAGAGCATTTCCACTTTCCAAACCGATTCGGGAATCAGAGTTTTCAGGAAAAATTTTCTGAGAAACTTAAAAAGCACAAACTAACAATGTTTCAGATGAGCCTCAAGTAGGGGAGAGGGGGGCACATTTGAACTGGGAGCACCTTTGAACCCTAAATATTTTCCTTCAAATAAATTATTTTCTAAAAATATCTATGGCAATACATTACAATTGCTTCAGTGCAATAAGTATACAAAGCTCATCCATTTTGTATGCACAATACTGTCTAAGCAAGATATATATTTTTTTCTCCCTCTTGAATCTAAACTTAAGAAAATAACGTTGTAAGATTTTTGTTCAAAATTTTGTATCCCTAAAATTGTGATTTATTGTTCAACACTTAAATAAAGATGTAATCTTTAATCTATAAGTTTTGTTTTGTTCAAATTCATCATCCGAATTGAATAAACCATTGTAATGTTGAACTCCATATGTGATGGGGCACCATTGAACATCTAAAACTTTGAAGTAAAGAGTTGTTGATGTATTTAAATGTTACTATTTTTGGAATTTTTTTATGTGAAAAGAGGTGAATTAAGAATATCAAAGAACATGAACTTATGCTGTTAACAATCCTTCTTTACTGAAAACATGTATTACAATCTTTAGATGTATGAGCGATTGGAAGTTTCAAACCTAAATTGATGATGGCATTCATTTATTTGATAATTGCAATGCAAAATTCGGATAGACAATAATGATTCATGGTTTAGTAGGTTTGTCTAACAAAGCCTATACTCTTTCATTTACTCTTTCCCAAACTACGGAATTACTAGTACTTTCGTACTAGATAAAACAGAATTTAAGTCAAGTTTTTTCATAAAAAGTGTGAATGAAAAATTTTAATTTTTCAGAAGCATCAGATATCATATTAGTGTATTACAAGGATATTTTAAAACAGTTTTCTCAAACAAACATAACTGGAGAGACATTCTGTGTTGTTTCAACAATGATTTTTGACATCAACTTTGATGGATTTAAGTTTGGTTAAATAATAGAAAAATTATTAATTTCAATAAAATATAGTTATTAAATTTTATCCTTATTACTTTGTATTTCTGAAACATATGCAGCATTTTATGAAAACTCAATATTTTTAGTGTTCACTCTAGAAAAAAAAAGGGCAGGGTGCTAGTAAAAAAAGGGGCACAGTTGAAGCTGAAAAGGGGCACTTTTTTTAGCGAAAAAGGGCACAGTTGAAGCTGAAAAGGGGCACTTTTTCAGCGAAAAAGGGCATTGTGTCTTTAGAAAGTATAGAGCTTCTTAATCGATATAAAAATGTTATATTATATACTCATCTTTGTTTATAATCACATTTAATAACAAATTACAAATATTTTTTTCTTAATTGGATGTTTCAAAGATCTAGTAAATAATTTTGGTTCACATACCCATACTGTAAAACTATTAGTTATGTAAACTACCGGTTTTATGGATACGGCAGATGTTTTAAGTGGTAATAAAATTTAGATGTCAATTAGTATTACTGTAAATCACCAAATATAAATTATATGCCTTGTGAGCTGTGGAGAGAGGAGAGCAAAGAGCTAAAAGCAATTTATTTTATTTGGAGGGGGGAGCGAGGAGGGAGGACATTGAATATTTATCATTAGTAAAAATTTTAACATAAAGATAGAAAAAATACTAAAAAAATTTTAATTTGGTGTGCTTGATAAAGACAGAGAAGCAAAATTTAGATGATTTACTGTCAGAGTGAAAAGACAATAGTTGCAAAAAAAAAAAAAAGTTGTTTGGAAGGGAAGGGAGGGGAGAAGAGGTTGATTAGATTGAATTGATTATTCACACTGTGCTGTATATTTATTTCAATACTTTGTGCAGATATTGGAATTTTGCGGATTTCTAGTCATTGCTTTGTATATATATATTTTAAAGGAATTTGAATGTAATTAATAATGAAATCAAAAATATAATGAATGATTACAATATATAAACTATTAAATTTAGTGATAAACTAAAATAATAAAAAGTTAGATAATTTTTAAAATGATTAAAATGCTAAAAGCAAAACTCAAGTTAATAATCAATAATGTACAATTAAATACTGATTATAAAGATGAAATGTGTTTTTCCTAAATTATTCAGTGAAATTTGCCTCATAAAGATACATTACTAATTCACATCAAGATCATAAAATAACGAAGCTTTATTTCAGGTTTAGCTAGACTTAATTACTAAAAAAGCTTGATTAATACATAAATATATTTGGTAAGATTGTGATTACCAATGATATCAGCAATATCTTGATTTTTTCAGAAATAAATTATTCTTTTTTCATGAAAAAACATAAATTCAATAATCTTAACAAAATTTACAAAAAAGAAAAAAAAAATATATGGAATTTATATAAAACTAAAAAAGTCAAATTTTGCACCTACATCTGAACTGGATGTTTCATTGTTTACATCCGTAAATTATGTCCGGATTTTCAGGGCCGTAGCAAGGTGTTTTGGGGCCCCCCCCAAAAATTATAACTTTGGGCCCCCTCCCCTCTCCCACACTTTCAACTGAGTTTTTTGAAAAATATTTATATTGAAGTTTCCATATAAGTTTCAAATAATAATAATGTAATAAACAAATTTAATCATTATCATAAGTATTTTAAATCATTATTAAAATTATTATAAGATTCATAACTCTGCACAAATATGAAATAAATATGCATTGCTTAAATATCAATTAATAATGTTAAAATAAAATTTGTCTAAAACAATTTTACAAATAATCACATGATGCTAAGATTTCATGATAAAGTGTAGGAATTAAATAGATTATATAAACACATAATTCCGGTAGTTCGCTACTTACGAGGCTACTTCAGTTACGCGAAAAGACTCATCCGCTAATGCACGGAAGAATGGAATGGAATACTATGAAAGAAATTTATATCTCGCATTTCAATATTTTTAAATGATTTTTTTTTCACTGGGTAGCTGAAATCAATCTGTATGCAGCGTTTTTATACTTCTTCGATTTTTATTGCATTTTTTTTTTCCCATGAGGATGTTTTTATTTTCGAAACTGGTTCCAAAAATGAAAGTGTCCTCATTAAAATTACCTGCAAACAGAACTGAAAGAGCAAAAAACAACCTGCATACAGATCGATCTCAGCTGTCCGATGCGAAAAAAATCATTTAAAAATATTGAAATGAAACCGAGATATTGTTATAAATTTCTTCAATAGGATTAGCATTAGCGAACAGGTTATTTTGCTTGACTGAAGTAGCCTCTTAATTGAAACAGTATACTTTAAAACACAACAGTTAAGTCGAACTAGACAGTTTAAAAATCTGTTTATAAAGTTTTGTGCCCTCTGCTTATACTGTACTTCAGATAAATGTGTTCAAATAATACTTTCATTCTATCTAAAGAAATTAAAGTCAAGGGAATAAACGAAATAGCTAGAATTTTAATATTCAAAATTGTTTTATTGAATTGAGTTACAATTTCATTTGCTGTTGCTTACATTTTTATTTGAAAAAATTTTCTTGCGTGTTTTTTTGTCTGCGAATTTGTTCACTAGATCATTGAAATCAAGTGATTTCGCGACTTCGTGTTCAATGGAGATTATTCCCAAAGCGGATAACCTGTCATTGCTCATTGTTGATCGCAGAACGTTTTTTATTATTTTCATCCTGCTGAAACTTCTTTCAGCACTTGCAACGGTAACAGGAGTTGTTAAAAGAACTCTTAATGCAACTGCAAAGTTTGAATAAATCTCCTTTAAGCCATTTGCATATATGTATGTGAGAAAATCTTTGGCAGTCAAGAGATCTTTTTGGCTATTTATTATGTTTAAAAAGCGATTCAATTCGCCTTCTAGTTCTTCAGAATCAACGTCTTTCATTTTATTTGCATATATTTTGCATTGATTTTTGAGATCATTCTTTTCTGCGCATCTTTTTAAATTTTTAGAATTGGATAAAAAGCCAAAAAGTGAATTCCAATCTAAAAGTTGGTTAAATCGCGATGTTATTGACGATATAATTTGGTCAATTACAATAAGAAAGAAATTGATTTTAAATTTCTCTTCTTCGGATAGATTAGCTTCATCCTTGCTTTCGTATTCGAACATAATTTTTGTCCTAATCTTTCTTTTTTTAGGAAATACTGTATCTATTTCTATTTTATTTGCTATTTCTCCAGCATTGATAATTGCTGAACTATAGCCGGTGTTGCGATAGTCCTCAAAATATTTTAGAGTTGCTGAAATTTCAGATTGGAAAACGTCCACTGATATGTCAGGAGATTGGATAAATTTGCTTGTTTTATTGATAGTAAATAAAATGTCATACCATACACAAATCATTATTAAAAATGGCCATTTTGAAATTTTTTCTAATAAGGAATCTGCTTCTGACGCCGTTATGCCATCTTTTTTACTAAGAGCATATGCTCTTAAAGAAGATAGTGCTTCACATATTTCACTTAAGTGGAATCTAAAAGGTTTTACAGCATCGATTCGAGATTCCCACCTTGTATCAGAGAGTCCTTTAAGTGTTAAGGGCATGAATTCTTCAATTACGGTCCAGCGAAAAGGAGAGGAAGAAAAAATCGTATAAATTCTGTTAATAATACCAAAAAAGTCTATGGCATACATGGAAGATTTCGCTGCATCTGTGATGATTAAGTTCCATGTGTGTGATCCACAAGGAACATATAAAGCACGAGGATTCAAATCTAGAAGGCGGGATTGCACGCCTTTGTTTTTGCCACTCATATTTGATCCGTGGTCATAAGCCTGTCCTCGCATGTTATCAATATCTATGCTTAACTCATCAGCTAATTTCAGAAAAGAGTTAAGCAGGCCTTCACCAGTAGCATCACATATATTTAAAAATCCCATAAAAACTTCACGAATTTTAATGCCCACTCCGTTTTGACATTCCACAAATCGCATTACAATAGACATCTGCTCTTTATGAGATGTATCTGGAGTACAGTCTAATATAATTGAATAATATTTTACCTTCTTCAGTGCTGAAACATTTATGTCTCTAATACTATGTGCTATAAGTTTAATTAATTCATTTTGAATTTGAGGACTCAAGTAATGAATATGCGTACTTTTGTTATTTACTTGCTCTACAAGTTTCCCAAGGATTTGATCGTATTTCGATATCAGTTCGACTAACCCAAGAAAATTTCCATTCGAATTAGACCCTAATTTCTCATTAGTTCCCCGAAATGCTAAATTTCTTTCTGAAAGAAACAGAACGATGTCTACTAATCGTTCTAAAACATCACGCCAAAAGTCTTTTTCTTTAAAAAATATGCTCGCTTCAATATCATTGATAGTAGAGTGGTGTAAAATTCTAGCTCTCAGGTCGAACCATTTTTCAAAACAATGTTTATGACTTCTTCCAGTTTCATGTTGATGCAATTTCTTTGAAAGCCCTTCCCATATAGATGTACCACGACGCAAAGGAATTTCATCAGAAGCAAAAAGCATGCAACAGAAGCAAAATATGGAATTTTTACTTTTTGAATACATCAACCAAGAGCGTTTTATTTTTTCCCCATTATCTAAAACACGATAATAATAATTAGTTGTAAAACGTCGTTTACTGTTATTTCTTGGAAATTCGTAATTTTCATCTTGGATTGGGGGACCACGTTTCACGATATCTAACCTTTGTTTATAAGATATTATATTAGGCCAGTCAGCTGGATCATTCGAGAGTGGTACAAAATCTGTATCTTCGGACTTTTCTAAATTTTTATCATCCAAATATAATTCATAGATGCTTGAAGCGTCTGGTGTGTCATCATCAATCAAATACATGTTTGCCGCGTTTTGAATATCAGAGAATTCACTCATATTTGAGGACGATTCTGCACAGAAATTAGCAGAAGCTTTGTTAGCTTCAGTTTCTGTTGCCATGACATTTTCTATCCGTTCTTTAGTTTCAGTTGTTTCTATTTCAGTTGTTTCTATTTCAATTGCTTCTAATTCGGCTGTTTCTCTTTCGGTTGCTTCTGATTCAGTTATTTTAGTTTTGGTTATTTCAGTTTCAGCTGTTTCTATTTCAGTTGTTTCTGATTCAAATGTTTCTCTTTCAGTTTTTTCAGTTTCGGTTGTTTCTGATTTAGTTGTTGTAGTTTTGACTGTTTCTGTTTCAGTTGTTTCTGTTTCGGCTATTTCTATTTCAGTTGTTTCTGATTCAAATGTTTCAGTTTCGGTTGTTTCTGTTTCTGGTATTTTTAATCCAGTTGTTTTATTTTTCGCTGTTTCTGTTTCAATTATTTCAGTTTTAGCTGTTTCTGATTCAATCGTTTCTAGTTGTTCCTCAGTTTTTTTCGTTGCAGGAATTTTTGATATGAAAAAATTATCTAATTTAGGTAGTTTGCTAATCTTTTCTTGAGTTGCTTTGGCCGCTTTTCTTTTACAAGCACCGCTCTTTTCCTTCCTCTTCATTTTCTGCTTTAATTTTTAAAAAAGGTCCTAAAAACACGCAGAAAGTTTTATATAGTATAATATTAAAGATTCATCTACAAAAAATTGCAGCTTAAAATCAAGAAAATGTTTAATTTTGAATAAATAATAAAATAGATTATTAAATAGAATAATTTATTTAAATAGAATAATTTATTTAAATAGAATAATTTTAAATGTGTTTTGTTGCAAAGATACTTCCTCTAATTGCGAAAAATATGTTTGACATTGATGGACAAAATAACTATTTTTTCAAAACATTATTATATTTCAAGAATTTTTTATTTGTTATATTATTATTCTTAATTGATACCTTCGTTTCCAAAATAAGACAACATACAGTGTTTCCTTTTTTTGTCAATAAAGAATATCTGTTTCTAGAAATCGATAACTAAGCAGATTAAAAAATGTAGTTATATCTTCGAATCTACATTATAAAACTAAAAATTCTTCTTCATCATCATAACTAAACTAAAAAAAATAATACTAGATATTGCGATATATATATATATATATTCCCCAAAAGTTTAATTAATCCTCTCGGCACCGAATTTTTCTCCAATTTTGAGAGAAAAATTACTTTTATGTTAACAAAATAAAAGTAGCTATCGAATCACAAAAGTTACAGTTTATTGAAATTTAACGAATATCTTCTTTGCAGAAATCTAGCGAATGTAGTTAGGTTGCGTCTTGTTCATATAAAAATAGTCTAAGGAAGAATTTTTTAAAGATATTTGAAAAATGTCGTATTACAACCAGATTAAACAAACATAAAAAATTAGTAGTATTTTTTATCTTTTATCACAAATTAATAACTCGGATAAGGAGTCCCTAATTTAAATTTAAAGAATGTTCAAATTAAAAGAAACGGCAACAATTTGCGAACTAATAAAATAATTAGTAGTAGTAGTAGTATAAAATGCTGAAACGTAAGTAGTAAAGTCATAATAATAAATATATCGACATATGCTATCACTATTAGGTGCTGGAATTAACAAAAATATTTTTTTTCCTTTCAAATATTGCAGTTCTAAGCAGGAGCCTCATATAAGGCTGAGGGTGACGAGAGGGTTAAAATTTGTTACACAATTTACGAAAATGCAAATTTTTTCAAAATTACTTTTATGCTTGTAATTTTTTAATTTATGAACTCTTGAAACAAGAGTAAATATTTATTTGTCACAGTAATGTAAATAGCACTTGCAGTAACAAAAAACAAGGCTTCATTTAAATGTATAAAAGTATGGATAAATGTAGCAGATTATCATAATTCATTACCTTAATTATCCAAGCTTGAAGAAAGCACAACTTCTGGTTAAATGGTAATGTCAAAAGTTATTTGTTGTTAAATTATTAATTATTTATACTTAGTCTATAAACAAATGCAATATTTAAAGAATCAACATAACAAAATGTAGTAATTTTTTTTTTTTTTTTTTTTTTTTTTTTTTTTTTTTACATCCAGAAACAATATATTATGCTTCTAACATTAACTTAATTTAATTATGTTTTCACATTAAATGTCTAATTCAAACCTCATAAATATCAAATGGCATTATAAATTTATCTTTCCCATTTTCTTGTCAATGATTTTTTCTCGAAAATTAAAAATCTCATACTCCATAGAATATCCATAGTCTACTTTGATTTGAAATTATTTCTTTACAAAAATACCTAATTTGATATTATTTGACTGTTTGTTTTATTCATTTTTAGTGGTATACCAGTACCAAGTTTGTAAACTCGGTGTCTTGAAGATACGACAAATTTTACAAATGCCAAATGTAATAACATATATAAGAGTATTCAGACATTGTAGGATGAAAAGTTCTACACAGCTTGGAAACCTGTATTTTGAGAAAGCAATAATACTTTTAAAATTCTTTTAATTCAGAATTTAACAGATCTTGCATTGTTTTAAAGAAATTTTATACGGACTACAAAGCTATTTAGTGCTTTGATTTAGAAGCATTGTTTGAAAAATTATATGAAAAAGGAATATCCATAAAAATTACAATTAATATACATAATTAAAATGAAAATCACAAATGTATGAACAAGTTTATACAAGTTTATATAAGTTATATATATATATATATATACCAGTAAAATCCTGAATGTAAGTCATCTTCAATTTTCTAAATGAAATAATAATAAATGTGTGAGAACTTATAATCCCGATTTTTTTAAAAATGTATTTAAAGAACGATTTTAGTATCAATTTATAAATAAAAAGTATAAATGCAGGACTGACAATCTTCTACATATTAGCCAATTACTGTTTAAATAAAAGCATTATCAAACAAAATATAACTCCGCAATAATCACCCTCTAAAATCTTGTTCCATCTTTATCCCCAAGCACGCAATAAAATCCCAGAATATGAAATTTTAAAGTTTTTCTACTCAATTTTTACTTTATTGCAACAACAGATGATCAGTAACTCCCCAGCCCCCCCCCCCTCCCCCGAAAAAAAAAGACTCTTCGGCTTTTGCCCAAGTCTGAAGGCATCAATTAAGTTTAATTTTTAGACTCTTTAATTAAAAAAAATTGTCCATTTATTGCTTTATAGGAACAATAAATAAAACATATTCACCTGTTACCTAAATTAGCTCTTTCTCCCAAAAATTCTTTCTCTTTGACTTTCCGCTTCTACTCACTCCCTCCCCCCTCTGCCCCTGGCTGCATCTCATAAAATAATAGAAAGAAATTAAAACAGAATTTAACGGATATTTCAATTTTCATCAATCTTTGTTTTCTATCCAAAATAAAAATTGTGCACATTTTTAAATGTTTTTTTTTTTTTGGGGGGGGGGGGGGGCAATAAATAATCATGTAAAATTTCGCCTATCCACAAAACTTAAAGCATTTAAAAAGATGTTTTAAATCCCTCTTTTCCACTACAAAAAAGGCTAAAACTTTTAGAAGTTCCAACATTTTTATATTATTCTATTTGTTACATTTTATTTGCTGTTTCGAATAATTGATATTAATTATCCCTCCCTTCTCCTTCCCAGCAAAAAATGAGAAACACTTAGAAATAATGTGAAAAAATCCATTTAACTGATTTAGTAATATTAAAAAAGAATATAATGTTTTGCATTTTACACAGCTTTGTTTAAAATCAGGCATTTGTTAGCTTTTTTACATGCTTTTAAAAATGTAATATTGCGATCATTTTTTTTAAATTGTTTACTTGAAATTTAAACAGCAAATTTTTTTTCCTAAAAAGTAATCAGGAGTAGAGGATAATTTATGTGATAGATATCTATTTATACTAGAGAAAAACAAAACAGACAGGCTTTTTTTAATGAAAATTTTTTAAAAAGTAAATTTCCCAACAGATTATTTACTTATTGTTGTTAGAGTAAAACAAACAAGACAAATGTTTTTTTTTTAAGATTCTCATGATTTAAAACTTTTTATCTTGGGGGAGAGATGAGAAAGGATTTCCCTGAAAGTTTTATTTTATTTTCTGATGATTTAAAACTTTTTGTCTTGGGGAAGAGATGAGGGAGGATTTCCCTAAAAATTTTTATTTTTTTTTATTTATGTATTTTTTTTTAAACATGAAAAATTTAAAACAGTTAGAAGATTTTCACCTTTTTTTAATGTTAAGATCAATTTAGGGACAAACAGATCTTTGTCAAAAGTCCGCATTTGAAATGGTGGAAAACGGTACGATTTTAAGTATTTGACCGCTTCCCCCCCCCCCCCCCCCCTCCAAATTAGATTCTCCCTACTCTGTAAAATATTTAACATCGGGTTATAATTTATCTGAAAACGCAAAATCGATCGTTTTGTGAGTTTTTAAATTTTAGTAAAATTCGCGTTTCAGCATTTATTTCCTTTTTTCAAAAATGTACTTTATCTTATTAAAAAAATAATTTTGCGAGTCAATCTTTATAAAATATAGATATTATTAAACAGCGTTGAAAGATTTTGCTAAATGCATAAAAGAATTATAGTATTAAAATAATTAGTGGTTTAGAAAAACTTTCTTAAAATAGAGCAAGTCTTTCAAGTAATGAATTAATAATTAATATTTAAGGTTGTAATTGGGCGACTGTGAAGAAATTTACATATTTGAAATCAGCGAAAAATTCTTCATCTGAATTTATAAAAAATAAATTTATAAATTTAATATTCGAAAATATTTACAGGTCGTCTAAAAATGCCATCACTCGCCGGCGCCCAGCTGTCTGCGTTGCAAAACACCTGCTTTCGTCTAGAAAGATTTCTGGAGAATTTGTTTCTTTAAATGGAAATAAAATGAGATTTTATGAATGGATTTTTACGGATTTTACAACTATTTACAAAAGTATGAAAATAATTTTTAGAATTTCTGAAAGGGGAATTTTTTTATATATATATAACTAGAACATTCATCGCCATGGCAGCCCTCTGTTTACATTCACCCTTTTCCTTTTCTTTGAGTTTTCGAAGAAATATTCTGCGATTTGATAAAAATCTATGCTCTTACTGAATTATGAATACTTTCCTTTCTTCTAAATTAGAAAATTTTAATTTCTCAACTAATTATTAGAATTTTAAAATTCGGAGAATCAGGTACATTAAGAGAGGACTTTGGATAATCTTTACAAAAAAAAAAAAAAAAAAGAAAAGAAAAGAGCCTCGAACGTGCCGCAGTTTTCGTTAGCCATCGCAGACACACAAAGAAGAGCGATTTGTTATTTTATTAATATAGATCAGGGTTCGTGATTTTTTTTAAAAATAAAAATCAAAATAATCTGATTTTTTTTATTTAAATCTGATTCTTTGGTTTAAATCTGATTTTCTAATTTAAATCAGATTCTTTGGTTTAAATCTGATTTTCTAATTTAAATCAGACTTTTTTAATTGTTTTTTTAAATGTTGCACATTATTGTTACTTTATATAACGTTTTTTTAATTAAAAATATAAATTTTACATACATAGACATGCATGCTATAAATATTACCTAATAATAATCTTACACAATTTACATAAATGATTCATATTATTTCAAGGTAAAATTTTAGGCTGTGAAAAAATCTTGATTACACAAAATACATGAAAAACTACAAATTAGTTGTCAAAAATTAATTCAACCTTCAGTATTTAAAATGAAAACATCTGCACACATAAAGTTTAAACAAAATCGGAAGCAAACTAAGTTTTTAACTTTTGTGCTGGCTGAGAAAAATGAGTTTAGCTGTTGTCATCACTAATCGACTGACTTCTCAGTAGTTTTGGAATTTACACAGGAAAATTTTGAATAACAATTTTATTTCATTTGTGGAATATCTATCACGTTATAAAACAATAACTATTTAAACTTACTAATGAGAACTTGGAATCCCTAAATAATAATTCAGCCAGAGAAGGAATGCTACAGTGTTTCCGCAACTGGCCAATTTTTTATCGAGGGATTCAAAATTCTAATGAGCAAGTTTAAGAAGTAATTAACACAAGTTTATCAGTAAAAATGTTGTTTTATAAGTTTAATGTTTTTAACAGTTGATTTTTAATTTCTGAAAGCACCAAACCAAAGGCAGAAAACATTTGTTCTATTGAAACAGATAAATCTATTGCAGTAAAAAGCTAGTAGCTGATTATTAATTCTCTAAGTTTTTTAGTGTCAGCCATTTCGATAACTTTAATAAAAATAACTTTCACCATTCTAAAGGGCTGAGATCAATAATATTAAATAAATAAATAATAATAATAATAAATAAATGGCTTGTTCAGATTTTATCTCAAATCTTAATATAACAGGCCTCACCAAAGTACAGCACATAAAATCATACAATTTTTGTTTTACCTCAACTTGCAGAAATTTTTCTAAATACTAATGAGTAAATATTCAAATATTTAATACATTTCTGCTTAGATTTCTTTACTGCTGTAAGATTGTTTTATAATTTAATTCAAATGAAATTTGAAAGCATTTTTTTTTCTTCTAAACTTTACATTTATGTTTCTTTTTGACAAATCTTAATCTTTCTGAAAGTTGATTATATAAATTATATTAAAGCACATTATTATGTTTGTTCACATCTTAAATGTATCTAAAAATAACTTAAAAGAAAAACTGATTTAAATTAATGATTTTTTTAAATCAAAAATTTAAATCGTGATTCAAATCATGATTAAAATCAAGGTGATTTAAATCGACGAATACTGATATAGATTTTATAATTTTGTAATTTTTTTTTTAATTAGAAATTATTTGTTTTTTACAACAAGTATAAAACTGTTATGGCCAAAGAGTTTCGCTCCATTTTTCAACTAAATCTTTAATTTTTTGTTATATTTCTATAAAATTATTTTCAGACTGTACATTTTATAAGCAACAAGCTGATCAGGACAAGCGTGTCCAAGGGAATTAGCATAATTAAGCTCTTTTTTTTTTATTATTTAAAATTTGATTGTCGCTTTCCCTCCAAAAAACTTGCTACTGGTGAATTTTTGGTTTCAAAGGCTTTTATATGTTCTTTTTTTTTTTTCTTCCTGGGGCTCAGAGACACAAAAAACATTCAAATTTTCTAATTAAAAAAAAAAAAAAAAAAAAATTATTGATTTTTTTTTTAATGTTTAAAATGACGTTTAATTCATGTTTCTATCTTAATTAGAAGAGGAAATATTACTTTATTCGTTTTGGTTTGTTTTCAAAATTTAGATTTCAAGGAATGGTTATCATATCATATGGCTTCTGGTAAAAATGCGTTTTTCTTCATGATGGTTTTTTCCCACAACTTCTCGCATTTAATTTGTTATAACTCAATAACAGTTAAAGATAAATGCTTCAAATTTGGAACATGTATTTTTTGTACATTTACTTTAATTTTGATTCAGCAAATTTCAAAAAAATATTTACTTTTGAAAATATGATTTTTTTTAAAAAGTTACATATTTTTTTTTCAAGTTTTTACTTTAAATATTTTTAATTAAAAAAAAAATATTTAGTTTTTAAATAAATTTTTAATTAAGAAAATATGAGAAGTTTTATCATGCGATTCTGTTTACAAATAATATGGTTAACAATCACAAAAAAAAAAAAAAAAAAAAAAAAAAAAATCACAAACATTTAACTCAATAAATAAAAAATATTTTAAAATGTGTTCCGGCCCGGACCCCCGTAACGGAATTGCATAATTAAGTGTCGAATGACAAAGAATTTACAGAAACTGACTCAAAAATTTTAGAAGTTTCTCTTTAATATTAAAGATTTTTTAAAGTATTAACTTATATACATCCCCATCCCCTCCCCCTTTTAAAATATGAAATACTAGTAACTAAAGGTTTCAAAATATTTATAAACTCTAACTCTAGTTCATACTAACTTTTTTTTAAATAAATAAACATTTTTTTTTTTTTTTTTTTATTAAGAACTTAGATGATAAAGTGAAAGCAAAATTGTTATTATTATTTTGAAAAGAGACAAAAGATTTCGAATTGTGCGTAAAGATGTAGGCTCCGCAACACTTTAACAGGCTCGAGGACTGTGCCTTGTCAGTTTCAGAGCCCGCTTAAGGATTAGAAGTAGAGGAAGCCTGACGTTACAGGGGAGGGGGGGGGCTATTATCCTATCACTTGTTTTTTCATTTACTAAATCCTTTTTCCGTATGCTTAAATTATTCGAAATTTTACCATGGAAATTTCGAGTAAATAAAGTTTTTACTATTAAATTAAAGCTGACCATCTATATATTATACGCATTAAAAAATATTTTATTAAACACATAATTATACATAACCAATTAATTTTGTAAAAGACAAATATGGAACTACAGTTGAGAATATTTGAACTTCAAAATATTTTTATGTTTTACAAATTGCAGCATAGTAAGAAAAAAGTATTTCATAATAATAAAAAAACTATATATGTTTTTACTCTGATTGAATTTATTGAATTAAAAGTTAGGTTTGAAAAATATTTTTTTTTTTTTTTTTGGGGGGGGGGGGGGGGGGGGCTTTGTATTTTAGTGGGTAAGCATGGATGAGCTTTATGGGCCTGTGAGATTATTTAACATCGCGGGAAAAAAAGAAAGAGAGAGTATAGGAAATTTTAAAATAGCACAATTTCTTATTGTGACATGAATTTAGAACACTAGATTTTCCAAGGAAATAAGAATACAAATTAAATTAGAATTACTTATTACTTGTTAACAAACGAAATAGTTTAACATATGAATGCAATGGAAATGGAATCGGAGGTTGATGCAGGAATTTTTTCTTGGGTCCCATTTTGTGAAAAATAAAGTTATTTTTTATGAAATTTATTCCATTTATTGAAATTCGCATCAAACATTTATTAGTAATAACTTATTTAAGTCTATGTGCTAAATTTTTCATTTCTGGTGAACTTGTTTCCTTTGCAAAACACATATTTTAAAACCTAACAATATAAAATTAATTAGAGTATATTTTTATGGAATATAATTTTGTGAATGGTGTGTTTTATTAAAAAGAATTTTGTGAAGGAGCTCTAATGAAACACTTAAATGAAAAACATGTAAATGAGAAATGTGTGTTATTAAAATATGCTCCATTAGTATTACATATAATTTTCCAAGCTGTGTAAAATTTTCCAATACTTAAAATTCTAATAATAGCAATATAAATTACATAAAATAATAAATATGACTTACCAGATTAGTATAGGAGTCGATCTTTTTCGTGTAGATATTCACTTAATTTTATAAATACTATATTATGCGTATTATTAAATCAGAAAAAAAAATTATACAAAAATCCAATCCACATCTGTGTTATCTACAAACATGTATGCATTAGCTGGCTGCTTAGTACTTGAATAAGCCAGTACCTAGTACCAAAGCGAGTATATATACTCCCTTCAAGGTCAAGGAATCCGATTGCTAATTAAGCCGTTAACATTTTAAGGTGATTCTCTATATGTGATTTGTGTCACCCACGTAGTGAAATCGGTGTGAAAAATGACCTATCTTCTAAGAACATAATATCCCGGTGTTTCAAAAGAAAACATCCTTTTGTCGCTAAGGCTACGCGCAAATATCACTACTTTTCAGTTACACAAAAAGAGCAATCAATCTATCTTTGAAGATGCAGTTTCCGACTATCGGTGGGAGGAGAATAAAAGGATGCTAGTTTTAAAAACCTCTTTAAATGATTTTTGAGGTCGAAGCCTATCTAATTGATAAAGGATGGGAAAATTTTTCTCTTCAGTCGTAAAACTCAACTGATTTCGCTTGCGATTTCTCACTTGAAGTTCAAATTCAGCGCCCTGAAAAAGCAATTTATACATCAAAGCGCCGACAAGAAAGATCAGAGAGAGCGAGAGCGACGCTTGACCAGAAGAGTGCTAGGAACCTGGTCCTTAAGGTTAAAAAGGTCGCTAGGTCACCCATGGACAAAAAGAGAGGGGGGAGAAAACGAGTAAGAAAATAAGGATTTTCATTTTCTGCGTTTTTGAAATCTAAACAAGGTTTTTAATAAGAACAGGCCCAGTTAAGGCTACGGGAAGGCCCCGGAACGGAACAAATATCATTCTCATTCTAGACACCCTCTCTTCTATCTATCTGTAGATTTTTTTTCTTTCTTTTTTTTTTAATAATGTAGAAGTGGCAAGCACTAAAAATAAAAAAGATATTGTACACATGCATAAATTTTGTACATTATACGGCTCACATCTATATACAAGATATCCCAAAAAATTGTTCACAACTTTAATTAAAAATATTAATTTGATAATTATAGAGAAAAATGATAGATTGATTGAAATAAGCATTTCTTTGCAAATTTTTACTTTGCTTACCTAAGGTTGACATTACAAGATGTCTAAAAAAGAAGGCTCAAAATTGTACATAATTAACGATTTTAACTTATAATGTAGCGAGGAAACATTAAGGGTGTATTCGAAAAACGCTTTTCCATTTTTAACAGCTCGAAATTTTCCGATACAGTTTTAGATGCATTTTTAAAAGAGAAACATGAAACTTGCTGAGGGGATTTTTGAAGAGACGTATAAGGTGCCGTGTGATGTCTTTTACACTCAATTCACTAGAATTTGATTTATAAACAATTACCTTTTCTATATGACCCTATTTTTCGTTCCAAATCCCCCGCTTCGGAAAAATCGGTTAAAATGCCGTTTTTTATTACTTTTTTTTGCAACATTTTCTGCATTTATCGAAGAATTGACAATCACGGCACCTTGTGTACTTTATGAATAAGACAATTTGCCAGTTTGATGCATTTGAGAGCGAAAATGAATGTAAAAATAAATCGAAATTATGCAGCTTGAATCTAAATACACCCTTAATAAAAAATTTCTTTTAAAAGCTATAGGATACAATGTTGTTGTAATCAGGGCCTGAATAAGTCACGAGCATGTAGAGCATCGGTCGCCGGGGCTCCCGATCGAGGGGGTCCCCAACCCCAAGGGCAAATATAATTTTTTTGTTAAGGCTAAATAATAAATAATGGCCAAAAGTGACCAAAATTCCTTCTTTCTTTATTTATTTTTAGGTTTATTGTTGCTCTTTTCTCATCTCTCTTCCCCCTCCCCTCCCATGGATGTAACAGCTACATCAAAGTTGTATTTATATTTAAATGGTTCACATTTAGTCTTATATTTCTATAACAGAAGAAAAAAATGTATTCGATAATTTCTTAAAGTTATCTTTTTTTGAGTTATTCTGCACACAAATGCGAATAGACAATTAGTATAAAGTTAGTTTTAGACACTTCAGCATAATTCAAGAGAAAATCCAAAAGGTAGAAAGGGGCCCCCACAATCTAAGTCGGGCCCTGGTTGTAATAAAATTTTAACAATTTGTTTTCTGATGATGTAGTTTATTTTCTGCGTACAGGGCCCTACTTAGACAGTGGAGGGCCCTGGGGCAACACTTTTAGGGGGCCCTGGGGCAAAACTTTTAGGGGGCCCCCTTCTATATTAAAATTGTTCGTAAATTATACTCATGTGACTAAAACTAAAATTCATAACTATTGTTATGTGTACATAAATTTCGTACCAAGTACTATTCACATCTATATACATAAAAGCAGAAGAAAGACAACTTCAAGAAATTATAGATTATATGAATATGAGGATAAATGTGAGGCCTTAAGGAGACATTGGGGACGGAAACAGAGTGGGTAGGAGAAAAGAGAAGCTTAAAATTGAAAAAAAAAAAAGAATTTTGGTCAATTTTGACCATTTTTTATCATTTGACACTGTTTTAACGAAAACTTATGTGTGCTTGGGGGGGCCCCCTTAAGCCGGGGGCTCGGGGCAATTGCCCCTCATGCCCCTGCCTTAGGCTAGTCAGGCCCTGTCTGTGTATGTGGAGGGAATACTGGAAGCAGAGAGGAAAGGGGAACCACATTCCCATCGTAAGTGTTTGAAAACGTATGAATTTCGGTCACTTTTGGCACATTTTAAGCATTTGGCACCTTTTAATGAAAATCCTGATTATTGGGGGGGGGGGGGGGGGTTAAAAAAGAGGCACCTGGGGGAACTGTCTGGCATGTCCCTGAATAAGAAAAGAAGAATTTGAAAAAATAAAACATTTAAAAGAAGTATTTTCTTACATTTTCAAAACAAATAAACTTCGGTAAAAAGGTCAATAGAATCGATTAGGGGGCCCCCTAGCTTCGTCGCCCCCCCCCCAAATGGGGGGTATGGGGGGCGGTCGCTACGGCCCTGCGGATTTTAAAGAGTTGTGGATTTGAGGGAGTCTATTCTATATAGGGGAGATCGGGGCACGTTGGCCATAGGGGTAGGTTGGCCAATTCGATTTAATTTTCAAACCAGTCCCACATGATATCACACCATAATTAAATTCATAAAGTTCTTAAAATTTCTTATTAACTAAAAATAAGCATTTTCCCTACTAGTTAAAATGTACTAGGTATAATAAAAAATACTAAATTTGAAAATAAACAAAATTTAGGTATTGAAAAAAATGAAATTAAAAAAACTGGGCCAACAGCCCCGGTCTCCCCTATATATATATATATATACATTAAAATTTACTGTTAGAATAGAAAAATTGTAGCATTTTAAGAGTTCAAATTTTCTTTTAATAAAACAACAAATAAAGCATAAAAAATAAAAAGTAAGTAATTTTAAACATTTAATTGAATTGTGGAGCTGATTAAAACCAAGAAAATAAATTTCAAAAAGGAGGGGGGGGGGGTTGGAGATACATTCATTTAAGAAATAAAATGTTGTATATCCCAGATTAAGAAATAATAGAAATGTAAAAGCGAGAATTTTTTTCCAGATTTTGCATAAATTATGGACTACAAATTATCCCTTTGTTTGAAGGGGGCGGAGGAGGACATACAGCTTGACAAAAATATGAATGCAATTTGTATTTTTATTTGTTAAACTGGCTGACTAACCTGATGTTGCCCGAACCGGTAACGAAATCGCTAAAAAATTAAAAATCTCTGCAGTAATTCCGAATAAACTTTATTGAAAAGAAATCTAAATTTACTATATTGGGCAAATCGCCGTAAAACTTTTTTAAAAAAAATCGATTAAAAATCACAGATTATAAAATTTTGTACAGCGAACTGAAACATTGTAACAGAAATTGTTTCACAAATGTTAAAAAAAAAAAAAAAAAAAAAAAAAAAAAAAAAAATTTGCACGAAACATGAAAAATTGCTTAAAAGTAAGACATCACAGAAGATATTAAATACTATATTAAGCTAAATGTTAAACCGAATTCCTTTAACAACAAAATTACATTGCAGTGAAAATAACAATTAAAAAAAAATTTTGAAAAAGTTAGAGGACAAAAGTTAGTAGGCTAAAAGTCTGAAACACAATTCTTTTCACGAATGTCGAAAAAACAGTACAATCTCATTTAAAATTATAAAAAAAAAAAAAAAACTAGGATAAAGTTTATTATATTAAGTAAAACGTTTAAAACTGAATTCCTTTAACGAAAATGGAAAAAAAAATCAAAAAGTTTTAAAATCGCTAAAAATTCAGAAGGAGAAAGTTATATATGGTAAAAGTTTGAAATTGAATTCCTTTTATAAACGTCCACAAATAATAATAATAATAATAAAAGGCTGAAAATCTCAATGGATCTTAATAAAATAAAAACATTTATTATAGACTTCTAAAAGTTTGAAATCGTAATAAATCTTAATGAAGATTTAAAAAAAAAGCTGTGGAATGCGGAAAAAACGCCAATAATCGCGTTAAAAATTAAATTTCAAATTGTTATGAATTAAAAATGGTGGAAGACAAAATTTACTATATTAAGCAAAAAGTTTAAAATTAAATATCTTTTACCCCCCCCCCCCCCCCCCAAAAAAAAAAAAAAAAAACGAAGCGGGGCGCGAAAAGTTATTAATAATCGCATTAAAAGATTCAGAAAAAATTAAAAAATTGCTGTACAAATTCCAAATAAACTTTATTGAAAAGAGGGCAAAATTAACTACACTGGGCTAGAAGTTACTACAGTGAAACCTCCAATTAAGGGACACCTATGGGACCGCAACTTTTGTCCCTTAAATAGAGGTGTCCCTTATTTGGAGGTTTTACTGTATTCATTTTAATAATGTCAAAAAAATCGAATCAAAAGTCTAGCTTTGATGGGCATAACTACATTAATAGGGATTATCTTTCTACCAAATTTTATAGTCTACGTGTAGCTTTTTTTTTTTTTTTCCCCTCCAAGAACACGATATGTTGATAGCCAAACTTCTTTCCTTATTATAAGTTTAATTTAGAAAATTTATTTTAAAAAAAGTTTTTTATGATAAATATATTTTATTTACAGATTTAAAAATTGAAATTATTAGAAATAATTTTTTCAAGTTGTAAAAAAAAATAAAATTGAAGACTATTTAACATCTTTTATTATTATACATAAAAAAATATCTTAATTGATCGCCCCATGATATAAATATCGATTTTCACAAATTTCAAATTATTATCAACATTTAATTTGATATCCGATTCAAATAAATATTATGCAACTGAAATTATAATTATAAAATAACTGCCGAAGACAGAAAAAAAAAATCTACAGAATGGATAATATATTAAACAAATTCAACATTCTTAAAAAAAAAAAAAAACAAAAAAAAAAACACCTAAGTTGTCAATATTTTTTGAGCATTACTACCTAAAATTAAAATTATTCAAGAAGCATTCTTATTTATAGAATTTTAATCATAATATAATGTACATCATTCATGGAATACGAAAAATTAGTAATGATAATGACCTCGTATGCACCGATATATACGATAAATTTGCACGCTTCAGAACTTTCATTAAATTTTAACATTGTGGAGGTTTTAAACTACCTCTACCATTAAAACAAAATATAACAATAAAAATATTGGTTACTATTTAGTAAAAGAAAAAAATAACTTATCTTTGTTTAAAGCATTTTTTGCTAACAGCTTTCTACCTTCTTTATCACAAGGCCGCATTTCAGCTGTTTATCATCGGAAAAACAAACACAGAATTTACCAGAAGTACAGCATTTTCAAAGCAGCGCTACTGACTGAGGAATGACCAAAGGCGCCCATCACCCCAATCACTGAAATTTCCTTCCTTTATATTCCTTCCGTTTATTGTACATATAAGAAGATGCAATGTACTGTGCATAGAGGCGGGGGAGGGGGGGGGGATCAGACTTGTAGTGCCGACTAAACCCCGCCCCCACTTCCATGAAAATACTGCCCCGTAAAAGAAACAAACATGACAAACGAAGGAGAAGAAAGAAAAAACTAAACTGTGTAAAATGGCAAAGAATATCACAAAAATCCAGTTCCGGTCTCGGCTCAGCCCATATGAAAATCTTTGTTTCAGCCTGGTCCACGCAAAAATCAGTAAAATTTAGCTCGGCCCAAACTTTTTTGGCATAAAACACACATTTTTAAATAGTCTCAAAATAAAGTAAAATGTGTGAAAAATAACTTGCTTGTGACGGCCAATCACGCGAATAGACCTGTACGCTAATGCTAATCCTATGAAAGAAATTTTTTATTAATTTCAATATTTCCAATTGATTTTTTTTTTTTTTTTTTTTTTTTTTTTTTCCCGTTTGCATTGTATAGCTGAGGTCAAACGCTACAAAGACGATTTCCATATTTTTTAGATTTTTTTTTGGCCTTTTTTTATTTTTAATGAGAATGTTTTTATTTCCAAAGTCGGTTCCGAAAGTGAAAGTGTCCTTTTTAAAAATACCTGAAAATAAAATCGAAAAAATTAAAAAACAGTCTTTATACAGATAGATCTGTGCTATGGAATGGAAAAAGAAATCACAAACATTGAAATTCAAACGAGATATATTTTTAAATTTCTACCATACAATGAAATGAAGATTTTTATCTATATTTCTGCCGGGTCGGTCTCTTTAAAGGCCTGCACGGGCCAGAATTTCTAGGCCTCGGCCTGTCCGTTTATATTTTTACATTTCTAAGCCCGTCCTGGTCCTTAAAGAAATTAGTGAAAAACAAGCCCCACCCGATCAGACCCGACACAATTTCTACAATTTAGAAAAAATTCAAATTTGTCTCGTATAAATAAGATTCCTTTAAAGAATACTGCACACATATTAATGGGTTAATTTTACACCATATTTTACAAAAAATACACAATAGCAACATTAATGATTACTTAGATTCCCCGACTTTCAACATTCAAATAAGGATTCATTAAAGAATTAATATGGTTTAAAATAAAAGAAAAAAAAGTTAAAAAATCATAACTTTTGAGGCTGTATAATAGAAAGAAGATTTATGAAAATATTTTGATATCATTTATTAAAGATCTCCCCAAATCTAAAAGAACTACTTTTTGCTACATTTCTGAATTAATTTTTTTTCGAAATCTTATAAGAAACTATGTAATTGAACTAGAAACGAACTAGAATTGAATAAGAAACTAGAATTGAACTACAGAAACTATGTAATTGAATGGCGTCATCCATTTTTTTGATACAAGCAATTTAAGAAAATGCTATGAAAGTTAACGTTTCGAATCGAATTTCCGGAAGCGACACCACTGAAAGGGAGAAAAGTGTACAGTCACACAAGAAAAATCTCTTATCTCGACAAATAGCACATTTATTAAAAATGGAAAACGCTATTCGATTTCAAATCCATTTAATAGTCAGGCTTGTCAATTTTATACTTTTACAGTTAAAAATTAGTCAGAAAATTTGTCAAAGTTTCGCGCTGTTGAGTAGTGAGTTTAAGAACCACACCTATAAAAATCACCAATAAATATATTTCCAAAGATTACATTAACAGAAATTTATCAACGCTATTAATATTTTTTACAAAATATAATGCCTGCTTTACACTTCTTAAGTACAATTAAGTCCAGTTCCGGCCCAGCTCGACTATGTAGAAAAAGAATTCAAGCCTGATCTCGGCATTCTCGTTAAAGCCACATTCATTGGAAACAGCTCATATTTTATCGCCTTTGCTTAAATCTTTATATCAGGCCGGTTGGCCCGCTAAATTTTTTTTATCGACCCGGCAATGATGCCCTTTTATTTTATTTTATTTTTTTGCCGGCCTGGCCTCTTTGAAAATGCGCATACGTTCCGCCGGACCGGGTAAGGGACTTCGGGACAGGTCCGTGCAGACCTCTAGATTTCGTGCCAACATAACCGAACTTTTTAACTTTCATACCGGCCATTATTATTATATTTTGTTTTGGCCGGATCCCAACAGCACTTTTTTCGATGGGTCGGGGTCGGGCCGCGAGGGCTCGATCTTGGAAATTTCGGTTCATGAAGGCATCTAATCCGGCGTCATTAAGTGTATGTATGTAAATGCATAAATAAAGAACATAAGTTGCTAATTATGATAAAACTGCTGACATATTGACAAACTGCAAAGTTGAATGTGTTAGTTTAGCCACTTTGGCTCTACGTTGTTTATCAAAATAAGGCATGTCTTATTCCTTATATAAACAATCTAACAGCTGTGTTTTCTCCGCATTTCAAATTTCGATTGCATTCAAAAGTAAGGCAACATACATAATTCACTAATGTAGTTTCATGTTTGTATAATATGTGCATCTGTAAATTAAAAAAGCAAGAATAAAGATTTATTTATTTATTATCTCAAACTTGAGCGATTGTGATGGAAGCAGGTTTTCTTTTCCATTGATATTTTCTGAAATACTGAGGCATGACATGACTGTCGGAGTTAAGGCGAGGGTGCTAAGAAAGATGCTCTTGTTCACATTTCTCTTTTTAGTAGTTTTTTTTTTTTTTTTTTTTTTTTTTTTTAAGCAAGAGGTCAAGGGGCTAGGAAAAAATCCACTTTTTGGTTTAATTTTCTAATTTTCGGAGGTGGGGGGGGGGGGGGGGAGAAAATATTTTTTGAGTTCAGTTGAAACAGTAAAAGTATAATGAGTTGCAGGCTGAAAAAAAATTTTTTTGAATGTTCATGTCAATTACCGCATCGCTCTTTTTTTTTTTATAATTGTGTATACATCAAATTTTTTATTCAGTGGTTAAAAGGTTAAAACTTCACTTATAGTTGCATAACAAAGAGAATTAAAAAAATATAGTTTGTTTGGCGTGTTTGCATAATTCTTCGAAATTACTTGTATGTATTAGACTAATCATACAAAAGGTGCGATAAGTGCAAAGTACGCAAAACTCGCGTTTATAGGGATCCTCCAAAAGACTAAAATGCGTTTAAATAGAAAAGGACTTCTGAAGAATGATAGCATCTGGGCTAGACTTTATATATATATAGTAAAAATTCAAAACCCCGAAAATGTTTCTTGTACCGGGATCACTTTAATAAGGCCGATTCTGACCGTACAATTATTAGTATTATTTTAACGCTATATAGACAGGGGAGGTTTCTTTTTTTGTGTTTACTTCAGATATGATTCAAGTTTTTTTATTATCCTTTTACTTATCTCTCACATTTTTTTTTCTTCGGGTGAAGATTCAAATTAGATGACATTCACATGGTATTTATTATTTCTGTAGAATAAAAGAACACAGAAAGAAGCAGGGACGCATGGTCAGCACCGTGCGAAAAGGGGGGGGGGGGGAAGGAAGCTGTCGTCCAGGGCTCGGAAGTTTAGGGGGCACCAAATTTATACTGCCAGCGTCATTTTGGGGCTGTTAATAGAAAATGGTGGGGTAGGAGGCGCCAAATTGAAACTTTGCCCCGGGCGCAGTTTTTTATTCGCACGCTCCTGCGTATGGTGGGAGTTTAACTACTCTAGACGGGAGTTAAAATATCGTCACCTACTACGTTTTTTTTTTTTTTTTTTTTTTTTTTGTGTGTGTGTGTGTGTGTGTGTTTGTTTGTTTTTGTTGGTTTATGCTTGTACAATGGCAGAATCGATGCATAATCTTGCTCACTGAAATAGCGGTGGAAAGAAAAGAACGGACATAGAAAAAGAAAAGTTGTAAAATAGGATACTGAATTGGATTTCAAAGATAGCATCACAGTGCAAGGAATAGGGGGCACAGTTCAAACAATGCTATTGTCCAGTTCTAACTTGCCGTAGATATCTTATTTCCTCGCCGTTTTCCTTCGAATCCTTTCCCGACCACCGACCACCCAGGGTTTCCACCCACCAGAGAAAGGGGGTTCGTAAAATAGAAAGTATACGTAATTTAGCTGGAAGCTATGACAAGTTGATGGGAAAAAAACAGGGTGGTTTTGAAGTGGAGTTTCTCTAATTCATGGATTGAGGAAAATCATGAACAATCGCAGCGATTGCTGGAAAGATTCTGGGCACATTTGACTATTTTTAGGAGGGCGCATTTTGCCGATGTTTGAAAGGGCGGGGCGGGATTTGCCGATTTTAAAAGGGGCGTGGCGCTGCGCCCTTCAAAAAAGGCCTAGCGGGAACACTAAATATTTTCATATTTTACTCATTTGTTCAAAGGTGCCCTTTACTTCTTCAAAAATACCCCTATATGAGACAGGTTTGAACAGAAATATTTCAGCTTTTTAAATCTACACAATTTTTTTAATTTATATGGGAAACTTTTAATTTCTGGTTTATATGATGAAGAAATGCACTGTTTTTATTATGTAATACTTAAAACGCAAAAAATATAATTCAAATAAAAAGTGTACTGATTTAAAAAAAAAAAATTGTTCAAATGTGCTCCCTTCTCCCCTATGCTATGAAGAAAAACGTTGTAAAATATTGAAATGCAAACAAATAATATGTATTGTTTTAAAACACAGGATTAATGTTAACGTGCGAGAATCTGAGCCCTGAGCGAGAGCTCATTACGAGTGCGAGGTCTTGAAACTATTGATCCATAAATGAAATAAATTACATGCATTATTTTTTTGAAAAAAAAAAAATTGCTACAGCTATATGTAATCATAAAAATTATGTTTGTATTTCACATTCTCCGAGTATAATAATTATGAATGACAATCGTGGTAAAATAAATTTACTAGCAGTGTTGAATTCAGGCACTTTTCTCCAGGAGGGATTTTTGGGGCTCTGGAGGGGGACATTATAGCCTTCCGGGAGGGGGAAATTGTACTTTTTGACGATTGAAAACACAAAATCACAAATTTTCCGGGGTGGGACAACTCATTTCTCTGGGGGAGGGGAAATGTCCCCCTCCCGGGCAACACCCTGAATTCAACACTGTTTACTAATGCAACAGAAGCAATCATCATAATTTCTTCTTAGCCATGATGCTGATTGACTTATCAAGAGTTTCTGTAATTTCCCAAAGAATGGAAATCATGGAAAAACTACTCAATCTGTCATCGACCATAACACTTCGAGTCAGATTTAATTATTTTCTTTGCCGAAATATATATTTCAGCACTGACTTTTGTTACTCGGCTTTTATCCAAAACTGTCAGCAAGTGTTTGATTTAACGTAGCACGTCACATTACAGTACTAAAACTTTTAAAACCTCTGTGTTGGTGTCAACATTAGCAATTTGTTAGCACCCTAATTCATATTCAGCTTTCACTTGCTACATTGACACTTTATCCTCAAAATATTGCATCGAATTCTCTAATTTGCTTGCTTTTTCCAGTGAAGCACATCGTGGAAGAATCTCTTAGAATGTCTTCATTCGAAATGAATCGATAATTTAAATTTTGAATGACACTTTCTACATGGGGAAATAAGACCGTGATATTGTAATACTTGTCAGTATATGTAATTTGAGGATTTGTACCTCTTTCCTGTCTAAATGTCAGTATTGGGATCTTTATTTCAGCTTGGAAGATGTCTTCCCGAAGTTTTGATGTACAATAAAATCTCACAAAAGATTTCTACTGCTTTTTTCTGCATATTTATGTAAAACAATTAGGCATCTTTAACATAAGTTACAGTCAATATTATATCACAAGTTTTTTTTTTTTTTTTTTTTTTTTTTGAAGAACTGACTGTGATTGTCAGACTGGAAACCTTCTGACAAACAGACAAGCTTATGAAAAAATGATTCTTCTCCCTGACTGCCAAAAAAACTCCATCTGTTGACGAAATCTTCCATGTGTTTTTCGAAATATTTTCTGAGCTAATACAAATGTATTTAAGTAGCTCAACAAAAGTCAATATGCTTTCATACCTCTCGATAAAATTTGTATCACAAATGCAGAAAAGTTATATTCTTTTTGTTCGAATGTTTAGAGTGTTTATTCTAAAACAGTAATATTTACAAACGTTAAATTACTTCATATTTCAAAAGTGACATTAATTAACTCAACTGTTTACTTTAAAACCATAATATTTATAAATGGTAAATTACTTTATAACTCAAAAGTGACATTAATGATATTAATATAATATCATTGTTTATTTAAAGCAATTCATAAGTAGTTGATTGCACATGATTGTGAAATCATTTTTGTTGATTACTTCAAGGACAATATTTTACTGTGAACGAACTTAGTTCAGTTTCTCTTATGTCTTTGTAAAGCACACACGGTGCTTATATTTCTCTTCGCTATGATTTCGCATACTTGGATAATATGTTAATCCAGTAACCGCAGCAGGAAACTGCATTCCTGTATCTTGTTTTCAATTTACTAAATGTTTCTTTAAGTTGTTAATATAACGCAAAAAAGATATATTAGTGTGAATTTATTTACACTTGACAACACCAAAGAACTGCTTCGTGAATACTCGGACATCAACATTATGGAGGCACCACCGGCGAGATAACCTGCACACATCGCTTTTTATGGATTACTTCGTTTCAAAGTCGCCGTAAAGGAGCACCCTTCAGCCCAGCTGTTTCAGATAAGTACATTTTGGTTTATTATCAGTTTGGCTTTGTTTTTTAACTTGGTTCCCTCATTATTTTAATAATGAGTCAAGAAGATTTAGAAAAGACAGCAATAAATTTACGTGGCAGAGCTAAATCTGCATTAACACGTATCACGAACTTCATTGACGCTGATCAAGTTTTTCAAAAGAATGATTTATTAAATAAATTAGAAAAATTAGAAACAGCTTATTTCGATTTTGATAAATATGATGCACAATTACCAGAAGAATCCTCGGAAATGGAGGAATTTGAAACAAAATATTATGAAACCAAAGCCAAACTGCAATCAGAACTTGAAAAATTTTCTATAAATAGTATGAATGCACATTCTCAAGTTGTTAATGAACAATTTCCTATAGTTAATACAACTAATAATTTTAAATTACCCAGATTGAATATTGAGCAATTTGATGGTAATTTCAAAAACTGGATGTCATTTAAAGACTTATATTTATCGTTAGTGCATAATAATGCCAGTATAACAAATATTCAAAAATTTCAATACTTAAGAGGTTTGCTCGGTGAAGAGCCATCTTCAATTATAAAACATATACCCATTTCTGAAACCAGTTATGCAGAAGCATGGGAAAAATTATTGTCAAGATACGACAAAAAAAAAACAAATTGTCACAGCTCTTATCAAAACATTTATGGATATACCTCCCATTATTCATGCTAATGCACTTAACTTACGCAATATATCAGATATCTCTGACGAGGTAATTCGTGCTCTCAAATCAATCGATGTTAAAGCATCAGAGAGAGACATTTGGTTAATTCATATTCTTCTTCAAAAGGTTGATAATAAAACACGTGAAGAATGGGCTCAATATTCATCAAAGGATGATTTTCCTTCTTTTGATCAATTTATTCAGTTCATTAATGACAGATGTTTATCTTTAGAATTGTATAATAATGATTATACAGGGTTACATAAAAAAGAGAAACAATTTAATTTTCACAAAGCTCCCGCCAATAACGTTATCAAATGTTTATTTTGTAAAGCTAATCACTTATTGTACAAATGTATTAAATTTAAGGAATTAAATGTAAGAGATAGAAAACAATTTGTGAGAAAAAACAAATTATGTAGCAACTGTTTGTCTGACAAACACTACACATATCAATGTAATTCTACATTTAGCTGTCATCATTGTCAGCTCAAACACCATACGCTGTTATGCGAGAATAAACTACAAAATTATGCGATGTCAACTTCACGTTCGAATGAAAAACAGAGTCGGAAAAGCAAATCTGATTCAGAGGACCTTTCGATTCCTGATGATAATAAAAAAGAAGTTTCTCCTTCAATAAATTCTGTTCAAACATCTTTCGCACTTTTGCCCACTGCTACAGTATATATTTATGATTGCATGGGTCAAAAGCACACGTTAAGAATTATGTGTGACAGTGGCTCAGAATCTACGTTCGTTTCAGAATCATGCATGAAAGTGTTAGGATTCAAAAGGAAAAATGCCAGATTTCCCGTGAAAGGTCTTTCTAATTCAAAAATCGCAGTAACCAAGGGTTACGTAATGATTGATCTTATATCAATTCATAATGCTGACAGCAAGTTGTCAGTGAAAGCTTTTATTTTAGACGAATTAACAGCTCCATTACCTTCTGAGAAAATAAATGAAGAGCATTATTCACACTTAAAAAATGTAAACTTGGCAGATCCACATTTTGGGACTCCAAATAAAATTGATGTTATTTTAGGATCAGATTACTTTTTTTCTATTTTGCTTCCTGGTCAAATAACATGTGCTCAGAGCAGTTTAATTGCACAAAATTCGATCTTTGGCTTTCTCGTATCTGGAAAAATGCCGCATCTTAACACAACTCCTAATTCAATGCATAATTTACATATTTATGAACTTAATATTGATAATGAATTAAAACGGTTTTGGGAAATGGAAGAGGTATTCAATAATAATGCTCAAATTCTGTCTCCAGAAGAACAATTTGTTGAATCACATTTTCAGAAAACTTACTCAATCAATTCCGAGGGTCGTTTTGTAGTAAAATTACCTTTTGTAAAATCTAAGACAGAATTAGGTAATTCTAGACCTGCCGCAATTTCTCGCTTGTTGGCAATGGAAAGGAAATTTAAAGAAAATCCAGAATTCGAAAAGCAATACAAGGATTTTATGCGCGAATATATACAGTTAGGCCATATGGAATTAATAACACAAAATGACATTAACGATTCAGAAAATGAACAATATTTTCTTCCTCATCATGCGGTTATTAAACCTTCTAGTACTACTACCAAGTTGAGAGTTGTGTTTGATGCATCATGTAATACTTCAAAAGGTAATTCCTTGAATTCAATTTTGGGAGTAGGTCCTAAATTACAACGGGACATATTTGAAATTTTACTTAATTTTCGAGTTCCGAAAATTGTTTTTTGCGCTGACATAGAAAAGATGTACCGCCAGATTTTAGTTTCTGAAGAAGATCAAAATTATCAGAAAATAGTTTGGAGGTTTAACTCTAATGAGGAAATAAAAAATTTCAAATTAAAAACGGTTACTTATGGGCTAGCTCCAGCGTCTTATCTAGCCACTAAATGTCTCAAACAAATTGCTGATGATTATACAAAAAATGCTGTTATTTCTCAAACATTAGAGAAAGATTTCTATATGGATGATCTACTTTCAGGCTCAAACACTGTTAGCGAGGCAATAGAAACTTGTAAAGAAATTACCGATGTTTTGCACGCGCATGGTTTCCACTTAAGAAAATGGAATTCAAATTCAAAGGAATTTCTTAGAGAGTTTGAAGATGATTCCAATACCGAATCGAATTTTGAAATAATTCCTAGTGATAACGGAAGCTCTAAAGTTCTAGGATTAAGCTGGAACTCTTCTTCAGATACTTTTATTTTCAAGGTTTCACTAAATCTCACTCCACCTCTTACAAAGAGGCAAATTTTAGCAGAATCTGCTAGAATCTTTGACCCACTGGGTCTAATTTCCCCATGCACTGTAACTTTAAAAATATTTTATCAAAAACTGTGGTTGACAAAAGGGGACTGGGACACTATTGTTCCAGAACATCTAACCGAGGAATTATTCAAATTTCAAAATTCATTCAATGAAATCAATCAATTTTCGATACCAAGATGTGTTACGCTTTCATCCGAGAATGCCTTTGAATTACACGGATTCTCCAATGCGTCAACACTAGCTTATGCTGCCGCAATTTATTGCCGACAAACTTGCAATGGAAAAACCAATGCTTTTCTTTTGGTTTCTAAAACAAAAGTTGCACCAATCAAGCAAATTTCTGTCCCTAAATTAGAACTTTGTGGTGCTCACTTGTTATCTAAATTATTCCGCACAGTTATGGACACACTAAAGAATTACAAGTTCGATATTTTTGCATGGACTGATTCTAAAGTAGTCCTTTCATGGTTATCCGCACACCCCCGCAAGTGGAAAACATTTGTGGCGAACAGAACCTCTCAAATAACAGAAGTTTTACCTACGAAGCACTGGGGACACGTTCCCTCAAAAGAAAATCCCGCAGATATCGCTTCTCGCGGTATTGACCCCAAGGGTTTGTCGGAATGCGAGCTATGGTGGAAAGGGCCAAGCTGGCTACTTCTAGACCCATCTAATTGGCCGAAAGACGACTTAAATGTTGATGAATTCGATGAACAAATCAAATCTGAGCAAAGATCGGATCCCATTTTTTCATTTCACATGCAGCCTTCAAATGATGTACTAGATAATTTGTTTCAAAAGCACTCTTCACTTTCAAAAATTATCCGCATTCTGGCATATTGCCTAAGATTCATTAAAAAATGCAAAAATGCTAATGAATATCAAATCCCTTCAACAGTACTTACATCTAACGAAACAAAATCTGCTGAAGAAATTATCGTTCTTTGGATTCAAAGTTCTTACTTTAAAGAAGAGTTAAAATGCATCAAAGAACAAAAACCTCTAGCTAAGAAAAGCAAATTACACTCCCTATATCCGTTTATTGATGCTAAGGGTATCTTACGGGTGGGAGGACGCCTGCAAAATTCACAGTTAGCATTTAATCACAAGCATCCGGTAATACTTCCATCACAACATAAAATGAGTGAACTATTGATAATACAACAGCATATTGCCACTTTACATGCTGGACCTTCTCTACTATCGCACATTATAAAACAATCTTTTTGGATAGTTGGTGGAAAAAAGCTCATCAACAAATGCATTAATAGATGTTTAAAATGTTTCAGATATAAGAAAACTATTACAACTCCTCCATTAATGGGGAATTTACCTAAACCTCGAGTAAATCTTGAACGCCCCTTTTTTGCCAGCGGAATTGATTACGCAGGCCCCATATCCATTAAATTTAGCAAGGGTAGGGGTGCAAAAACAACTAAGGGTTACATTGCCTTATTTATTTGTCTTGCTACGAAAGCGGTCCATATAGAAGCTGTAAGTGATCTAACAACTGAAGCATTTATAGCAGCTCTTCGACGTTTTAGTGCAAGAAGAGGTACCCCACGTCACCTTTATAGTGACAACGGGAAGAACTTTCTCGGGGCATCAAGAAAAATCGACCAAATACAGAGGGCATGGTTGTCATTTCCTAAAAATGAAATCATGTCTCAATATTTAACTGAAAAATCCATTGAATGGCATTTTATCCCTCCTTCTTCCCCTCACTTTGGCGGAATTTGGGAGGCTGCAATAAAATCCGCGAAATACCATCTCAAAAGAGTAATAGGAGCGACACTTCTAACTTTCGAAGAGCTCGCCACCCTACTTAGCCAAGTCGAAGGATTACTGAATTCGCGACCTCTTATACATTTAAATGACAATGATAGTGACTGCATAAATGTTCTCACACCCTCACATTTTCTTACAGGTGATGTAATTTTCTCGCTACCGGAGGCGACCTCATCTATTACGAGCAACCCTAGAAATCGCTGGGAGCTGCTGCAAAATTTAAAAAGAGGATTCTCCCATCGATTTAAGAAGGAATATTTGAGCTCGCTCCAAAAAAGAGGAAAGTGGAGAGTCGAGCAACGTAATCTTCAACCTGGACAAGTTGTGCTACTCCTTGATGATGCCCAGCCACCAGACTCTTGGCCATTGGGCCGAGTAAAAGAGGTGCACCCAGGAAAGGACGGACATGTCCGTGTTGTGACCATACAGTGTAAAGGATCTTATTTGAGACGACCAGTACATAAATTAGCTCTCCTCTCTATATATCAGGACTAAGGCCTGATAGGGTGGGAGTGTGTTCGAATGTTTAGAGTGTTTATTCTAAAACAGTAATATTTACAAACGTTAAATTACTTCATATTTCAGAAGTGACATTAATTAACTCAACTGTTTACTTTAAAACCATAATATTTATAAATGGTAAATTACTTTATAACTCAAAAGTGACATTAATGATATTAATATAATATCATTGTTTATTTAAAGCAATTCATAAGTAGTTGATTGCACATGATTGTGAAATCATTTTTGTTGATTACTTCAAGGACAATATTTTACTGTGAACGAACTTAGTTCAGTTTCTCTTATGTCTTTGTAAAGCACACATGGTGCTTATATTTCTCTTCACTATGATTTCGCATACTTGGATAATATGTTAATCCAGTAACCGCAGCAGGAAACTGCATTCTTGTATCTTGTTTTCAATTTACTAAATGTTTCTTTAAGTTGTTAATATAACGCAAAAAAGATATATTAGTGTGAATTTATTTACACTTGACAACACCAAAGAACTGCTTTGTGAATACTCGGACATCAACATTTTTGTTTTCTAGGATATATGATGCAATTGCTTTTTGAAGCGCTAAATTTGACTTCAGGTGATTTTTTAAAACTTTTGTCACTGCTTTAACAAGTTCATGCATATTATTTTCGAATGAAGGGAATCAGCATGTTGTTGGAAACAGGCAAGATTTAATCAATGGCATTCACAGAGGACGTATCTAATTTTTAGATATTCTGAAGAATTCTGTAATGAACCCCGCTAACATGACCAAACTTATTGGCTACTTTGTCATACGCCTATGTGACACATTTATACATGCCAAGACATAGTTTATAACAATGCTGTAAAATTACTTTTCTTGAATTTTTGAGACATTTATTGTAATAACACGTGAAAAAAAATTCCGAATTATTGGGTTTTGTGAATTTTTTAATAGTTCACATATCTAACACAAATGGCAAGCTGTTCTGTGATTGAAATGTCCATAGTTTCAACAGCAATTAAGCTAAAACAGATCGCAATATATATTTTCATAATTAATACTTCGGTAACTGTATCCCAGAATATTTGATTTCATTCTGAGTTTCTGGGGTGAAATAAATAGCATTTCTAAGGATATTTATAATGTCTCGTTTCAATTCATTCGCTCCAGACTTTGCTCAAAACTTAAAAGAACTCGTAACTAGTCTTTTTTATACCAATTTCTCTAAAGTTAGAGGATCCTCATCGTGATCAGTGGCTATTTTATTCTGCACAAAATAAGATTGTTTCAAGTATTAGTTCAAGATCTTCTCTAATTTCTTCTTTTCCTGGAACTCTATGAAAATTCAACAATGAAATAATTCTATTTCTATTTTCCTGAAAAAATCTGAAGTTTGTTTGTTTAAATAATATAAGGTTTCTGATAATCTAATTGTATATGTTTTAAGAAAAACATTTAGCCTTTTTCCAATGACTGAAACATATAGAAAATAATCTTCCTAATTTTTCGTGATCTTTCTTATGCCGTATGCGTATTATACTTAATTTTTCTTAGTCAAATTAATGATAAGAAATTACACTTGATCGAATTTTACTGCGCATAAAGACAGTAAAAATTACTTTTTAAAAATAATTTATCTTTTTAGTGGTAAATAGCTATTAAAAAAACAAATATCCAAATAACCGATATAATGAAGGATTACCGTAACTGTAATTCAATAAAAGGATATTTTTACAGCTAAAAATGCAATTGATTTTAATGTAATGGAAGATAAAAACAAACAAAACTTATTTTTTATCATACAGATAATTTTGTATTTTCAAAGTTTCGGGAGGGGCTTCAGCCCCCTTAGCCCCCTCCCTGGCTACGTGCCTGAATAACAGTAATCGTTTGATCCCAAACAATGCAAAAAACTTTTGTTTTTAATGCAAAATATGAAATATTATAAGTTCCCTATCAATGAATAAAAGGTAATTCTCAACAGTTTAAAGAATTGCCAGCTTTCCAACTATTTATATTTAAACCCTGTAACAAATTTAAAAGTTTACGTTTACATCTTTTAAAAAATTGTATCTACTTTCAGATTGGAAAACAAAATTTGAAGTCAAAATAGCAAATGAAGCTTTTGTGCAAAAATGTGTTAAAGATAAAAACCAACATTGAGAAATGAACAAATAATGCATGAAAAGAATAGAAAATAGCCGTTTCGAAGATTCTTCATCAGTATAAGACTCAGAGCATGCTAGAAAAAGCTAAGCTGAGCAAAGCGACTGGGAAGCACAGTCTTATATGCTTATTACTTGAACGAATGGTAATAGATTCGAAACAGCTGTTTGCTACCTTACATGCATTTCTAAACGTTGTTTTTCTATCTTCATAAAATTTAAAGTTGTTTATTAAACTGTGATTTTACTAATTTTCTTTCTTTCTTTTAATTTAAACAATGGGTTAATTGGTTTTCAAGTTACACAACTAAACAAACCTATTTTTAATTTCTTCTATCTTTCTAAGAAGAAATTATTGTAATCAATTTCTTTGACGAATTTGCGTGTTTTAGGGATCAAATATCCCCAAAAACATGTTTATTCAAAACATCTGTCTGTCCCAGTGTTGCCATCATACTATCAAAAAGTGTATGAAGTTATGCATAGAATGATCCAAATATTTTGTGCATATTTTTGACTGTAACCAGCAGGTTCTTCTTCAATATGGAAACATTTCGCTGTAAGGCGGTGCTGTAATTGCAATTTTTGTGCCATTTTCATTGTTCTACCATCAAATACTGTATGAAGTTATGCATAGAATTGAACCAAATTTCTTTGGATATATTTCTGGGAATGACTGTCTGGTCTTTCTTTAATTTGAAAATAGTTTGCCCAAAGATGGTACTGTAATAATGATTTTTGTAAAATAATTTTGATTTTTCATAATCCTTACAGAGATTTGGCAGTTCGTGCAGCGATGAGAACTTTGTATCTTTCTAAAATTGGCTATTCGCAAACAACTGATGTATAGCAGAACAGAAAAGAATATTGATTTTAATAAATATCATGATCAAGATTAACTCATTCTTAATCTAATTAACTGACTGCAGCAAAAATTCTAGATGAAAATAAAAGTTGGTATAGTACTGAACTAACAATATTGAAATAGTATTAATACAGTTGACTCTCTCTACAACGAAACTCTATCCAGCGAATTTCTCTATTTAACGAATTTTTTGTAGGAACGGTCAATTTTTTTCATGATTACATTAAAAATAATCTACATATAGTGAAATATATATCTCCATTTAACGAATTTTTTCAAAAATGTTCTTTTATATGTTCTGAAAATGCTTCAAATTATTTGTAAGAGTAAATTCTTTTCATTGATTTCTCGTTTATAAGTCATAGCTACATAGCATCCTCTACCTTATTCCTTATGTCTAAAAAAAGGCATTCAACCCCCCCCCCCCCAAAAAAAAAAAAAATATATATATTTTTGCATGGTTATACTTGACTTTGTTTTAGCCAAGGTGAGCTTGTGTTCTTGGAAAAGAGAGAAACATTTGCTTGCTATTGGAACGATTTGCAATAATCACAAAGCATCCTAAAAGATAAAACTATTCCATTATCTTCTTGAAAATGGTGTTTATTTCTTGGTTTGGATAGTAAGTCAGCAATAAGGAAGGGGTGAGGGGGCAATTGCAAAAAAGGTTTTTTCAGCAGGTTTTCATCTATCTAAACTAACTTTCATTACTTTTAGAGTTTAGAGTTTATGTTTGTTGTTTGTGGCGACTTGGAAGATTTTTTGTTGTGAGAGATCATTTGAATGAAGAATTGTTACTAAACGTCATCTATGCTGGTGTTATCTTCTACTGCATCTGCATAAAAACTCCTTTGGGATAAGCATAATGCTTTCTTATAAAGTACAAAATTTTTTGCCGTTTTCTATTCAACGAATTTTTTGACTGAACGATGGATTTCTTTATATAGACTCGACTGTATTTGTAAATATTTTTTGAAACATTCAGATATATGGAATAGAAGAGAGTTTTGGGATTGGTGCATCAAACTAGTTATTTTCATGATTTCATTATAAATATTTAAAAAGTTTTTTTTTTTTTTTTTTTTTTTTTTGCTTATAAATTTGAAAGTGATTTAACTTAAAGTAAAATTAAATGTAGCTTAAGGCAAAACAGTATTAAATAATTAAAACATGAAAAAAATCGTTAAGTAAACCCATGTTTGGAAATAACTCTTCAACCATTGGTATATTCTTAAGCCTTTTTATGTTTACATTATAAATGGAAGCTATGTATTTCTTTGTGAAATTACTTTACAATTATAAAATAAACGTATTGATAAATGTGTAAAATTTGTTCTATAAATTATCTGCATTTCATTGTACAAATTATTAGCAATTATCAGCATTTGATTGTAATTATTAGCCATTATCAGCGTTTCATTGACAAATAAGCAGAATATTTAAATGTTTGAAGTACATTTTTTATTCAATATTATTAATATACACATACAGGGCTTGAACTTTGGCATGGGATGGCTGGATTTATGCCTTAAAAAATCTTATGGCCAAGACGTTCCTGTTCCCCCCCCCCAAAAAAACCTTTTAGAATTTTTCTTTTGTTAAATGGCGATCAAATCTCAGGACTGACTGACTATTTTTGTGATATTTTCCGCTGTCATTTGGCAAATCTCACAGTTTTCTCTTACGGCAATTATACAAAATTTATGATTGGTTTTTTGCATTTGATTGAAAAACTTTGTAATTTTTCTCACAATTTTCTCGCTTGCTCGCCTCGCAAACTTTTGCAACTTTTTTCTCGAGACTGATTGCCAAATTTCACAATTTTTTTCTCTCAACTGAATGTGACAAATTTAGCTATTTTATTCTGCGACTGATTGGAAAATTTCCCTTTTTGTTTTAGTGACATTCTGCTGAAATTTAGGAATAGGATGAATAGTAATTTGGCCGAATACCGAATATTCGGCCAAATTTTAGGCCGAATACTAACTTTTTTTCCCCAATAAAGAAAATTTTTTTTATTATATACAATTTAAAAAATAGGCACTCATTAATAATTATTACTCTTAAATGTATTCTTAAATTTGAAACACTTATTTTAACACAAAAAAATTATGAAATTGCATTATGTTCTTTTATAGTAATGTACATCAAATTGATTTTCAGAAAGTCAGGATGATAACATATTTCCATAAATATATGCACAATGTATTTCACTTATACTATCAAATGATACTTTTATCTTTTCTTGCATCCAAAATTAATATTCTTAATCTCTTTCTCTCAGAATTTACAAGGAAATATTTTTTGAAGTAACCTTTAATGAAGTAAATTTAATCATTAAGAGTTTGTGTCCCTAATAATAAGCAAATTCGTAAGAATGAGACTGTTTGAAAATCAGTTGTCAATCTTTAAATTACAAATTATGTTAAAGCAAAAGGTTATGCTTAAAGTAGAATGCATATGTTAACAAAATATTTTACATTTGAATCGGCGCATACAATATTCCACTTATTCAACAAGCATTAAAAGGATAAACAGAAATTGATAACAACATGAATGAAGGAAGATGTATAAATTAAAAATATATACATAATAATGTTACATATTTAAGCCAGTAATTATGCAAATAATTATTTAAAAGTGAAAACTATAGAATAAAAAAATTATTTTGTTCAGCATTTAGAATTTATGTTTAAATATTTATAAAACCATCTTCATAAAGCAAGTTGTGTCATTTAATGTGTATCTAGTTTAACACCAGTTCTGTTTTCAGATGTATCGTTGTATTTGGAATAGTAATATTTGATATTTAATTTTGAAAATGAACCTTCGTTAATACACCTTATGAATGAATTTTTTCATTTCTCTCTTCATAGAAAATAAGTTATGAATTTCGTAAGAGCCTTTTTTACATGTGCATGGAATTTGCAGACATTAATAAATATTCAAGTGTTTTAAAATAAGGTAGTGTTTCTTTTTTTTTTCGATAAGTGTTTTTATATCATGAATTGTAACATATCATTATGAAGACATTTCCTGTACAATTAAATCTCCAACTTGGGCAGCATTTTCTAAAATATCACCAACCTTCATAGGGAATACAGAAAGGCTGTATATTTTTTAGTATCTGAATAACTGTACGTTTTGCAAGTAAGAATGAGTATGACTTCATAAATGAAGTAACCAATTTGGATTAGAGGAAAAAAAATTGCAAGAAATGAAATTCTTCAAATCCTAAATTTATTTGGCAAGATATCTTTCCCTATTCGGCGAGATTTCAGAAATATTCGGTCAACAAGCCTTCAATATTCGGCCAACCGAATATTCGGCAAAAGGGCTGAATAGGCCGAATACCGAATAGTGGCCGAATATTCGTTCCATCCCTACTAAAATTAATAATTATTTTCCTGTGTCCAGCTGAAAAATTTGTGTTTTTTTTCTCTGTTACCTGCTGATGATTTTCATGATATTTGCTTGTGACAGGGCTAACAAATTTCACAATATTTTACTGTAAATGACTGATGAATTTCGCTGTATTTTCCCACTGCCCAAGTTCCCTCAAACTTCAATTTTTTTCAGACCGATTGACTATTTAAAAAAATTTATTTTTGCCATGGTGGACAAAATCAGCGATATTTTTTCTATGCCGATTTCCGTATTTTGTGAATTTCTTTTTCTAATTTATTTTGTCTCTTTTGAAGAAACAAGAAATTTCTAAAAGGGCAGTAATGGTCACTAGAGTCTGAGCTCTATCTAATTAGCCTGGAATCAGCATTAAACAAAATGAGATTAGATCTTGTGTTGCACATTGGAAGGAAAAAAAAAACATTTTTTTTTTTTTTTTACAATCAATGGGTAATTAAATTTTTTTTTTTTTCATTTTTCGAAATCATTGCACATTTTGTAATCAATGGGCTTGATAATCATACTTCTTTTTTCATTTAAAAGATAATCTTTCATACAATGTTTGTTTGGATTAGTTTTTTTTTTTTTTTTTTTCATATCTGATAATTTGCATCTGCCCATTTTGTTACTTTTTATTTTCTTCTTTATTAAAAATGACATTTTGATTTCCTATTCAAATAAAAATTCTTCTAAATTTAAAGAATTTCATAAAAAAATAATAATAAATAAATAAAATTAGGACATCCATTGTCCAATGCAAGATGTTTAAATGTTTCCCTTTGAGTTAATGAAAATCAGTAAAAACATTATTTTTATGATGATCAAAACATGACTCATGTAATAAGAGTCACATACTACATATATCATGGATTTCCTGGACCAATAATAAACAAAATAAAATGCAGACACCACAAGGTCCATTCTCAACCGATAACATCAACCGCTTTCCAAATGATTGAAAAAAAGAATGGCAAACTTTAAGGAAACACATTTAGAAACAAATAGTTTATGTGCATAGTTGTAGTGACGAAATCGTCACGACATTGCTTAAGTAAATATGTATAAAAAGAAAATGAACAGCACAATAAAAAAAAAATATAAATATATAAAAATTGAAACAAAATTTTGAATTTATTTTAGCATTAACCAAGGAATAATAATTATAATTTTTTTTTATTATTAGGTAAAGTTGAAAGCTAATTGCAGTAAAAACTGCAAGATTTTATTTATAATAATAATAATAATAATGCACGTGTGTAGTCTTGGAGGGATTATCACCACGAATTCCCAGACAGACAAGATGGGGCAATAAAACTATAAACTATAGTTTGTCGCCAGCCTTTGACATAAAAAATCGAAGAAACAAGCGCAGAATTTATGGGGCTTTCAACGATTATTTACAACCAGGGGACAAGGATTGCGTGTGGTCGACAGTCATACACAAAAGCCGCAGCATCATGAGGGGTGGAACGGGAGGAAGAAGCCAAATAAACAAAAAAAAGAGAAAGGGGTGGAAAAAATAAAAAGACATACCTCCCCAATGGTCAAGGTACCAATGACCTGCTTGGGATTACAAGGGACGATTAAAATCTTTTTTTGAGTAACCAATGAAAGAAGAGTCATCCGGACAGAGAGATGGAGAGGAAGGAAAAAATTCTTTTTCTCTCAGATGTTGTTTTTCCGTCATCTGGAGATCAGTGGAAGAAAAAAAATGTGTTTAATTTTCCTTTAAGAAGGGACTTTGGAACGAGATGCAAATTATAGAAGAAATACGAATAGACATTCTACAAGATTATTTTTTATGCCTCTCCGCAGCCTACCAGTGCCGAATGGACTCGGTGTGATGATTTTCAATTGATATGCAATAGTCCATTTATAAACTGAATTTGCATGATTCTCATCAGGCCTGATATGATTCCTCATTTAGACATTCTACAAGATTATTTTTTATGCCTCTCCGCAGCCTACCAGTGCCGAATGGACTCGGTGTGATGATTTTCAATTGATATGCAATAGTCCATTTATAAACTGATTTTTGCATGATTCTCAACAGGCCCGATATGATTCCTCATTTAGACATTCTACAAGATTATTATTTATGCCTCTCTGCAACTTTCCATTATTAAACGGATTTGGTGTGATTGTCAACAAGATACAACTCTATGAACACTAATGAATAATATTTACATGGATGAGTGGTGTGCTTATTGCAAGAGACACTTCATTAATCATACAGGACTGTCTGACACGATTATCAAGTCTGCCGGATGTTGTGGTTATGGTGAGAAAATTTTTTATAATCCTTCCAAGTGATAAGGCCATTTTAAAAAAATATTTTGTTTTATGTGAATAATAAAAAAAATTCACTGTTTAAGTTTTAATTGATAAAATTAATTAAAATAATAATAAAATAAAACTAATGAATATTTTTTTGGGTGAATAGCCCTGAAGATTGTGATGTGAGCATTTAACAATATCCAGTATTGAAGTTGAATTTAAAACAAAAAAATTAAGTGTAGTAAGAAAATAGATCTTTATTGGTGAATCTTACTATTTGTTATTTGTATTTACCATTTGTATATTTTGAGAATAAATGTTTGAGTGTATATATGTATTTGTGTTTTTTCCATGATTCCTTTTACTCTATTTATTTTCAGTGGATTAATAGATTAATAACCTTTAATAATAACGATCAGAATTCTTTTATTTTTGTTAATTTTATGTAACCCAATAGAATCCTAAATTTGCAAATTTAAATGTTAAACAAGTTCGAGTCTGAGCTTTTGCGATTTTCATTCATTTAAATTATTGATAGATTTAAAAGTGAAAATTTTTTTGGTAATATCCAGTACAATCTTTCACAACGCGGATTGGGATATTATCTTAATATTATTTCTTTCGTACTAACCACTATCTTTCGCGTATCTTGTTAATGTGGTGTAATTTTCCTCACTACAATAGTTCACAGAAATTAGGACATGACCTTTTTAAATAAACCATTTCTCATGGAATAGAAGAAACCTACTGATTATGTCCTTTTCAGAATTTCATATGGATTTAAATTCCATTGCATAGAGGAGCATAATTCAATTAGCTAAAATGGCAGAAATTACAGTATTGATGATAATTCCACTAAGTGGTATGCAATCACCGCAGGATATTGACAATACAATCATCTAAATGTATTATTCTTACAAGTAAATTAAAAATGAATGCCTATCAGATTTTACAAAATAAATAAATAAAATAAAATAAAAATAAAAAAGGGTAACTTACAAAAGATTCTAAACCACACAAAATCGAATAAAATCTAAATTAAAATGTTCATTTAGCAACTTAATTATTAATTGTTCATAACACTGAATGAAAATTGAAAAATAGATATGATATATATAAGGCTTGATTCTTTTCATTTGTTTTAATTAAAATATATATTTTGTATAATTATCTTGAGTTGTTGATTTAAATTATTTTAATGGAATTTTGTTATGCTGGTATAAATTAAATATTTAAATGGCATGTAAAAAATAATAGTTTTTTTTTTTTTTTAATTTCTCCCTTCTCATATAGTTTAACACCCTTGCATTTACAAATGTTATGAGGAAAACTCTCTCTGCCTGGGAAAACCTGAATTTCAAGCCCTGATAGTCAAAGATATATAGTTTCTTTAAATTATATTCCAATATGTTTAAAAGTTGTAATGGTGTGTGAAACATGTTTGCAATTTATTATTTGAGATGGCATTGCATAAAGAAATAAACAAACATTCACCATAACTAAAAACATATTCAGTACCGGATATCCGAATCTGGCAGGCAAATCGGATACCGGATATCCGGCAAAATCAGTATCCAGTGCAACCCTAATTTAAAGCATCACTAATGGACAGACGGGGCACTAAGAAAAGGATATCAAATGCATTGGATAATATGTATACTCGTTCAGAACAATTTTCACAAAAAATCAAAGATAGAAAATTATTCAATTGATCTGAAATCCATGAAAAAAAAAAGAAAAAAGAAAAATTGGAATTCTCGTTAGTTCAAATTAAACAAAGTCAAGAGAAAATGAGTTCGAATTAATGAAAATTTTTAACGTTATTCTGGCATTGGAAATTTCGGGACGTCATGTATAGTTCGAATTAAGCGAAGATTCGAATTATCCGATTTTGAATTAACGAGAGTCTATTGTCTATGCAGTGTGTTTCAAATCGTTATCCTGTTGGAAATAATATGAATTAAGAATTCCTAATTTTGGAGCACTATTAGATAAATGATATCACAATATATTAATATATTGTTTAGCATTCGTATTGACTTCAATAAAGGTCATTTCGCCAACTCCGTTAAAAGACAAGCATCCCCAAATCTTTACATGACCATTGCCATGTTTTACAGTTGGTTTCAAGTTTTTAATTTGATGAGAAGTATTTGGCTTTCGTCATACAGCTTTCTTACCATCTGAGCCAAAAATATTGAACTTGCTTTCATCGGAAATAAGTTTTCCAAAATTCTAGTGGTTTGATGACATAAGCTTTTGCAAATTCAAGTCTTTTCACCCTATTTGCTTAACAATAAATGTTTTTTTTCGAGGGGCTCTTCCTCGAATATTTACACTATGAAGAATACTTCTAATTGATTGTGGTGTAACTATTATTCCCGACGTTGAAGCGACATCAACAGTAAATTCTCGAGGACTAAAAAAAAGGGTTTTTTGAAGATTCTTTTATGATGGCTCTCCTTTGCCTGGTATTTAGCTTTCTTGTATGCCCAGTTTGCGGCTTATTTATTGTCGAACCAGTTTCTTTTTTCTTCTTAATTACATAACGAACATTAAAAAAGTTTAGATTTAATTTTTTACCTATTCCTCGGTAACTTAATTCAGAATTGTTAAGAAATACAATCTTCTCACAGGTAGCAACAGACACTTCACATGTTTTTGGCACCATTAGAACAAAAACTTCCCAGAATCCCTGCTCCAGTTAATATATTCCGTGACTTTAAAGTGCAAGGCTAATGTACTGTGGGACTGATATGCTAAACATTTGCATAATGTTCACATTTAATGCCTTTTTTAACAGTCAATGTTTCGTGTACAAGCAGGGTTGCCGGCTTTTATCAGGACCAAAAAAAGCCGTCCGGCTTTTTTTGGTTTTATCCAATTAAAAAAAGCCGGCTAAAATTGAAAAAAGCCAGCTTTATTTTTTTTAAGTGTTAATTTGTATCGAATTCATATTAAATTTGGATTGATTTATTTTTAACACATTTTAATTATAAATATATACAGGACAGCTGCACCATAAAATTTAACTAATAAGAATGTATTAAAATACAACACATTGCTCAATGGTGCACAAAACTAGAATTTTAATATACATTTGTACAATTAAAAGAAAACAAAACTATCAATGTTTCGCACCGTCTTCTGCAGGCGTCTTCAGGAAAATATGGTAACAGAAGGACTAAGTTTGCATCTTGATCGACAGATAATATTTCTAATAAATTAAAATCTAAATGAATTAAAAGTTTAAAAATGTTGCCACTTACATGTGAGTAAAAATTGAAATATTGCAATGAAATAAAAATTTTAAGATTTTATGATGTTAAGCCATATTTTTGGTACATTGTAGGATAAATTATCATTAGTTCCGTGCAATAACCCAGTTCAAGGTAAAATAAGAGAATCTATCAAAATCATTGCACGAGAAAATAAACCATGTAATGATAATTTAACCTACAATATACCAAAAATATGGCATAACATCATAAAATCTTAAAATTTTTGTTTCATTGCAATATTTTAATTTTTACCCACGTGTAAGTGGCAACATTTTTAAACTTTTAATTCATTTAGATTTTAATATAATAATTATTTTGATATATATGGTGCCACATGCTCTTATACGGTCCAATAACCAATAATACTGTCTCTTCTAATTTTTTTCCATCAGCAGCATATACACAAAAGTTGGATACATATCCTGTATGAACTTCAGACAGCACTCTAACCAGTATTCCATATTTTGTAATTTTTTGCCGGATAATATGTTTTGATTGATAGTCTACCTCTCCATGGAATTAAACATTTATGTAGAGACAATTGTTGATCTGATTTACATATGTTGTTAAATTTTTCCTTGAAATAATCAATGACAGGCTGGACCTTCACCAGCCTATGCGAATTGGGAGAAATGTCGTTATTATTACAAAAATGCCAGCTTTGCATTATTTGTAAAAATCTGTTCCTGCTCATAACCTTCGAGAAGAACGTCGTTTCTATAGATGGATCTGTAGACCAATAATCGTAGAGAATGTCCTCCTACGTACCTGTACCATGATATTTTCAACATTTCTTCATTTCAGTCACGACAATTTCTTCATTTCAGTCACCGTGACGTCTTTCCATTTTTTCGTTTTTGATATAATTCTATATTTTTTCACAATTTGATAATGATATCTACTAGACTCCCTCACAAAGTGCTCAATCAGGTCACTTCCAATGAATAAATTTACAATATCCATTACGCTTTCGGAGGAACTTGGCATAATTTTTATGCCAGAGCTGTCTTCGAAAAGTTCCAAAGTTATACTCTTATTGTTCGTTGACCATGTATTATTGTTGTCTTCAACATTATTATTCATGTCCTCGTCTTCTGAATCACTGTATATTAGCGGTACAGGACGTCGCTTTCGAATGGCTATACTACTGCTATCACTTTCGTCATCAGTACTACTTGCTGAACGACAGTCAAGACAATCTGACAAGTCGTCGAGATAAAACTCGCCAAGACTATCCTTTCCATTCATTTCTAAGGGCTAAAGCTTATAAAAAAGCACCAATTATCTAAATAAAGAATGTGAAATGCTTGCTGCTTGCTACTTGTCAATCTACCCTAACTGTAGCGACATTAATTCGCCTGATCTGAAAAATGGAAATTGAAGCATAATTCAGTTCAGTGTTGTAGTGGAGAGAGAGTGGAACGGGACAAGAACATTTCAGAGTTTTGGTGGAGAGCAAGAAAAACAGGACATGAGCATCCTCCGGTTTGGTGAACGTGTGGCATGCTTTTGGCGAGAATATGGCTTTCTTGAGGGCTCGGTGAAACTGTTTTTCGAACACTTATTTTTACGACCCTGATCGATGGTGTGTCGGGTTCGGAACAGCTGCTGGTCAGCTGTCAAGTTTCATATTTAATAATTTTTGTTAAGTTATTTATATTTACAGTTGATCTTTTTACATGTTTAATAAAATAAATATTTGTTCAGTAAAAAAGACCACATATGTTTATTAAATCACAGCTCACCTTCCATCTCCCACATAACCAAATCTAACAGAAAGATCAAGAGTCGATTAATCGACGACCGGTCAGTAAGCGCTGGGAAGTAAACGTCGATTAATTGACAGCCAGTCGGTAAGCGCTAGGAAGCAAACGTTGATTAATCGACAGCCGGTCGGAAAAGTGTTAAGACAAAAGTCGCGTGTTTGCCTCACTCCTATGACAAAAAATCACGTTTTCTCTGGAATTCTGACAAAAATAATGTTTTTCCCACTATCATTTGATGAAAATTGCATCTTTTTCGAGATTCTTTGAAAGAGACTGTGTGATTTTCATGATCCTTGGACAGGAATCGCATTTATTTTGATTATCTTTGATGAAAAAACATGTCTTTTTTGCGATCTTTTGTCAGAAATAATCCTTTTTCTGTGATTTTTTGACAAAAATCACATATTATCAGCAATCTTTTTAAAAAAATCGTGTCTTTTTCACGATCTTTTGACGATAAACGCCTTTTCCTCGATCTTTTGACAAAAATCTTATTTTCTCTGCAATTCTGACAGAATTTTTTTTTTTCTTCTTTTCACAATCATTTGAGGAAAACCGCGTCTTTTTTGCGATTCCTTGACAGAGACTGCATCATTTTTGTGATTCTTCGATGGAAATAACTTTTTCTCTATATCCGTCGATAGAAATGATGTTTATTCCACAATTTTTTGATGAAAAACGCATTTTTTTAAAAAATGAAATAGCGCTTTTTCTGCGATCTTTTGGCAGAAATAGTGCATTTTTCCGCGATCATTTGATAAAAATAACATTTTATTCATAATCTTTTGACAAAAATTTTTTTTTTTGCTATCCTTTACCAAAAAATGTGTCATTTTCATGATCATTTTTCGTCGTCAGAGATTTTTCCATCCCGCTTCTGTCCCCGGGAACTTTTTAAAGTAGAGATGCACCGGATGTGGATTTTTGCCGGATACCAAATAACAGATATGCGGCACAAAATTTTACTGAATATCCGGCATCCGGCCGAATAATTTCTCATTTTTAATTTTAATAATATTTCAATTTTATGCTTGTTTAAAGAAAAAAAAATTATTGTAATTTTATAATATGCAAGTATTAATAGATTTCAATTCACTTATTAAGTCAAAGTTACTTAAAAACATAGTAATAATTAAATATTGAAATGTAATAATATTTTGCCTTTTCAATATTACTTATAAAACTTCTAACTTTACATGCATATTTTTTTTCTACCCTTTCTTTAGTCTCTATCACCAGATTTAGGTAGTGTCTTGATGTTTTTATAGATGCATTGTATCGATTAACTAACAGAAAAAAATATTTTTACCCTGTTGACACATAATTAACAAAAATGGGATAGTTATGTATGTTACTCCTCTTGACTCTGAGTGAGCATTACAGTTTTCCTATTAAGCTCTTTTTGCATTGTAGAGCAAGTTTCAGAATGAACTTTATTTAAAATATCACTTGCAATTTTAACATGAGAGGGTGACTTATATAACAAGGTGTAGTTCAATTGTTTTGGAAATTTTTACTAAAATATGTTTTATTTAAAAATGCAATTTGTATATTTAATGATTTTTTTTCTTTTGTTTTTACCACATTTTTTTCTATTGTTGACTGCTTAACTTGTGCAATTGATGTTCCAGCAAAAATTGAATGGTTTCTTTATTATTAGCACCATTTTGTTCTTGATTTTCTAAAGAAACACACTTTGAATCTGGAGTATGAATATTCATAAATAAACTCTTTAGTTTGTTGGAAACTTTATTTTTCTACATAGTTTTTAATCCCAGACATGCTACAGGCTCAGCAAGAAAAAAGCTGAACTTTCATGGCCTCACAGACTTTTGGCGAAATCTGCGTTTTCCTGCAATTTTTTTAACGAAATTAGCGTTTTCCCGCGACCAATTGACGAAAATCGCACTTTTTCTTTCACAGCCTTTTTAATGAAATTTGCATTTCTCCAAAATCCTTTAGCGAAATTCGTGCTTTTTCACCAAAATTTGCGTATTTTCCGCGATCTTTCGTCAAAAAATGCGTATTTTCTGCGATTTTTTGTCAAAATTTGCATATTTTCTGCGATCTTTCGTCAACATTTGCGTATTTTTCGTGATATTTCGTCAAAATTTGTGTGTTTTCCGCGATCTTTTGTCGACGTATGTGTATTTTCTGCGATCTTTCGTTAAAATTTCCGTATTTTCCACGATTTTTCGTCAAAATTTGGGTATTCTCTACGATCTTTCTACAAAATTGGAGCATTTTCCACGATCTTTCGA